>CM052963.1:1200000-2400000 GCA_028554685.1 Agrotis ipsilon
TGCGCATTGTGATGCTCGATTGTTCTCCCTCACCGATGAAATGCTCGAATCTGTAACGTTACATTACTGGCTCGCGGCTCGCGGTGCGGGAGCGCCTTAACATCTAAAAATTTAATCTCAATGTTTGTCAACGTGTTATGGAGCGCAAGTATCATAGTTGTAAAATACACTGGCTCAAAAGGCTGCCCAAAATTAAGTGGGACTGGACAGGACAGTGACATGGGGTTGCGGTAGACCATGAAGTAGATGATGGGATGAACTGGATATCTTCTTTTAGATTTGGAAGGTAGGTATTAAGGCCTTTGCCCAGCAGTGGGGCAATACAGGCTAGTAATAGAAAATAAAATGTGCAAATATTTATCGCCAGTGCCTATAAATAAATAATCTTAACCTTTATTTCTATTTACGATATTGTGTTGGTGTGTCCTCAGCACGAGCGGACGTGTCCTGAAGGTGCTGGTAGCCAAGCTCCGCTTGGACGGGTCCCCTACGTCCCAGTCGTCTCCTCCCAAACGTTCGCGGTCCCCCGGTCGTCCGTTCGACTCCCCGGTGGTGTTCGACGCGCCCAGTCCTAACGGCGCTACTGACTCCAGGGTTATCGTGTCGTGAGTATGGATGTTATAGAGTAAGAGCCTGTGAACGCCAGACCTACGGTATTTTATAAAAGCTGAAACTTTGTCAGCGGATGCTCCCAACACTGGTAAGCACGATGGCCAATTATGGAGTTTGGGTGATGGTGGCTTTGGCAGGTAGACGGTACTAAAGGTGTCAAGAAAAAGAGTTTACTTACGTTATAGTATAAAAGCTGATTTTTATATATAATACTTGGGTAATAAGTAGATGATGTGTCCTCATCAGCCAGACACTTTTGATGGTTCCAACCCCTTGCCAGACACCCTTAATGTTCACGAAATTATAATTTTACCTACGTTAGTTGAACGCGGTAATCTCGGGAACTACTGGTTGGAATTAAAAAAATCTTTTTATGTTGGATAGTCCATTTATCGACGCAGGCTATAGGCTATATAACATCACGCCGTCATCAATAGAAGCGGAGCAGCATTGAGAAATGTTTCAATATCGGGAAAATGTATTCCATTTCGAGAGCTTCCGTTGCGTGCGCTGCATAAACGGTTAAAGTTACGCATAAATAATGTACTACGGAATTATTCCTCATAAAAAATTCTAAAATAAAGTCCGCAACAGCATATGTCTATCTTTTAAGTCTAAGTCACTGTAACCATTTTTTTGGAAATCAATTTTGTTTTAAAGTTAGTTAGGCATTATTTGCGTATTTTCATTTATATGATACTAGCTTCTGCCCGCGACTTCGTACGCGCGTTCTTATGCGGTACGGAGGAAATGAGGAATAATTCCGTAGTACATCATTTATGCGTAACTTTAACCGTTTATGCAGTGCACGCAACGGAAGCTCTCGAAATGGTATACATTTTCCCGATTTTGAAACATTTCTCAATGCTGCTCCGCTCCTATTAATGACGGCGTGATGTTATATAGCCTATAGCCTGCGTCGATAAATGGACTATCCAACATAAAAAGATTTTTTTAATTCCAACCAGTAGTTCCTGAGATTACCGCGTTCAACTAACGTAGGTAAAATTATAATTTCGTGAACATTAAGGGTGTCTGGCAAGGGGTTGGAACCATCAAAAGTGTCTGGCTGATGAGGACACATCATCTACTTATTACCCAAGTATTATATATAAAAATCAGCTTTTATACTATAACGTAAGTAAAATTATAATTTCGTGAACTTTAAGGGTGTCTGGCAAGGGGTTGGAACCATCAAAAGTGTCTGGCTAAAGAGGACACATCATCTACTTATTACCCAAGTATTATATATGAAAATCAGCTTCTATATATACATATAATAAAACTGTAGAAAATTTATTTTTGTACATTAAATTAAAACTCAAAAAATATAGCCAGGGTATTAAAGGACAACCAATAGAACCCATTTCTAGCATTTTTAGAATTTTTGTCTGTTTGTCTGTTTGTATGTTTATTTGTCCAGGTATCACGTAAAATGTACGAAATTAATGTAGATAACTTTTATACACGACGATTAAGCGTAACTTGGAGAGGAATTTAGTTTTTGTTTCATTGGAATCGGTTCAGTCAATCAAAAGATATTTGAATTTAAAGTGTTTCAGAAGTAAAATTACGGGTGCACTTTGGTCTCACACATTGATTTCGTACGTCAGTCGCGCGATCTAACTTCTAATAGAAAAACTACATTATTCAAATAACTGGAATGGACTGGAATGGACTGGAATGGACTGGCATGGACTGGAATGGACTGGAATGGACTGGAATGGACTGGAATGGACTGGAATGGACTGGAATGGACTGGAATGGACTGGAATGGACTGGAAGGGACTGGAATGGACTGGAGCGGAGGGGAGTGGAGCGTAGGAGAGTAGAGTGCATAGAGCGGGCATTAGGAAAACAGTCCTACATAAACCTGGAATAGAAGTGTCAAATATTCTTGATAAATTTACGAAAATTCTAAATACAGGGTTTATATGAAAAACGTGGCCTGAATTAAGCGCTTAGAACTAAAAAATACATTGTTCAATTCCGACATCCACGCGAACGAAGTCGCGGGCACAGCTAGTTTATACTATAACGTAAGTAAACTCTTTTTCTTGACACCTTTAGTACCGTCTACCTGCCAAAGCCACCATCACCCAAACTCCATAATTGGCCATCGTGCTTACCAGTGTTGGGAGCATCCGCTGACAAAGTTTCAGCTTTTATAAAATACCGTAGGTCTGGCGTTCACAGGCTCTTGGTCCATTATTGATTGAATGTTTTTACGATTACTCGAGCTTGCTGATGACGCGGTGCGACGCAATTTGACCGATTTCAACTACAAGTGAAAATCATCCTTACCACTACGACATATGACATATAACGTGCGGTCATCTTCGGACAGATAAAAAACAAAACACGCTCGCCACGATGACGTAAGTTAGTCGAATTGCATCATTATATCGTAGTAGCAAGGACGATTTTCATTTTTGTTTGTAGAAATTGCAAATCACACGAATCCGTCATGAGCAAGCTCGCTAAGGCTGGCCAAACATCCACAATTTTCTAGTTAAGTTTTCTAACCAGATATTTAGATTCAGAAACCTAACTGCTCATTTTTCAAACAAACTGTTCTACATGGCACATATTCGTATTTTTTTCCAAATGAAAAAGTACTATGTCGACGCTAGGAGTCCACATATGTGCGGCCAGCCTAAGGGAGGGGATTTCTTGGTTCCACAAGTAGCGGGAGTAACAAGATTAAGAATGAGGATATGATAATGAGATTGAGAAGGGAAGCACTTTGGTTCAGCAGAACTCTGAGGATTAGCAATTTGGCATAGCATAAGATTTTCGATGTAAACTAATCTAACTTTTAGTTTAAGATAAGATTGATAAGGGAGGCGAGACAGTGGCAATTTGACAAGATTGTAAAATCTGTCATTTTTTCTCAGCACGAGATTAACTTTTTTTTACGTGTCCTGTCTAATGGGTGAGTCAGCATGGTCACGGTACTGTCTAAACAGGTAACCGTGAGCCTGGAAAGTAATGGGCTATTGAAGGAACACCGTGAACTTGAGTTAGTAAGACTCTGACAGTCCCTTCTGCTCCATACAGAGCAGGAGGTCTCATTTGATAACGTTTTAAAAGACGGAGCCTTGGCTTGAGATTAAGCCAACATTAAGAAGATGGGAGGTCAAAGTGATTCAATACTGTAAATTTTTAAATTAATGGGGATGGCAATTGGGGAACTAATTGCGCTAGTATAGCTTGTTCCAAGCATCGTCATTGGTTCAAATCAGTTCAAATCTTAAAACTACTTCAAAATAGTACTACGTCATTGATCGGATTAGAACTAAGCAACGACGATATATTACTAGATTCCGCATACACGATCTAAGGAACAAACAATATTCTGTCAACTCATTGAGGTACTACGTAAGCGAGGGGGACGGAGTACTGCGTTGTGATTTGCTAACTCAAGGTCTGTTCTGTCTCAAGGTATATTTACGGCTCACAGGAGTGGTCGAAATAAGACGGATATAAGACTTTTTTGCCTAATGTGTTGACAGACATGATATAATGTGTTGGTCACCGGTTATTAGGAGTCTAGTAATATACCGTCGTTGGGACTAAACTATAGTGGCGCCATCTACAATTAGCTTTGACCGGCCTTCCCCATTCATCAACTTCAAAATTTGTAACATCTACAAACCTGCATGCTTACCAAAAACAACACAACATTCACAGCGAAACCAGAGCCAGGTTAGAAACGGAAATAGCCGAAGAATCCCGAACTGTTCGCGAAAGCTTCGACACTCAGCGAGCGAGAGCGAACAGTCTAGAGAGAGAGGTGCAACAGTCGCGTAGGAACCGTCTCAGTCGGGAACACGAGCACGAGCGAAGAGTGCCGAGCCAATACGAACGGAGGCATAATAGTCAAGATGGGCTTGTCAGGTTGGCATAATGTCAAAATTATTATAAAACTGTCTTTTTTTATTGCTACATTTATAGCGAGAGAGTGGTGCCTTAATATCGTTAGGAAAACCTAAAATTAGGTTCAAATCGACATGGGTCTTTTTTGTTGAGTACCTACAGACTTGGTAACTAAACGACCAGTATTTGTTGATCTACAAAGAGATATCAATCCTCACTATGACTGCGATTCAGGGACCATTTAATTAATGTGGTAATGTATCTCCCATACAAAACTTTAATACCTACTTAATGGACTCAAATGCCTTCATAAGTACGATTCAGACCAACCGGCCGGGCCGTAAAGAACATTGAAATTATCAACGGTAATTACAGTTCATTTTTGCATGCAAACTTATCCTGGTCGGCATCCCGCGACACGTAGAGACGTGACCCGTAAGTTGCATGAAAATATGAACTGTAATTACCGTTGATACATTTCAATGTTCTTTATCGCATTGTAAAATGCCGCCCGGCGGGGCCAGTTGTTCTGAATCGTATCATAAGCGACTTTGTGGGACTTCGTAACTCAAAAAGAACATCATATCATCATAAATGAGTTGTTCCGTTTGACGGTCTGACTCTCAACTAAGACTTGTCGAAGGCTTTTTCAGAGGTACGAGGTATCATAATTATTAGCTTTGATACTATAGGGTGGCCACATTCACACGAAAAAGTACCAACAATCGCAAGTAACCAACATCTTTCAGACACACGCCGTCTTACCATAAGAAAGATAAACACTTGTGTACAACGTGTAACCAGCGTTCATAAAAATCAAGCGAACGGGAAATTCAGCTGCGAGTATAGTGGTTGCGATGGCCTAATTGGTTAAGGCGTCTGTAGTACCTATCAGGCCCGCCGTAAGCGGGCGTGCAAGGCGTGCAATGCACGTGGGCGGCGCATCCAGGGGGGCGGCAAATCAAGCAATCAACGACCAAAAAATTCAGCCATTGTCACATCACAATCCTAAAAAAAATATCCAACCAAAAGAAATATGAAGCGGCGCGCAATTATTTTCTTTTGCATTAAACAGTGCCATCTATTGTAGTTAAACCAAAGTTAAAAATTATAAAAAACTATTTAAGATCAACAATGAACCAGCAAAGACTAAGTAATTTAGCCATAGTTTCAATTGAACATGAGATCTCAGATAGCTTAGACACAAAAAAATTGATAACAGATTTCGCCAACATAAAGGCAAAAAAGGTACAATTACTGTAAATTAAGTAAATTATTAGTTTTTCGTTGTAAAGAATTTCTTATTTTTTTCACATCCTTAACCTAGTTTTTTTAACCTAGATCGTGTAAAAGCAAAGCCAGATGACAAAGCTGAAACGGGAGGATGGCAGCATAGCGTCGACCAAAGCAGAGGTTTAAGGCGAGATCGAAAGGTTCTATGGACAGTTATACACTTCGGTCGCAAAGCCCGTTGACAGCTTGGTAGGAGATCCAAGAGCCAAGCTGTTCCGACATTATACCGAAGATATCCCGGACATCAGTCTGTACGAGATTAGGATGGCCCTGAAAAAGCTTAAGAACAACAAGGCGCCGGGCGAGGACGGAATCACCTCAGAGCTTCTGAGAGCGGGTGGAACACCGGTACTTAAAGTCCTCCAGAAGCTCTTTAATACCGTCCTGTTCGAGGGCAAAACGCCCGAAGCATGGAGCGGAGGTGAGGTGGTGCTGTTTTTCAAAAAAGGTGATAACAGCCTATTGAAGAACTACAGACCCATCACGCTTCTGAATCATGTTTATAAGCTGTTTTCAAGGGTTATCACGAACCGTCTCGAACACAGACTTGATGACTTCCAGCCTCCCGATCAAGCCGGTTTCCGAAGAGGCTATAGTACCATAGACCACATCCATACGCTGCGGCAAGTTATACAGAAGACCGAGGAGTATAACTTGCCATTATGCTTAGCGTTTGTGGACTATGAGAAAGCCTTCGATTCGGTGGAAACATGGGCGGTGCTTAAGTCACTCCAGCGATGCCGTGTTGACTGTCGTACATCGAGGTGCTGAAGTGTTTATATAATAACGCCACCATGTCGGTCCGAGTACAGGAGCAGAGTACGAAGGCGATTCCATTGAGAAGAGGCGTCAGACAGTGGGATGTTATCTCCCCTAAACTGTTTACTGCCGCAATGGAAGTCACCTTCAAGCTCCTGGAATGGCAAGGACTTGGCATCAACATCAATGGCGAGTGCATCAGTCACCTTCGGTTTGCCGACGACATCGTAGTCATGGCAAAGTCGATGGAGGAATTCAGCATGATGCTCGATGACCTCGACCGAGTTTCGCAACGGGTGGGCTTGAAAATGAACATGGACAAGATGAAAATTATGTCAAATGCCAATGTTGTGCCCACCCCAGTCTCTGTTGGAAACTCGGTACTCGAAGTTGTTGACTCATATATCTACTTAGGACAAGTAGTCCAATTAGGTAGATCCAACTTCGAGAAAGAGGTCAGCCGCCGAATCCAACTCGATTGGGCAGCGTTCGCGAAACTACGCAGTGTCTTTTCGTCCGATATACCTCAGTGCCTCAAGACGAAAGTCTTCAACCAATGTGTGTTACCAGTGATGAGTTACGGCACCGAAACGTGGTCTTTCACTATCGGCCTCATCTCAAACCTCAAAGTCGCTCAGCGAGCTATATGGGGAGGGCTATGCTCGGTGTTTCTCTGCGTGATCGAATCCGAAATGAGGAGATCCGTAGACGAACTAAAGTCACCGATATAGCCCACCGGATTAGCAAGCTGAAGTGGCAATGGGCAGGCCATGTTGCTCGCAGAGCGGATGGCCGATGGGGTCGAAAAGTGCTAGAGTGGAGACCACGGACTAGCAAGCGCAGCGTAGGACGTCCACCAACAAGGTGGACAGACGACCTTATGAAGGTCGCCGGAAGACGCTGGATGCAGGTCGCTTCCAACCGGTACATGTGGAGATCAATAGGGGAGGCCGATGTTGAGCAGTGGACGTCCTATGACTGAGATGATGATGATGATGAGATCGTGTAAGGTAGACATAGTTAAACGGGGGCGGCATAATGGGAATTGCACACGGGCGTTCAAACCCCTAGCGGCGGGCCTGGTACCTATCTAGAAGACGCAGGTTCAAACCCAGCTCAATTTTTCGTTCCTTGAAAAATATCTTCACTTGTGTAAAAACTGTCAACGTCAAAACGATATTTCTCGTTGATATATGGATCGTTTTGCAATGAGGGATTTTCTTTTTATGTTTTCCCAAGTCGATGGATAGATGGCGCTGAACTTGGTATGTTACTGCAATGAACGGAACGTCGTCATTTTTTTCACTTGATTGTAATTTTTAGAGATCTCTCGCCATCAAACGTAACAGTTTGGCGAGTTTGTAATGTAATACCAAAATTTGTATTGTTTTCGTTCATAAATAAATAAAAAAAAAAAAAAGGTAACGTACACGTCATGTCATTGTCAGTCACATCACATCACATCACACCATTGGCATTTGGAAATAAATATCAACAAATAGAAAAAAAAAAACATTTACCAGTCTTTTTAATTTATGAGTTTTACACGCCATAAAGAAAATGTCCCAAGAGAAAAAGAAGAGAAGTCTGATCCTCGTGGATTTGTGCAAAAATGAAGGCATAAATCAAGTAACGTAGTCAGTTCAACGCCATCTATAGAGTTCTTGGAAACTACTTTTTTTTTTAATACTCAAAAAGAAAACTTCTCATTACACTTTTTGTAGGCAAGTATTCAACATATTTTTATCTTTTTCTGGTAAGACGGACGCTGTTTAACACGACACTGAAATCGTACTTCGATACAAAACCCCCTCTTTCTCTTTAAAACCACATTGCCACAATTTCAGTCACAGTCGAGGTCGTCCGACAAGCCAAGACACACACGACAATAGCCACGTCAGTCGTCAGCGCAGTCGCGCAGACAGTCACGACAGTCGCGACAGTCGTGACAGTGACAGCGGCAGCGGCGGCGCCGGGGACTGCGGGGAGGGACGGACGCGGCGCGTGCGCAAGGCCGTCACTTATAAGGAGAAGCCTTTGAACAGGTAAATCATACTACAGAGCCTAAAAGTATACACCTGGTGGCCTTCCATGTCGCCATAAAGCGTGAGTCTGACAGGCCTGTTGGTCTAGTGGGTAATGACCCTGACTGCTAAGTCGGAGGTCGTGGGTTCGATTCCCACCCAGGACAAATGTTTGTGTGATGAGCACGATCATTTGTTCTGTGTCTGGGTGTAATTTTATGTATTTATTTTTCAACTGGGTGGAAATCTGGACATTTTATAATCTAATGGTGGAATATGTATAAAAAAAAGCAAATCAATCAAATCTTTTTCGATACCAGCACCAGAGTTGATTTTTATAGCACAGTGTTGGCCCTTTATTAATCCAATAACAGTTAATTACTACATATAGATAGAGCCCCGCAAAACAGGGCTTCTATTTCCGTCTACAGAGCTTAAAGTAACCAAAGTTGACATGACTGATAGACATAAAAAATATACATGTAGAATGGGTAAGTACAACAAGAAATTATTTAACTTCCTTTCTTTTTTTTCCAGAAAACTAAGGAGGTGATCGCTTTACCGTACTTAAGAAATTGTTGATCGTAGCTTTAATATTGTAATTAATAATTATAATTGTTTATCATCGCGACTGGAACTGAAATTATGTTAAATAGCTTGGAACATTCAAGCTTCTTGCTAAATAATATACTTACAAAAATCTTTTTGTATTGTTTGATTCGTAATTATGAAGAAACATTATTATTATTCCTACGCTGAAGGTACAAAAGTGATCGAACTTGTTACAGACAAGAAAGATAAGGTGACCTTAGTGACCTACCATTACGTCTTAGAGTGAGGAGTAGTTCTACTGTGGGAACTAGATGGCGCTAGACGACTTGTATAGCTGTCTCTTTCCCACAGTGGAACTACCGTCGCTTTAAGATATCATGGTAGGCCCCCTGAATTTTCATGTACTAAAACCAGTCGCTTTTAGTACATGGACGTATGCAGGGGGCCTATTCAGTCCAGAACTGTGTCGATGACTGTCTGATAAAGTGACCGTAACCCTAGGGCTATTGAAGGAACCGGGGTCACGGTAATAGAAATAAGTCCAGCGACCTAGCTTTATGAACTTAGGCGTTGTATTGATGATTACGTTGTTTTTTTTTTACTTTTGTGTGTGAGACTAGACGTCTTGCA
This sequence comes from Agrotis ipsilon, assembly GCA_028554685.1. Taxonomy (NCBI): domain Eukaryota; kingdom Metazoa; phylum Arthropoda; class Insecta; order Lepidoptera; family Noctuidae; genus Agrotis; species Agrotis ipsilon. Next base: position 1,209,750 of record CM052963.1, read on the forward strand.
TTCATCCATCTCTTTCGCACGCTAAAGTAAAATAAAAATGATATTACTTTGATACAGTTCTAGTTTTACCGCAATAGATAAATATTCCATGTCCACTGTTGGACCTAGCTCATTGTGATTTAGAATTATTATGTAATAATCTGTTGGCTGTATTAATAAACAGTATTTGTTTATATGTAACATAAAGTAGATGTAATATTTTCAAAAATTATGTTTATAGGATGTAAGGGACACAGACACGGAGCGGCTACTTCAAAATACCGTACCATTCATCTATAAAATCGACAAAAAATGGCCGTTGTATGGGAGTCCCCTTAAATAATTTAATCTATTCTATTATTTTAGTATTTGTTGTTTCGCTGGATACAGAAATACATCATCTGTGAAAATTTCAACTGTTTACTATCATGTTTCATGCGGTACAGACGCGACGGACAGACAGACAGACGGAGTCTTAGTAAATAGTAATGGGGCCCCGTTTAACTCTTTGGGTGCAGAAACGTAAAAAGAAGGAGGCGTTATCAATTCTGAAATATAATTCCAACATATTATAAAATTATTTGAAAAATGAAACTTTTTACAATATAATTATATGTCGAAAATACGCGTCAATGGTCCTTACAGCCTGTATATAATATACCCTCTCATTATGACTATAATATTTTATGTATATCTTCGTTGCCCATCTGAACAATGACTGATAACCATAAGTCTAATAATGTATGTAATGTTTCATTAAATTATCCAATTAATGTTTGATGTTTTATTTGTTTTCTGTCCATAGATATAGAGGATGGCCTAGACTAGAATGTGTATGTGAACGTCATGAGCAAGCTCCCTAGAAAAAAGCGCCAGCATTCCCCTGTAATGTAATGTTACAGATTCGAACATTTCATCAGTGTCGAAGACAATCGAGCATTACAATTCGCACATTGTATCAAATCTATACTAAATTTACGCGAATGCTAGTCAGTCAGGTATTGTAATGCGCAAAGGCGAATCTATAATGTCACATAAAACGCAAACGATCCCGATTAGGGAAATAAGAACGCTGCCGAATCGCTTTCTTTCCTTCTTTCTAAAGGAAGCGAGGGGTGCTCTATTTTTGTGTCTGATTTGGGAAAGAACTAGATGATATAAACATGTTATTTTTTCCTCAAATTTTATTTAAAATAAAGGATATTTACTAACAACAAGTCCACACAGAATGTGCGAGTTTCTAACAATCACTACGTCAACTAACATGGATAAGGGGTAAGTTTCTACAAAGTGTAACACCTCGCAGTTTTCAGTTATAGGATTGTACATTAGTATTGGTTTTTTTTTTGTATAAAATTCGACGAAAACAGTCGATTATACGAGGAGAAGCTGAAGTGGAAACTGACCCCATTGCTACTGTAGTCGTCAGAACAATCTTCAAAATACAGCACAACTTTATAAGCTACAGGTAAAAGTTTTGCTTATCAGTAACCGTCAAGAATGCCGTGAATTTAGCTTTCAGACGCCATTTGCACGTGCGCTTTTTTTCCGGACATTAAAAAGCGTTGAGTTGAAACAATAAGATAAATTGAACTGAAATGTCACCGCCCAGCTCATAAAGTCAAAAACAGTTCGAAAATCAGCGCCGCGTTTTAAAAGCGCTGGCATGTGTAGGTACTGAAACATGGGAATGCATTTTTGTCCTATTTCGGCGCTTTTTTAACGACCGGAAAAAGCGCTCGTGCTAATAGCCTTTACAATCATTACACATTTGCAGCATGACACTAACTACTTGCCATGTCGAGGGTGGCCATGAACCAGGGGGTGCCAGGGGCCTTAGCCAAACAACAGACGACAACCGTTATCGCTCAGCAGTCACCAATACATTTTCAATTTAAATTCCCAGCGCGTAAAGTTGAAAATCTAATGAAGTTTACAGATCGTTTTTGTTTGTTTCGTTCGTGACAACGAATGTGAACGTGAGCGATAGCTAAGCAGTTTTTAATATATTATCAACTATGGTGCTAGAATATAAAGTTGAAAATGTAATAGTGACTGCTGAGCGATAACGATTGTCATCTGCTGTTTGTCTATAGGGCCTGTTATTTTTTTCTATGCCATAGCCTCAGCCTTTAACCTGACAGACCTCTCCACTCTGGAGAGGTCTGTCAGGCTCGAACACTTCCTCTGAGCTTTTATATAAGAGATTGTTCTGACTACTATATAGTTTTAAATGTTTATCGTAATATCTAATGGTTTGCGACTACCTCAGACTAACAAAAAAAGAAAGACGGCGCGCCGCGAACATCAAAAGTGAAGCCACCTTTTTATCTATGTGTGTATCGAAGGGTTGCCATTTGTTACATTTTTTCTTTGTTTAATTTTCTTTTTTTTACTTTTTATGTGATTTGCTGATGTTTTTGCAACTTTTCACTACACAGGAAGGCATAATTCTATGTTTTAAATCTAAATTTACTTGACGACGACTCGTGACGTACTAAGAGCGATGAGCATGGTTTTATGTGTGTGCGTGAGCGTGTATGTATACTTGCAGGAGCACGGTTTCATGGCTTCACTTATGATGTTCGCGGCGCGCCGTCTTTCTTTTTTTGTTGGTCTGAGGCGACTACATGCGTAGGATTATTGAGTTTTTTCTAACATTGATTTCACTCTTATTTTAAAAAGATTAATTAGTCATAATTCATTTTATTGCATTATCAATATTTTATGTTCGGCTCCTAGCGCATGACGTATTTTAAACGTGCAGACGACATGTGTTCCTGGAACGTGTTTTTTCCATGACGTAGGTAAATGCCGATTATTGTGTTTTTATAGATTCAACGGCCCGTAAAGCGCCCGCGCGATACAAACACAAGTGGTAAGGGCATTCAAAGCTCAATAGATTTGCTTATTGTTAACTTGTAAACTTTTTAAGCGCTTGGCTAAATACCAATTGCCGAGCCTTTACCGCCCGTTTCGTATTTTTGCGACATAGAAAATTCCCGAATTTTGTTGTTTTGTTCGATTTTATTGCATGTATTCTATAACTCTTTGTTTTATGTAGATAGTTAGAGAAGGCGGCGGAAGCTGCGAACGATGAGGTTACGTTCAAATCGTATATGCGCAGCATCTGCGCGTTTCAACACGTATATGCGCAGCATCTGCGCGTTTATTATATGTCGTGTACTAGGGCCCTTAATTAATAAGCGTAATAAATATTGTTGGCAATTTAAAATTATATTATTCTATTTCAAGTATTGCCAGATAAATTTGATTTCATAAAATGGTAATTCTACTTAACGACATTTAAATTTATTCAACATCACATCAATTCTATGTTTCCAACAGGCACCATAATTTATTTTAATAATAAATAAGGGAATGACCACACTGATTGGCGGTCTATATACTTTTATATCCACGTAATAAACGTAAATAGCCTAAGTCTTGAGTGGCTTTCGGGGATCGAAATAAAGTGAAAACGGGTGTTTCACCATCCATCTAGGACTCAATTCTTAGTCACTCTGTAACTAAAATAATAATCACAACGCATTTCTTCAAAATTAGGGTCAGTACACACCGAGACGCGACTATACTGAGAGGTCAGGCAGCACAATGCCTGAAGACGCGATATGCAGCGCTGCATTGTGCCACATATTCTGAGTTCTCACAATTAAATGTGGATCTATTTATGAAGTACATAATTTTAGATTTTGAGTCGCGCATATACGCGTTGTTGTCTTGCTCTGTGTCACCTCTGTTCCCATCTCAAATAAAAAATAATGAAACCAAAATAAAATGAAATAAAATGTTTAATCGCTACACCTAAGTTACTTAACATAATAAAATTAGGAATAAGTTACATTTAGGTACACAAAAAGCACGTAAATTATACTAACAAGTTTAGCCAACATAACGAGCTAACGACACAGTATGTGAATGTACCCCAACATTTTAAATAAACCAACCATGCAATTTTAGAATTTCAGTTCATTTCCAGTTAAAGTAAAAGTTGGGAATCACCGAAACAGTTTTTCAATTAAAAAAACAACATCAAACTGAAATACAATGGATTTTTTCATAATGGCTTTCTATTAAGTTATGATTATCCTCATCAATCAATAATTACAGTCAATATTCAATCGACTCTTTCAATCAGTCAATCACAAAATCATACACAACAATTAGTCTAGCTATAATGTCGCGAATTGGGAAAAGTACATGTTTATAGGAGGCTGTAAAATAAGTCAATTTACATAATATTTCAAAATGATCCCGAGCGATTACATAAATTTTATTAATTTACTGTATTCGATTCGGGTGATCAAATTACTTTAGTCGTTTTCGGTCATCAAATGGAATACGAGCGAACGACTACGCGTAGTTTGAATTAAATCGCTTGCGTTTTTTAAGGTCCAATGAAAAATAACATTGTCAGTTTCGATTTTGACCACGTGCCAAAACATCTATCATAAGAAAACAAGAATTCGACGTAAACTGACTTATTGAACAGTGTTTGTTACTCCTTCTTCCCGTCGGGCGGCGCGGGCGCAGGTGGAGGCGCGTCTTCGCTGGGCTTGGGCGAGCCGTCGTTGTGCTCGGGCATCTCCTCGGTGGGTTTAGGCGTCGTTTCGCTTGGCTGAAGCGTGATCGTCGCTGTAGGCACGGGTGCTGTCTGTGTCTGTGAACATGGTCATTTTTACCTTATAACACTGCAATTTACTAGATCTGAGTCTAACGTGGCCTTTTTAGGCCTACAAGTGGTAAAAAATGGCACGCAGAACCGATAGCTTATAAGGTTCCAGGCATCGGCAAGCGCAGCGTAAAACGTCCACCTACAAGGTGGACAGACGATCTAATGAAGATCACAGGATCGCGTTGGATTTAAGTCGCTTCTTACCAGTCCTATTGGAAATCTATAGGGGAGGCCTATACTCAGTATTGGATATCCTTTTTTTGTTTACGTGGTAAAATCATCAAATCCTCATCTCTCCTCCCTCCTCCCAGACTGTCAGACTTCGTGCTGACTAAAATCCACGGTGTACTGTGTGATTTCCTGACAAAACCACGATTGAAGCAAAAGAACGAAGCTATAGTTTGAGACAGATAAGTGTGGATTAAAATTCGTTAACCCCCGTGTACCAATATTTCAAAACCATTTTGAAATTCGAACGATGGTATAGTGGAATCTAACGATGCCTTATTAGGATCAATGACCTTTATTCCAGACTTATCTGGCGGGGACTATAGTGGTCGTGCAGTACCTCAGTAACAGTGAGTGTGGAGGTGCCGGTCTGCTGACCGTGCTCCGGACAATCCTGCTGGTGCTGGTGGTGATGGTGGTGTTTCCCGCGCTTCTTCTCCACGTGCCCGAAGCAGTGCTCGCATTCGTCGTCGCTGTCCTCCGAATCTGACTCGCCGAATTTCTTCGGCTTCTCATATATACAGCAACCTGGGTGATAAGACAGGGTAGATAAGTTAAATAATGGACATTGCGGACGGCGAGTCATGGGTAGCTCACCGCCCGACTAAGGACCAGGCTAGGGACGGCTCGTAGTGTTCCAAGCGCGCCTCAATGAGTTGTCAGTAAACTGAAGATGCCTCCATAGTGCAGAACGCTAGTGTGTGTGGCGCTCACTGACACATTTATAAAAAAGTGGCTTCACTAACAATTTTACGTTTTGTTTCGAACACGGAATTTGGACTTTTTATAATCTAAGATCTAGGTATTTCTTGTACATCTGAAAAAGAAAAGTGGTCATAACTTTTGAACCCACCGCACTGTAGGTATGTCTCAGAGGTAAAAAGATTGGAAATGACCACCTCCCATGCCCCTATTCGATGGATAAGATCCTTATTAGACACCCTGTATCCTACTAATATTATGAACGTGAAAATTTCCAATCAAAGGATTTTGGCGTGCTTCGCATACAGTTGGCCCAGTGTGTAAACAGAGAAATTTGGAATTCATTATTTTGGCGCAACATGCTGGCCCAATGTGCATAGCGGGCTTAATGCTTACATTTAGACTTCTTCTTGTTCATGTGCTCATTGTCGACGGTGTCTTCTGTCCACACCACCTTCTTACGCGTCTCCGTGCGCGTCGGCCGCAACGTGATCACCGCCACACGCTCCTGCTGTAAGTGATTTACGGCTGAAGTTAGAAGATTACTCTTTCAACCATTTGAACTTTGGCATAGTGGCTGACCGATAGGCTGTTGCGCTGCAAGTCGCGGGTTTGACTCCGCAAGGCACAAATATTTGTATTGGATTTTTGAGCTGGATGTGATTTTAAATGTAAACGCACCACGATACAGGATTATTCTTAGCGTTGATATTTTATTTTTCAAATCCTAAAAAATATTGTAAAAAATATGCTCTTTATTTTATTTTTGTTTCTCCACAACAATATTTTTTTTAGAATTTACTTTCTCTGTATTTATTATAAATAAATACCTTTTAGATAATTTCGTTGATTTTTGTTTAGCAACCGCACATCGCTTTTGAGTGGTGTATCCATTATCTATTATGGACTTCCAGCTTATCTTCAATTTACGTTATCACAGATTTTGAGTGGAATACTAAATACAGCCTGAGTCTCCCTATTTGTAATGCATTTTTAGGTTGGTGCTCGCATCGTTGTGTAGAATCATAGTTGCGAAATTCATTACAGCGCTAGACGTCACTGCGAAAGTTTATTTCTCGACGTACATTGTCGCGAAAGTAACGTCCATAACGTTACGTTACTTTCTCGACAATGTACGTGGAGCAATAAACTTTAAACAGTGACGGTTACCTGATGAGACAGTCCCGCGACCCCGAAATAAATCTACATTACAACAAAATTGGAATACATGGACAAATAAATAAAAAAATAAGAACAATATCACACAGTAACCTAGGGATCTCTGATAACAAACTATTTTAATCTCAGCACAAGATAAACATGTTCTGTATATACTCTGCCTGTTGTACATAACACAGGCATATCTTATCTATCTTGTTTGTATATGAAAGTGGTAACCAGTGGCTGACATTGGTTGTTTCCAGATGCAGTATATTTATGAACTGTGTTAGCAACAGCGCACGGTCCAAATCGATAAATAAAATAGCAAAAAAGCATTTTTTTGTTTTTCTGTCTTTTTGATATTTACTGATAATGCAGGATGGAGATGGGGCAGGAAAGTTGGAGTGGAGACCACGAACGGGAATGAGGAATGTAGGGAGACAACCGACTAGGTGACAGACAATCTTGTTAAAGTGGCCGGAAGAAGTGGAAAGATTTGGAAGAGACCCACACTCAGCATTGGGTGACTAAAGGTTGAAGAAGCAGAGGAGATAAGCAGCGTAGTCCATCATCGTCCACCCACAAGGTGTTCGGACGATCTTAAGAACACCATAGGATCACGCTGGATGCAAGCCGCTTCCAACCGGTCTTATTGGAAGTCTATAGCGGAGGCCTATTTTTAGCAGTGGCCATCTTACTGCTGATATGATGATGATAAAGCAGCAATGAGGGATTTTCTTTTGATTGTTTCCCTAGTCGATGGATAGATGGCGCTGAACTTGGTATGTTACTGCAATGAACGGAACGTCGTAATTTTTTTTTTCACTTGATTGTAATTTTGAGATCTTAAAACGTAACGTACATGTCATGTCATTGTCAGTCACATCACATCACACCATTTGGAAAGAAATAACGACAAGGAAAAAGAAAAAAATATTCATTGACCAGTCCTTTTAATTTATGAGTTTTCCACGCCATAAAGAAAATGAGCCAAGAGAAAAAGAAGAGAAGTTTGTGCCTCGTGGATTTGTGCAAAAATGAAGGCATAAATCAAGTAACGTAGTCAGTTCAACGCCATCTACAGAGTTCTTGGAAACTACTTTTTTTTTTAATACTCGAAAAACTTTTTTCAAAAAAAAATTAACCGCCTTCAAAAACAACCACAAAAAAGGGTAAAATAACCTACAAAATAACTTTTCTTTTGGAAGTCGGTGGCAAAAAGACATCGAAATAATAAAACAAAGCCACCGACTTCCGGTTGTTTTTGAAGGCGGTTAAATTTTTTTTGAAAAAAGTTTTTTATTTTACTCTTTTTAGTTTTAATATTCAACCCAAATTCTTGGCAAATACATCATTTTCTTACATGTGCACTAGAATTTTGTAATCCGTAGCACCGGTATTAACATACACAAAGAAAGTTCCAATAAAATTCCCTATCTCAAAAAATGCTGAACAGAGTTCGATGAAACTTACAGTATTCCCTAAGGTGAACGATCCTTAATACAACAAAAAAACAATTTTCAAAATCGGTCCACAATTGGCGAAGTAATCGCGTAACAAACACGCAAAAAGTAAAGATCATCATGGGACATTATAAAAAATAAAACAGACAATACAAAAACGTTCGATACAATTAAATCAATACTAGACTGCAATAATAAAACTATCAATTGCCCAAAAAAAATTGCGACAGCTTTCAACAACTTTTTTATATCTATAACTAATAAAGAAAATCCCACTCATCCCAACTACAAATTAGTAGATTCATTAAATTCTACTATTTATTTAAGACCAACTTCATGTGAAGAAGTCTCAAGAACCATACATTCATTAAACGACACGAGAGCGGTTGGTTATGACTGCATTTCAACAGGTATTTTAAAAAAATGCAGCAGGGAATTATCAGACATTATATGCCACTTAGTGAACTTATCGTTTTCTCAAGGACATTTTCCAGAGAACTTAAAATTGTCAATAATAAAACCGTTCCATAAAAAAAATTCAAAACAAGACATGAACAACTATAGACCCATAACTTTAATTCCAATCTTATCAAAAATTTTTGAAAAAATCATGCACTCCCGGATAACAGATTTCTTAAATAAATTTAATATAATAACAAAAAATCAAAACGGTTTCCAAAAAGATAAATCTACAACACTTGCGGCCTTCTCCTTAATTAAAAAAATCACAGAAAACATCGACAAACGCAATAGAGTTGCTGCTATCTTCTTTGATATGAGCAAAGCGTTCGATTTTGTAGATCACAAAATTTTACTGAAAAAATGCGAGCTGTATGGAATCCGTGGTAAAGCATTTGATTGGATAAAGAGCTACTTAAGTAATAGAAAACAATGTGTGGAAATAAATCAACTTAATAATAATCTTGTCTCTACCCCGACAAGGTCTAACTTTGATTCAAATAACTTTGGTGTTCCTCAGGGAAGTGTCTTAGGTCCTCTTTTATTCCTTTTATATATTAACGATGTACCACAAGTAACAAAACACCAATGTATCCTATTTGCGGACGATATATCTGTTATCATACCAGACGAACCTAACATAAAGTTCGAGGATTCCCTAAGAAACGCTATAGATGCAATAATGAAGTGGCTAAAAGATAACAACCTCACAGCTAATTTATCCAAAACTAAAATTCTCCAATTCTCAAATTATAACAACTCCTCCTCCTCATCCATTGATTTACATTATAATAACATCAAAATCGAAGAAGTCGAAAATACTAAATTCCTAGGAATAACCTTAGACCAACATTGTAATTGGAAAGCACACACAAATCGCATCTGCTCTAATCTTAATAAATTCGTTTTTGCATTAAAAAGGCTTAGGAAATTATCATGTCTAAAAACTGCAATGACAGCGTACCACGGCTACGTTGGGTCTATCATCAGATACGGTTTACTCATATGGGGTAACTCCTCGTTCTCGAAAAAAGTATTTATAACACAAAAAAAATGTGTGAGAGCCATCTGTGGGGTTCGGCCATTCGATTCATGTAGACCTTTATTTAAAAAATTAGGTTTACTCACTCTTACCAATCTGTACATACTTGAAGTCGGAATATTCGTTAGAAAGCACCCAGATCTATATACAAAAGCCACAGAAAATAAAAGATTTCTCTCACGGGATCCTACTCGTCTAGCGGTCACAAGGTGCAGAAGCACTTTGTTCCAAAATAATTGCTATAGTATGTCTGTCAAAGTCTACAACAAGATACCTAAACATATTAGAGAACTTCCATTTAATTTTTTTAAAGGCCGGCTTAAAAAATGGTTATCTGACAATGTGTTTTACAATATAAGTGAATTTTTAACATATAGCGGCAATGGTACCTAATGTTGTACCAACATAAATACCTCACTTTTTTATGTAGGTATATTAGATTGTTGATGTTATCTATTTCTTATTTTATTGTTATTGTTTTTGTACTTGTTTATGTGTTTGGATACTAAATGTATAATGTTCACCTTACGTTAATTGTTTGTTAATAATAACTTTAACAAGGATCTCATGATCATGTTAATTGTAAAATTTTATAACTTAGCTTTTAAAACAATTTGCATGCTGAATAATAGTAAGCGGAATATGTAGAACTTTTTAGATTTAACACCTCAATGTACCATATTTCACGCAAATAAAGATATTCTATTCTATTCTATTCTATTCTATTCTATTCATGTCATCCAAGTAGACGAAATTAATAAAAATGCTCGCAAAATAAAAAGTACTGAACCAAATTTGATGAAATTTTTATGGGACCACACTGCAAGTATCCTAGAATCACACTAATCGGACTAGAAACCTCGGAGTAATCGATGTACATACATAAAAAAAAAAACATACCGACCGAATTGAGAACCTCCTCCTTTTTTTGAAGTCGGTTAAAAAGAAAACTTCTCATTCTTCTATTTCGTTCAGAGGTTGCCTTAGCGAAGGTGAATTTAAATGTTTGTAAACCACAATATAGGAGATGGGCGTGCCTCCGTCCGATGGCGCGTGAGGCACAATGTTATAAAAAAAAACATTTAAATAAAAATAAATTTATTGATCCTGTTTTTTTGTTTGTCGTCATTACATTACTAAACAAAATTGATTTGTACTTTGAGATATAAATGCACATTTACCTAAAACTTAACAACATCAAACCAGGTGAAGACCTGTTTGTCGAAATGTAAAATTTAAGTATAAATCGGAAGAATTTAATTTCTCAGTAATCTTTACCGGTCGGTAGTGTCGGTATCATGACGGAAAAGATACTGAAAAATCGGTAGGTATTAGACCACTATTCCCAAGCGCAAAATGGCGCTAATTGTCGCGTGACTACCAAATCAATAAGAACAATTGACACGCAGTCCTGAATCGCATTCTGTGTGATATTTTCTTCAATGTGACCTGTGCCTTAGCACTTCAGTGTGAATTTACATTATCAGTAGAACAAACACATTGTACAATATTTGGTCATTATGTAACACTGTTCACTTACTCTAAGCTAGAATAAACATTTGCTATTTAACTTTGAACACCATACAGTTGTAAATAGGTCTTAAAATCTTTTACTTATAACTAAAATAAATTCGATTGGAAAAAATATAGATCTACAAAATAAATTCTTTTATTTCTTACAAGCACTATTGAATCACTTTGTTCTCAAAGAGTCCTTCGATCTTTTTGTCATGATAGCCCAAAAAGTTGGAAAGTATATCTCTGGTGTGTTCCCCCAACTTGGGGGGCGCTGTCCTAGCGTCGTTTCCCCCCAATCCATAGACAGTAGGGGGACCAACGACCTTGATAGTACCTGCATCAGGGTGGTGCAATTCTTTGACCAGTTTTATTGCCTTTACATGGTCATCTTCAAACACATCTTTCATTTTGTTTATCGGCCCATTAGGAAAAGATGCATTCTTAAATAATTCAAACCATTCTTTATTAGTCTTTGTCTGAATAACTTCACTAATAATTCTGATAATTTCTTCTCTATTTTCAACTCTCTTAGAATTATCCTTAAACCTCTCATCAGTTATCAACTCCTCTCTGCCAATTATCTTGCAAAAGTCAGCAAATTGTGGGTTGGATCCTGTGCCAATAACCATGTGACCATCTTTAGTTTTGAAGGCTTGGTAGGGGACAAGGTTGGCGTGCGCAGTACCCCAGCGCTGGCCTTCAATCCCACAGTTTAAATAAATAGTGGCAATATTGATCATGCTTGATATTTGGGTAGAAAGGAGGTTGCAGTTGATTTTTTGTCCTTTGCCTGTTTTCTCCCGGAAGTATAGGGCCGTCATTATAGCCCCAAATGCGTGCAGGCCGGTGGTGACATCGGTGATGGCAACTCCTGCTTTCACGGGGTCACCGTCTCTTTCTCCAGTTGTATTGAGGAGACCACCCATTGCTGATGCTATTACATCATACCTGAAAATTGATGTTATTTACATTTCATGATAGTTATTATGTGTAGTAGTATTGTTATGCATTGTGGGAGAGGTGTGATCATATATCGGAACAGCTTAAATTGCCCTTGGCTTGTAGACTTTTATGATAAGTAACAATTATGAGTAATTGGCTAAACATTTTGAAATGGAAACTACATACCGATGACATTATGGTTGTGAGAATCCATTTAACCATTACGAGAAGCAGACCTTTATCTTGGGGGAGTCTATGTTTATTTAGTAATACCTAACTCTAGTTTAAGCAGATATGGTTGGTTGTGGCTTTATCATTTTGAATACCAGTAGACTCACCCAGGTTTCTTAGCATATGGTCCTGTGGAGCCAAACCCAGTGATGGCACAGTATATCAGCTTTGGGTTGAACGTCTTTAGTTTGTCATAACCGATCTCAAGCTGGTCTAGCTTGCCTGGAACAAAGTTCTCTACTAACACGTCGCATTTTCTTGCTAAGTCATATATTAGTTTCTTGCCTGAAATTAAATAACTAATGTAATATTTGTACATAAAAAATGTTGCATAAATGATAAATTGTTTAGCAAAACTTGGATAACTTGTGCTAGCAGTAGGTAAATGACTTTCCAAGTTATTCAAGCTTTGAATGGTGGTTGTATCATTTATTGCCACACCCTGTTAAAAACTAAAACAAAAATTGCTACTAAACTTTTGCAACTGTGAAAATTTACTTGTTGGTTTACTTATCTGGGGGCACGGCAGTGCCCCCACCAAGTCGAGCAAAAAAGCGGCACGGCCGTATTTAATTTAACTGCTCCCAATAAACAAATACTTAGATGGGAAATTTTAAAACATGTAGGTACTAAATATACTTAGAGGTTAATTTAATTATTTTAATATATTCAATAAAAAAAAACAATCTTACACATTGAATTAAATTCTACTTTATGTACTTTGTAGTTAAGTATTGAATGTGAGTTTATAGCAATTGATTGAGACTATTATTGTTAAGGCTTATAGATTTGTTAAATATTAGTATTTTCTAATGTTCACATTGAATTTACCTATAATTAATAATCATCAATCTTCCTCACAGCAGAATGTTCCAGCATAGAGTAATGCAAGAGGTTAGAATGTTGTGTACCTATGTTTTGATGATCAACTATAAATAAATAACAATAAAAACTTACCTTCTTGTGACTTAAAATCAATACAAATACTCTTCTTATTTCTGTTCACCGACAGATAGTAGAACGAATCATTTTCTTGCTTCTCATTAATGAAGGGCGGGCCCCACCGGCGTGCCTCGTCGCCGCCCAAGCTCTCAACTTTTATCACATTTGCTCCCAAATCCCCCAGCGTCATAGTACAAAACGGACCCGCAATCACTCTACTAAGATCTAACACATTCAAATCCTTCAACAAACCCGATTTTGTAGAGTAATCATGTTTAAAAATCGTTATTTTGGTTCGTAAAACGCACAGGCCGAATTTTCTAAAGTTTTCCATGGCGCGGTTAAAAACAATAAGATCCGTAATGTAAATGATGCAGATATCAGTGTCGTAGTATTAAATGATCAAATAGAAAAGATAAGGAATACAACAACAGAGTTCGGGAATACCTCCTGTGGTTGTGGAGTGACCGTCGCGACGGCTGTGCTGGTGGTAGCCATTTCTTCAGGTCTTGCTAGACGTTCTCGCTCTCCCATCAAACGGTGTTTCATTCGAGATAAATATTCACATTATACGCAAGAAGTGAAGGCTGTTAATGCGTTAGAAACCTTATTAATTTTACACCTTTTCCGCAGTAATAACAACCTGTTCACAACTTCAGAGAACTGTCATGACTGTCAGTGTCAGTAATGGCAGAGTCTGTCAAATTGACAGTTTTGACATATATCATGTGTCAAGTGTTTTTGTTTTTTTTTATTGCACGGCTTCTGGGTCTTTGTAGCATTATCACGTTTGTACTTTTTTTAAGCTTGAGATTTTTAATTTAACGGTAGTGTAGTGTCGCCGGATTCAGGTATGTTGGACGAGACTCATGAATTCTCTCGCATCACTTGATTGTAAGCCATAGGTTTAAACCGAGATACATACAGTTTGGTTATTTTATGATTGTATTGTTCGTTCAGTGTCACAAAATTAACAAATAATAATTAGCGTTAGCGAATAAGGCACGCGTATTTGTACTGTAATAATGTTCGATACGAAAATTCGCGGTCTGGGTGCAGCAGCAGCGGTCCAGTGATTTTCAAGTCCTGCGATTTTATACATTATGTCTCTTAAACCCTCTGCCTTGAACTTTACTGTGAGTGGGATAAACTCGCAACGACGGCGGTGCTGTTATGGCAGGATTATAGGGATAATAGCAAATGGACCTTGAGAATGGCGGCGTGGAAGCAAACTAGGCGAAAACTGTTTTTTAACCCCCGACGGAAAAAGAGGGGTGTTATAAGTTTGACGTGTCTGTCTGTCTGTGGCATCATAGAGCCCGAACGGATGAAGCGATTTCAATTTAGTTTTTTTTGTATGAAAGGTGACTTATCTGCCAGTGTTCTTAGACATGTTTGATGAAAATCGGTTGAGCCGTTTAGAAGTTGTGGGGGTGAATGTGGGGAAAGGTAACCGAGGGTCTGCAAATATACTCGAGTTGGGTATCAAATGAAAGCGTATTGAAAGGGAATATTGATGACTTAGTCGGGAGTACTCTTAGCAACATAAAATTATATAAGTTTGTACCTATAAAAAGTGTAAAAAAAAAAAAAAAATTTAATAAACCCCCGACACAAAAACCAATTTAAAAAGTAAAAAATAACAAAAATACGTCGCGTTGGGGGACTGCAAAAAAACAGGACATGATATAAATAATATAAGCAGTCCCCCAACGCGAAGTATTTTTGTTATTTTTTACTTTTTAAATTGGTTTTTGTGTCGGGGGTTTATTAAATTTTTTTAGAGAGTTGAAAGTTTAGTGAATATTCGTTTTAAAAAGTAAGCTCTAAAATCAAAATCAAAACGTTTATTTCAACTAGGCCTTAACCGGCACTTTTGAACTGTCAAAGACAAATTAAAATTAGTACAA
Source organism: Agrotis ipsilon (assembly GCA_028554685.1). Lineage (NCBI taxonomy): Eukaryota > Metazoa > Arthropoda > Insecta > Lepidoptera > Noctuidae > Agrotis > Agrotis ipsilon. The sequence goes on from CM052963.1 coordinate 1,225,023, forward strand.
AAAGTTATGGTGCTACAGTCCCAGTCACAAGACATAAAAACTGTGAAAGTACCGTAGATACTCATTCCAAAGCGTAGAGCATTGTTGCCACCCACTTCTTGCTAATATTTTGTACAAGGCGCTTTCGAAAATGCAATTCCTAAACCGCACTTATAGCAGGCAGGGGTGGCAAGATTCTGTTTAACCCCAGAGGACTTTATAAAATAGTACTTACCTACCTACATCTTTTTATAATCGGGTCCACGGAATTTCTCTTTGATTTTTACAATAATACTTTTTAAATGTTCGTTTAAACGTCCATAAATGCGATAATCAACGGCAATTCCCGTTAGAGTAGACCACCACTATCGTATAACCCGAGGTCGAACGGAGGTCACGACCTCGGGTCTGAAAGAAACGGTCAGGGACGAAGTACCTATATAATACGACATTGTATTTTTTTTTTTAACGTGTGGAAACCCTCATGGACTTCCTCCGCCTGGGGATGACGAAGGGGCATGTCAGACTCGACTGACTAAAACCACACGGTGTCCTCTACTGCCTTTAGCCGGGGGTGCGGGTCCACTTGCGCATACACCACTCCCCGGCAGGCCTTGACCCGACTACATCGCCGGGTCCCTCTCCTCGGTGCGGCCGCTAAAGAACGGCCGCACCTCTCTTCAAGTGGCGACGAAGGACACGTCACCGCCAACTCGATTGGTATATTGTATGGAAGACAAACGAGGAACTAATTTTATCGGCTTAAGGGCGCGTAACCAGAAAGTTGGCAACGTCGCTAATAGCTGTCAAATATTTACAAGTTTTAATTAATTTGGCAATATTACTATATAGAATTAAGAAATAAGGCTCTGTACTGCACTAGGAAATTGATAAAGGAATGCAATTAAAACAGTGAATTTGATGTTGTAACCGTTCAAGTGGATAAAAGGCATTTGGAAAGTTTCCAAAAGCTTTTTCTACGTCTTAAACTATGTATTCGGTGATACGATATTAGCTATTGCATTCCCTAATATTTTTTTAGTGCATTATAGAGCCATATTTCTTAGTTTCATATCTACAGTTTTGCAAAATTAATTAAAACTTATAAATATTTGACAGCCATTTGCGACGTTGCAGAATACGCGCTGTTAACGTCAAAGTTCGCATTTACTTTACGATACAAAAATATTAAAATTCGTGCTGGGGCTAAGTAGGTAAAGTGTGTAGGTAACAGTTATAGATACGTTCTAAGCAGATATAAAAGTAAATATGCGTAATTAAATAACACGAATCATGTGCGGGAAGCGGTAAGAGCGCCATTTTACTTGATTTAACTGCGGTAGTCGTAAAACAGATCAAATGCTGTTGAAAAGATGTCTCGTAAAATATCACTTCTGTAGCTCCGTTGATTTTACGTGTTTCTTGAAGATTTATTTATACGTCCACATAAATAAACGTATGCCTCTTTTCCATGCGGGTAGGCAGAAACAACAGATTGCCACCTGCTATGATAACTTTTTTCGTTTTGTTTATTCTTGTTAAAAACATTGAATGCGTCTTCCAACGACGAAATAATATTACTAGACTCCGCATGCACGATCTAAGGAACAAAAACTATTCTGTCAACTCTCTGAGTTACTACATAAGCGAGGGGGACGGGGAACTGCGTTGTGATTGGCTTAATCAAGGTCAATTCTATCTCAAGGTATGTTTACGGCTTACAGGAGTGGTTGAAATAAGACAGATATAAGACTTTTTTGCCTAGTGTGTTGACAGACATCGGTCGCCTGTTATTAGGAGTCTAGTAATATATCGTCGTTGGCGTCCTTCCATCCTGAGTGGGGCGGAAGGGATTGTCGGACTCGTACTAACTAAAATCCAAGTGTTTCTTCAATAGCGATTTATTTTCCAAGGTGACGCGGTTGCCTGTTTAGACAGTCCCAGGGCGCATGTACTACGGACTTCGCATACTATATTTTCACCTCGTACACAATAATTAGGTATGAGTACTTCATTTGTATTAATCTTACGCTTGGGCTTAGTGCGCAGCGCTGCTCCACCATTGAACCTTCAGTTTGGTCTTGGTATTCATTAAGTTTATTCTCGACTTAATGAATACCAAGTACTGATAAATTCGTATACAGGGTGAATTTTTCAACTGGGCGTGGATGGCTACTTTCGAAACTATGAGGAATATCGAAAAACGTTGAAAGGAGTCGCGAGACCGATTTTGACGAAAACTAAAACTGCATCATTGGATTTTAGAAAAATCAAAAATCCTGGCCAGGAATCGAACCCGCTGATTTTGAAAAAAAAACACACCCTGTATTATTACACCGTTCGATAGTGTTGCTAATAAGGATCAAATTCTGGGAAGTAATCATATATGGCAAAATTAAGGAAATGGCTGATTTTTATGAAATTGCTATTTTTCCATGTTACTTTACATCTACTGAGCCATAATTTATTCGAAATTATAAAATTTCATTGTTTTCAATGTCTCACTGGATTTGACGTTTCAACAATTCCACTGTACTTAGCAATACGACATTATTGAGTTGAACTAAAAATAGCATTATTTTAAAAAAGAAAGGGTAACTTATGTTTCAAATACAGTCTTGCCTTTGCCTTTTGCCTTTGAATATTAATCAGTTTTTTTGTAATTATACGTATTCCTTAAGTTTGCCGTATATGATTACTTCCCAGAATTTGATCCTTATTAGCAACACTATCGAACGGTAAAATAATACAGGATGTGATTTTTTTTCCAAAATCAGCGGGTTCGATTCCTGACCAGGATTTTTGATTTTTCTAAAATCCGATGATGCAGTTTTAGTTTTCGTCAAAATCGGCCTCGAGACTCCTTTCAACGTTTTTCGATATTCCTCATAGTTTCGAAAGTAGCCATCCACGCCCAGTTGAAAAATTCACCCTGTATAGCCTAGAAATAGTACTCGTATATAAGAGAATTCCATATCTGCATAACACGTACACCGGTTCCGAGTTTCAACTAGTCACTGTAAGTAGGTATAACCTGTCTCAACTAAATTAGGTTCTCAAAACGCGAGATGGACACTAGAGCATCTACTGCTGTCTGCTCCCATGAGGTCCATTGTCTGGTCTGGAGCATCATTTGTCTCATCAGAGTATGTCATCGGCCTACACTACAGTCCTACTGTTTGCGGGGACCTCGGCTTCAGAATGAATTTGCTAAATTTCAATAGGACAATATTGAAAAAGAAAATGAATGAATTTGTGAGCATGCCACAAATCACCGTAACGTGGGAATAAGCCCGAGGCTCGGGACTGACTTAATTAGTAACCTGGAACGTAAAGAGCTAATGAAGGAACACGCGGTTTTTAGTCAATACGAGTTTAACAGGTCCCGTCCTATCCCGGTAGAGTGTGGAATGTTAAGATGATTTAACCACTAAAAATAAGTTGCGATAGTTAGTCACTGTCACAGTTTACGCGGGTCGCATCACTCGAGGTTGTGCATAGTGCATGCCCATTAGTATGCAAATGCAACGTGAGCCAAGCTTACATCAAAGCTATGTAGTGCTCCTAAATACCCTGATAAAATTAAAGACGTTTGTTTGCGTAACAATGTAAAACATATTGTGCGGGTAATGCATTTGTTTTGGCGCAGTTTCTTTCGAGTAGGTTGGTGATACGACTGTTTTTTTTTTTAATTATATCAAAAGTATCTTGTAACGAGCCGTGTCTCCGATATAAATATTCATTCCTTACAGCTTTTGGCCGCGACTTCGTACTCCACGCGCCGTGGATCCTCAAATCTGTCAACTTTTTTAGCATTATCACGCGAGTAATATTTTTAAAACAATCGGAATAACTTGAAAATTGTCTAGGAACACATGCGTGAATAGGTACTCTGAACAATTCTTCTATGCAATAGTTTTTGCGTGTTACAAACATATAAGTAGAGAGACTGTTATTTTACCGTCACCACAAAAAGTGTAGCATGCTTACGTTAAAAATATGACGATGTACAGCAACCAACTATATTTAAAATATCCGGGATATTTTAAAAATTATTGACATTAAATCCTTGACAGTCAGTAGGTAGGAACTTCTACCTAAAACTGTAAACTATCCTGGCTAAAATGTTCAGCGCACTTTGTACGCAATTATTTTTATTTTATTTTAGAAACAGCGATAATTTTTGTCGACTAGCGGTCGCCTGGAATTATTCCAAAGAATTTTGTCGGGTTCAAAAACACTTTATTTTCACGGTTTCGTCGAGAACGCAAAAAATATTGAATGCAATGACCGACAGTGACGTAATAATATATTGGTACCTAGAGAATAATACTTATCGCGAAGTTATTTTCTGTGACACTAGGGCCACACCTGAAAAACCTGTCTGTTTCGAACATTTCCAACATATTTGAGGTTACAAGAACAAACTATGATCATCAATTAGTCTGTCGAACGTGAATTCGTCTTTGGCACGTGTAAAAGTCAATTTACAGCGAGAGCGACTCAAAATCTAACTTTATTTACTACACGAATAGATCATTTTACACATTTCCAGGATCATCGCGTCGAGATGCGATAGATGATGTGAAATGACCATAAGCGGATTACTTTGACTCTTTATTAGGACTTAACTGGCCTGTTGGTTAGTGACTCTGACTGCTATGCTGCGGGTCGTGGGTTCGATTCTATCGATAATATTAATGTATTTATATATATAAGTATGTTTATCAGTTGTCTAATACCCATAACACAAGCTCTAGCTTAGGACTAGATGGCGGTGATAGTTGTGGAATATTATCTTTATTATTTCTTCACTTTGTTGTTCTATATGACTATATTTTTTCGTTTAAGCATCAGTAAGCATCGATACCCACGCTGAAAGAGCGTGCTGAACACACCTAATATTTGGACATATTTTAAAGAGGAGTTAAAACATACGATGTCACACATTTTTGTATGGCAATACCAAAATGATGCATTTCGGCAATACCCCTTATGCAAAGCAGAAGGCCAAGTAGTCATGACGCGAGTTGTAGGTCGTGGGTTCGAAGTTCGAACTTAATCAGGCAATTAAATGACAGTAGCTTATGCTCCGCCCAAGACAGGAGGAGTTATTTGATGATATTCTACCTAAAATAATTCTGCTCGTTCCCAATCTGGTGAAAAATGGTCGACTGTGGAAAGCAAATAGATAATCCCAGAGGAAATACGTTTTTAGCTTGAAAATTGCAATCAGTGTTTTTTTTTTGTCTAATTGAAACAGTTTTCATATCTTCCTCATTTTTGGATGGTTCAATGTAACCCAGTCCCAGATTGGAGATGATATTTACGTCCCAGAGTTAAAACGGAGTCAGTTAATACCGCCAGTCGTTAGGTTTCTGTGTCGATTGAATGCATCGCGCGATTTATGGCCCGGCTGATAACGGCCCGACGTATGTGCATACAGCGGGAATTTAAGTACTTACAATTAGGTTATTTTTGTACAAGGTCTCGATTTTGATGTTGAAGGTATGTTGGTTTATATCCAGGATTTGAATTACTTGTAATTAAAATACGTAAGTAATTGAAATACAAATACGTATTTCAATTACTTCCTTAAAATGTAATTTGTAATTCGTATTTCAAATACCTGACGACGAAGTATTTTGTAATTAGTATTTCAAATACTTGAGGCTCCAAAATACATTTTAACAAAATACATTTAAACTTCATTTACCGTCATTACACTCTCTGCAATGATGGTAAAGCAGGTCGGGCAGGTTGACTTGCTGGCGTCTTTACACACTCTACGCTATACGCACATACGTCAAATGTGGCTAATAAACGCAAAAAAATAACTTCGAATTGTGAACATTAAACTAAGAATTTCCTCTACTTTTCAGCCATTCAGCCCATGCCCATGTCTATATTACTTATTTAAGTAATTTGTAATTAGTATTTTGTATTTCAATTAAAAATAGCTAAAAAACTGTATTTTGTATTTTATATTTCAAATACTTAACTTAAAGATATTTTCTATTTTAATTACTTGCGATACTGTATTTTGTAAATTGTATTTCAATTAAAGCAAAGCATGTATTTTGCCCAGCCCTGTTTATATCCCTAAAATCAAAGCTCCAAGTAGAAAGTAGACCCAGTTATGGACACTTTCGAATTCTCAAAAGACAAAATTTTAATGCTACCAAAGTCATTAAATAATATTATTCTTTTAAATCTCTTTACGTGTCACGTGTTTAAGCCCATTTCAATACAGAGGAACAGACAGACAAATGGAAAACAAAGTAATCCCGTAAAGTAAGGTTTTCTATTGTATTCCGTAAAAATAAGATAGTTGTAACCTCTAGCACAGCCTTTAGAAGCTTCCAATAACTTAGGGCTCAAAGATTGCGGGGCGTGGGGAAGAGGGGGTTGGCTAACGCTCGGATTGCCCAACGGGACAAGACAAGGTAAACTTTAGTAAGTCTGACAGTCCCGTCTCCTAGGGCGACACGGTTTATCGAATCAAATCATTTATTTCAAGTAGCACAGTTACAGGCACTTTTGAATTGTCTAAGACAAAAAAAAAACAGAATTAAATACTACAAAATTATAGTGCGACAGTCCCAATCACAAGACATAATAACCGCGAAAGTACTGTAGATGTCCATTCCAAGGTGTAGATCTATAATGGAGAAGACCGGGCAAGAAACTCCATGGACACGCTCATTAGATCGCCAAAATGATTGATGATGATGAAGATTTTACTACCCCGAAAAAGTAGCGAGAGTGTCTAAACAGCGGCTTGACTCTGGAACGTAATGGGCAATTTAAAGAACACGATGGATTTAAGTCTGCTGGTATTTACGAGTTTGATAGTCCATTCCATTCAGGGCGGTTCGAATCACTGAAGAGATTACTATCTAAAAAGAAAGACCCAAAAATCTCATCACTCATGTTTCCTTGGATACCGTCATCTATTTCAGTGCAGCGGCCCCTAGTGTCAAGCTCGTTTTCTCGGCTGCGGGGGCGCACCTCACTCCGCGCAAGTAAATTATACTGCACGATAGCAAACGTTTTCCGTTATACTAACATTTTCGCTAATTTAATCTGACTTATACTATAAATGCCAAAGTTTGAATGATTGAATCGATGCATGACTATTAAAAAAGAAATTGTAGTTTTTAGTCTATAATGGATCAATAAAATAAAATTGCTAAAACAAATACATCATTTTAAGTCTCATACAAAATAAGTACCTACTCAATTAGATATAATATTATGACCTATATTGTAAATACCACCAGAGCTATTTTTTTGCTGTTTTTAATTCCATATTTCATAACTTATAATAGTTATTATTTTTTAATTGAACTATTAAGAATTGTGTAAGCTCTACATGAACGCAGCTGAAACGCAGCCATATTGATTTTAAAATGACATTTTGAAGCTGTCACCTGTCACTCATTATCTGTGTTCACTTCCTGCTCACAGCTCTTAGCCTCTATAAAACCGTTTTTGTGTTGTCTCCAATATTGTCCAATTTAATTCAGATTCATCATAACTAATTTACAATGGACGTGTAATATCAGCTTGTATTTTGATAAATAAAAGTCTGGATATTCAATCGAAGTGTTTATTTGGTTGATCACGCCTGACACGCCATACATTCCGTTGCGTATCACAACGCCTGCACCAACAGGTTTTGGACCCAGTGAAAAAGAAAGGTTTATATATTATATATATTTTCTGTACCAAGAGAAAAAGGCGTGCAACGAGGGATCTACGCATAGTTACCGTTGAATTTATCACCAAAAACACTGTTGACCAGATTTATTTTTTTTCAAAGAAGAAAGATGGCGACGCAACCAGCGATACACATCAATAACCACGTGGAGAAGCTGAGTGGTATCTCTTCTTATCCGAACTGGAAGTTTTCATTGAAGATGTTACTCACTTTAGAAGGTTTGTGGGATTGCGTGATCGGCACCGATACTGACGCCGTGCGTGATAGCCGCGCCTTGGCGCGTATTTGCCTGGCACTTCAACCCAACTTGTACCAAATAGTTCGATCAGCATCAAAAGCTAAAGAAGCATGGGAGAAGCTAGCTCATACATTCGAGGACAAAGGTCTATATCGCCGTGTTCTGCTACTTAGACAGTTACATCGAGTTGACTACAGTAAGTTTAGCAGCATGACTGAATACATAGAAAATGTCACTGGATTAGTTCAGCAACTCTCAGACATAGGAAAAGTTATAGACGACGGTGAGGTAGCTGAAATTCTACTTAGCGGCTTACCGCAAGAATTTGACACACTGGTCTCCGGTCTTGAAACTGCCAATTTAACTAGCTCGCTGACTTCTGAACTAGTGAGAACGAGATTGCTTCAAGAGGAACACAGAAGAAATGGAAAATGTGATAATGATGCTTCAGCCTTTCATGTAAAAAAGAACAAACTTTTCCAATGTGATTACTGCCGAAAACCAGGACATACAGCGAAGCGATGCTTTAAGAAAAAGAGGGATGTGAAGAAGAAAGAAGAACAGCATACCTTTTATGCATCGGCTTACATCGCTCAACATAATGATGTCATCATCGACAGCGGGGCCTCAGCTCACATGATCAATGATGCTAGGTTAGTAAGAAATTTTAAAAGTTGTAATAATAACTCAATTTCTATAGCAAATGGTGGTCAATTAGAAATGTCTGGCATTGGCAATTTAGTTTTGTCTACTGACAAAAATAATATCACTTTAGAAAATGTTTTAGTTGTTCCCAATCTGTCAACGAATTTATTGTCTGTAAGTAAAATGTGTGACAATGGTTTTACAGTAGTTTTTGATAAAAATGGGTGTCATGTTTATAATGAGATAAGTTCTTTCACTGGCAACCAAATTTTAGCTGCTACAAATGTGAATGGTTTGTATAAGATACAGCAGTGCAAGCCGCATGTGTTGGGACATTCCATGCTGGTGCATCCTAGGCAGCAGCCAGAGAGTGTTGATACTGCTTTGGTGTCTGCGGCAGTCTGGCATAAGCGTTTAGGCCATATCGGCCAGAAAGGTATGAATAGCCTACGGGGTGGTGGTATATGTTGTGGTGTCGTTTTTCAAGATGACGACTCGCCAAACAAGTGTGTTCCCTGCTTAACTGGAAAGATGCATACGAAGCCTTATCCGAAGCTTGTGGGAAGCCAATCTACCGTGCCACTCCAGCTTGTGCATTCCGATGTCTGTGGGCCCATTCAAGTCAGCAGTTGGGGCGGTGCCCGTTATCTTTTGACTCTGACGGATGATTGCACTAGAAAAACCTTCGGTTATTTAATGAAAACAAAATCCGAGGTGAGTTCACATATTGTTAACTTTAAAAATATGGTTGAAAAACAAACAGGTTTGCAGCTTAAAATTTTAAGAACCGATAACGGTACTGAATACTGTAACAAAACGTTGACTGATTTTCTTAAAAGGGAAGGGATTATACATCAAACATCGGTGCCTTACTGTCCACAACAAAATGGAGTTGCGGAGCGCGTCAATAGGACGATTTTTGAGAAAGCTAGGGCCATGTTACATGACGCGGGTCTGTCTGAACGTTTCTGGGGAGAAGCAGTGATGACTGCTATATATCTGAAGAACAAGTCTCCTACCAGCGCGTTGTCGGATGACATCCCTGACAGAAAGTGGACTGGACAGCCAGTCGACCTCAGTCATTTGCGCGTATTTGGCTGTGTAGCATTTTCTCACATTCCTGATGTAAAACGTCGTAAACTTGACGCTAAAGCTAAACCATATATCTTTGTTGGCTATGGTGAGACTTGTAAGGGCTACCGTCTCCTTGATCCATGTAATCCTAAAAAGGTTGTTTATTCACGAAATGTTAAATTTTTAGAAGATGAATTTATTGGAGGACTTCACTTTAAAACACAAAGCAGAAATAGTGATTTTATCTCTCATGAATGCATTATAAATAATAATAGTTATACAAATATTGATAATGAAATTTTAAATATTGACTGTGATAATAATAATGCAAATGAAATGAATGATAAAATTATTAATAATGTCTGTGATAAAATTAGTCATAAGTCTACTACGGAATCACCTATTTCAGGATCTGAGAGTGACATAACACCTCCGGTGTTGTCTCCCTTGATGGACCTGGTCTACTGTACTGGTGACGAGGGTGATGTAGGTGATGAAGATGATGTCTGTAGGGACACTGTGTCTTCTCTGCCTGATGCCACACTTCGAGGAGGAGAGGTTGACCATGTGCAAAGTGTTGCCTCTGGCTCGCGTCCCGTCCGCACTAATAGAGGTAAAATTCCGCTAAAATATAATGATTACGACTTATCGGCTATGCTAATTGAGCAGAGTTTGGCAAGTGAGCCTAATACATACGAGCAAGCTACGAAGTCTACTGACTGTGAACAGTGGCTTCACGCCATGAAATGTGAGTATGATTCATTAATTAAGAACAATGTTTGGACATTAGTTGATCGACCGGAAAGTGAAAACATTGTAAAGTGCAAGTGGGTCTATAAAAGGAAACACGATGCCACAGGTAAACTAGATAAGTATAAAGCTAGATTGGTTGCCCGTGGGTTTAGTCAACAAGAAGGTATAGACTACAATGACACCTTTTCTCCGGTTGTCAGACATTCCACATTGAGAATTTTATTTTCCATTGCAACAGAAATGAATTTGCAGATGGACCATGTTGATGTTACCACAGCTTTCCTAAATAGTGATCTGGATGAGATTATATATATGGAGCAGCCAGAAGGTTTTTGTTCAGATAAAAGTAAAGTTTGTAAGCTGAATAAAAGTATATATGGTCTCAAACAGGCTAGCCGTATGTGGAACTTAAAAATAAATAATGTTTTAATTAATAATGGATATACTCAAAGTAAATGCGAACCATGTGTATATATAAAGAAAAATGATAAAGATTATATAATAATTGCTCTGTATGTCGACGACTGTTATATATTTCATAATGGATGTATTAAGAATGTTTTATCATTGTTGAAAGAAAACTTTGAAATACGCCATCTAGGCCAATTAAAAAATTGTTTAGGTATGAATGTCACTAGATATAATAATATAATTGTGCTAGACCAGTCTAATTATATAAGATGTTTGCTAGCTAAAGGATGATGCAATTTTTGGTCCCACCCTCCAATAGCAACATGTCATAACTCATACGTCATTGGATAGGTATTTTTAAGCTGAGCAAAACATATTATGGCACCAAGTCTGAAATATGAGTTCATTCTGAGATATGTTTGATTGAATATGGCAGTTTAGGATATAAGGAAATAATGTTTTTTTCGTAACATATTATATTTTAGTGCAGAGTACGAGGAGGAGAACCTCGGTTCTAAATAATAACAGCCGCACAGGTCGATCTTCTATGTCAAGCCACGCTTGCCGAGCCCGGTTTATGGATGGGTGACCATCTATCCGAGACTTCTACTTGCCCCAGAAAGAACATAAAAGCCTTTGATTGCCGCTGTCATTAGTAGATCTTTGACAGTCGTTACCAATAAAAAAGTATATTCTTCCTTCTATAGAAGCTCGCTTTGTCGTTAACCACCTCCACTATGGAGATTGTTAACGGCAGGTTGAAGAGCGATTTTAAGCTGTTACTCCAAATATATTTCAACAATGCATCAATGCCTTGTCGCATTCAGTCACTACACATAAGAGCTAGAAGGGTTTTTTACATGGTAAAATCATACAAGACCTAGTAGGTACATACAATCACTAAGACATACTATTTCACACCAACTGTATTCAAAGCTATTGTACCTGCAGGAGCTGATGTTGTTCTGAAGGCACCTGTGCGAATCTTTTGTGTCAATACTTTGGTACCTAGGGTCAGATGCCATACCGTATGTCAGGGGATCTGGAGGCGAAAGCCTTCCAACGCTATAAGTGGGGTGTGGAGTGGAGGCGCAAGGGCGAGGTGTATCTCCGCTACCTCTGACAAGTCAAGGCGCTGCGGGAAGAGCTTCGGCGTAATCTCACGGGGTGTGGAGGGTACCACTGTCGTAGCCGAGGTTTGGCAACGCCGCAATCGTGGCGTTAAAACCCTTGTTTGAGGACTGACGCAGGTCCACACCAGATGTTTCAGGAGGTTCCTGTGTCGAATTGTGCGGTAAGAAACAGGTATGCCTGGGTGTAACCATTGCGAAAATCGACCGGAGGTGCACACGATCGACCATGCTGTGAAGGTATGCATAGCTTGGGCCGCACCACTGCGGAGCCAGACGCAACCGTTTATTAAGACGTAATCACCTCCTCCTGCTCCTTCTAAGCAGTGATGCTATCGAAGGAGGAGGCGGAATACGTAAAGGAGAGGACAGCCTCCATCTCACGACACAAACGCTGCGGGAGACGCCTACGGTATTGCACGTCGCGAGGCGATTTTTGAACTATAGTACTCGAGCGCATGAGGACGGTGAGTAAAGGATGGCCCGCCGTCATGGACCATGCTCGGGTCAACTGCGCGTCGTGCTCCATGCGAGCCTTAAAGAGTTATCAGCAATCTGACGGTAATCAAACGCCTGCCGCGGTCGCGAGACTGTCTAACGACGACTGTCGGAACGTAAAGGGCTATTGAAGGATACCGTGCATTTTAGTTAGTCCATGTCTGGAAGTCCTGTCCCTCCCACCCAACCCCGGGAGGACTCATTCGATGATTTTATCATGTAAAAAAACCTTCTAGCTCTTATGTGTAGTGATTGAACAGGACAAGACTTTGACGCATTGTTGAAATATCTTTGGAGTAAAAGCTTAAAATCGCTCACCTTTAAAGCTTAAAAAGCGAGCTTTTACTTTTTTTTAGTTGGTAACGCCTGTCAAAGATCTACAAATGACAGTCATAATCAACGGCTTTTATTTGCTTTCTGAGGCACGGAGAAACCTCGGATCGATGGTCACCCATCCATAAACCGATCTCGGCAAGCGCGGCTTGACATAGAAGATCGACCTGTGCGGCTGGCATTATTTAGAACCGAGGTTCTCCTCCTCGTCCTAAGCACTAAAATGTAATATGTTACGAAAAAAAACATTATTTCCTTATATCTTATACTGCCATATTCAATCAAACATATCTCAGAACGAACTCATATTTCAGACTTCGTGCCATAATATGTTTTGCTCAGCTTAAAAATACCTATCCAATGACGTATGACACGTTGCTATTGGGGGTGGGACCAAATTTCATAGAAGGCCTGGCATCATCCTTTAATATGAGTGACTGCAAGCCAGTACTTACACCATTACCTGTAAATTGTAAGTTAGAAAAATCTGATGGGAAGTGTCTTGATGATGAGATATACAAATACAGACAACTGTTGGGATGTTTAATGTATTTGAGTGTGTGCTCACGCCCGGATATTTCATATGCTTGTAGTCAACTTAGTCAATACAGTACATGTTTCGACGTGAGTCATTGGCGCGCAGCAAAGCGAGTACTTCGTTATTTAGCAGGGACAATCAATTATGGTCTTCATTTTACAAAAGGTGCTAACTTTAATATCAGTGCTTATGCAGATGCCGACTGGGCTAATGACTCATCAGACAGAAAGTCCTACACTGGATTTGTTATAAAATTGGGTAACTGCTTGATCAATTGGGAAGCTAGAAAACAGCGTAGTATAGCTTTATCAAGTACAGAGGCAGAGTACTTAGCAATAAGTGACGTTTGCAAGGACATTTGTTTTGTGAAGAATTTCCTGTCTGAAATTATTAACAAAACTTTTGATGTAATTGTATACAACGATAATCAAAGTGCTCAAAGATTATTACTTGTAAAAGAATATTCGCATAAGAAAACGAAGCACATTGATTTGCGTTACCATTTCGTCAAGGACTTAGTAAAAAAGGAAACATAACTGTAAGATACTTGCCTACTAATGACATGCTAGCAGATGTATTGACAAAGCCACTATGTGCGCAGAAACATTGTAATTTTGTAAAATGTCTAAATGTGAGAGTTTGTGGAGCAAATGGTTAATGTTTTGTTGTGTACTTATATTGTTAATGATTAATATTATTATATTGTGATGAATCCTGTTATGTATAATTATATAGAGTCGCTCTTAAGTAGATAGAGTATGTAACTCTTGAATGTAGAGTTTTTTTTTAAGACTAAATGTAGAGTCTCTTAAATATTGTATAGAGTCAGAGTAGTCTCTTTTTCTCTCATGTAGCGCTTAAGGAGGAGTATTAAGAATTGTGTAAGCTCTACATGAACGCAGCTGAAACGCAGCCATATTGATTTTAAAATGACATTTTGAAGCTGTCACCTGTCACTCATTATCTGTGTTCACTTCCTGCTCACAGCTCTTAGCCTCTATAAAACCGTTTTTGTGTTGTCTCCAATATTGTCCAATTTAATTCAGATTCATCATAACTAATTTACAATGGACGTGTAATATCAGCTTATATTTTGATAAATAAAAGTCTGGATATTCAATCGAAGTGTTTATTTGGTTGATCACGCCTGACACGCCATACATTCCGTTGCGTATCACAACGCCTGCACCAACATGAACAAGCACTTACATCCTCTCTCCTATCACCAACTAACTTTGCTGTGCCCGACAGCCCGACAGGGTCCATAATTGATTCAATGTCTTACCATACCAACTCAGTGCTGGCTTATACACTGAAATAATGTCGTTAGCCGTCAGTTAAAATCCTGAGTATTACACCGCAATCTCAGTCGGCTAATAACTGTTTGTTTACTGGGCAGTTGGGGACACAGCATTATAATTTAATCAGACAGCACCAACATTATCAAATCGCGCCAGAAGCCGGCAAGACAAATAGATAAGCTGGAACATGTATAAAAAGAACAATAAAACGAAAAAAAAGAGACATTTATTTACGAGAAACCGCTTGGCACCCGAAGCTGTGCGATTCTGGAGATGCAACGCGAACGTGAGTGATTCACTTCATTTAATAAGAACTTTATAATACACGTCTATTTCAGAGATGACAAAAATATTCGTTACTAAGACAAATCAGAATGTAAAAACATCTTGTGCCTCTTCCTCTTCGGGGCACAGACGAATTTGCCTTCACGTTCGATCTGCTACATCCATTTTCATAAAATAATTATCTTGTCTAGACCGCTGGGAAAATATTATATATATTATTATTTAATATTATATAATATTAAATATTATATATATATATATATTTTTTTTAATACTTAGTTATTGTATTTAGAAGTTAGAAACAATATTCGTGCAGTAAATTCAATGCTGTTATTCGATTTCAAGCGACAATAAGCAGATGAGCTTTCTGAGTTGAAAGAGTGATGCAAGCACAGGCCTTTATTTTTATGACTGAAGTCTTCGTTTGTGATGTGTTAGTGATGTTCTGAGCCTGTCACAAACCCGTGACTCATCATCATCATCTCAGCCATAGGACGTCCACTGCTGAACATAGGCCTCCCCTTTTGATCGCCACAAGTACCGGTTGGAAGCGACCTGCATCCAGCGTCTTCCGGCGACCTTCATAAGGTCGTCTGTCCACCTTGTTGGTGGACGTCCTACGCTGCGCTTGCTAGTCCGTGGTCTCCACTCTAGCACTTTTCGACCCCATCTGCCATCCGCTCTGCGAGCAATATGGCCTGCCCACTGCCACTTCAGCTTGCTAATCCGGTGGGCTATATCGGTGACTTTAGTTCGTCTACGGATCTCCTCATTTCGGATTCGATCACGCAGAGAACCGTAACTACCGAACCGAACCCGTGACTACTAAACTAAATTAAGCTCCCTTTCCCCGACGCGGTATAATATGCAGTAAAGTTTGAGAATGTAGTAGTTATAATAAATTTTTGGAGAGTAGAATCGAGCGCCATAATATTTGTTTTGCGGTTCGGACAACAATTTCTAAAAAAGGATATCTTTAGAAAACTTTTGATTAATTAATATTACACCTCATAGTTATTCTCAATCTTACCTTTAAGGATTTTACCCCTATTTGAAGTTAAAATAGTCTAAAAAATGGAAACTGAGCGATAAAACTCTGCTCAACTCTCGTTTATATTTGAACAAAATCAATCAGACGCACGAAAATCAATTCAGAATTAACACGACGGGTTAAAACTGTTTCCACGATAATAGTAAACGATAGTAATACCTAAATATAAAGACGAAATTCCAATTATCGATCTTGAGAAACATATTGGTTCGTTTCCTTAGATTTGGGCTAAGAAAAAACTCGAGTGCATAGTACGCGCACGGGTTAAGCTTCTCACGTAGTACCGAAGCTCCAGTGCGGAAATAGCCTGGTTTATCATACTCCATATGTGAATTAAACACAGGCACGGACTCGGCACCGCTGGAGAATTCCAGTCATATTTTTCCACCAAATTTTCTAGTTTTTCGCTCGTTTTCCCGATTGACTCTGCAAAAAAGTAACACTAGTGTTTTTGTTGGCAAGAAAGATGAAGACGTCAAAAATGTATTTCATAATCGTCTATTTAATGCACAACAGTGAATGTAATAAACATTAGGATGTAAGAACACTTATTAATAAAGCAAAACAATGCGATCGGAAAGGCGAGTCATCTGAAGCTTTAAAAAAACAAATGAGAACTGTAAACAATGATTTAAATTGAACAAAACTCCCAAATTATTTGGATGCCATTGCGATGCCAAAACGGTATGTAAATATAATCAGAAGGGACAATGCGTAAATTTGTAAATAAATGCCGAATTTTAACAACGAAGAATTTTTACAAGACAGCCAATTAATCACGGGAGTCGCCAAAAAACAAAAAATAGAACGTATTCGTCACGTTAAACAATTACAAAGATGTATATGAAGCTGTGCCCCTCAGAGTTGTTCTCAATCTCGTCTGTAACGCGTTAGAGGCAACACAACACCATGAATTCACATGAAGGAGTCAACCTTGTGGCAACCTACTGCATCTTGCTGCTGCTGCTCATTTCCCTCTGGCTCCTATATTCGGCATTCTAAGGACCAAACGTAAGTAAAGTGCTGGTTTACCATAAACCTAGCTTCTAGAGCTTTGCAAAGTCTTCGGATCCGCGACTGAGCGAACTAAAGTGTGACTGTGTATCAAAAATAACACTGGAATCAGTGATGCGGCCGTTATTATATAACTCGAGAGGTGACGAAAATTCCAATTGACTGGAAATTCTGTGTCTTTAAATAAAGTCTTTTCAATAAGATTGTGTTATTTTTATTAAACTTACAAAGGTTTGGACTGAATATTGTAATGTTATAATGCAGAAATATAAAAATAAGCTTCGTATTTCGGCTTCTAACATCATTTTATTTTTCTTAGTACGAGATGGTTTTTATTAAGATAAATGGATGATGGTTTCAGGTGTGTTTTGAGCTTTTGTTTTTCCCTAATTCTTCATTGTTTAAGTCAATGCTAAGTGCCTTTGTAGAATTTACTTGAACTTTGAGACTTTGGTTATACCTTCTAATCGACCGTTACGTAATCGATATTTAGGGAAGTGTCCAGCTATTGCGCATCCTAGGAGACAAAAATGTTGGTCCTTTAGGCTGTTATAACTATTCTTATTTAGTCATAGAGAGTCAGCTGAAATCTGTTCATATAAGCAAATTAAGCCCGAAGATAAATTAAAACTCGCAAGACATAATAAAAAATAAATCTCTGGAGCTTCCTTCCACACAAAGTTGGTCCCTGTGCTCTGACGCAAACTTGCTGGTCCAAGCGGTTGGAAGATCCTCCATCGATCAGTCCAGCCTGCTCCGTGACATAGCAACCATGCCGATCAACGCAGAGACGGTCAACCTGGCCGCTACCTACATGATCCTCGTCATATTACTGTTCTTCTTGTGGCTGCTCTACTCCACCGTCTTCTAAGTACCAGGAGTGACAGGTTTGTGAGTGCGTCATTTGTGTACATCATCTGCAGTGTTTTGTTGACGAAACCATTAAGTCATTTCACCAAAAATCTTTATGACAAGCTGGGGTGTGGGTGGTGGTTTACGAGCTTATAGAGTTCCGAGACGAAGCCTATACCCCAGCAGCAGGGTCATTATAGCCAGATTAAGGACTACAAAAGCTAAAAAAAAAACAAAACTGATCGTGGGAATCGCGCAGTTATTAGGCACCGCGGCGGTCGCATCGCAATGTTAATTTTCCGCAAAATCGGAGCCACCTGTCACTATACGGACAATCTATTAACGTACACTCATATTTATAAATGTTGAAAATATCTTGCGTGGCGTGGGTACGTAGGTGACGCTCGTGTGTCCAGCGGCCTCAGTTCTCTGGAGCTGTTTGACCGGTGAAGGTGTCAGGAGTGTGTCAGGATCAGCCGCCACCATGCCCAACCACGAGACCACCAGCCTCATCGCTACCTACCTCATCCTGGTGCTACTCCTCGCCAGTCTCTGGTTACTCTACTCCGGAATGTTCTGAGGTGCTTATGTTTTTATTTTTGAGTGGTTTTAAGTGCCTAACTTTATGTTGAAATCACGCGGACGCAGTTTGCAAGATTTTCAAGACTAGTGTTCTATACAAATCTTATAAAACCTGCCTACATTTGAACATACATGCCGCATAGCAAGAAAAACAAAAACAAATTGTTTGTGCGAAGGTGTTAACACAAAATAAAATAAAAACAGTTTCCATACAAAACATAAGATCAAATGAGCGTGCCAACTAATGACCAATTAGTGCCAAATATATTAATTTACTCTAAATTAAAGTAAACGTTTATTTACGATGATCAGTGTTAAAATAACAATCGTTAAGAAAACATTCCTGATGTCGAAACGATCGCAGTTGATTCGTGCGTTATTGAACGTCGGATATCTAAAATAGTTCGTGGACGGGCGCCTGCGGCTTCTCCACAGAAATCATAACATTCTCGCGTCTAAAATTACTGAAATAATCTAATTGAAATACTGAATGGCCAGCCATAAGACGTAAAGCGTGGAAAACGAATATTAAGATAAAAATTGTGTATTTGCCAATTGCTTTTTTTAATTTAAATGATGCGCGACGCATTGGGCAGTTGTAAACATGTCAGTCAGTGGCGAGGTCTCCCACATTGCGTTAATAATTTTGGAGCAAAGTCAGATATCTGATGACAAATGAACTAGAAGGTAAACAAACGTACGGAGCGATGCGAACACATTTAAACGCCATCAAAACACATCAACTCTTACCACGCAGTCACGCACTAATCAAAATGTTAGCCTATCTGAATATTTCTTCATGTTTCTTACAACATTTTCATCCACGGACATGATAACATTTTCATCACACTGTTTACGCGTTCCAAAGATATAAAAAGACGTAGAAATGTACAATTTGCGAATAACAGAAAATTTACGGTTGCGATTACTAAATGAAAACATCATTTTGATGGGTTTAGTGCAGCGGAAACAATGTTACCGTTATTTTCAAGTAGACTGAGCGCTGGTAGGAATAGATTTTCTTTGGAAACACATTTATTATCTTAACATTTAATGTTCGACATGAGTTTTATTAATAATACCTCGCATCACGCATTTGCTCGTATTTCATTTTCAGTGTAAGTAAATACACTGAATACGTGAATATCCATCGATGGCCGCAATTCTCTCTCCACTCGACAAAGAGCTTTTCGTAATAAACATCACATACGTTGTACAGACTAAACAATATTGTGCAGGCAATTTATTTAGATACTTACCGCCCACTGGCATATGTACGTACTCAAGAGAACATCGTTTGATGTTGTGCAGACGACACAGACTATAATTTATTTATTATTCCAATACCGATACGTCAAATGGACCTGCTTAACGAATGCACAAATAAATTAATCATAGACTAAAAAAGTGACAGCTAAAACATCAGGTAAAATAAAATTTAAAATCTAGATTCGAGATCATCGTGATAGAATCAACAAAAACAAAATTTAAAAATAGAGCATCAAATCGGTTGGCAACACAATTTATAGCAACGACAAATTGTCCCCAAATTTTAAAATAGCTTCTACGTCTATATTTAAGTTTTAAATTAACCTTCATTTTAAAATAGAGAATAAAAAACGAAAAAATGTTAAAAACAATAGTTAGAATGACGTAAATTGTATTAGACGCGAGAAGATGGATGGTGCGAGGGAAATCTAACGAGAAGACGAATGGAAAAAGTAGTGACAGGTTGGTTAACGATTGTAATCAATCATTGGGGCAACGCACGTCGTCAATACTTTGCCATGGTGTTGAAAATAGAGGAATAAAATGAAATTTAGATTACGACTTTTCGTTGCCAACTCCAATAGAAGCTAGATTAAAAATCTGTGGATTGTTGACGGGTTTGTGTCGAAGGTTTACTTTGTTTACTCAAAGATCTTGCGGGGAGTGACGCGAAACGACCGTGTAGTGTTGTTGATACATTAAACATTATTTATCTGCTGTTAAAAAGACATAAACTATACAAACAGATCTCCTGGCTGCCACAAAAGATCTACCTAGAATGTAACTGCGCTAGAACTTTGTGAAATATGTTATGTTTAGTTTCGTAGCCATCATTATGATCGACTGTTCAGTATTCGTCTGTTTAAAGACTCCACGGTCTGTGTGGAATTATCTGGAGATTGTTATAAAGGGCCACATCATCATTTATTGTGAGGTGCTTCTTCGATAAGCAGGTATTTGGATATGTTTCCTAGCCGGTTAATTAACAAAAAAGAAGTGAAGACTTTGAAGTTTCTTAAGTTTAGCCTCATTTGGGTCGATACGAGTTACTGCAAGGGCCACTGCAACCACTTTATGAGACTAAACACAAAACTAAAATTCGGCACTAAGTATGTGGACTCGAAGCTTTAGCATTTGTGAAACAATTCACGTCGCAGTATTTTTTTATAAGAAGTCTTATCACAAGATTTCTTTATTTTCATTTACAGCGAACTTGAAGTATTTATGTACTGCGTTTATTGTATGAAAAACTGAAAAAGTGCCTCTAGAGTACGAACGAGGATTTTGGTTTTTTCTGTAATACGTCACATTGCAACTTTTGTTTATCTTTTTCTTTCTAATATTTCGCTAATATTGGTTTTGATTTATTTGTGGAAATCCAGAGAAGGTTTAAAAGGTGTGTAAATACGTCAAAAAATATATATTCTGAGGCGGTACGAAGTTTGCAGGGACAGCTAGTTCATCATAAATTTAATATTCCTTTTTCATTTGAACACATGACGTTGATGAAAGAATGAGCCGTGAATGTTACTTTCCTATATCGATAAATTCTTGTCTGTTTCTATGTGGTTTAGCAAAAACGCTTCTTGCAACGATCTTTATTAATACTCCTTTTATTCAAATATTTCGTTTGCGGTGTCCATATTGCAGACCCACCGTACCCCTAGTTGTAAGTACTCTGCTCATCTGCTGAAGACATAAAAAAAAATCAATCAGTCACGCGGGTTGTGCAGGTGCAGAATACCTACACTAATATTATGAAGAAAAAATATTTGTATTATTGTTTGAAATGATTAAATTAAAAAACAACTCGACGGATTTCAAAAATTCTTTCACCAGTTGAAGCGTCCTATTGGCGCTTACGTTAGTGTGTGTTATCCTTTAAACCTCGTGTCCTCGCGTCGCGGAAAAATGTAAAAAAAAATGTTTTAAGAACTTTATTTTCAGGAACTGCTTACATTATGAAATTCTGTTCAAGAGACTCACAGATAACGGAAATAAATCGAATGGATATAGTGTGTAAACTACCACACAAGTAGTTATATGACTAATTAGGAACGTATTTTCAAGGATTCCGATCGGAAACGGTGCGCAACCGCGCTTAGGCCCTTCGCTCACGGCAACTTATTCGCGCGTTCACGTGACAGACTCGCTATTAACGCGCGGTATTCGCATTATCAACGCGCTACAGAAGCAATGGCAACTATTGTATCGATGCAAACACGACTGTGTCGGACTACATCGGGGAGAGAATAGAGCCGGAGGGAGGGTGGCGCATGAACCCGGGCGTGAGTGAAGAACGATTTACTGGTGGCCTAAAAGATCGAGCCAGGCGACTTGTATCTTGTTGCTTTCCCACAGCGGAAATACTCACGCTTTACGACGTGCATAGGCCTCCTGAATCACGTTTGCATTGCGACAGAAGCGCGACAGCATCGCGTTTATGTCGCGATAGAAGCGCGGAACTATCACTGTTTCGATGCGAACGCGCGCCAGCATCATTACCCTTTTCGTGGGCGAGAGACGTGCGATGGCAATCAGGGATTACAGGCATATGGAAACAGTGTAAAATATGGGGACGCGAGGTATAATGGGAACATACATTCTTTACGCTGCTTTCACATTTGGGCGAAAGTCGCTGCTTATGCGCAAGGCTATTCATATAGAATGTGAAGAAATGTGCTTCTGCCGCACTACTGTCGCGCTGCTAACGTCCTAATGTGAAAGCGGCCTCAGGCACACCTAGTTACCACAGCACAAAGCTGGGTACTCACTTAGCAGTGCTGCATGTGACGTATCAGATACAGTATCAAGTGAGTACCCAGCTTAACGTAGCGCAAGCGCCATCAGGACGTCATATACAAGCGGCCATTGATCCAGTTGGCGCTTGCGCTACGTTGTGTCTGATTTCCCATTTTTTATAAAGTGAATTGTAAAATTTATTGTAGAATTCTAGTTAGATAGATTAAAAAGTATCATAGCCGTTATTTTAGACTGTAATCTATCTCTATGAGTAATTTAACCCAGATTCATTGAGCTGTGATAGAGTAAGAATCATCCCATCCATTCAAACATACAAATTAATACTCGTAAATAAACCAGAAATCACAGACCGCCACCTGCTACGATCCTTACATACTCCTTTCGCCTCATACACATTCATACATCTGGTCATACTAGCACGCAGGTTGTGAGTACTACGCACCCGATCTTTGTGGTCTGCAAAAGGTCTTGCTTAATATATTCTTTTTATTAGTGGTCGTTCAAAAACTAATAATATTAGTAAGAAAATCACGTCGATGGTTGTTGTCAGCAACGCTGTTACTGTCGCCACTGGCTGACAACAAAGAGTCTTCAACATTCTCAACAACTTGGGATAAGGCCTGTCTAGCGTGTTTTAAACACAAATTAACTACGGAAATGGAATTTTTTAGTTTCACTAAAACATATTTAGGCAAAACGAACTCATTAAAACATAAATTGTATAAAACAATTCCACTTAAAAGGTCTGTACGCTTAGACCTTTCAAAAGACTCAACGAATTTCCAACATTAGACAATGATTCAAAGAATGGGGGATATATTATACATGCCTAATAGTACTCATGAGGAAACGGGGCGGATCATAAATATAATACCTACGAGATATGAGTAGTAACCGCGCCAACTCATGGTTTTATGGGCACATAAGTCTGGTAAACTCTTTAATCGACTCTTTTTATAATTCGACATCACGAAGCTCTCGATTTCAAATGAATTCCAGCTAGCTGCGTCTGCAAACAACATTAATATATTATAATCATCAAAAGCAAGTATTCTTAACACCCACAGGCTGGTCCACGTCATAACTTCTTGATGCTCCCGACGTTTTCACAAATAGTTGTGACTGTACCACGGCCGCGGAATTTTAAACATAAATAACAGATTATTGTGACATTTAAACACTCCGCAAATATTTCTAAACTATTTTTTATTTAGAATAGAAATAAGTATATAAGTCATATAATTTAAGAGTGCACGTTGACGTCAATGTAGTTTCCTGTAGTTTTATAATTATATTGAAATACTGAGGCTGGAAATAGACACTCGAATTACCGATCGTAAAAGTGGCGGTCGCAAGGCGCGGGTGGCGTATGGCGGCCGTGGCAACGTGACCAAAACGCTGGACCCATTTTTATTTATCACTCGTGTTTTTGTTTCAGAAGCTGTCAAGAAACAACTGAAACTTGAGACCAATCCAAGATGGCGGTCAACAAACGCTATAAACACGTTTAATATTAATTAGGAAACCGTAATTTTAGTAAGTAAGTTAATTGTAAGTTAAGCAATGTACACCCAAGCATTTAAATACCCTAAGACCATGGAACAAGACGAGGGAGGTCAAGAATGGCACTCGGTACATCAGTGAGAAGTGACATGCATTAGCAGTGCTGGGCATTCCAATATAAATAAAGTCTAAAGTAAAAATAAAGCCATGTGAAAGACAACATGTTAGATGGAAATTATTAAATACCAAAGCAATTGTTATTGATTTAGCTAATAATTGTTAATGTTCGGTACAAATCATCTTGTTACGGATTTTATATCGTTGTTATGGAGCTAAGAGAGTTTTTGTAATAAAGGCTTTTTTAGAATGACTGATTTTTATTTGAATTTACGGAGACCAAAGACCCTAAAGGTTCAAACGGCTAGATTACGACAATTATGGCATCGTCAAATATTTTATTTGTTGAAGAAACGGGAATATTACACACGCGAAAAATATCAATATTTCTGTGAATATAAACATTATCAGTTCTTTTCAAATAAAAATAATATCTAGAATTAAGGCGAAGATAGCTGGAAAACGATCAAAGAGGTGGTTTTAAAAGCTCATTCTCTGTATTTCTAAAATGTGAATAAATTTAACAAATAAAAAAAAAAATATTCTGATAGATCTAAAAAAAACAAACATTTCGCCTCCTTATCTTTAAAATAAAAAAAAAATCATAACCAACGATTTATAAATGACGAGCTAAAAACTGCATCGAGTGATATATACTAATTGTTGGAAGTAATTATTATATTAATTACTTCCAACGTACATTAAAATCTTTAATAATATTTAATGGTTTGTACTAACATCGCGTGTCAGTCATACACTTGTAGCAAGTGATCGTATTCTAAAGTAATTGGCTCATAAAGTTAAATAGCTCCAATAAATAATTTATTTACATAAGGTTTACGACAGGCTTATGACCGACTTTGTATTTTTAATATTAGCGTGTTTAAAAAGTGCTCCTTTTGCGAATTGCACCAATTGAGAAGTGCACCAGTTGCGAAGTGCACCATTTGAGAATGGGGTACAAGTTGAGAAGTGCACCAAATGCGTCAAACAAAAGTATTTAGGTGTAATTAAACGCACCCTTCACGACACCATAATTTTGTAATGTCATTACCTACCATAATGTCTACGAGTATTATGTTCCAAATATAATAATAAACATTCCGAAATAATTATGGACTATTTGCAAATAAAAACTTGCAGGTATATAAGATTTTTTTGTAGTAGGAATAATTAAATTTTAATTTAATAAATTCGCGCCTGTAAGGGCTTGCTTCTGTCTTGACGTCTGCTCGAAGGATAGACTAGGCTACACGCCATCACGCTACGAAAAAGAGTGTCCATGGAGTTTCTTACCCGTTCTTCTCCATACAGATCTACTTTTTGGAATAGGCATCTACGGTACTTTCACAGTTTTTATGTCGTGTGACTGGGACTGTAGCACCATAATTTTTGAAGTGCTTAATATTATTTTATTTGTCTTAGACAATTCAAAAGTGCTTAACTAGCTGATCTATCTTCTATATCTATACATATAATAAAACTGTAGAAAAGTTATTTTTGTACATTAAAAAAAAACTCAAAAAATATAGCCAGGGTATTAAAGGACAACCAATAGAACCCATTTCTAGCATTTTTGGAATTTTTGTCTGTTTGTCTGTATGTCTGTTTGTATGTTTATTTGTCCAGGTATCACGTAAAATGTACGAAATTAATGTAGATAACTTTTATACACAACGATTAAGCGTAACTTGGAGAGGAATTTAGTTTTTGTTTCATTGAAATCGGTTCAGTCTATCAAAAGATATTTGAATTTAAAGTGTTATAGAAGTAAAATTACGGGTGCACTTTGGTCTCACAATTTGATTTCGTACGTCAGTCGCGCGATCTAACTTCGAATTCGAATAGCAAATCTACAACGCACGGCAGATGGCGTTAAAAGAAAACCTGGAATAGACGTGTTTAAATTGAAGTAACTTTATGTATTTTGTTTCATCGTAATCGGTTCACATAATTATTACAAAAAATATAAATTAATTAAAGCAATATTTAAAGGAATCATAGAGTAGAACAGAATGGAATGGAATGGTGTGGTGTGGTGTGGTGTGGTGGGGTGAGGTGGTGTGGTGTGGTGAGAGCGGGCATTAGGAAAATAGTCCTACATAAACCTGGAATACAAGTGTCAAATATTTTTGATTAATCTAAGAAAATTCTAAATACACGGTTTATATGAAAAGCGTGGCCTGAATTAAGCGCTTGCAACTAAAAAATACATTGTTAAATTTCGACATCCACGTGAACGAAGTTGCGGGCACAGCTAGTTTGAAATAAATGCTTGTCATTTAAGTAGTCGAGCAGCACCAGCAGGTGAACCGCAGTTCGACTGCTACCTATTCACATCCGTTGTAAACCTACCTAATGCTAAGCAGTTATAGCAGCCACGACTACTAACTCGACCAGCACGCGTAGCATGGCGCTGTAGAAACGGGTTTTGTCGACGGGAGAATAGAGAAAATGACAGCTCGTAAAAGATTTTTATCCGTTTAATCATAGCAATGTTTAAAATTAGAAAATATATGTTTCTATAATTTATTGGTGTAAGAATAGTGTCATATCTGTGCAAAAAAACAGTCGATTTGTACAGAAATAACGATGAAATAACTTTGTCTTTTCTTGGTAGAATAGAGATAGAATCGCCATGCTACGCGTGCAGGGGTAGACCAGGTTTAAAAGCAAGGCCAAACGTCAATAAAATACACTCGACACTGTAATATAGTCATCATTACATTATCTATACATATAATAAAACTGTAGAAAAGTTATTTTTGTACATTAAAAAAAAACTCAAAAAATTTAGCCAGGGTATTAAAGGACAACCAATAGAACCCATTTCTAGCATTTTTAGAATTTTTGTCTGTTTGTCTGTTTGTCTGTTTGTCTGTTTGTATGTTTATTTGTCCAGGTATCACGTAAAATGTACGAAATTTATGTAG
Organism: Agrotis ipsilon; assembly: GCA_028554685.1. NCBI lineage: Eukaryota > Metazoa > Arthropoda > Insecta > Lepidoptera > Noctuidae > Agrotis > Agrotis ipsilon. The sequence continues at coordinate 1,252,015 of CM052963.1, forward strand.
ATAACTTTTATACACAACGATTAAGCGTAACTTGGAGAGGAATTTAGTTTTTGTTTCATTGGAATCGGTTCAGTCTATCAAAAGTTATTCGAATATAAAGTGTTTCAGAAGTAAAATTACGGTCAGTTCACACCAAGACGCGTAGTTCATAGCGCGATCTAGCTTCGATTCTGCTACATATTCAAATAATAAAAATTCATCTAATGATTATGATAGGATGGGATAGGATAGGATAGGATGGGATAGAATAGGATAGGATGGGATAGGATGGGATAGGATGGGATAGAATGGGATAGGATGGGATAGGACGCGACAGGACGGGACAGGACGGACAGGACGGGATAGGACGGGATAGGATGGGACAGGACGGGACAGGACGGGACAGAACGGGACAGGACAGGATAGGACGGGACAGGACGGGACAGAATGGGAGAGGACGGGACAGGGCGGGACAGGACGGGACAGGACGGACAGGACGGGACAGCTCGGGACAGGACGGGACTGGACGGGACAGGACGGGACAGTACGGGACAGGACGAGACAGGACGGAACAGGACGGGATAAGATGGGATAAGATGGGATAAGATGGGATAAGATGGGATAAGATGGGATAAGATGGGATAAGATGGGATAAGATGGGATAAGATGGGATAAGATGGGATAAGATGGGATAAGATGGGATAAGATGGGATAAGATGGGATAAGATGGGATAAGATGGGATAAGATGGGATAAGATGGGATAAGATGGGATAAGATGGGATACGATGGGATACGGTGGGATTTTGGAGGGAGACCTTTTTACCCGACGCTTCGCACAAAAAAATACATTGGTAATTTCCGACATCCACGCGAACGAAGTCGCGGGCACAGCTAGTCATCAATATAATATAGGAGTGTAAATAATTATCTAGTAGGTACTTACTAGATGTTAACTTAACAGGTACTCGAATCAAATAATTAATAAAAAACCTATAATAATACAATCTTATATCTAAAAAAAACATCTTACAGTAGCCAAGCTGCAGCTTTAAAAGAACGAAACGTGGTCTAAATCAAATGGTAAATCTATGCACAAACACACATAGCATGAAATAGTTTGTAGGTCAGGTCACGTCTCGGCAGGCGGAAAACAGTATGATGCAAAATCGATTGAAACTCATCAATTCCCTTAAAATAATTAAAATGAAGTTGAAATAGTTTTTAAATACCTACAAGAAGTAACGAACTAATCCATGGTTTCTCTTTTGTACGGCTTTTTGTCTTTCTTAGTCTCGGAGGTCAACGCCTCCTCTTCGTCGCTCTGCTTCAGATCTGAGGCTGTTCTCGTGTAGAAAGGTTCGTCACTATCCAGCGTCACTGCTCTGGGCGGTTGTAACTCCACGATTTCCTTTTCCTGATTCTCTTCTTTGGTAACTCTTTCATCCTCGTATCGCACGTGCACCTGTGTTGTGGATATTTCACTGTTTTCGTCTTTAGATGTAGAACGCTTCGAATGTGAGGGATCGTCTTCTGAAAATTGAGCACTTTATATTAATAATGTATGTCATGAAGTTTGAGGTAAAATTGATCTTAAGTCCCGTCCACATAAAGGATTTTCGATGGTCACCAAAAACCACATCACCCATTCTTTTGATATCAAATTTTGATCATTGCATGGAGGCAAAAGCTCAGTAGACTGCAAAAAGTAGAAGAACCGCGTGTCTCTGTCAAATAGCAAATCGATGCATTTGAGTCAATTTACAAACGGGCCAAGATGCTTATCGGCAAATATGCTCTGGCCAATCGAGTCGATTTTCTATCGGTTACCTATATTTCGGGGACCGCACAATGTACCTGTATAATTTGATTGCGCCCTTTCCGTCATCGAACTACAACATGTAAGGCAATGTGCCGCCGCCATAAGTACAAATCGTTTTGCGAATACTTTCACTGTGCGCAAAACTAAGGAATGGAGCGGAATTCTCTACTGGAATCATTGTTTCATGATAGCTACAACTTTAAGGCAAGTGTGAATAAGTCACGTCTAGGCAATCGTGCTTCACCTTACACCACACCTTCCCTTACCATCAGGTGAGTCAGTAGTCAAACCCCAGCCTATCGTTAAACAATGTAAAAAAACCTCATGTTATCTAATAGCACCAATTACTCACCTCCTGGAGGTACCATTGTGGGAGACAAAATATCGTCATATTTTGACGGCCCCTCGTTTGTTGTGCCTAATAGGGCCCTACTTTCTACATCTGAATCACTTGCAGTGTTGCGTTCCGCAATTGTACCTTTTGATCTCTTGTTCTCAACATCTATGGCAAGCGAGATCCTTGGTTGACGCAGGAGTGGCGGTGTCTCAACAGGCGGTTCGGTTGTATCTATTCTTGGGCTCTTATCAATTGCCACTTCAGTTTGATTACTTATCATGACCAACTCGAGCGATGATACCATGCCAGCTTCAGAAAATATTTTAATTATTTCTAGAGATACTTCAGATGTAGGTGCTTCCGTGACATTAGCAGCCGGCTGAGAATCTGCGATACCGGTAGATTGAGGATCTCTTACTGATTCAGATCCTCGATATGAAAACTTTAATGGCATAGAAGGTGAAAGAGATGTAGTACCTGGAATATCAGTTGAAGGATGAGCTTCTGTTAATTGGGAATGTTGAGCTATTGCGACTGCGCTTGCTGTTGGCGAGTACAGTTGTTTCGACGACGTAAGCGGCACAAACTTAGACGCTATTTTAGTGTCGTCGTCAACCAATATATTATGTGATAAATCTACGGTAGAATTTGATATTTCTTTTGGATTTGAGTTCTCAGGCATACTTGCATGATCTAAATTTTGCATCTCTTCTTGTTCATCGCGGAGCTGAAGCGGTTGCAACAATAATATATCAGAATCGATTCGTTCCAATTGAGTAGTAGATTCGTGCAAGCCTAAACTGAACATGTGTTTTTCGAGTTCTTCTTCATGCACAAAGGAACTCTTTCTGCGACTTTTTAATCTTCTCTCTTCCATTTCCTTTTTCCTAGCTTTTTCAAATTGCGCAAGCAGGACCTCAGTTGCTTCTACGTCTTCCTCGAGTAACAACTCGTCTTTGCCGTCAGCACTTGATAGATCAGCGTCTGATACTCTTCCCATTAATTTTTTCGCCGTACTAGCAATTCGTCCAAAGAAGTTATATTTAGTTTTTCCTTCAATAGCAATTTGATCTACACTTTGACTTTTTTCATCGGACTTGGTTTTTGGAACCGAAAACTCGTCGAATTTTTTATTATCGGTCGGCTCAATGTAATCTTGATTTCGACTTTCTGTTTCGGATACAGGTGTGTAGGCCTCTTTTGATGTGGAAACTTGATTGAATTGTCTTTCAGACCGAGGATACTGACTGGTTCCTGGGGCTGCATCCTGTGTTTCTAATGGTGGTTCGGATTCAGGCGGTTGTGGGGTTACTGTAGGTGAGCCTCCAGGCCAATTGTTACTAGTAAGTGTGTCGTCGAGCTTGCCTATTTTTTTATGTATGATTTCCTTGGTGCTCGGAAAGTGTTGCAATAAGTATTCCCAGTCGTCGAGTTTCAGAGTGAGCACTTGAGATTTGATTACAGTTTGATACGAACAAGTGTACGGAGTATTACGCAATAAGCCCTGTAACTAAAATTTTACAACTTTTGAGAAGAATTCAATACTGGAGAATTTTTACTTTATTATATGTGATTCGTATTATACTTACAATGCCAAAGTATGAGCCAGCAGGATATACCCTGGTAACTTCTACTTGGTCTTCACTAGTTTCCATCACCTTACCGGTGTGAATCAAGTACATGGAGTCCGTTATTTCACTTTCCTTGACTACGTACATTCCTAAAGAGATATGATTCGTTGTAAAATAACTACCGAAGATATTCAATTTGGTCTATCACTTCCGACAATGTCATCATCATCTCACTACTTGGATTATAGCCACATGCCATGCCTCCACACACAAATTCCGATAAAATACGTAGCTCAGTTGAACCCATTGCTATAAGTGGACCAAGACATATGATTGTAGCATAGTACATCTTAGATGGCGAAGCCCGTGCTTATACTGGCTATCTACCCTGTTTACGAGTATGATTTCCCTTCATTTACACAATTTTGGCACTTCTGTAAGCGCCATGATCATTGATTTAACCGATGACTTATTAATTTCTGATTATTTATTTATTAGATACCTTCGTTATAAGTGTATAATATCAAGCAGCCACACAACTGTCTCAGGAAAGCTGGATCACAGTGCTCAAATATGTGATGCTGTAAGAAAAAAAGGAAAGTATTAAGTTGTAGGTATTAAAGTCCAAGTTTAAGCTTTAACTTTACTAGAACCGTACCAGTAGACGACAATGGCATTAAAAAAATTTAACATTTCAGACGCTCTTACATTTGGCACGATTCCCTTGAACGAAAAATTTTAAGACATTAATTGTACATGCATTTTAAATGAGTATAAAAAGGAGGGCTGTGTCCCAACAGTGGGATTATCACAGGCTGATTATGCTTTAGAAATATATCAGTTTTTAATACATTACCCTGGTTATGTGATGCATATAAGCTGCCGACATGACCCGGAGTCGAAGGGAAAGTGGGGCACTGATCAAGAAGTGCGGCATCTGCAAGCCCCGGTTCTCCCGCCACAGGTGTAGGGTGTACTTGTTCACGATGGTTACCAGGTTCTGAGACACCCGGTTGTTCTTCATGAACGCCTAAGGGAAGAAGATAAGAAGTATGACGAGTCCCTATATAGGAGAGGTAAGACTAAAACGGGTAGACCGCCTAAAACGGGTATGCATTTTAAATCCCGTGTTGTTCTTGTGTGCGTGCAGGACGAGCCGTCTTATAAGGAGAGACGCTCGTTTTTAGGCAAGCCCGTCTTAGGACTATCTCCCTTACATGACTTTTAGGTACAATTTTGAATGGATGAACTCAACCTCATGTAATCTGAACAAATGAATTACGTTCCCGTGAGATGTCACTTCAGTGCTGGCTTCGCCGTGTGACATTCCAAAATCTTTTATTTTTTTTATTTTACGATAGGGTCGCGTTTGACATGTCCGTTTCGACCGCGCGGCCATGACTTTTTTTTTAAATAAAAACCATTCCAAGTTTTTGTAAAAAAATGTAAAAGTCGATTGCCAAAAACCACAAATTTGTCAAAGCAATGGTTAAAAAGTTATAAGGGTTTGAACGTGGCCGCGCCATCGAAACGCGGCGAATGGCGCGGCCATGGAGATCTTTAAAACTAAGAGTCGCAGAGACCTGAAATTTTGGGAAATACTAGATTGAATTTGTAAACAATTAGTAAAAATATAGAAAAAAATCCTGTGTTTATATTTTAAGAGCTACAAGGCTAAAACCTCATGGCCGCGCCATTGAAACGGTGACAAACACGTTATCGCCGAAATCTCGCTGAAAAAACATCGCAGACGTCTGAAGTTTTTTGTAAAACATAGATTTGAATTTGTCGAAACTAGCAAAAATACACCAAAAAATCCTAGGTTTATATTTCAGGAGCCGTTGAACAAAATTTTTAATGCGTCTTGAATATGTCGATTAGGGTGACCACGGATTATCATTTACAGAGAACTTTCCACCTTTTTTATTGGATATGTAATCTGAAGGATTTGGTGGACAACGAGAAGCAATAATATGGCTATACAGGATGATTTTTTCAACTGGTCGTGGATGGCTATTTTCGAAACTATGAGAATTATCGAAAAACCTTGAAAGGAGTCTCGAGGCCGATTTTGATGATCACATCCTGTATTATTACACCGTTCGATAGTGCTAATAAGGATCAAATTCTGGGAAGTAATCATAAACGGCAAACTTAAGGAAATGGCAGATTTTTATGAAATTGCTATTTTTCCATTTTACTTTGCTTCTACTGAGCCATAATTTTCTCGAAATTATAACCTAACCTAACCTTTCCGAGTCGGGGTGCCCCAAGTCCCGAAATTTCATTGTTCTCAATGTTTCACTGGATTTGACGTATCAACAATCCCACTGTACTTAGCAATACGAAATTATTGAGTTGAACTAAAAATAACATTAGTTTAAAGAACAAACGGTAACTTTTGTTTCAAATACAGACTTTGCCTTGAAGATTAATCAGTTTTTTTTTGTAATTATACGTTTTCCTTAAGTTTGCCATATAAGATTACTTCCCAGAATTTGTTCCCTATTAGCAACACTATCGAACGGTGTAATAATACAGGATGTGATCATCAAAATCGGCCTCGAGACTCCTTTCAAGGTTTTTCGATAATTCTCATAGTTTCGAAAATAGCCATCCACGACCAGTTGAAAAAATCACCCTGTATAGCCATATTATTGCTTCTCGTTGTCCACCAAATCCTTCAGATTACATATCCAATAAAAAAGGTGGAAAGTTCTCTGTAAATGATAATCCGTGGTCACCCTAATCGACATATTCAAGACGCATTAAAGATTTTGTTCAACGGCTCCTGAAATATAAACCTAGGATTTTTTGGTGTATTTTTGCTAGTTTCGACAAATTCAAATCTAGGTTTTACAAAAAACTTCAGACCTCTGCGATGCTTTTTCAGCGAGATATTGGCGAAAAACTAAATTTTCAACGTTTCGATGGCGCGGCCATGGCGTTTTAGTCTTACAGCTCGTGAAATATAAACCTAGGATTTTTTGTTGTATTTTTACTAGTTTCGACAAATTCAAATCTATGTTTTACAAAAAACTTCAAACGTCTGCGATGCTTTTTCAGCGAGATTTCGGCGAAAAACTAAATTTTCAACGTTTCGATGGCGCGGCCATGGCGTTTTAGTCTTACAGCTCGTGAAATATAAACCTAGGATTTTTTGTTGTATTTTTACTAGTTTCGACAAATTCAAATCTATGTTTTACATAAAACTTCAAACGTCTCCGATGCTTTTTCAGCGAGATTTCGGCGAAAAACTAAATTTTCAGCGTTTCGATGGCGCGGCCATGGCGTTTTAGTCTTACAGCTCCTGAAATGTAAACCTAGAATTTTTTGTTGTATTTTTACTAGTTTCGACAAATTCAAATCTATGTTTTACAAAAAACTTCAGACCTCTGCGATGCTTTTTCAGCGAGATATTGGCGAAAAACTAAATTTTCAGCGTTTCGATGGCGCGGCCATGGCGTTTTAGTCTTACAGCTCGTGAAATATAAACCTAGGATTTTTTGTTGTATTTTTACTAGTTTCGACAAATTCAAATCTATGTTTTACAAAAAACTTCAGACGTCTGCGATGCTTTTTCAGCGAGATTTCGGCGAAAAAATAAATTTTCAGCGTTTCGATGGCGCGGCCATGGCGTTTTAGTCTTACAGCTCCTGAAATATAAACCTAGGATTTTTTGTTGTATTTTTACTAGCTTCGACAAATTCAAATCTATGTTTTACAAAAAACTTCAGACGTCTGCGATGTTTTTTCAGCGAGATTTCGGCGATAACGTGTTTGTCACCGTTTCAATGGCGCGGCCATGAGATTTTAGCCTTATAGCTCTTAAAATATTAACACAGGATTTTTTTCTATATTTTTACAAATTGTTTACAAATTCAATCTAGTATTTCCCAAAATTTCAGGTCTCTGCGACTCTTAGTTTTAAAGATCTCCATGGTCGCGCCATTCGCCGCGTTTCGATGGCGCGGCCACGTTCAAACCCTTATAACTTTTTAACCATTGCTTTGACAAATTTGTGGTTTTTGGCAATCGACTTTTACATTTTTTTACAAAAACTTGGAATGGTTTTTATTTAAAAAAAACGTTATGGCCGCGCGGTCGAAACGGACATGCGTTTGACCACTATCTAGCCTACTGGTAAGCGAAGATGTGGTGGACGATGAAGTACGCTTGCCTATAGTAACCTATTCACACTTGAAGACTCCAAAGTTATGTTACTGTCAGCAAGTACAGACCCCAGCAGGGATTTCGACTCTTTGGCTGTGCGCATAAAAAAGTATTGGCACAACGCGTTGTACGTACCGGAGAGATGTCCACTATATATCGATGGTGCATTGCCGTACGTCTTTTAGTTCGGCCAGGCGGGATCGGGTTGTGCCGTTCCATCGTACACTAGCCGAAACGATGATACTGAACGATTTGGACTGCGGCGTGGGTGAAGCAGCTGGCAATAGCTAGTATATTCGAAATATTTCTGAACCTATTATTGCCCATAAAACTTAAATATTTAATATACCATACACTCACGCCTTCTTCCCATGGGTTTCCCCAAGAAAATGGCAGAAACTACAGAGCGCCACCTGCTACGATCCTTACATACTCTTTTCGCCTCATCCACATTCGCAGGTACGACGCACCCGGCCGTTCTGAGGCACTTTGTCTATAAGGTCAGTAAACATTACCCTGACTTTGTAAAGAAAAAATTGAAAAACTGACGACGTTACAGTCGTTCCCGACATTCGATCGTCATTTTTGACTTTATTGTAGGTACCTGTAACTCCAGGCACTTGCTGTAGAAGCTAAACGAGCGGTAGGACTGGAACTGAATGATGTTGGAGAACTCGCCGACGTAAATCATGAAGATCATCGTTGAGAGGATCATTAGCATCGCTACAAACACCACCTGTGCATAATACATTCTCTTGAGAATATCTTCATCGAGGTCCATTGAATCCATGTACAGTGGCCGGCACGTAAGTTGGCAAGAGTCGTTAGATGCGCAGAAGTCATTTTGTAGATCTCATTGGTGTACATGCGGGTCACGGGGTATGAGGTAGTGCCGATCCGAGCACGCAATTGGTGCGTCACTCGTCTTTGCCCCTCGCACCCAGTATACGCGCTTTCGCTTACACTTGCGTGCCGCTAGATGCGATGCGCAAACTTACCCCCACTACACCATAATCTTGCCAACTTACGTGCCGGTTGCTGTAACTATTTAAAAATCTTTGAATGCAGTTTGCTTTCTATTCAAAAAGAAAGGAATGTTTCCTTTGAGTAAAATTTTCTATCTGCAGTATTAAGAGTACTTTCCCTTCAGGTGGCATTACAAAATTCCACCCTGTATATAACTCAGAGGCGACTGACTGACTGACTGACATAGTGATCTATCAACGCACAGCCCAAACCACTGGACGGATCGGGCTGAAATTTGGCATGCTGGTAGATGTTATAACGTTAGCATACTAAGAAAGGGTTTTGATCAATTCTATCCCCAAGGGGATAAAATAGGGGATGAAAATTTGTATGAAGCTTTGTGATTTTTAAACCGATCGGTCTGAGACTTTACATGCACAAAGCTAATAAGACGTAGGCATCTCCTAAGAAAGGATTTTGATAAAGTCCACCCCTATGGGGATAAAATAGGGGATGACCCCGGACGCATCCCGGATGCCTTCTAAACTAGGACAAATCCGGGTTAACCCGGGCGGATAGCAACACTAGCCAGAGTGATCCCTCCGTACCTCTGAGTGCTTCTTGGGCATGATGTCTCCGACCCCGTTCTGCGTGAACGTCGTGATGACGAAGTACAGTGAGCAGATGTAATAGTTGTCGCAGTGGGTGTTGCCATCATCTATAACATCAATATGATGATGATCAGGGAAGGTTTTTTACAAACAAAAATAAAAAGATTATTAAATTTCGATAAAAGTAAGTTGTGATTGTTATTGAATTCAAGACGGAATATTTCGGCAGACGATCTCCGGCCACCGTAGGCGCGGGCATGCGGACAGCGAGTAAAGGGCAACTCGCTGTCCGACCATGGACCATGCCCGGGTCGACGGCGCGTCGTGTTCCACGCGCGCCTCAAAGAGCTGTCAGCAAAATGACGGGGCCCCCTCACAGAGGGCCAAAGCCTGCCGGGGTCGCGGGACTTCTTTCCATCACCGTGACCCCGGAACATAAAGGGCTATTGAACGACACCGTGGATTTTAGTCAGTACAAGTCTGACAGTCCCTCCCGCTCTGCCCGGGGTTGGAGGACTCATTTGATGACCCGAGCCGTAAAGGCAAGGGTAGTAAGGAGCCGAGAGCAACAATAACATGATCGATTCAACATGAAAGTATCAACTTTCTTTATTTTGAATCGATTTAGTGGTTACACTATCATTATGCAGTTTGTCATCACAATTATCCAGGTAGAACCTTTGATTGATGCATACGTTATCAGTATCAAGTATGCTCTTGTAGATAAATGCTACAAGTTTGTTCGATAGACAAGTATTGTTGGGAATAGTTAAATATCAGGTGCAGACGTAAAATATTGTTTACTGTTTAATCACCTTTGGAATCGACACCATGGCACAGAACCGTACAGATACGTCGCTGACTCCTGCTAAACTAACCAAGATTGAAACAATAGAGGCTTCAACTTCATCGCAAGAAAAAGCAGATGAAGAAATACGGTTAGTGAAACTGATTTGTAAGAATTTACGATGTGACATACTTGAAGATGGATTTGTTAAGCAAATATCTCATTTTAACTTACCCTCTATGAAATATTTTTCTGAAGAACTAATTCCTCAAGAATACAACAGAGCAAAGTCAGATTTAATGAAAACCTTAGAGTCTGTCCATTTTGTGGCTATCTCAATTGAAACGTGGAAGTGGGGGGAGACTGATGAGGATAATATGCTCACTGCGACAGCACATTTTTTTCATCCATCAAAATTTTTACTTAAGATTAATATTCTTTTCACAATTAAAATTAAATTAAATTGCTCAGAAGATAATGCCAAGGCCATAAACGACGAATTAACTGGATGGGGGATATTACAGAAAGTTGTGTGCATTATAATGAATAATGAAACTACTATAAGACAAGCGATATCATCTATTTTGAAAATTCCCATTTTGGAGTGCGCAGCTGTTAAAATTAATGATTTAATTCAAAAAAGTTTAAATCATTTAAATTTCACAGACTTACAAATGAAATGCAAAAACAGCCCATTAATTAAGAAAAAGAAAGATGATCCATTTTATTGGCATGAACAGTACAATATGTTGAAGCAAATAAGTGAAGACAACGAAGGCGATTTCAGTGCAGAAGAGAGAAAAGCACTCAGTGAATGTTTTGATATTTTAAAACCATTCGGAAAATTTAACAATGTTTTATCTAAAAATCAATTTAAGCACATTTCTGTAATTACGACAGTTTACGAATCATTTGTTGAAGACATAAGAAAATACGCTCCTTCTACATCCCAAGCAAAAGAGCTCAAGAAGAAACTATTAGAAACTAATATATTTTCAGAACCTACGTATAACGAGTTTGCATTAAAGGCAAAATTTATGAATCTTAAGTGGAGAGATCATATTATTATGCCTTCACAAACGATAAAGCAAGAAGTGGAAAAGGAATTAATTGAACGAATAACTTTATACTATCAACGAACATCTGTCGGTACTTCAACTACCAAGAAGCAAGCAGGGGCGAATAACACTCAGTTAGACCACTCCACGGATGACTGTGGTAATTCAGTTGATGCGACTTCTCTTGCAAGTGCTAGTATATATTTATATTCTCAATTAAAACCATTAGTAAAAGGTGAAAGTGTCCTTAAATTTTGGCAAGTTTTTAATAACATAAGTAAGTGTAATCAGTTTTTTATAATGTCTCTAAAGTATTTATGTATCCCTGCGACTGCAAGACCTGTACCATCGACTTCTGGTCAGTACCTCTGGATGAAACATAAAAGTATTGATAAAAATATTTATGAACGCAGAAAGCTTTTGGAATACGAAAATATTGATAAAATATTATTTTTGCATAATTATTATCTTGACTTTAATAAAAAAATTTGAAAAAGTATTTTCTACTCTGGTTTTCTCTCGATGCTTTTTCCTTGCTAGCCCTGAGACCCTCAGTCATATTCCTATACTATTAAACAAGCAATAATTTTGTATAAGTAAATATAATTATTTTTTAAATGGTAACCAGCTTTTTTTTTTACGTGGTAAAATCAAATGAGTCCTCCCACCCCGGGCAGGGCGGGTCTGTCGGACTTGTACTGACTAAAATCCATGGTGTCCTTCAATAGCCCTTTATGTTCCGGGGTCACGGTAATGAAATAAGTCCCTAGTAATAAAATAGGTAACAGTTTGAACATTAATAATATTTTTTTGTTTTATTATTGTATGAAGTTGACATGGTTGGCGCAGTGGTTAAGTGATCGACTTTGCGGAGCGTGTCCTGACACGCTCCGCATAAGTTCGAACCCTGGTTGTTTGAACCCTGGTTCGATCCCCGCACCGGGCCCGCACGGAACATTTATTTGTATGGCTAGCAGGAGTTGCCATGTCTAGGTGTTTGTGTATGTGAGTTTCTATGTCTGTAAATGCACCCACATCACTGTTGGGACACAGGCCTCCTCTCTGTGAGAGGGAGTGGCCCATTATCCACCACGTGGGCCCAGTGCGGGTTGGTAGATGTCACATGTCTTCGAATTTTAGGTTCCTGGACATGCCGGTTCCCTCACGATGTTTTCCTTCACCGTTTTAAGAACAGTGGTGATGAAATAAATTACACAAAGTAATGCGCCTGGCGTGGTTCGAACCCACGACCTACAACTTGTAAGTCGGGACCGATAACACTAGGCCACCACTGCTCCACGACACAGAAGAAATAAGTAGCATGGGTCAACGTTTAAACGATAATATTTCAATATATTTAGGTTCCGTGAAGGGTTTAAAAAATCTTAATCTTAGTAGTAATCTTTATTTTTAATATTTCTGGCCTACCAACAATTTTTGATACTAATACTTATAATTATAATGTACATTTTAATAATGAAATCATATATTTATATCTAAGGTTAGTATTACAATTTCTTACAAGTAAGCACCGCATGCTCCATAGAATAATATATTTTACAAGTTCTGTAAATACTAGAATTAATTTATAAAAGTTTATAAACAGAAATAAAATCAAAATGAAATACTGCAATACTATTAAAATCGAGGTTAAATACAATAAAAAAATAATGTATGGGGAATCTATAACGAAAGTTTTATTTTAATTATACCTATGTGTAAACAATAAAGAATAAGAATAAAGTTTTAGTAAGTATATATCAATAATATATAATATTATTTCAATAAAGAGTCACCAGTCAGAGTTTGTGCACTGTTTTTGACGTTTCTTAAGGGTTTAAGGGCTGATATTTTTTCAATAGTCAGTTATCTTTTATCTGAGGAATAAAATGGCGGTTTGACAGCTTATCAATAGAAAATATGTCAAACCGCTATTTTTATTCCTACTTATATTTCATAGTGCCGTGCGTTTTGACGTCACAATCCTACTAAAGTCTAAGCAAACGCTTACCACACAAAGATATACCTGTTGATGGCTAGTCTAAAAAAAGTGTAACTGCAAAACGACCGTTATATCAAGGAGAAAATGTCGTTTTGACGTTGTCAATTCTTTTAGACATGTGTTCAACGGGTATTTAATTTTTTTGTGGTAAGATGGATAAATGTTTACCACTATACATTGATTTAAAAAAAAAATTGATAAAAAATTGATTTGATGCTGTCTACTATCCTATATCCAACCCTACAATAAGCTGTCTGCCGGGATCGTGGGACTGACAAATTATCGCCATCCTGGGACGAAAAGAGCTATTGGATACCGTGGATTTTAGTCAGTACGAATCTGACAGTCCCTTCCGCTTTGCCTTGAGTGGGAGGACTCTTTTGATGATTTTACCACGCTAAAAAAAAACCCTACAATAAGTTGGACTAAAGATGGGTGAATCCTGAGATTGGCGATATTCAGTTGATTCCCTTGGCGAAATTTATTTACACAGATTCTTTCTAAGTAACAATGTAATATAAAATTTAACTTCATTATAAACACATTAAACGAATTGGCATCACTTTTGGCCGGATGGTTCTCAATATATAGCAGTTTAATTTTTTTCTGGCCAGGGGAATCAAAAAAGACGACAAGGGAATCAAAATCTAAACAATGTTTTAAAAGAAAATCAAGTTTTATTATCATTTTAATGTAGCCTCTAATTTTTTTTGTAGTCTAAGACGTTCTGCAAGTCGTTTTTTTTTAATCTTTCTTGCCTTGATTGTTTTGGAGGCATTGCTCAAATCTGAAATATGAACATAGGTAATTTAAAAACTTAACATCGTTGATCAATATTTGTTTAAGACATTAAGAAATTCATATAAATTGTTAATAGTGATAATATTTTTGTTTTCAAAAAACAGGCAGGAAAGTCGTGCGAATAAAATAAAATAAATGATTTTTAATCGATAAGACGGTTTAAAAAAATTATGTATACGAAATATAACGAAAACTTTCTTGTTTTCACATAAACCTTTTGATTTCCATAATATATTTTGATTACCTTGGCGCAAATACCAAGGGAATCAATGCCAATGGAATCAAAAAACACGATGTTTTTGTCGATTCTGATAAAAACAATACGTTTTAAATAATATGAATGTAATAAATAAATAATGATCATTAAAGCTGTTCCATGTACACCCGAAAACAAATCCTTAAAACTCAAATTGCATTTATAAACGTGATCAGGGTAATCAACGAGCTAGCGAACCAAAACCAGGGAAATCAAATCTTTACCTTCGTAATTTCGTCCTGGACCAACGAGCAGCGCAACCTTCTACAACTACGTTGGAAGCGCTACCGGCAGCGCTCGTGCGACGGCTCGGAGACACTGTTCTAGAATATTTTACTAGAGATTTACGAAGTTTAGTGACGCGCCACGGGAATCACTGTTTAGTCTCGGACAAACTTTATATTATAGTTCTTAATAAAACTATCATAAATACACAACGCGTATATTTTTTTTATATATCTACAACAACCCTGTTAGCGATTAGACTGCATTGTTTATTTTGTTTGTGTTCGTAAGTTAGGGTTTTGTCGGTTTGTTGTTTGCAAAATGTGTAGCGGACGCGCCAGGGGTATCAATATTTAGGCCTTTTGGATTTTTTTTCGACTATTTAGTACCAAATTAGACCCAAAAACTATCGTGCTACAGTTAGATCATACATTAACGTGGCATAAAAAAAATATTTTGACATCAAATTTAAATACTACGGGTACTTTTTTTCTTCGGACAACGTAAAATTAACCTCTCAAGATTCACCCAGATAGAACTTACCAAGATGTATCCAGGAAGAGTTTGGCTGCAGCGTGTCCTCGACAGTGGCTATGAAGTACCAGATGCAGGTGCAGGTGTGGACGAACAGCGAGAACCAGATGAAGGCCGCCAGCGCCGTGATCAGGGTCAGGTTGATCGTGATGCTCTCTTTGCGCATGTTCAAGCATTTGTATACTGTCGCCTGGAGAAGAACACATTTACTGGACATTTGGCTAGGGAAGTTTCTGCTTGTCCTATTTTATGAACATTAGAAAAAATGTTGGAGTTGGTACTGGAAATTCACGAAGGGAATCATCTTACATAATTTTAGTATAAAAAATAATAATTACTATTCGTTGGTCTTGCTAAAACTCGAGAACGCTGACCGGACTGATTTGCCTAAATTATGGTTTTAAATAATTATTTTTGAAAGTCCAGAGAAGGTGAAAGTAAAGTGTAAGTGTAAAGTGAGTAAGCCTGCCGGGGTCGCGGGACTTATTTCCATCACCGTGACCCCGGAACATAAAGGGCTATTGAAGGACACCGTGGATTTTAGTCAGTACAAGTCTGACAGTCCCTCCCGCCCTGCCCGGGATGGGTAGTGTAAAAAGTGTAAAGTGAGTAAAAATGATTTAAAAAAAATGGATTCTGAGACGGTACGAAGTTTGCCGGGTATGCTAGTTGGATATATTGTTAAGTCCAAGTTAAGTGACACATTCTTACAATTCTGAAGGTCCTGTTCAGCCGCAGCCAGGCGAACCACATCCACTGGCTGTTCTTGGGCGCGGCAAAACTTAGCGCTTCTAGAGGCAGTACCGATATCAAGTCGTACCTGAACTCTTCTTTGAAATACCTGAAACATAAAAAAATAGCACACTCCTTTTTCTTTTTGGTGGTAAGACTCAACTGGTAACCTCATTAAGGCCACGCTGCGTGGACCGGAACTGACTTACAGAGTTTAACAAATTCGTCCGGCTCCCTCAGTGGCCCTTGGCGTTTCAGGGCCGCGGCTACCTTTTACGATGGTCCCGGACCATGGATGGATCACGGTTTCTGATAACATAGTCCCGCGACCCCGGCAGGTTCAGCCCTCTAAGGAGTACTTTTTGTGTAAAAGGTAAAAAAAAAGTATAATAATACCTATTATATTTAATAGTAATATTACAAATAACTAGTACTAGTAATAACTTTAATTATTTTTACGCAATCTAAGTATGGAAATACTGTTTCGAATTGTTTTTTTTTTGTGTTTGATAGTCTATTTATCGAAACAGGCGCCGAGCAGAGAGGAAACCTCGGGGAAGAGCTAGTATTTCTCTATAACTAGGTGTCATAAGCATCTGTTTAAGGGTCAGTACACAACAAGACACGGCGTAATTCGACGTGACGCTACAATACTAGAAATTGACTTCACTGGCCTGTTGGTCTAGTTGTTAGTGACCCTCACTGCTATGTCGGGGGTCGTGGGTTCGATTCCCACCCAGAACAAATGTTTGTGTGATGAGCATGATCATTTGTTCTGTGTCTGGGTGTAATTTATCCGTAATATGTATGTATTTAGAAATATATAAGTATGTTTATCAGCTGTCTAGTACCCATAGCACAAGCTCTGCTTAGCTTGGGACTAGATGGTGTTGTGTGATAGTTGTGGAATATTATTATATTATATTAATTAACCCTATGTACTCACAGCCTCCGTATAGGCAACATAATTCTTTTCAAATTCTTGTTGGTCACAAGAAATGGTAAGGAGTGCTGCGAAAGAATCTTCATCAGGAAAACTACGTCCAGCGAGTACAGAGTTGCGAGAAGCCAGGAGCGGTTGTCCTGGAACGTAATTTATGGAAGGAAAAATAAGAAATCTTATAGGGGTGAATCCTGAGATTGGCGATATTCAGTTGATTCCCCTGGCGAAATTTATTTACACAGATTCTTTCTAAGTAACAATGTAATATAAAATTTAACTTCATTATAAACACATTAAACGAATTGGCATCACTTTTGGCCGGATGGTTCTCAATATATAGCAGTTTAATTTTTTTCTGGCCAGGGGAATCAAAAAAGACGACAAGGGAATCAAAATCTAAACAATGTTTTAAAATAAAATCAAGTTTTATTATTATTTTAACGTAGCCTCTAATTTTTTTGTAGTCTAAGACGTTCTGCAAGTCGTTTTTTTTAATCTTTCTTGCCTTGATTGTTTTGAAGGCATTGCTCAGATCTGAAATATGAACATAGGTAATTTAAAAACTTAACATCGTTGATCAATATTTGTTTAAGACATTAAGAAATTCATATAAATTGTTAATAGTGATAATATTTTTGTTTTCAAAAAACAGGCAGGAAAGTCGTGCGAATTAAATAAGATAAATGATTTTTAATCGTTAAGACGGTTTAGAAAAAATATGTATAAGAAATATAACGAAAACTTTCTTGTTTTCACAGAAACCTTTTGGTTTCCATAATACATTTTGATTACCTTGGCGCAAATACCAAGGGAATCAATGCCAATGGAATCAAAAAACACGATGTTTTTGTCGATTATGATAAAAACAATAAGTTTTAAATAATATGAATGTAATAAATAAATGATGATCATTAAAGCTGTTCCATGTACACCCGAAAATAAATCCTTAAAACTCAAATTGCATTTATAAATGTTGATTGAGTATCGCGTATTGCCAACGACGCTTTTTGAAGTTCCTACTTGGAAACAGGCTAAAGGAATTAAGATCAGGTACTCACGGGATGCTGGGAGCCAGGGGATCACCAACTGTATCACTTGCAGTCTTTTTTCACCAGGTTTTGGTGGGTTTTTTACCGCGCGCGCGGATTTGTGGCCGGCCGGCCCGTTGCTTGAGTTCGAACTGTTGATTTTTCTTGATGCCGCCAGATGGCGCGAGAGATGCGTTGTTTTTGGTTACACTCTCCGCGATGAGCGAATGCGAGTGGCGGCAAATTTAAAACAGTGAGGTAAAGGAAAGGAAAGGTAGGGACTGGGACATGCATCCTGAAGCCTGTTCATATCCCCCCACTTGAAATCACCCGGGGATTTCATAAGATAAGATAGATGAAGTTCGAGACTTACGGCCTATGCAGATTCATTTGTCATCATGCTGATAAGATTCTAAGTTTAAAGTTAAGCTGATAAGAACAAAATAAGTTAGTTAAGTTAGTTACGTTTAGAGATAATTATTATGTTGATAGACATATACTAGATACTTGAAAAGATGTAAGTAAGTGTTATAAGTGTGTAAAATTAAAGGTATGGATATATTGTGTAGATAAATTAATTATTTTGTTCAATTGGAAGAGGACAAATTTTGACAGCAGGTCTTACAAGTAAGCCCTTAGATGTTTTGACTGTCACAACTCGAGTAATGTCATCTTTACCCGGATGGAGCTGTACAACGCGACCCAACCTCCATTCGTTAGCAGGTAAGTTGGGTTCATATATGGTTACAAGATCGTTCAGTTTTGGCTGACGGTTGCCGTGTTTAAACCATTTCATTCGCTGTTGTAAGGTATGCAAATAGTCCCTTTGCCAAGTGCGCCAAAAGCCCTGTGAGAGGCGCTGTAATAGCTGCCAGCGAGAACGTAATGTCTCGTTTTCGCCATACGTCGGTTCAGGCAGAGATACTAAAGGTCGACCGATGAGGAAGTGACCAGCTGTAAGAGCGTCAACTTCGCCGGGATCGGAAGATAGTTCCACTAAGGGTCTAGAATTTAACATGGCTTCCACCTTCGTTAAGATAGTATAAAATTCTTCAAAGGTAAGAATCTGGGATCCGATAATACGTTTCAGATGGTATTTTGTTGATTTTATACCGCTCTCGAAAATGCCTCCAAAGTGAGGACCGGAAGGAGGATTAAGCTTCCACGTGATTCCTCGAGAAGCGAGGTGACTGGAAATATTATCGCTGTCCCGGTTGAGCATTTCGCTAACTTCCGACAAGTAACACCTGGCACCCACGAAGTTAGTGCCACCATCTGTGACGATGGAGTGACAAAGTCCTCTCCGTGATACAAAACGATCTAAAGTCGCTATGAATGCTTCAGATGTGAGTTCAGTGACCAGCTCGAGATGAACGGCCTTGGTCGCGTGGCAAACTATGAGGCAAAGATACGCTTTGTAAGATTTAGCGTTACGACGTCTACTTTCTTTAATCATAAAAGGACCTCCGAAGTCTATGCCGATTGTTTGAAAACAATGACCTGGTTGTATTCGAGAAGATGGAAGATCACCTTGTAAAGGTTGAAGTGGAATAGGTTTGATTTTAAAACAAGTTACGCATTTAGCTAACCGTGATCTGATAAGATTTCTACTGCCAAGTATCCAAAATCGACGCATAATTAAAGATTGGAGTAGGCGAGGCCCACAATGAAGATAAGTTGTATGATAGTGGTCAATAAGAAGAGTACTCAATCGGGAAATCTTAGGTAAAAGGTATGGATGTTTGACGCGACCTGGTAATGACGCGTGCTTGAGCCGTCCCCCCACTCGCAAGATTCCGCGAGTGTCAAGGAAAGGAGAGAGTTTAGCTAAATGTTTGGGTAAAGGTTTCTTGGATGCTATTAGAACTATGACATCATTAAAAGTTTGATGTTGAACATATTTTGTTAAATTATTTAAAGATTGGGTTAACTCACTGGCTGTCAGATAAGGTAATAAGTTACGTTCAGAACGTTTAGCTCTTGCGTTGGTGATGAAACGGTAAATCCATGCAACCACTCTTTCCACTCGGGAAAGAGAGGAGTGGCGTTCCAGGATAGACTTAAGCAAGTCAGCTTCACCTGTCACACCAGTGTGACACGTGCGTGAGGCAGGTTTAAGTTCTGGGACGTTATCGGACACTTCAACTGCTGGAACAGGCCAGTTGCAGGTTTGGTTGGTCAGCCAGTGAGGACCAGACCACCAGCTTTGAGAAGCAGATAAAGATGAGCATGATAAGCCACGACTACAGATGTCGGCTGGGTTGTCATGTGTGGACACGTGTCGCCACTCAGTTGGCACAGGACTGTCATTAATGAGGACCACTCTGTGGGCAACGAAGGTTTTCAGTTTATGTGGCTCAGTATTCAACCATGACAATACAGTCGAGCTGTCTGTGAACAAGATGGATTTATTCAATATGATATTTGAACTAAGCAAGGAATGAATGCGATTTATTACCTTGGAAAGTAATACAGCACTGCAAAGCTCTAGGCGGTTGACTGTCAACACTTTTAGAGGTGCTACTTTGGACTTAGCAATTAAAAGATAAACTTGTATGTCGTGAGAAGTAACGACACGAAGATAAACACAGCATCCATATGCTTTAGTGGACCCATCACAGAATCCGATGAGTTGAAATTCCTTAGACTGAGAAGGTACAATCCTACGAGGGATTTCTATTAGTTTTAAGTTATGAAGATCCGCTATAAAACTTTGCCATTCTAGAGCTATGTCTCTGGGCACAGGTTCGTCCCATGAAAGATTAAGACGCCACAGATCTTGAAGGAGCAATTTGGCTTTTAAGATAAAAGGTGTGAGCCACCCAAGAGGATCGAAAATACGCGCGATGCTAGATAAGATGGAACGCTTGGTACAATCATTGTCCTCGATTGGGGACTGTGAGTAACTGAAACTGTCGCTCACAGGATCATATTGGACTCCTAAGATTTTTAACGTTGATTTATCACTTTCTTCAGAGAAAAGTTTAGGTGTTTGACAATGTTCGGTAGGCAAGGTTTTAAGAAAGGATTGTGAATTGCTGCTCCATTTTCGGAGCTCAAGTTGAGCACAACCTAATAAACTGATAAGTTGATCTTTTAGTTCTATAGATTCGCGTACAGAGGGCGCGCCGGTCGTAATATCATCGACATATGTCTCGTGAAGAAGAGCTTCAGCTGCGCGTGGATACGCGGCGCCATGATCGGCTGCTAATTGGTGGAGGGTGCGGATGGCCAGATACGGTGAACTACTAACTCCGTAGGTGACAGTCGCAAGTTCGTACTCTTTAACTGGATCACTAGGAGATTCTCGCCATAGTATGTGTTGAAAGTTCCGATCCTCCGGTCTAATCAAGATTCCTCTATACATCTTTGAGATGTCACAAGTTAAAACTACTGTGTGTAATCTGAAACCGGTTATGATATCTACAATGTCCACTTGAAGCTTAGGGCCAGTGAATACAATATCATTTAAAGATAGACCGTTAGTAGTTTTGGAACTAGCATCGAAAACTACTCTCAATTTTGTGGTCGTGCTCTCTGGGCGAACGACGCAACTGTGTGGGATAAGATAACGATTGAGAGAAGGTACCGCGGGGTTAGGTACGGGATACATGTGATTTAAATTCTCGTACTCGCGCATGAAATTAACATAGTCGGATTTAAGTTCAGTCTGACGATTAAGTCTCTTTTCGAGATGAGTGAAACGCAACAACGTGCTCTTGTAAGATTCTCCCAAATCGCGATCGCCATCCTTTAAGAGAATGGGTACGACGTAACGTCCGTTAGGTTCGCGATAGGTTAAATCAGTGTACATACGTTCACAGGTATCATTCTCAGGTACGGTGATAACCGCGCGCGGTGGTTCCTCCACTTCCCAAAATTTTTGAATTTGTTCATCTAATTTAAATGTGGTGGCCACTAAAGAGCACGCGGTGTTTAGAGGTGCAGAATTAGAGTTTACTGCCCCTGACAGAATCCACCCGAAAACGCTATGCAGAGCGGTAGGTAAACCGGGCCCCAGATTGATACGTTGGCCGTCATAGATTTCGTGAAATAGCTCCGCCCCAAGTAATAAATCGATTTTAGCGGGAACATCGTAGTCGCGATCGGCTAACACTAGATGGTTGCAACGTTCTCGAACGACTGATGGTACTTTAACGCTAGGTATTAGAGCAGTGATGTTATCTAACACGACTGGCTTGATATTAAAGTGTGGAGCATCACCATGTATAGGTCGTATTGTGCATTCCGTCACCCCCTTTACTTGTGTGACTGAGTTTTGTCCTAGTCCGGCTATGCTAAGACTACACCGGCGGAGTTTTAACCCGAGTGTTCGCGCGCAAGCAGCGGTGATAAAACAATCCTGCGCCCCACTGTCCACGAGTGCACGCACAGTACAGTGAGTTCCGGCGGCGGTGTTGAAAACGCGCGCCTGACATGTCCCTAGTAAAACCATGTCGCGGTTGGGAACGGTGGCGTGAGAATGAGCTGTAACGTTCGCTCCAGTGGTTGCGCCGGCGCTGGATGGCGCTGGGTCAATATGCAATAGGGTATGATGACGTAATCCACACACCGTACAAGAAGTTTTAGATACGCATTTTTCTATGACGTGATTTGTACGTAAACAATTTGTACACATATTGTTTTTACCTTGTACTAGCGCGAGTCTAGCACGAGAATCTAAAGATTGAAAGGTAGGGCACCGATAAATCAAGTGCGCCTCATTGCAATGAGCACAAGCCACATTTGCAGATGGGATAGATTTTGCGAGATAAGAAGAGCGTTTGGATCCGCTGCTATTTTGCCTACTAGTCGCGGGCGAGGGTTTTTTCCCTTCAAGGTTACGAGAGTTAGAATTATTAATGACATTAGATTTAGAAGATAAATTGCTTGTTTCTAAGATTTTAACATAATCTTGAAGAAACTTTAACAATTCACAAAAAGTAGGTATTTGTGAAATGTTTTTCTGAGATTCGAAACGATTACGCGTGTCCGAGTCCAGCGCGCGTGATGTTAAACAAAACAAGATAAAATCACCCAAATTTTCAATCTTTAAAGCTTGGAGTGCATGGTATGCCTCATAAATTACGTTTGTTAAAGTTTGTAGATCTTGGAAGTTACCTGATTTTAAAACTGGCTGGTTAAAGAATTTATCTAGATATGTTAAAGCTATAATACGCTTGTTTTGATAACGCTCGATCAAACTATTAAAAACTACTTCGTAATTATCGGCGGTCATCGGAACCCCTTTGACAATAGACAAAGCCGGCCCTTGTAAACAAGACGCTAAATAATGAAATTTTTCGATTTGCGAAATCGAATTATTATCGTGAATTAAAGTTTTGTAAATATCATAAAATGTTTGCCAGTTTTCCAATTTACTATCGAATTTAGGTAACTCAAGTTTAGGTAACCGCGCGTTACGTCCCGTTTGCATGGAGTCGGACGCCCCCGACCACGCGGGCGGCGCCGTCGCCGCGGTCTGCAAGTCAGCTGCTGCACTGATTACTGCATAGTACAAATCATCAAACGAACTCAAAGACTTTTGACACACTTGTACATCAGGTTTCATGGCTAACTCCAAAGCTTGTATTTTTCTACATACCTCAACGAATTCTTCGCGAATTGAATGTATTCGTGTGTATCTCGCCTTGAACGTCGATACCTTTGAACGATCTTGAATCATAGATTTTGATAAGTCGTAAAGGATTTGGATATCACGATAAATATATTCGCGTTGAGATTGAAGAAGTTTAAGTTTACCCTCCTCCATTTTGATTCGAAATTTCGAACGTAAAATGTAGGTTTAAAAATACGAACTTAAGTTGAGATTTATTAGATGTAAATCAATACCTTTAGGTGAAATAGTTGTGTAATAATGTTTGTTAGTGTATAAATACCGTGAATAGTTATAGTTAATAAGACTACAAACAATAAATTGTGTTTGTAATAAAACAAAGAGAGAAAGTAAAATATTGATTTCAATGAAATGCTCTGTGTGTATATAAATCAAGCTTTTTAGAGAGTAGACACAATAGAAGACGATCCCAGCTATCGACTGGTTCATCAAGATTTTTTAGTGCATATAATTGTTGTTTAACTTGTGAAACAAAGGTTCTTATAGAAACCGCCGTTCCCTTTTGCATTGTTGGAATATCCAAAATTAAATTAATGTGGTTACATATTAAACGTGTCTTATTATCATAGCGCTTTCTCAATAGTTCTAAAGCTTCTTTATAAGATTGACTAACTAGCGGTAGGTTAACTATAATTGACAAAGCATCATCAATTAGGTACTTTCGCAGATAAAATAACTTTTGGACATCAGTCAATGTACCATTATTACCTATTACCGCTATAAACAATTCATAAAAGGGTTTGAATTTTGTAAAATCCTTGCCATCAAAAGTAGGAATTTCTACAGTGGGTAACTTAGAAGTCGAAGTACATGTGGATTGAGAAGACTCGGATTGGTTAAGCATACGCAGAGTTTCATTGATCTTAGCAAGGGTTTTAAAAAATCGTTCCTCAAACATACCTACATCCTCCGAATCATTTTCATCCAGACTTAATATTTCTAACTGAATCGTTTCAAATTGTTTTAATGAAGTAATAAGCTTATCTTTCCTTGCCTCTAAAACGTCTATTGTAGCTGAGGCGAGGTTTATCGGATCTTCAACAAAGTTTTGAATACGCGTCAAAGTTGCTTTGCATGACGCTCGCGACAATTTCAGCTTCTTTACATCAGCCATTTTATTGTACACAAAATAATTTATCCACTGGTAATTAGTATAACTACACCGCACAAACACTTATCACTTGTTTTTGCCTTTTGTATTTTAATCACGCAACGTGCACTAAACTTTGTATTTTTGTTTACTTCAGTTAACTGTCAAAGTTGAATGACATTTGACGAAACGCCGCGAGTGTCAAACTCAAATAACAGAAATCGCCGACCCATATATAACTTCACGACGACTGAATGACGAATGATGATGACGTCACTTGAACTTGCTAGAATATATAAAATTCACGTAGGTACATACCAGAGTGATTGGGTAGGTATGAGAAGTTTACCAAGTTTACCCGCATGCACAAAAATGTTGATGATGAACCTTTTGATCCAAATTCCAACTCCACTGTGGCACCAATTTTGCGATTTTTCACGACCTCACGTGTATGGCGCGAAACTGAAGTAGAATCTTCGTAATCAATGTGATCACCCAGAATATTGTCAGGGTGCGGGCTTCCAAATTGCACCAATTTTGTGATGTTTCACGATTATTGATGTGAAACCGGAATAGAATCTTCGTGATTAGATGTTATCACGGTCAGCAGGTCGTCTTTAATCACCCAAAATTTTGTAAGGGTGAGGTTGCGCCGGGGCACTGGGACACCGTCCCACCGCCTTGCACATTATAGACGCGTGCACAAAATACCACTGTACACCGAAATCACTGGTACTCGATGAACTAACTTTTGAAGGACCACTTCTTTGTTTGTAATAAAACAAAGAGAGAAAGTAAAATATTGATTTCACTTTTATTTTAATAAAAAAAGAAAAAAATGGCGATCTACGCTCAACGACCATTTTACAAGAAGTATGAAAAAAATGTGTGTTGCCACACTTAAAAAACATTATTAGACTACAACAATGTTGCACACATAAAAAAACTAGTAAATAAAAAATAAACCACTAACATTTTGGTTTGATTTTAAATTATTGTAAATCACTGCAATTAATTGCATTGATTTACAATAATTTAGAAATATATGTTCACATTGTATTGAACAAATTGCGTAAATTACGTGAATTATTGTGATATAACCCGACTAAAATTAAGATGACCTCTGAATCCGCACAAGTTACACTGCGAGTATGATCAACACAATTTTGTAGGATAATACTTTTAAAATGCGAAAATCTAGCAAATCTCAGGGTTTTTTAGTGAAATTGAACCTGAGAATGCCTGAAAAAACTGTAATCTACAGGTATTCGCGCTCGAAATGGACCACAAATATGATTGAGTATCGCGTATTGCCAACGACGCTTTTTGAAGTTCCTACTTGGAAACAGGCTAAAGGAATTAAGATCAGGTACTCACGGGATGCTGGGAGCCAGGGGATCACCAACTGTATCACTTGCAGTCTTTTTTCACCAGGTTTTGGTGGGTTTTTTACCGCGCGCGCGGATTTGTGGCCGGCCGGCCCGTTGCTTGAGTTCGAACTGTTGATTTTTCTTGATGCCGCCAGATGGCGCGAGAGATGCGTTGTTTTTGGTTACACTCTCCGCGATGAGCGAATGCGAGTGGCGGCAAATTTAAAACAGTGAGGTAAAGGAAAGGAAAGGTAGGGACTGGGACATGCATCCTGAAGCCTGTTCAAATGTGATCAGGGTAATCAACGAGCTAGCGAACCAAAACCAGGGAAATCAAATCTTTACCTTCGTAATTTTGTCCTGGACCAACAAGCAGCGCAACCTTCTACAACTACGTTGGAAGCGCTACCGGCAGCGCTCGTGCGACGGCTCGGAGACACTGTTCTAGAATATTTTACTAGAGATTTACGAAGTTTAGTGACGCGCCACGGGAATCACTGTTTAGTCTCGGACAAACTTTATATTATAGTTCTTAATAAAACTATCATAAATACACAACGCGTATATTTTTTTTATATACAACCACCCTGTTAGCGATTAGACCGCATTGTTTATTTTGTTTATGTTCGTAAGTTAGGGTTTTGTCGGTTTGTTGTTTGCAAAATGTGTAGCGGACGCGCCAGGGGTATCAATATTTAGGCCTTTTGGATTTTTTTTCGACTATTTAGTACCAAATTAGACACAAAAACTATCGTGCCACAGTTAGATCATACATTAACGTGGCATAAAAAAAATATTTTGACATCTAATTTAAATACTACGGGTACTTTTTTTCTTCGGACAACGTAAAATTAACCTCTCAAGATTCACCCATAGACTAGGTATATTTTTTTTTTGTGTGGTAAAATCAGAGAAGGTAAAAGACGAGTCCGCCCTCCCTGACTGCTATGCCGGAGGTCGTAGGTTCGATTCCCACCCAGGACAAATATTTGTGTGATAAACACGATCATTTGTTCTGTGTCTGGGTGTAATTTATCTATAATAAATGTATGTATTTAGAAATATTATAAGTATGTTTATCAGTTGTCTAGTACCCATAATACAAACTCTGCTTAGCTTGGGACTAGATGGCGTTGTGTGATAGTTATGGAATATTATTATAAATGGTAAGGAGGTCTCTACTCAGAAGAGAATGGAACAAGATTGCCAAGACAATGAATGACGATGATACTCTATCTCAGTCCAAACCCCGTTCCTTTGCTTTCATTATCTTTACGACACGGAAAGGCAAATTTGTACATTAATGCGTTACAGACAAAGATCGAAATCAAAAAGGCAACCGTGAAAAAATATTAATTTATAGCGTGGAATAGGTACTAAGCCTTATTGTTTTTGATGAGAGAAGACTTAGGCCCACTGCACGCAACGTGACATAAGTCTCTGTTACCTTACGACTTTCATATCCAGACGACTATCGCAAATCCAAAGAGTCCATCCATAGAGGTTCGTACACAGGCACGCGTCAATCGATACCGAAGTCGTAAGGTATCGGAGACTTGCGTCGCGTTGTGTACGAAGAGCCAACTATCCTATTATTAAAGAAAAACCTCGTATCCCGCGTTGTATAAGTCCAAATAGATGCAGCTTAAGCAGATCGCGATTAGATAGAACTGCACCAAGCCCTCCTGGAAGTAGATATACTTGAGAAAGCTGAACTTGGACTGTGGTGGCGGGACCTTGCGCCCGTCGCGATGCATCTTCACCACGGTGGCCTCACTGCCCAATATGTACATCTGTAGACATAAATAGATTAGCTAGGAAACTCTGCAATCTCTACTCTAGGATTTTCTGCATTTTTAGGTCGCAAGCCTTAGGCCCATCTACCAAAGCGGAGAGGAGAGGAGATGTGTTTGAACAACGACGATATATTACTAGACTCCGCATGCACGATCTAAGGAACAAAAATAATTCTGTCAACTCGCTGAGGTACTACGTAAGCGAGGGGGACGGGGTACTGCGTTGTGATTGGCTAACTCAGGGTCTGTTCTGTCTCAAGGTATGTTTACGGCTCACAGGAGTGATCGAAATAAGACGGTTATAAGACTTTTTTGCCTAATGTGTTGACTGACATCGGTCACCTGTTATTAGGAGTCTAGTAATATATCGTCGTTGTGTTTGAATGACCAATCAGATGTCCACATCTCCTGTCCGCTTAGCTTCCGTTGACTTGAGTTGACATCTGATTAGTTATTCAAACACATCTCCTCTCCTCTCCGCTTTGTTGGATACCGGGCCTTATCGGTGTACACCAAGTATACCTATGGGTTTTTCATCAGGGATTTCTCTGCAACAACCACGGGGTCCGCATTTTTGACTGATTGTCAGCAATATGTTCGTCTCTTATCACATTGTTGGAGAAACATGAGTGTGACTGTAAGGGACCCTTCTAGTAGGTATTATTTTTTAAACTTTATCCCGTACTAGTAAAAGTATAATCATGCTCATCACACAAACATTTGTCCTGGGTGGGAATCGAACCCACGATCCCCGGCATAACAGTCAGGGTCACTAACCACTAGACCAACAGGCCAATTAAATTGTAAACGCACCCTTGACACAGGAAAAGTTAAATTAGTACACTCATTCACAAATACCTACTTATACAACTGGTCTTAATAGAGTGGTTATCAGATCAATGAATGAAAATGAAAAATCTTACCCTCATTCCCTTGAACCCCATCCTAGCATTGATGAGCAGTTCCTTTACCGCAGGGAAGTCCTTGGTGACAGTGAAGAAGGCTTGTGACTTGATCATCAGCAAGTGCAGTCTGCTTGTCGCTACCACTGTGTATGGACTCCTGTGAGCAGTTGTGCCTTCCAGGTTTCCAAAAACACTAGGAAGATTAACAAATAATATCTATAATTGACGCAATGACTGGCTTTATGGGTTCTATATCTTTTTTGTTTCCTTAAAAAATACCCTTTTTATACTTGTTTATTTAAAGAAAATCTAACATGTTAAGACTAGGTCTCTTCCTCTTCCAGAGGACTGACGTCCACTTTCGATGAGTTTACAGAACTCTGTGAACTCGTATGGACTCCTATGGCCTGGCCAGATTGACCACCATCCAGCGCCATCATCAGATTAGCTCTATTTTATCATAATAGGGCAGTTTCCGGGGTCAAAATAACAACATTCTATTTAGTCCGTATTTTAGATTGATTATAAAAACATATTGGACACGTATTTTTTCTTTTTTCGATTAACCAAAAAATAACAAAGATATAGCCCATTACAGTTTGTGACGTCACCCCGCGCGAAATATGCCACACGGCGTGATGTCACACGTAACTTTAATAGGCAATATCTTTGTCATTTTTGGTCTAATTTACAAATAAAAAAGGTCTGTCCCTTATTTTTGAATAATCTAAAAGATGGACTAACTACATTTATTTCATTTCATTTCATTTCATTTCATTTCATTTCATTTCATTTCATTTCATTTCATTTCATTTCATTTCATTTCATTTCATTTCATTTCATTTCATTTCATTTCATTTCATTTCATTTCATTTCATTTCATTTTATTTTATACTATTCGGGAAACTTACAGCTAGTTTTTACAATTTACTTAATTAATAAATATTTGAGGGCCATTTACAAGTTTCCACAGATAAACTTATAACTAAATTTTAGGATAACTAGTTGCATTGTCACCCGATGTACACTTGCGTGCAAAATTTCAGCTTAACCGGAAACCGGGAAATGCGTCAAATTTAACTTGCAAGATTTGCATACAGTCAGACAACAAAAAAAGTTAAAACATAGCTAGTGTTGATTTATATGTATGGAGATCTCACCTGCCCCTAGGTAGTCGTAGAACGGAGTTCATATCTCCCTTAGCAACGCTGACTTCAACGCCGCCATAGTCCACGAAATACATGTCTGAGACAATGTCATTGTGTTCTATGATTGTCATGTCCCTTAGAAAGTACACGCTGCGCACTGCACGCCCGATGATGCGCAGAAGGGACACGTCGGCATTCGCGAGTATGGGACACTGTGGGACGATAATAACCGTTACGCTCATGATTTGTTTTTTTTCTGTGTCGTCAAAGCCGCCAAAGAACATAGCTCGGGGTTTGGATTGAAATAAAATATTAATTTCGCTTTTATAAAGCTCGTGCGTTTAAAGAAACATTTGTATTGTTATTCAACTGTCAAATTGTTATTAATCGTCACCCCACACCGGCAAATGCTTAGCCCATAATGTACCGGTGCTTGTAATCTGTACCGACTAAGTCTATTGTGCGTCCATATAAGATCATTTGGGTTTATTTTGCCTGCGCCGACCAGTACCTACCAGTCTGTACCGACAACCTGCTTCTTCATAAAAGGATCCTATGGGTATATGGTCATTGAGGGCACCTTAGCGAATGTAGGTCCATAAATGTCCAGAATGGCGTCAGTTCTGAGAGTGATCTGGTCGCACAGTTTGAGAACCCCTCGGTAGTCAATACCGCCCATCTTCTCCCAGTTATATTCGTAGTAACGTCGAATTTCTCTGGAATAAAGGAAATCGTTTCGTTATCTATATCGTAGAATAATTTGTTAATTCGATTTGTTGCAAAAAACTAACAGAAATAGAAGCCCCTTAAGGTGGAACTTCGGCGACCCTGCTTAATTCGAAATTTTCCTGAATATCGATACTAGCGATGTCCGAAGGGGCCTTAATGATCTCGAATTCAGACTCGGCACCAAAGGATCGCGCTGATGCTATGAAAGCCGATCTCAAATTGTCCTATTGGAAATCTATAGGGCCACCCACAGCCTCACCTTATGTTCAGCAGTGAATATCCTACAGCTGATATGATGATGATGAAGAAAAATCTTGCTGCCACTGATAAGTCTGACAAAACAGTACACACAGTACAGTAGTTACAGTGGTATTTAGCTGTAATATTTTGGACATAGAGAGCTACCAAGCTATAATGCCATAACCCAAACCCTGTTTTCTGCCTTTTCCATGAGAGTCAGACATACTTGCGCAGCTCCGGGTCCAGGTTCTCCCGGGCCATGTACTCTTTGATGTCCTTCATGTGTTGTTTGAAACCAGCCAGGGACTTGTTGACATTCGCGCGGATGCTGATGATACGCACCGAGTAGTACGTAGTTATCATTGCCGCTGAAAATTACAACATTATTTAATTTTGTCGGTAGCACCAGCTACCTATAGACCATGAGTTCCCAAACAGAGCGTCGTGACGCCCTGGTGCATCGAAGAGAGTACAGAGGGTCGCTGTGAGACGCAAGGGTCGACCAACCTCCGGATTGATAATGCGTGGAACCATGCTTCTATATGTATTAAATATCCACCAGAAAGGAGTAGTCTCATTGATCTCTTTTGCAGCAATAAACCCAGATTCACATGCTCTGATTTCGTGGAGTTCAGAACCAGGTATTATTGTTTTATTATTAACCTGGTATCAACTAGCTAGGGCGTCGCGAAAAAATCTAAACCTGTGTGTGCGCCGTGAGCTGAAAATGTTTGGGAAACCCTGCTATAGATTATAAAAACCGGCCAAGTGCGTGTCGGGCCACGCACAGTGTAGGGTTCCGTATTTTTTCAATGATCTATTTAATGATACCCCAAACTACGGGGTGCGCGAGAAGAAAAAAACATCCCCAGTTTAGGTGCACAGGAGACACTAAAAAAATACGAATTTTTATTTTACCACTTTTTTGGCACAATAAATCCGTATATTGACACCAAATTACAGCTTTCTAGTACTGGGCGTCTCTGAGCTAAGCTGCGGACAGACGGACGGACGGACGGACGGACGGACATGGCGAAACTATAAGGGTTCCATGTTGACTACGGAACCCTAAAAATGACCGCGGACAACTATCTGTTGTCATAAAACTGACCGGGAACAGAGAATCGAAGGCTAATTTAGGCTAAGCAGGATATTGAATTGAAACTGCAGGTCTAAAGTAAATCACGGGAGCGTCTGTAAATATAACACTGCGTGACACTGGCAAAGAGCAAAGAAACAGGGTGGATATTTATTTAGTAAGTCTCACAGTCCTTTCCATACAACTCTGGGCAAGTGAACTCATTTCGTGGACTTTATCACAAAAAAAATATCAAAATCAAAATCAAAACGTTTATTTCAACTAGGCCGTAACCGGCACTTTTGAACTGTCAAAGACAAATTAAAATTAGTACAAAAATAGTTATGGTGCTACAGTCCCAGTCACAAGACATAAAAACTGTGAAAGTACCGTAGGTGCTCATTCCAAAGCGTAGATCTCTATGGAGAAGAATGAGCAAGAAACTCCATGGACACTCTTTTTCAATCGCCAAAATTATTACAGATCTTTGGTTACATCATTCATCATCAGATGGTAGGTACATTATGTGAGAACGATGTGGCAAGTTATTAGTGTCCATAGTAAATATAAAAAAGACAATTCAAAAATAAAGTTATTAATTATTAAAATAGACCATGGCAGCTAAGAGATGACCAGTCCCAACTGACAGCGCCCGTTCACGAACATGACACATATATCAGCACCATTCAGCTCAACCATATCTGAATGAGTACAGGAACATTTAATAAATAATTTACGCATTACCGCATGTGTAAATGCGAACCGCGAAATGTCACCTTGAGACGTTAGAAATAGATTGAATAATTCGACACAGTAAGCATGAACCTCGGTGGTTAGGTCGGATGTACTAAATCCGGAGGTCGCACGTTCTAATCCTGCTCGCGATTCAAATTTTCCTTCCATAGAAAACTTTGAATAAACGAATGTTTGGAGTCTTACAGCTTGCCATGCCGCTGAACAGGATCTGCATGAGGGCGTGGTTGCTGGGGTTGAAGACACCGTATCCTGTGGCGCTGCACTCATACACGACCCAGAAGTAGGTCGCCAGGTGCATGTTCCAAGGTGTCGAAGTCAGGTTGAAACGAACTAGGAAAAAAATAGCATTAAAATCATGCCTGCTGTCCCCAAACAATTACGCGCAAGTATACATAAGGCCGTAGGGTTTTCTCATATATGACGAGTACGATTACCTCGCCGTCAGAACAAGGACCAGGCCCGGGCCGATTTTAGTCAGTAAGACTCTGACAGTACCTTCCGATTTTTCTTTATCGTGTTAAAATCAGCAAACGAATTCTCCCACCCAGGACAGGACTACGGGAGGGAATGTCAGACTCTTACTGTCTTAAATTCACGGTGATCCTTCAAGAGCCCTTTAATCTCCAGGGTCTAAATTACCTGATAAGAGAGTCCCGGGACCCCGGTAAGTCCCTTCCACTGGGGCGGGAGATACAGTCGATGATTTTACGCGGCGTAGTCAGAGGACTCGGTTACGGTACGCAGGGTAAAACATCGCCAAGAGACTTTATATGTGTATTTATTTTGATTGATCAATCTCACATGTATCTTTGAAGAGGACCATCCAGGAGCCCCCTCTGTCTTGATAGGGCTCAATGTGCCACTCGTACCCATCGTGACTTTCAGTGTAGTATATGTCCACGGAGTAGAACACCATAAAGCAAGTCAGCAAGTTCAGCATCGCCATGAATAGAGGAATCGCTTGCATACTAGGAAATAAGTACAAAAACAATCAAAGCATTTCGGTATTTAAGTAGGCCATTTACAGGCACTTCTGTTTTGTCAAAGACAAATAAAATTGTAATTCACACTATAAAATTATGGTGCTACAGTCCCAGTCACAAGACATAATAACTGTGAAAGTACTGTAGATGCCATTCCAAGGAGTAGATCTCTATGGAAAAGAACGGGCAAGAAACTTCATCGACACTCTTCATAAATCGCCAGAATTATTACAGAACCTTTGATAGATCATTCATTTTGAGATGGTAGATTATGTGAAAAAGATTAACCAGGTTAAGTGTCATCATCATCATCAGCCTATAAATGTTCCCACTGCTGGGACACAGGCCTCCTCTCTGAGAGAGGGAGTTAATTGTCCTTAGTAAAAATTAAAACAAATACAATTCAAAAACAAAATGGTCAATAATTAAAATAAACTGGCAGCTAAGAGATGACAGCGCCCGTATACGAACATGACACAGGCACCAGCACGTTTCAGCTCAACCATTTTGAAGGGATTGCTTTTGCATTTATTTTCGACAAGCCTGTTGGTCTAGTGGTTAGTGATCCTGACTGCTATGCCTTAGGTTGTGGGTTCGATTCCCACCCAGGTCAAATGTTTGTGTGATGAGCACGATCAATTGTTCTGTGTCTGGGTGTAATTTATCTATAATAATATGTATGTATTTAGAAATATACATATAAGTATGTTTATCAGTTGTCTAGTACCCATAATACAAGCTCTGCTTAGCTTGCTCTGCTTAGCTTGACTAGATGGCGTTATGTGATAGTTGTCGAATATTATTATTATTTATTATATTGGCCTGTAGCTGTCTGGAGTGAATCACGGTAACCTTACAAGTGGAAACTAGAATAAATTCCCGTGAGTTCAATCATTTTTGTCATACCTATATTTGGAATCAAATTATAGCAGTTCTCAATTTAGGACCCATTAATGTTAGTATTTTTTTTACTCGTGGTGCTAGGCAACTGGGCTTCTCCCAGTTGTAATGGCCCTCTGTGCCTATTGGCCTTGTTTTGTTCTGTCTCCTGCTTGACTTGGAGGGAAGTGGAAACATGTTTTTCCTACTCCTCCACTATTCTTTTCCGATTTTTTTCATTTCAGGATCCAAGACTGGTAAACATTCTTGCATGGACAAGGTCTATCAAGCTCCAACGGATTCCAATTACTGTTATGTTGTCTTTCATATGTATGTATGTCATTAAACTCCTGCTAAACGGCTGGACCAACGACAGCTCGGTCACCTGCTTACTTAATAAATAGCCTATTTTATAAGACTCACACCATGAGGACGTCCCGTCTCTCGATATACTCCTTGAGCACATTCATAGCGCCCGGCATCCGGTACAGCTGGATAAGACGGTTCAGCATCAGGAACTGTTTCGTAGGAGTCACACGGAATTTGTCTCCTGTGAAATACATTAATACTGTTTTTTAATATCTTTTTTTTTTAAGTGTTTATTATAAAAAAAACATAGGATGCTGTTTTATCGTTTGGGTAGAAACCTTATGTATTAAAACTATTTATAAAAATGCTGGCTATAAGTCCAGCTGTTTTTAACGCTTAGTAGTAGTAGGTAATTCATAATAATTCCTGTCACATTAGTGCTTGTGCGAGATTCAAAAAAGTTCAGTCGCAAAAGGCTCCATTCACAAAATTTACCCTTTCCTCAAACAGAAGCTGAAAATTGTAAGCCACAGAGGATTAATGTATTTGTTTAAATTAGTAAAATGGAGGACGCAAAGTGTGCAACTGTGCATACACATAAAGATATCGTTTGTGAGATTTACTTTCTCAAAAAAAAGTTGTTTTTCGTTCTTTAACTTGTCTTGTCTGCCAATATTTTTTTATGCCGTTGGACATTTTGCGAAGGTACATTTTGCGACTGAGCCTTCAAAATTCCGTACCGTGGTAGTCCATGCGTGTGGACTCCAGGTTTTCCAACGGGAGACATCCGAACAAGTCCGTAATAAAACCTCCTTTGATGTAGTTGGAGGCAGTACTGAAGGGGTGGTAGACCAGGATACCAACATCGTTGAAGTAGCCAATCATCATGCGTTGGAAGCTAAAGAAAGAAAAGGTAAAGGTTTTGTTTTTATCTTCTTGCTCGTGTTGCATTTGTTATGAAGGCGGTACGACTTGTTTCCTTCAAAAATACAGAGAGTATAATTATAATATAATTTATAACGGTACTTTCGCAGTTATTATGTCTTGTGACTAGGACTGAATGGAGTAGCAATTACATGGCCCGGGGCGAAGACGCGTTGTGTTCCACGCGCGCCTCAAATAGTGTTAGCACAACGACGGGGCCCCCTTAGAGCGCCAAAGCCTGCCGTGGTGGCTGAACTTACGAGCTACCGTGATCCCAGAACGTAAAGGGCTATTAAAGGACACCGTAGATTTTAGTCAGTACAAGTCTGACATGTCCCTCCTGCCCTGTCCTGGGGTCCAGAACTCATTTCATGATTTTAAGACGCCAAAAAAAAAGTCATACGTACATATCGAAATAAGCAGTAAGGTCGAGGAAGAGTGTGACGTAGTAGAGGAAGGGCCACTGCAGTACGAGGTAAGTGTAGTGAGGGAACAAGTGCACGGAGCAGAGGGCGCAGGTGAAACGGAACCACTCGTACCGCAGCAGGTACTTGCCGTCCGGACGGATGCTGTACCGCGGGAACACGTAGCTGTTGAAACAGAATTTTTCTTCTACATTTACTATAGTACCGAAGTTAAACATATGTTGAACGCTTGTTAAAAAAGTGTAACTGCCAAACAACTCTTGTATTATTTATCAACAAAACATATGCAATTTTGCAGCTGACAGTTTTAAAGAAGTGTTCAACATAACTATGCTATTTTGTAGTAAGATGGAATAAATCGAAACAATATAACAATACTAAAGAGTTTATTTCGTTGAGCGCACTATAAGTATCTCAGGAACCACAGTTTCGATTCAAAATAATCTTTTTGTGTTGGATAGTCCATTTATCGAGGAAGGCTATATAACATCACGCTATGACTGATAGGAGCCCAGCAGTAGGTGAAACTTCGGTGAGACAATATTTATTTCATAAAAAGGCCAGCTCAGACAGGGTCACCTAATCTGATTTTCGGTTTTGAGGGACAACGGCTTTTAAAATTCGAGATTCAAAATTTTCAGTTAATGATAAGATAAATTGCTTTTTGTATGGAGAAATATTTAGAAAGAAAGAAAGAAAGAAAATTGCGTTTATTGGCACAAACTTAAAACTAAACAATACAAAAAAAAAAAAAAAACTTAACTATACCAAAATTCATACAGCTCCGTCCGCGTAAAGGTATGTACAAATTTTTTACTTCACATAAAAACGCCTTTTTACCATTGAGCTATTACTACTACCCTACTACGTATAGAGACGACACCACGCATCACCTGCACTGTGTCCCATCCAGGATGAGTGCGCTCGCCTAGAGCACGTCACAGAGCTGTCAAACAATTGAATGAACTTGTGCGCGCTCACTCATCCTGGATGGGACATAGTGGTGATACGTGGTGTCGTCTCTATACGTAGTAATAAGAGCTCAATGCTTTTTACCCCTTTTTTGAAGCCGACCTTAACTGACCAGTACAGCCAAAGCTAGGCAGACGATGACTATGAGTAATCACATAAATATTTGGAGCGAAATGAATAAATAAATTGTGCTTACCGCAAGATGGATAGATACTCAAGTTTATTGAAAGGGTCCTGGAACTCTGAGTCAGCCTCATGCTTCCTGAGAAGCCTGAAGTGCATCAAGTTCGACGTCGGAGGCGGCAGGACGTACTTCACGAATGACGGGATAGGTGTTTGCAACCTCTGGAACTCCTAACAGAACATATTACAAATAATAACAATAATAATTTACACTAGGTATTCTGGTAGAGAGTCTGGAGGAGGTCTTAACCCAAGAAGGGATCCATATTTTCAAGAAAGGAGACTAGAGACTAACCATACTAACAATACAATAAGTAAACCCACTAAAACCCTACTAACAACATGTGAAATGTAAAAAAATAAATTCCTACTAATATAATAAACATGAAAGTTTGTATGTGTGGATGTTTGTTACTCTTTCACGCAAAAACTACTGAACGGATTTGGCTGAAATTTAGTACACAGATAGTTTATAACCTGGATTCCTACTAATATAATAAACGTGAAAGTTTGTATGTGTGGATGTTTGTTACTCTTTCACGCAAAAACTACTGAACGGATTTGGCTGAAACTTAGTACACAGATAGTTTATAACCTGGATTCCTACTAATATAATAAACATGAAAGTTTGTATGTGTGGATGTTTGTTACTCTTTCACGCAAAAACTACTGAACGGATTTGGCTGAAATTTAGTACACAGATAGTTTATAACCTGGATTCCTACTAATATAATAAACGTGAAAGTTTGTATGTGTGGATGTTTGTTACTCTTTCACGCAAAAACTACTGAACGGATTTGGCTGAAATTTAGTACACAGATAGTTTATAACCTGGATTCCTACTAATATTATAAACGTGAAAGTTTGTATGTGTGGATGTTTGTTAGTCTTTCACGCAAAAACTATTGAACGGATTTGGCTGAAATTTAGTACACAGATAGTTTATAACCTGGATTAATACATAGGATAGTATTTATCCCGATTTTATGTTCCCGTGGGATAATTTTGGAGTTGAGTGGGTGAAGCCGCTGGCAGCAGCTAGTGTGAAATATTGTGTGACTCACGGGTGTGCCAAATCTGCGCCAATCAGCCAGATGCGCTTTCCTCAATTTCAATTTGGTCAATGATCGTCGTGTCGCGATTACGGTTCCCGTAGGAAACAAATATTTTTAACACTTGGCTACCAGAACCTTTTCTTTTTTTTTACGTGGTAAAATCATCAAATGAGTCTTCCCACCCCGGGCAGGGCGGAAGTGGCTGTCAGACTTGTACTGACTAAAATCCATGGTGTCCTTCAATAACCCTTTATGTTCCATTCCCCGGAAATGAAATAAGTCCCGCGACCCCGGCAGGCTTTGGCCCTCTGTGAGCCCCGTCATTTGCTGACAGCTCTTTGAGGCGCGCGTGGAACACGACGCGCCGTCGACCCATGGTCCATGGTCGGACAGCGAGTTGCTCTTTACTCGCTGTCCGCATTGCCCGCGCCTACGGTGGCCGGAGATCATCTGCCGACGTCCGACGCCGTGGGCGTGTACCACTGCGGTTGGGGCGGAGGGAGGACGCTGTCCTCTCTCTCTCTCGCGGCCCGCCATACATCGATAGCCTACTAGAAAAGTAGATTCAGATTGCCATAAAGCTAAAAGCTACACACAACACTATTGTATATCCCACCGGAGTTTTCTTGATATAATTAATAGCTTGTATAATCTGTGGATCAGCCAGCGCCTTCGCTAGAGCCTTAAGAGGTATGCACATCACCTGGACGTGGGTGACAGCGCGTATTGTGTAGTATGCCGGTAGACCTGCAGAAATAAAAACTGTAAGATTACCACTGTAGCAGGTCATGTAAAACTAGTGAAGTACTATTTATAGAAACCAGGATCACGCTGGATGCAGGTCGCTTACTGGAAGTCTACAGTCCTACTGGAAGTCTAAAGGGGAGGCCTATGTTCAGTAGACGTCTTACGGCTGATTATGATGTTGATGATGAATGCATGCTACAAAATTACAACGTAACAAAATTCAAGAATGAGAGCTCGAGGCAAAGCACGTGTAAATTAGACTTGCCAGTGATGTGTTAGCAATTTTATAAGAGTCGTATCTTCGTCAGTGGTCAATTTTTTTTTTATTATTATATAATCTAACTGACAGACTTATTAGATTCTTCAGTTAAATATCTTATTGTCAGCGCTTTGTACATAAGTCTACACATCAAACTATCCAAAACCAGTTTGTCTTGGTCTCGTTAGGTAAGATTTTTAACCGACTTCAAAAAAAAAGTAGGTTCTCAGTTCGACCTGTATGTATGTATGTATGTATGTATGTATGTATGTTTGTCCGCGATTATCTCGCGTTTGGCTAAAAGGATTTGAATGCCGTTTTCAGTAAAGTGTTCATTATATTCCGGAGAAGGTTTTAGTATATAACACTAATAGATATCCCGTGACGTTGCCCACGTGGATCCGTTTTTGCTTACTTGGATTGTACATTTTCAGAGGCGATTGCATGTTTGTCCGCGATTATCTCGCGTTTGGCTGAACCGATTTTGATGCGGTTTTTAGAAAAGTGTTCGTTACATTCTGGAGAAGATTTGAGTATATAACAAAAATAGATACCTCATGAAGTTGCCCACATAAATCGTTTTTGTTGCTTACTAGTATCGTAGATTTTCAAAGGCTCCGATTATACTATGAAGATTTTTGTTGAATATTTAACTAAAAAGGGAAAAATAAAAAACTTTTTTTAAAAAAGGGAACCGACTTCAAAACCAAACACAAATCGGAATCGGAAGTCGGTGGCCATAGTCAATGAAATAAAAAACAAAGCCACGGACTTCCGAAAGAAAAGTTATTTTACAGTTTTTTGTGTTTGGTTTTGAAGTCGGTTCCCTTTTTTTACACACAATGAACGTTCAGCTAATACTGGATTTGCATAGCTTGATGTGTAGCCGTTTGTCATAATCGTCGGCGTAGTGTGAGGATCATAGCTTATTCAACTTACGTAACAGACAAACCAGTGCACCGAAATGATTCTTTGTGGTTAACGTGCCGACAGCCTTGTGCGAGGTAGGATCAAGGATCTGGAAAAGTAGAAATTCATCATCTGCCTAGCCTTTTCCCAATTAATATAATAATATTCCACAACTACCACACAACGCCATCTAGTCCCAAGCTAAGCAGAGCTTGTGTTATGGGTACTAGACAACTGATAAAGATACTTATATATTTCTAAATACATAAATATTATAGATATATTACACCCAGACACAGAACAAATGATCATGCTCATCACATAAACATTTGTCCTGGGTTTGAATCGAACCCACGACCCACGGTATAGCAGTCAGGGTCACTAACCACTAGACCAACAGGCCAGTCAATTGTCAATTATATTGGCGTCGGCTTCCAGTCGAACCAGATGCAGCTGAATATCAGTATTATACATGGAGCGACTGCATATCGGACCTCCACAACCCAGTAAGGCCGTTATCATACTAGCGGTTTGGAAGCGGCTGCGGGGCGGAGCGGATGCGCAGCGCATCCGTCGCGAACACGCCGCGCATCCGTCGCGAACACGTCGCGGACGCGTGGCAAATGCGTTACGTTTTCGTCGCGTGTTTGTACACTCAGTAACAAAATGGATTCCGACGAGGAGACATTGCTGTTAACGTTATTACTTCGAAAACGTCGAAAACGAAAACGAAAGCATCGACGAATTTGGGAAGATCCATTATTAGATTAGGCTGAGGAATTTTTCGCCGAGAGTTATAAGCAATATTCATGTTTTGGTAAAAAAATGCTTCTCGGCTAAAAAAAAATTTGGATGATTATGCATCTATAATCTGTATCACCTACTCTTATTATATTATGCCAAATTTCAGCGCTGGAGGAATTTTTCGAAAGTCTTCATACAAAAAATTCCTCGTTGATCTGAAGTGGGGCGGACGTTTTGGCGTTGTTCGAGGCAGTACAAAATGGCGTCCACTTTGCTGTTCGCGGCGATCCCGTTGTGCGTCCGCAACGAATTCGCTGCGCAACCGCGGCGTGTTCGCAACGCATTCGCTGTGCGGCCGCTCCGCCCCGCAACCGCTTACAAACCGCTAGTGTGATAAGGCCCTAACTGGGTAGTACGATAGCCGTGGTAAGACTGGTTGTGCGACTTTAAAGTCAAGTTAATAGTAGTGATTTCTATTTCTTACTTTTTCTATTTTTAAAAACTTTGCCCCACACTAGGAATTTCTCCTGTATCGTGAGTCGTTGTGTAGGTATGTGATTTTAAATCTATGGATTTTTATTTCCATAAGAATAAAAAAATAAAATCTTAATTAAGTAAAGAAAAAAATAAGGAGTCCATAATCTTAAAATAACAAGGCAACCGGAGGGACAAGACGTAAAATTTTAAAAAAATAATTTGCAGACTGCATCGTGTGGCAATGAAATCGCTTGTTTTAATGTAAAACTCGACTGACCTCACAGATGCCTTGCTTGATGACGTACATCTCATTGGTGAGCTCCCCAGTATTGAGTAGGATCTCATTGGGCGACGAGTAGAATAGCTTCACTGACGACATGACGGCTTTCAGGTCCTCCTTATTGACCATCTGTAACAAATAGTTTACTAACAGAACAGGGGGTCCTTCCAAGAATCATCATCTTAATCATCAGCCGGAAGACGTCCACTGCTAAACATAGGCCTCCCCCGTAGACCGCCACGCCGAACGACAATTTGCCACTTGCATCCATCGGTTACCCGCGACCCTCACGATGTCGTCGGTCCACCTAGTGGGAGGCTTGCCTACGCTGCGTCTTCCTCTTCCGGTCCGTGGTCGCCACTCGACAACTTTTCTTCCTCATCCAGTATTAGGTGAGAGAAAAAAAAAAGAATTAAGTATGGTATTATTTGCTGTTATTTTTCCCAGCACACCAGCAACTCGCAATAGTAACTGGCACCAGCAATTCGCTCCAGTAACCAGTTGCCAGTGACCCGCCCCAGTAACTGGCGCCTGCAACTCGCTCCAGCAACTGGCGCAAAATACTCTCTCCAGCAACTGGCGCCAGCCACTCGCTCCAGTAACTGGCGCCAGCAACTCGCTCCAGTAGGTAACTGGTTCCAATTACTCTATGGATTTGTATTGCGATAGCTACCTGGATACCAAAGTCGTAAGGTGACGGAGACATGCGTCGCCTTGTGTACTACAACCGTGACGTATTACAGACGATACCGTTACATAAATACTCACCCTCAGGAATGGAATAGCCAGAATGTACATGCTGCGGTTCCTGCCGATGATGTCCGTGTACACGTGCTCGGGCAGGTCGTAGAATATGTTGGAGTGCTTCTTGTGGGTCATCTTGTACGCCTGGGTAATATGGAGCCATCGTTTATTTTAATTTGGAGAATATGGATATTTGCTTAACCCTCTCTGTAAAACCAGGTTACCTTGTCAGTATGCCAGCACAGTTGCAAGTAGGCAATAAACCGCTTCATCAGTAATGGATCCACCTCATTCCTGATCAGGAAACTCTTCACCATAGCTATACGGGAGTCGTAGTTCTCTCTGTAATTTATTTATTTATTTCTAAATGATCTAAAGTGATTGTGCTGTTGATGTTTTTATAAAATTTTTCAATGACAGCAGTTTATTAAAGCGTTGTGATGGCAACACTTAGCCATGAGTGTGATGATTGGGACAGGATAGTACAGTGATTATTTTATTTATTACGTTAAAGCATTTTGCAAAAAAATCATTTTGCAATATAAACAACAAAAAAAATCTGACGTGATAAAAGTGTTTGCTAAAACTTATTTTTGTATCATTATAAACTGTTTGTTTTATAAAACTAAAAAAAAACCTACCCTGCCTTTTAGAAGAATCCACAACGTGTTAGCTAACTGCTTGAAATACAGGAATACCTGAGCGACGTGGTGGTCATGATGGTGGCGGAGTAGACGGCCTCCATGAAGATGCGCAGGATCACGCACATCTCTAGGATGAGCAGCGTGTATATCACGTGATTCCAGTCCGTCGCACTCCACGTCTGATGGTGATCTGGTTGCAGCAGTCATAGGTCTTTTTATAATGAGAAAAAATGTGTTTGACTATGGAACGAATTATTTTTATGGGTACGTTAACAGACATTTAGACTCACATAGACACTCAGGCGTTATTGTACCGCGCGGGAATTGAGCCTCCAATCTCGGTATTGATATTTGAGGAACACACGCCTACGCCTGTTCTTTCAGTTGTAATTTGCGTTTAATTTCCACCGTAATCTTTCAAGTAGTCCCACGACATAGAAAAGACACAGAAATGGCCAGACCAGGTTCACAACTGGCCAGACCAGGACGCTGTTAAGGAAGCTCTCATCTAGTCATATAAAAAGGTAGTTATGCCACTGACCGGGAATGCCATTGCAAGCTTCATAGCTTGGACGAGATACTGTACAAGTTATATAGTAAGGATTGATCCAGCTATGACGCTAAATCTTGCCAAATATGGCCCAATAGAGTTAAATGCAACGTACTAGTAAAATTGATCATCGAAATGGCCCAGTAGAGACCAAAGGTGAGTCTGTTGTCGATAGTTTCGCTGTCCAGCGGCTTGTGCTCCCAAAACGGTGAATGAGTGAAGTTTGTCACCAGGCAGTATCCAGCTCTGAAAAACAAGGGTATGTTATTTAAGTGTTCCGTACTCAAAGGGTAAAACGGGACCGTTGAAATTTTCACAGATGTACTTCTGTTGCCGTTATGACAATAGTTGCAAAAAAACGAATTTCGTTTTTTAGCATAGGGGGCTCCTAAACA
This sequence comes from Agrotis ipsilon, assembly GCA_028554685.1. Taxonomy (NCBI): domain Eukaryota; kingdom Metazoa; phylum Arthropoda; class Insecta; order Lepidoptera; family Noctuidae; genus Agrotis; species Agrotis ipsilon. The sequence goes on from CM052963.1 coordinate 1,296,067, forward strand.
ACAAACGTGTTTTTTGTGTCGTTTTTATAGAAAAATGGTATAGCATCTGGGGGGTACCTAACATAACATCAGGACATTTTTAGACCCATTTTGGGATGGGTGGGATCGAGCCCCTAGTGGTCCACCGTGTGGGTAACGTCGTCACAGGCTACCCATTATTTATGCTGATGGCTGAGCAATCCCACTACCGGCAGTGGGTCTCACTAGTGCTGCCTGCGAGCTAGACCACCTTCTTCTCTGAGTCTTGTGGAAGAAAAGAAGGTGGGCAGAAAATCCAGTTCAGTGTCTTCAGTATTCCTATCTTAGGCCTCATTTTTGTTAGATTGAGGCTCCGAACAACGCCTGTAATCCATGAAGGCATTTAGAAAAGAAAATGAATAAGTGGCAACTATCATCATATCAGCCGTAAGACGTCCACTGCCGAACATAGGCCCCCCCTTAAGACTTCCAGTAGGACAGGTTGTAAGCGGCCTGCATCCAGCGTGATCCTGTGGCCTTCATATGATCGTCTGTCCACTTAGTGGGTGGACGTTCTACGCTGCGCTTGCCGGTGCGTGGTATCCATTCGAGAACCGTACGGCCCCATCGGCCATCAGTTCTACGTGCTATATGGCCTGCTCACTGCCATTTCAACGTGCTAATTCGTGAAGCTCCAGAAAAATAACCCTGATGGCTGAGGCAAGTAGCCAGTTATAATTAAATGCCCTGTAATGGAGGAACCATATGTCAACAAATGCGCACGAATTAAAACTCCGTAGCTGCTACTGAGGAATTTATCATGGATGAACCCAATAACACTGATGAATTTTTTACAAATCCGTTAAACAAGTCTAGCATGGCTGATAACCACACAGACATCCATCTATCCACATGTTTGCATTTATAAGATTAGTAAGATCACCGGAAACACATGAAGCTCTGCTGCATGGCGGCGACCAGGTAGCAGGCGATGAGCAGCAGCAGCGTGTACGACAAGAACCGAAGGATGCGATACCCGTCGCCTACTCCCCTCTCTTCGAATCCTTTTAGAACCCGGAACAGCTAAAATAAACAGGTGTTATAAAATTAACTGCAAGAATTTCGTGTGCGTTATTAAAAAAAAAAATTGAGAGCAATTTTTCCAAAAAAAAAAAAAAATTCAGGCATTTTTTTGACTATAGGTATTAAAGAATTTGATTGGTGTTTGAGTTCGTTCACTTGTGTGTAGTGTTCATAACTGATTCCAACTTTCTCATCACATTTTGCAGACTTTGGACTGGCAATTCATCGAAATACTTACTAATAACTTATTTTATTGGCCATATTAATGGGCCAAAAAAAATGGAATACCCATTTACGAACAAGGGCGACGGTTACCTGATAAGATGGGTGGTATTCAAACAGTAGGCTTACTCTCGACACTCGATCTCAAATGGAATTGGAAATTGGGATCGAGATCTTGTCATTAGGTACTCTTGAATGCTACACTAGCTCACGATTGAAATCGTATTTGATGGATTTTTGTACAGACCGCAGCAGACGATCCCTTTAGTAACTTCTATTTTATTTTATTTTAATAAAAAAACAAGTCGAAAATGTTAGGTAATCAAATTATCTAGTTGCCAAGAATTGACAGAATGTAAGTCCTGATTTCCTAAAAGAGCAATGGTAGCCTAGTGGAATCGGCCCCGACTTACGAGTGGTTGTGGATTCGAACCCAGTCAGGTGCATTACTTTGTTTTATTTCATCACCACTTCTCTCAAAACGATGTTTCCCTTCACAAACATCGTGAAGAAACTGGCATGTCCCAGAATCAAAAATTTGAAATCATGTGACATCTAACAGCCCGCACTGGGCCGCGTGGTGGATTATGACCCAGTCCATCTCACAGAGAGGAGGTCTGTGTCCCAGCAGTGGGAACATTTATAGTCTGAAGACGATGAAGTCCTGAAATAATATGGTCGCTAAGAGGAGCTATTATTGAGCACATGTACAATTGCACACAGCGAATAAAAACCCAAGACGCCGCAGATAACAATTTGCTATCAACATATTGATAAACTCGATGAGTCAGAGAGCCATTAATATATTAGTATTGGAATTGAGTGTCGCTGAAGTAATTTGTGAAGCATAGGATTTTATATTTTAAAATAATAAATCTTGTTTAAATATAAATCCAGTTCATAATATGAATGACAATTCGACTCCACATTACTAACAAGATCCAGTAATTGAAAATGCATTTAACAATAAGTCTGTATTCTGTGTTTCATGAAATTGTGAATTTGTTTGGTAGTTACCTGTCATCTTTTTTTGATTATTTCACCAACGAGGTAAGTTATTGAATACTTATTATTTATTTTTAACCGACTTCAAAAAAGGAGGAGGTTGTGAATTCGACTGTATTTTTTTTATTTGTCAAAACCAATTCGAGCTCCTAGTTTGCTCGGCTTATAGACTTGATAAAACACAATAATGTAGACAATTAAGGTATAAGGTCCCGCACGCAAAATACACGCATCTGACGTGGAGTTGCGGATACCAGCCCGTTTTACAATACAATACATACAAGGTATAAGGTCAAGTTTAGACTTGCTGTCTTGTTTAAAGATTAATTTTGGGCCATAAAAGGAATGAATAATAGCTAATCAAATGCATGTAGGTTGTACAATCGATAAAGAATGATGAAACATTTTGACAATTAATCGTTAGAAAATTAATAATAATATTCTTTTATACAAGAATATGTCAGGTGTACAGTATTAGTATCAGATGTGCTTGTATGAGCAGATGTATGAATTAGAACGTCATGAAAGGACTATGTTAAGATAAACAGGTGAGGGACTGTAGTCTCAAATTTTCAACCCACCCCATGAGAATAAAGCGTGAGTTTATACATACATTTACATCTGTTTCCCCATAAACAATAATTTAAAACTTGATTTTCAGACGCCAGAAAGAATACTTTTAAGAACTTTAAGAAAATTGCAACATTGCATCGGTAAAGGAGATATAAAGAATATCAAGAAAATAATTGATTGCTTTCATCAAAACCTGGCGGAGAACAAACAACTTTTGTCAGAAATATACACAAGCGGCCACCAGTGTATCACTCAGACTGACTTAATCCTTGCAGCATGTCAGAACAAGGAAGCTGATGTCCTCCATTACATATTACGTGGGACTGACATCCTGATCCACCTCCCCAATGGTACTTTCAATGACACAAAGGTCAACAAGCAGAGAACTGAAGCCATCAAACACGCGCTGAGATTAAAAGATTTTAACAAGGTCGAAATGCTTTACGACTTTTGGTGTGGAAACTTACACTGGAGCGGATATAACAGAAATAATATAAAAATGGCTGGGAAAGTTCTTAGAAAAGCATGTCACGCTTGCCCAAAGGATGACAAAGATTTCCAAGCAAATATTCATTGTCTTATGAATTTCAACGCTTTTCAACTTGAAATTTACAAAGGGACAAGATTAAATAAACAAAAAAATAAAAACAAAAGAAACAGAAAAAAAGGCAAAACGAAACAAAAAAAAATACAAAACAAAACAAACGTGGATAATAGAAAACAACAAGGATCCAAAGAAATGGCGACTATTTTATTAAATGTTTTGCAAATTTATAATAGATATTCGCAAATAGAAATGATAAGAAAACAACACACTATAAAAAAACGAGAACAGATAATAAAAGCCAACATTGCTGACGATAGCAGTACGTTTTATAAAAATTTGGAATACATTAATTACGAAGTTTATTTTCGCAAGATAGACCTCAATGTTTCCTTGCTTATTCTGGAAAATTTATATGTTATTAGAAAGCATTTGAGGACGCGATTTAATAAAACTAGAAAATATTTCAAAGATAACCCGACTGATGAGCAGTTTTATGAACAAGCGGTAAAGACGTACAAAGAAATAGAAACAGGTATTTATCATTTTATCTACCGCACGAATGAAGACTGGCGATTTTATTTACCTGAAAATCGAAGAGCTACAATAAAACAGCATTTCGTTATTGTTGATGGGAAAGAAAGCATTATAAAACAGACACTAGAAGTTCCCAAGCTGCTTAATGGACCTGTCAGATATTTAGAACGAGAGTATTTTAAAGGAAATATTGAAAAGTTCAAAGCAATACTAAAGGATGTACGCGACGGTCAAGTTGTTGTTAACGAAAAAAAAGAAAAAGTGAAAAAACTGTTAAACGACCACTACTTACAAACAGTAAGCTACATGAGAGATCATTATTCACTTGTAAAGATAGTTTATTACATAGAAGCTATCGAGAATACTGCGAAAGTTAATGTTGTAATGATTGAAAGAGTCCTTCATGTAGTCGGAGAAATGTTAAAAAGTACTGATAACACTCTTCATCTCTCGCGATCTACACAAGCGTTGCTACAGACAGCAATATCTGTAGAGACAGTCAGATATCTCCAAAACATAAGGAATTTCTTGTCGCGTGGTAACAAACTGAGTGCAAGGATTAACATGGCAATCACACACGCTCAAACGTTTGAAGAAATCAGGAGAGAAATGATAGTGATCAAAGAGATTATAAATCCTATTCTAGATGTATTTGAGTCTATTGTTGACAGATCCCTACTTGAAACTGGTGCTCGTCTCTTGGAACAACGAATTGAAAGGTTACCTGATGAGGCGAAAAGACGTGTTAAAGGCATTTGTAACCTTCATAAAACATATGGGAAGGATGTGGCTACGGAAATAGGCAAGTTTTATCAAGACGAATGGAGACATACTGGTTTAAGTCTTCAGCTACTGAAAGAAATTCTTTGGACAGTGCAAAACAAAGCAGATATACTTAAAAAACTACAGTTTGCTAAACAACTTATTAGTGACAAAGTTATCGGCATGTTACCATCAATCATACCAAATGTTAGACAAATGTTAAGTTTATATGGTTTTGTATGGTTTGGTTGTTTATATGAATATATACACAACCAAAGCATATCCACTCACTTGGATTCTGTCAAAGGAATGCTAACATTTTGTCTTACAGAATGTGAACGATTTGCTTCAATTAAAGCTAGTGTGACTGATAAGATAACACCTAAAGAAGCATATAGTATTTTAATCAAGTTGGAAGATATATGTGCAAGAGAAAAGTCGTATTACATACGTAGCAGTATAATATTAAATAACAAGCATTTTAAAGGTATAGAAAGATTATACAATGACCAAATCAACTCTATTAAGAAACTAAATGATGCCAGACAAGCGCGGGAGGAATTAATATCATGTTTAATCAGTAGACTGGAGCTGTTGAAACAGACATTGTTGTATCCGCAGGAGATACCATTCAGTAAATTCGTACAAAGATTTGATCACGATGTGGAGTTTCGTATTACAATAGAAATGGTACTAGCCGATATAGCCAATGTTTTGGCTGACTGTGACATCCGATTAATGTACAAGTCTTCCAAATTACTAAGAGACATTGACTTAGGTAACGTGCTAGACCACGGTAATCCATTTCTTGACGTTTTAAGAGGTACGTTTAATTATCATGATTTAGCTGATGAATTGCTAAATAAAGCGATGATGTTTGCTGAAGATGCAGAAACAATTCATGCTCTCTATAAATTATTTAAAGGTAAAATGGACTATGATGTTTTCTTAGACGGTGATCGGCTAAATATGGATGACCAACAACAGCAATTGTATAAGCAGTTCAAAAAGTCTTCGAACTGGAAATCTTATGCACTTCTCGCTCGTTACTCAATCCCCTGATACGAAAGTGATAACATACGTTATTTATAACCAGAAACCTCCTTTGCAGTTATTTTATCCAGTAAGTATACTTAGGGCTGATTTTTCAATATTCAGATTAACCTTTGTCTGAGGAATAAGAATGGCGGTTTGACAACTTTTCTATACAAAAAATGTCAAACCGCTATTTTTATTCCTCAGAGACTATTGAAAAATGGCTTATTATTTTCCGAGTGACTAATAACTTAAAAGTCGACTAAATGTTTGCAACAAATAAAATAACTTGCCAGCGATTTAATATTTTCGCGACTATTATATTATTTAAGGTTCAAAATTAAGGGTGTTATAAAAACTAAAAACTAGCAGCTGCGTTTGGGTAACAAATAAACTATACCAGTCAATTGAAATATTAGGCGAGGAGCTATATATAATGACTTGGCGACTAATAATGTTAGTAGGGTGGCAAAGATAATATATTACCAACTATTTCGTGCCGCCTAAAAACCCAGTTTCAGGCTTCGTTTTGCGGACAGCTCTAAATGTTAAAAGGAATACAATAAAAAGGAATAAGAGTTAATTTTTAATATTTTTTTATTATAATTTCGTGAAAACGGCGGAAGATGCGATGGTTGGATGCAGTTTTTAAGAGCGAGCGAAGCGAGCTCGGGCCTTGCTGGCACCCCGACTCGGACAATTTAGGTTAGAAGAGGATGGCGGGGTCTGAAAGACCCCGCCATCCTCTTCGTGGTTTTTTTTTTAAACCACCCAGAAGTAGGAGCCCCGCGAAGCGGGGCTCCGTCGACCATTTCATAACCCAGTTAGAATTTGTTTCTTTTGAAAACCAAAGTAACAAACAAATAACAAATTGCAATTTATTCGCCTATAATTTTGAAAATAAAAGCCGCAAAATATTTTTTCTTCATGCCATTTTAGAGTTTATTTAAAGCTATTAAAAAGTCGCACAATATATGTATAATATAAGCTAGTTTATATTTATTCTTCATACAAATAATTTTAAATAGAATCTGATTTGTATTATTTATGAATGCCCATTTTCTATTTTATTTTCATCATTAAGTTTTCGCTTAGATATTAATTCAGTTCCCAAAAGAAAAACTCGATGCTAGTTTAATTTAAAACGGAGCTTATAACTGATATATTAATATGCTACCTTTCACTTATTACGATATCCCTTATTAGCTGCCAACCCATTATAAATGGTACCCATTCTATTATTTTTTATAACCTATTTTCATTTTACTTAGTTGCTGCATTAAATACATGCCTTGAAAAATCAGCCCTTAGGCACGCACAGATCCAGTTGTTGATCCGTTGCTGACACGATGAGCCCACTCACAACCCTAATAGACCTGTAACAGCACACTTACGTGGTCTGTTGGGGTTACACGGCTGATGAACGAAAATTTTTAGTTTATATATCAACCCAAATACTTGTCAAATGTGCACTATAATTTTGTAATTCGTAGCACCGGTAATAAGATCGCCCATGTAGACAAGAAAGCTAATAATTACCATAAAATAAAAACTACTAAACCAAACTAAATGATTTTTTTATGGAACCAAATGGCAGGTATCAACAATAACCCTTAAGGGTGCAAAGTTCTCATCAATATAAATGAATTAAATTAAGTCGGAACACAAGGCCGCTGCTGTGAATCGTGTCCATACTTCAATAGCTTCTTTATGTCATATTATTGTTATATTTAAATTGAAAGATTGACTTGTATCACCTTCGGCAACCTGAGCAGCTTATTGATGCCTCCAAAGCGTCCGTCTGCGATGAACTCGAAGATTGGCAGCGTCGCCACCACATCCAGCACGAACCAGTGACTGCGCATCTGCTGCGACGATGTCTGCGTGAAGGTTATCGGAACACCTAGTGAGAAAAAATAGAGCAGTCTTTAGACTATTGGAGGTCTTCAATATTATTTTTGAGGACTACAACATAATGTTGTAAAATCACGAATTAGTTAGTATGCACTTGCACACCACTAGTGATTATATTATCTATGCCGTATTATTGTCTGTATGCTCCGGTCGTCCATTCCGTCATTGTACCGGGACACATTGTGTGCTCCTGCGAACTGTAATTACTGTGTGTCTGGCTGCAATTAAATATTGTCCATCAAGAAATATCTTTTATTTACAACGTAACATAACACATACGAATCCAATACATTTAATTTTATCCTTAGTAAGGTCATATAAATGTGAAAGCCTGGATCTTTGGATGGATAGTCGGATGTATGCCAAAATTTGGACGGGAGATGTCCACTGCTAAACATAGGCCCTTCGACCGCCACGCACACCGTCAATTCGCCACTATATATTGCTTATAGTCAGAATAAATAAAATTATGCCTTTTATCCCGATATTACGATTGTTTCGAAGCTTTTGGCAACAGCTACTTTTAAATTTTATCAAAATGGCTACCTTCCTCAACGTTGGCCCCTGTAGACAGATAGACGATATGGTCGAGGATGTACACCACGGTGACAGCCACATCGAAGAACCGGAACCCCAAGGAGCGATCCTTCTCGAAGACCAGGTTGTATGGATGAGCCTGCGGTGAACCACTTATCATCATCACCGTCATCAGCCGAAAGACATCTACTCAATCTACTGCTGAACATACGTTCAGAAGTTGTCTAAGGGGGATGCCTATAGCCTAGGTATACAACGTGTAACGTTAATAGCGCAAACCTCTCGTGGGGTAACTCGGCCCATGTTACTGAACAATGTTTGTTGATTGTTCTAAGACATTTGGAAAATCCGATGGCCGATCAATTTCTCATTTTGTATGAAAAAGCAAAATTTTTTTTGCGAATTTCCAAATGTCTTGGAACAAACATTGTTCAGTAACAAGGGCTGAGTTACCGCACGAGAGGTTTTGCGCTATTAACGTTACACGTTGTATAGGCATCATCCCTTAGACTTCTGTGTTTTAAACTTATTCTTATTTGTAGTGGACTTCCTAATAATAATTTTTTTAAATCAAAACCAAATTTTCTAATTGGTAAAATCATTTTGTGTAGGATAGTCCATATACTTATATATATATGATCCAGACCGATTTCGGCCACAGCGACTTGGATCTATTGATCGCATCGCTGGTGTGCCCTCTGGTGAGTGACATAGCCAATTTTTGCAGCGAAAGTGCGTCCACATTCACTGCAAGTCAGCACCCCTCCGATATAATTGTATTGGATGGCCGCGGGTGGTCGAGCCTTAAGCTCGTCTCGTTTAGCATCGAGCTCTTCTTTACGCCGCCTTTCGAACTCAAACACCTTAGTGCTCACAGTATGCCTCCACAGACTCCACAGTGACCGGTCCTCTGCCATTGCCTCCCATTGTGACGAGTCTAGGTCAAATCGTTTCATGTGGCGCTTAAGCACATCTTTGTACCGAAGGAGTTGGCCGCCTTGTTTCCGCTTGCCATCCTGCTGTTCAGGATAGTCCATTTATCGAGGAAAGTCCTTTGACCAACACAATCTGAGCAACAGGAGTAAAACCACGGGGAACAGCTAGTATTAAATATAAACTCACGATACAGCAGGTTAGTATGAGAAAAGCCACGAAGGCGTTCCACGCGACCAGGAGTGAGGAGTTGGGCTGCAGGATGCAAGGGAACGACGGCCGGAGACAGATCTCATCAGATTGATCTGTCAGGGTCGCATCCGGGCGCTGAGCAAAGGCAAAATTAAAAAGTTAAAAAACAAAAATATTTTTATTGTACCTACTCTTTTTAGTGTACTAAGCGGCATAGTAATATATTGTGTAGCAATCGCGATTGAATTGCTGTTATTTATTGAGATCCTGACTTCATTATCAAGGGACCATCTGGAAAGACCCTTTCAAGAAACAGATGTTTTTTTCCAAAAATGATCTACGATCCAGGATTCAGATTTTTGATTCACCAAACTCATCATCATCATCATCTTCCTGCCCTTATCGGTTATCCCATTTTATTTGGGGTCGGCGCAACACGTTTTTTTCTTCCATTCTTCCCTATGAGACGTCACAGTATCATTTACTCCTTGTTCATTCATATAATTCTTTAGCCAATCCATCCATCTTTTCTTTGACCTTCCTCTTCCTCTCCATCCACCAACATTCATACTCACGACTCTCTTAGTCACATGAGTCTCATCCCGCCTCATCACATATCCATCCCACGACAGACGATTCCCTTTTATTTTTCTGTAACAGGTGTCACTTTTAAACTTCCCCTTATAAACTATTTCCTTACTTTATGCATCTTGGGTGAAACTCATTACCTAAAAACACAGACCCGGAACAACTAGATACTTGCAGATCATACGAAAATTTGTTCAATGCGGGGAGCAAACCCGCGACAGCAGTAGCAGCAGTCTATCGCTCAGCCACTGTACAACCGTGCCGTCGGAAGAACATCTTTTTTTATAAACATGTTTTACTACTTGTGACGTCATTCAAAATCTATATAGCGTTTAGTAAATTTTTTTTACGTGGTAAAATCATCATAATGAGTCTTCTCATCTTCTCTATCATTCTTTTCCAGGGCAGAGTGGGAACTGTCAGACTTGTACTGGACAAAATCTACGGTGTCCTTCAATAGACCTTCCGGGGTCACGGTGATTCGTTTGTCCCGCTACCCCGGCAGGCTTCGGCCCTCTAAAAGGGCCGTTATTAGCGTTTCGACAATTTACAAAAAGTATGTCACTTGATTGGTGTGTTCTACTACTCTATTTAGTGACTTACATTCCTCATGATGTAGCAGCCAGCGATCTCCAGGAAGATGTCGGAGCTGGCCAGCAGTGGGATGCCGTTCTCATCCCTCATCCTCTTCAGGGACATCAGGTCACGGTTGAACTGCAGGATGCTGCTCTTGCGACTGACCATAATACCATGGTATTAGATCTCGACAGAGCTTATTCGCTTATCGCATTTTTAATATTAATTAGGATAATTGAGTCTTTAAGGTATACTCACGCGCCAAGATCTGGTATCTTCATGCTGTAATGCCTCTTTACCTTCTCAAAGTGATCCTGCAACATTACAAAAACTCAATAGAGAAAGCCCTGTTAATACTAGATACCTTGAGATCTGAGATTTGAGAGCGGTGGTGATGAAATAACACAATGTATTGCGCCTGGCTGAATTCGAACCCACGACCTACAAAACGTAAGTCGGGACTGATCACTGGCCACCACAGCTCTAAAGCAAGATGTTGAAAATTATGCAAAAGATATATAGCTATAGAGAGATGAGAACGTTTCGAGAAAGGCATGCTGCATTAAAAAAAAGTCGGATAAAGTCAGTAGAATTGTGAGTTACAAACCCTCCATGAGTCATTTTCCGACAGTATTTCGTATTTTCGCCTATCAATTTCAATTAGCACTTAATTCTTCAAAACACGTGTTTTATCAACATTATGGATAAGTCTACATGCGAAGTTTCAAGTAAATCAGATGACAAAATCCACTTGTATACAAACTTTAACCCCTTGGGAGATACTGAACCGTAAAAGCAGCCAGGATAGGTCCTCTGTGGTCTTGAGAAACGGAGTGTTTGTAGACAGCCCTCCAGAGCTCGGAAGCTTGCAGCACGTGCGCTGTGCAGAAGGTGGCGGCGCGCACGGCCAGGTGCGACGTGCTCAGCGCGCTGGAGACTGCTCCGCCACACGACGTCAACACGGTACCGCGCGTCAGACGCAGTATGGCCGTGTTATCATCTTCAGCTGTCAGCATCTGATGATCAATTTAGTAGTATACAAAGACATTAAACTCTACACGAGGAATAGACGGGACATCACGAAGAAAGTTGTGATGTCCCCAAAACTTTTTACCACTAAGAAAAAAGTCTAGTAGTCGCGTTGCTACGTAACGCTTAGATAGCGCTACTGACGCACGGCACCAACAATTTTGTATGACTTTTTTCCCAATGCCCGCTCTATAGGTTGTTTTAAATCTCTTTGGTAGCGTACTAAATAGACAGGCCCAGCAAATACCAAGTGACCGTTAGGCCATTGCCAAAAGTAGGGGTGTGCCAACGCCCCAACGGTGTCCAATCAAAATGCGATTGGAGGGGCGGAAGAAATGGCCAGAGACCAGGGAGCAGTTAAAGAAGCTCGCACTGGGCGTATAAGTCTAGTCACGGCAATGCCGTCAGCCACCGTAAAACAGTATGTTATTGCTTGTCTTTTCAAAAATTTAACGAAATAATATTTTTATGTCAATAAACATGCTAGTTTTCAAACGAAAACTTGAATGCATGAAGTTTTTTACAAAGTTTATTCAGATTATGATTTTTGATAGAAGAAATTGAGGAAAGCCTGTCCCATTGTTGATGAGAACGCACATTAGCTAGATTGATGAACACCAAAGGTTCATTGGAAGACCGTTTCACTCTGTCTGACATAAATGCTGCAATGGACCTTTTTGGCGCAGCCGTGAGGCACACAGTACAGTCCTCTGTATTTTGGCTTCCTTTTTTTATTTTTTCTTTGTTTATCTTTATTATTCTCTGTACTTTTTAACATTATGTGTGCTACATGAACTGTTATCAAATAAATCTTTTTCTTTCTTTTTTTGAAAACCACACGCTCAGTAGTATAGAAACCCTAGAACTTACGAGTCAAGCATTTATTTAAAATTGAGAATAAGAAAAACACAGCAGTGAAACTTGCTTCAACGTCTCCGTAGGTGATGAAGATGATCTTGCACTTCTTGGAACCTCGCTTGATGATGGCGTCTCCGGGGATATAGTGGATGGTCGTCATCTTTTTGGCGAGCTCCGACAGCATCTGAACCGATAAGTCTCGAAGAATTCGAGCCTGAAATATGATGGGGAATAGAGAGTATTCGTATGCCTGGCTTTTTAAAAAAGATTCCAAAGGTTCCCTGGTAGAGATGCCTTAGGCTGCCTTTTTAGGGTTTAAGTCTTCTAGATACTGAACATAACATTTTAAAAAATGTATTACAAAATAACAATCAAGCATAAAGTGATGAAAATCAGTCACCGCTAGTCTATGTAGACTTGCAATACCAGAAGTATGGCCTGCGCGCTGCCAACCTTACAACTTTTTGACGGTCTTTTTGAGGAGTGTGACGAAAGCTTAGACTATGGAAAAGAGTAGACATGAAATACCTTCGAAAAAAACGTGCCTACTAATGTGTCTGGCACAAAGATGGCGGCTTGCCGTAGAGCTGCGCGCATTTTATTATCGATAGTTGAATTGCACGGTGTTTTTCGACAATGAGTTTCTAATAGCTTTCTATCGGCTTTTTCCTACTCCGATATTTTCAACTTTATCACAAAAGAAGAAGGTTTATGTTGGATTGGGAAAAATGACAGCATTATGAAAATGAAACCAGAAAAACATTTTACACAGATTTAATAAAAATTATAATAGCCGTTGGTTCCGGTTAAAGTCGAGTTCTAAAATGCGTTCTTTGAATAAGTATTTTTTCACAATAATCAAACGTGAGTTCATTTAACCGTCGATCTCAATCATATATATTCAAAATGTGATGTTATTATGTTCATTTATCTTCAAAATGTAGGGAACAAATAAAAATATGATTGGTAGTATTCAAATTTTCAGTCCCAAGTATGCTACTGTTCTTTTCTTTTTTTACATGTTGGCAATCTGAAATCACAAAAAAACAAATCGTGTTTAAATACACTTCTGGACACATCTATTGGCCCACCTTGTATTTTCAGTTTCGTTTGGTCCTAGCTAAAATTTTATATTAGGTCGAGCAAAAAGTTTTTATACAGTTTTGAACCTGGCACATTCACAATTTAATTCAATAGTCTTTTTTTGAATTACGAACACAGAATTTAAAGAAACAAAAGACAATTTGGAGCCTGTTCGTTGATATCAAACAATCGAATACTAAGAAAACTTGGTTTTATTGGTTTACTTGGATTTAATTCTTGAAAAAGTGATTGATATCTTTGGTTTTGCAACAAACATTACTTATTCTTAACATTAAGGTGAGGTTCTATCAATAATCTGTGGATACTTCACCTGAAGTCGCCGCCCAAGCTGTGGCACTTATTCAGGCCGGACACAGCAAGAAGAAACGTGAGTGCTCAACTTAATTTAAGTCCATCTGCGGTCCGAAATGTTTATCGGAGGTACCCAGAGACTGGCGGCTTTGTTCGTCGCCAAGGAAGGCCACGATCTCGGGTCACAACTGAAAGGCAGGATCGATTCATCGTGACGACCAGCTTGAGAAATCGTCACCTTACCTCCACTGAGATCCAAAACCAACTTCGCGACTTCCACGGAGTATCTGTGAGCGCTCGAACGGTTCGGAGAAGGTTAAAAGAACGCGATATGGTACCACACAAGCCAGCTAATGGGCCCAAACTAACGCGAGCCCACCGAACAGCGCGCCTTCATTTCGCACGCAGTCATTTAAATTGGACACAGCAAGGTTGGAGCCGTGTTCTCTTTTCTGATGAGTCTAAAATTGTGTTACATGGCAATGATGGAAGGAAGAAGGTCTACCGACGTAAGGGAGAGCGTTTCGCACAATGCTGCTTTGAAGAGAGGACTGCTTATGGCGGTGGCTCATGGACTGTCTGGGGCGGTATATCCGCGAGCGGCAAAACTCAACTTGAGGTTGTTACAGGACCACGGCTGCTAACATTAAATGCTGAAAGGTACATTCCTGAGTGCTTAGAACCTCACGTGATACCATACGCGGACTATGTGGGCCCAAATTTCCTTTTTATGCATGATAATGCAAGAGCCCATGCGGCCGGCATCGTCAGGGAATATCTTCGGGATGTGAACATCACAGTTATGGACTGGCCAGCCAGAAGCCCAGACATGAACCCCATTGAGCACATGTGGGACGAGCTAAAAAGACGTGTTAGGGCTCGTCAGCCAGTTGCCCAGACGGTGCAGGAGTTGAAAACTGCCATAGAAGAGGAAGGGGAGATGATCCCTCAAAATTTAATAGAGTGGTTGATAAACTCTATGCCTAATCGTATGAGAGCTGTGGTAGATGCCCATGGAGGCAACACGCGTTATTAAATTAAACCTTTATTTGATAAAACATGTTTTTTATTCAAAAATCAATTGCCTTTAACAAGACGCATATCCGACTTGTTAGGCGTAGCTCCATGTTCTATGGTATTCTGAATTCAAATTTAAAACAATACGATCGAAAAAGATGGTAAAATGTATCAGGTTTAAAACTGCATCAACAGTTTTTGTTCAATCTAGCAATAATATTTCGGTAGGGGCCATCGAAACCTAAACTCTAAGGTGGGCCAATAGATGTGTCCAGAAGTGTAGTATCCACCTATCGATATATTGTCGATAAATTGAAAATGTCGAACCGAAACTCTATTTATTAGGGACAACTGATTTTCTTAAAAAACACTTAGTATTAATAGTAAAACAGTAAATGATTACAGAAAAGCAAGTATATCCTTATGAACTTCCTCGCAAATAGCAAAATCTTTTAAAATAGTAGAAAAAACAAGATATTTTGAATGAATTCGGTTACTAACCTGTGCAACGTTATATTGGCATGTTTTTTGTCGCTTTTCATGCGGCAGCCTGACACACTGCACCTACCCATAATAAATACAGTATTATGCAAGTTCAAACACTATAAACAAGCACAATTTTCGCTTAATATCACTAAATTTTCTTCAAAACACCTAAACAAACAAGTTGCGATGACAACTGATGTACTTGTTGTTGGCTTTGACCACAGATTAAAAAGCCGTGACAAAACATGGCGACCGGCCACGGGGGGCCGCTGCGATTTTGTTCGTATAGATTGTTTACGCCGAGTCCATTCTTTTTTCCATAGTCTAAGGACGAAAGTAGGTAGTAACTAAAGGCACGGTAATATAATAATACAGTACTCCAACTTCATACAAACGGACGAAAAGCGAGCTATACCTACGCGCCTCGATGTCGGGGCGCGCTCGGGGTGCAGACAGTCACGGCTGTACCGCAGTGTCGAGCGGACGGTGTGTTGGTTTTTTAACAATAACCGCGTGTTTTTATCTCTAAAAATCAGTTCGAGTACATATCTAATAAGACGAGTAGTTTAATTAAGCTTTATATTAGAATGCGGATTTATTATACTTTAAAATTTAACAATAAAGCATTTCGTACGACTCAGTCGTGGCGCAAATATTTTTCGGTTTCAAATACTTCTATAATATATCGGACTTTTTTAGCCCGATTTTTTTTTCAAACAAAAACATGATTTTTTAAATGAAATCTACCAATCAAAAAACAACACGCATTTTTATTGAACACTTCCTATTCATTATACAAAGTATTTCATTTATTTATATAAAAAGTATATTTACAATCACAAAACTAAAATAGAAACAGAAAGTACGCAAAGGCAAATGTTATTAAAATGTTGTAGACGGGTAGCCCTAACGCATGTTTACGTACCGCGCGGCTGTAGGTACTTAAATCTGTCTGGCGGCCGAGTTACGCTACTGTATTATTATTATACTGTGCTAAAGGGGAGGCCTATGTTCAGCAGTGGACATCCTATGGCTGAGATGATGATGATGATGACGAAAGTAGGAAGGAGCGCTAATGTTTTTTGCTCCCTTTCGTAGAAATTGGTTCCATAAACCTCTTTCTCGTGCAGGTTATTCTTTCTTGCCTTTAAGACCATATATTCACCAGATCATACAAATCACATATTGAGGCTAAAAGTAACTGCGGAGGAAGGGATATTGTACTGGCCTGTTGGTTTAGTGGTTAGTGACGCTGACTGCTATGCCGGGGGTCGTGGGTTCGATTCCCACCCAGGACAAATGTTTGTGTGATGAGCACGATCATTTGTTCTGTGTCTGGGTCTGCTGAGCTCTGCTTAGCTTGGGACTAGATGGCGTTGTGTGATATTTGTAGATAAAAAAAATGGAATAGCTTGGGAGAGAGAGACCATCCAGCACTCAACTGCGATAAGTTGATTGATAGACAAAAGCTTACTTTCTGCGTAGCTTGAAAGTAGATATCCAGGTAGATAGCAGCAGGCAGTGTTGGAGGGAAGGTGGGTAGAAGCTGTGTCTCTGAGACCCCTTGCTGTCTGTGCCAGTACATCTTGTAAAAAGTCTTCACCTTCGCGCGAAGATTCGTAGGGACGTGCGTGTCAGACTGAAATACAAAAAGAAAAATCATCATTTTCAATGCGAATTCCGGCCACTGTAGTCGCAGTGGCCGGAATTCGCATTGAAAATGATGATTTTGGATGGATACGTACGGTGAGTAATGGATGATAAAAGAAAGAAAGAAAAATCCGTTTATTGGCACATGCAACAAGTACACACAGTAATAAGAAAGAAGAAACAAACAAGAAGAACTTAAAACTAAATAATTTAAAAATAAAAAAAAAAAAACATGTAGGTATATTTTATACTGTGTGACTCATGGCTGCGCCAAATAGGCCCATTTCAGCATAATGTCGGACAACCAAAGGTGCCCGACGCTGGTTTTCAAATGAACCTAAATGGTGATACGCCGTCCGATCATCAACAACGCCCGGGTCGACTGCGCGTCGTGTTCCACGCGCGCTTTAAAGAGCTGTCAGCGATCTGACGGGGTCCCCTTATAGGGACAATACCTGTCGGGGTCGCGGGACGTGACCCTGGAACGTGAAGGGCTATTGAAGCATCACCATGTATTTGAGTCAGTACAAGTCTAAAAGTCTCTCCCGCCCCGTCCTGGATAGAAGCACCAATTTGATGATTTTACCTCGAAAAAAAAAACCGTATAATATCCTCACCATTTCCTTCATCATGAGCCTGTATCTGGAGCGGTAAGTTTCCTCGGGCCTCATGTAGAGGCTGATGATGAGAGACAACGAGGCCACAGCCACGCCCGCCACCGTCAGGCACCCGGTGATCATGATGATGACGCACACTGTGCGTTCTATGTCATTGTCAGGATATACGGAGGGTCTAAAGATAAAAAGTGGGTTTGTCAGATTGTACTATCCTGTAAAGCCCGGTTTCCACCGCGAGCGGAACGGACCCATTAATGACTTCGTTAAACTCGCAAGCGCAAACTGCATACTTGCATTTCCACCAACAAATAGTTTTTACGTTCCTAGAGCTAGATCATTTTTACTCTTTTCACCCGCTGAGCCATTAATGTGTCCGCTCCGTTTGCAATGGAAACCGGGCTTAAGGACTCAAACTCTGGGAAGAAGACTGACCGCTAGGACCGGCAGTACTGTAACTAGCCTTTTATGATTTTATGCACCCAGTGCAAGCCTTTTTTAACTGCGCCCTGGGGGTGTATTACAACGTCTTAAAACCAGGCTCACATTTTCCAATTTTGAAACATTTATCATTGCTGCTTCGCTCCTATTGGTGATAGCGTGATGTTATATAGCCTATAGCCTTCCTCGATAAATGGACTATCCAACACAAAGAATTTTTCAATTCCAACCGGTGGTTCCTGAGATTAACGCGATCAACAAAACAAACAAAATCTTCTGCTTTATAATATTAGTATAGAAGTATAGATGTGAAAGTTTAGATGTATGGAGGTATGATACACAATCTCATTAGAACGACAGAACGGAACTTGATGAGGGTCAGAGATAGATAACAGTCTGAAATAACACAGATACTGTTAATGACTTTATCCCGGCGTTCCAATGAAGTTAATTTTCGAGCTAAACCCCAGTCGAAGCTTTGGAAGCCTGGTAGCAACAGCGTGAGATAAAAACGTCAATAATCACCCCATAGGTATGAACATCTTGCTGATGACGTAGAATGCTGAGAGGAACTCTCCGACTGGATTGTTGGAGTCACTCCGATTCATCTCAGCGACGGTGTGGTGGACCGGGATGTAGTACGTAGGCTTTATCTAAACACAACCATATTGTTTAGCATGTGATTAATAAGGCGGCACCCTACTTCAATATAATCTTACTCGCTCGCACTTGCACGTACCACCCACTATTGCTTGCTCTCTCTATTTATTGTACTGCGAAAAAAAAGGAAATTCGAAAAACTAAATAACATAAGACCTGCTTTTTAGTTAGATCAGTTAGTATAAAACGTTTTATAATATAATTTTAAGTATTTTATGATTTATTGTTTGTTGCGGTTTATTGTTTAGTTTAGAGGTAACTTTGGATTTATTTTTCTATAGAGAAAATTTTATGGAATTGTTTTTTCGCCAAACATAAGACCTAACATGAATCCTCAAATTTACCATAGGTATATTTATGTTATAATGAATGCTGCAGTATTTTCGACGTACCAGAGGATTCTGCTAAGCCATTTGAGGTAATATGGCCTCTTAAGGCGCTCTGTCATCGCGAGCATTCACCTGTAATGCAACATAAAAGTGCGCAATTAATGTCTTCGAATGTTCGAATCTGTAACGTTACATTACAGGTGAATGCTCGCGGTGAGGGAGCGCCCTTATATGCCTTTCCCGTTCTTTTTCCTACACTCTCCGTAAGTTGAAGCAGAAAAGGTATACACTTTTGTATTTACTACTTACACACGCAGGCAATTTTGCACGTTAAATCGGACACTCATTGAGTTGATTTACGAATGCGCATTTTTTGACGTAGACTAATTCATATGACTGTTACTGTAAGCCTACATCATCCCACTACTGGGCAAAGGCCTCTCCCCATGATCTCCAGTTTTCACGATCCAGGGCCAAAGTGGACCACTGGTCATTGGTTTTGTCAAGGAAATATCAATGGATTTATAAAGACGTGTAGCTCTGTTAGATGAAGTGAAATTACCTAATAGCAACTCTAGCAAGTAATATTACTTGCTAGAGTTGCTAGTGACGTCATGAGCAACTTCTTTAAATTTTGAAGCGTTTTATTATCATAATGATCTTCCTGCCTATATCCCATTGTACTAGTAGTCGGCGCAACACGTTTTCTTCTTCGCAGCATTTACTCCCTCTTTTCTCTCTTTCAGTAATCATTAATTTAAAAATTTAAATGGAAGACTAATAAGATTATGACAGAAATTATAATGTCAACAAAGTGTTTGTGTATATGAGTTTCTATGTTTGTAAATGCAGCAGGCATGCGGGCGGCGAGTAAAGGGCAACCCGCTGTCCGACCATGGACCATGCCCGGGTGACCGTAGCGTCGTGCTCAGCGTCAGCATAACGACGGCGACGGGCGTCTCAGAGGGCCAAAGCCTGCGGGGGTCGCAGGACTTATTCCATCGCCGCGACCTCGGAACATAAAGGGCTATTGAACGACACAGTGGATTTTAGTCATTACAAGTCTGACAGTCCCTCCCGCCCTGCACAAGGTGGAGGACTCGTTTGATGATTTACCACTTAAAAAAAAAGTTTGTAAATGCACCCACGACACAGGAAGATATTCTTTTACCTAGTGTGGGGCAACGTTAAAAAAAAAACAAAACATAATAAATATAACATACCTTATCCACATGCTGCCATACGAAAGCCCAGGTGATTCTCAACACGGTGAACATGTAGCACTGTTTCAGAGCAGTTCCCAGGACACTGGCCTTCAGGTGGTAGCTGTTCAGAGACCCTATAGCATTCATAATTAACAGAATGGAAGAATACTGCCCATTTTATGATATTTGACAATTTGCGGCACTAACTTAAGGGCGCGTAACCAGAAAGTTTCCAACGTCGCTAGTAGCTGTCAAATATTTACAAGTTTTAATTAATTTGTCAATTATGTCGGCATGGAAATAAGAAATACGGCTCTGTAGTGCACTAGAAAATTGATATAGGAATGCAATTAAAGTACTGAATTTGGCGTTGTAACCGTTTCAGGTGTATAAAAGGCATTTGCAAAGTTACCAAATGCTTTTTCTAGGTACGTCTAAAACTACGTATTTGGCGTTACGATATTAATTATTGCATTCCCTAATCACTTTTTTATTGATATTTCTAAATTCCAGTGACGCAGTTTTAGTTTCCGTTGTTAAAATCGGCCTCGAGACTCCTTTCAACGTTTTTCAATATTCCTCATAGTTTCCGAGATGGCCAACCACGCAGAGTTGAAAAATTCGCCCTGTATATTTATTGAAAACCCCATAGAACTCACAGAGGTATCTAAACGGTCGATGAAACCGCACGTAGTAGACGACGAGCTTCAAATGCTGTTGGGTTCTGTCAGCGTAGTGGGAGAATGTGGCGATGTCCACGAGGAATCCAACTGGAAACATCGACAATCAAGTTATTACTGGCCTGTACTGTCCCACTTCTGGGCAAAGGCCTCCCTCCATTCCTTCCAAAGATCTCGATTGTGCGCCAGTTCCTTCAAATTCTCAAGAAAGGCAACCAGTTCGTCCCGCCATCTCCTTCGTGGTCTGCCTCGACCCCGCTTCGCCGTTTCAGGTGCAAAAAAGAATTCTGAGGATATAACAGTCCCATTTATTACTACAAAACTCTAGCGGCGAATTCAAACTGTTAATTGATGACCTTCAAAGAAAAACAGAATAACGCTATTTTCGTTTAGAAATTAATAAACGAACAAACTGATACTAACACACAACCCAACTGGTGATATGAGTGTGTTCCATTTGTGAGATGTAGAAGTATCCAATCGCTAACAAGTGGATGGCGTAAGAGATGTTGTACACAGAGTCGATAACGTTGAAGTAGAAGCCTTCGAACCCCGCGAGGGTCATCACGACTCCTAGCAGGACGCAGGCGCTAATGTACCAGTTCCACAAATGATCATCAGGAAGGTTGCGTAACCACTCCACCGTGCCGTGCATAGTCCACCATGGTGGGTAGACCGTCTAAAAAGGAGCAACAATACAAATTGTTAGAAATACCCCACACTTGCGGTAAGCAGCATTGCCAATGTCATCTTTTCAATTGGACACTCGGGCATGTGCTCAGGGACCCACAATTCTTGGGGCCCCGATTTCCTGTAAACATTACAACTTCGAAAAAGGCCAAAGGTTTCCCGGAGTCTTTCATAACTTTCACGCTAGATACGCTCTTTTCTTACGTAAAGCCCGTTGTACACATTGGGCCAGCCTATTGGGCCAGCGCTTACAGATCAACTGAGTGGTATGTTGGTAGTTAGCCAGTATTCCCACTGGCCGGCCAACCGAAAGTTGTCGGTTTTTCGAGAATCATAGTTGGCCCAATGTGTAAAACAGCGACATTTGGAATTCATTATTTTGGCCCAATATGCTGGCCCAATGCCTTGGCCCAATGTGTACGGCCTTAAAAAAAGTCCTCGCAAAAAGAACATTTGGTCTAACACATTCACTACCCTTGCGAGGCTTCTGTTTGGCAATTTGAGTTGAATACGTTTTGATTTCTGACTAGGACAAATAGAGTGATGAAATAAAGAGCCAAAGAGGCCTCACAAAGCTGATG
Organism: Agrotis ipsilon; assembly: GCA_028554685.1. NCBI lineage: Eukaryota > Metazoa > Arthropoda > Insecta > Lepidoptera > Noctuidae > Agrotis > Agrotis ipsilon. The sequence goes on from CM052963.1 coordinate 1,318,161, forward strand.
TCGTCGACGAACACATGTGATCTAGCGCCTCCACTACTCGTGCGAGGCCAATTAGTTGCAAGATGACTTGGTAACGTTTTATTTCTAACTGAGAATGATTTTATTTCTCTACTCGACGAAAAAAGGACGTCCTTAAAGAAAAAAGCCTTAAGGCGCTCCCTCACCGCGAGCATTCACCTGTAATGTAACATAAAAGTGCGCAATTTGAGGCTCTATTGTCTTCGAATGTTCGAATCTGTAACGTTACATTACAGGTGATTGCTCGCGGTGAGGGAGCGCCCTTAGATGTCGCTGCGCCACTGTCCGCGTGGTTGTCAATCGAAAGACAATTCGTACAATAAAATCCTTCACGAGGCCACCTCAGTTCCAACTACTACATTGTGTTTCAAAAGTTCTGATACCTCTGTCTGCCGAATGAAGAACTGAAACTCGAGCTCCCTCTGCTGGCTGAAGCTCATGCGACTGTGATTGCTACGGCTTGCATTCCGGCTGCTACCTCGGCTTTCCATCGGACTGCTTGCTCTCTGGTTAAATGAAAACTTTTTGGATGCTACTCATCCTAAATTCGATTACATTTGCCTGAATTCAAGGCATCCAAAATATCGGATCCTGAATTCAGGAAAATGTAATTGCCCCTTAATCTATAATATCCATCATAGGATACAAATCCCAGGAAATGTATGTAATTCCTGAAACCCTAACCTAACCAAACTAAACCTCGGGGTGCCCCTGACTTCTACTTTCGAAGGCACCAACACCTCTCGGGCACCACAAGGTTCGGTTTGGTTAGGTTCCTTTAAACCTTAAAAAACGAAAATAGGAGTTCTGCGCAGCCGGACTCCTTCTACAGGAACACAAGAAACGCTTTTTTATAGATTTCCTAGGTATAAAATGCCCAGGTAGCAAAAAATTCCGGTAAAATTTACAAATTCACTCACTTGCATAATTGCCCTTTATGATAAGCTTGAGAACAATCGAATTTCTTTTAACTGTTGTTTTAATGAACAGCATGGAATACAGAACTGACAAGGAACACAATATTTCGGATGATTATTATTCCGTTGAGTCCACGATCAACCATTTCTAGAAGGTATCAAAGTGTGTCAAAGAGACAAAGGGAACAAACAACAATGCTGCCAACACAATGACAAGGTATCTTACAAGAAGGTTTTTTACATGTCATCTTATCCTACTAAAGGTACACAACGTTTTCACTTTTGGTAAAAGAAGACTACAGCTTGGCAAGAAAGCGTCTGATGCGGTGACAGTTGAAACTACGAAACATTTTTTGTCAAAACACTAATAAAAAAGTTTGTGTTAAAAACAATAACATTGCGTTATTTCACTATATCCATATTATTCACAACAATCAGTGCATATTTGTTTATTCGTAATGGACGTAATATAGAAAGAGACAAAATAGCTAATGAGACGAGTTGTCAGCGTAACCGATAAAACGATACGATAATAGCCAACTCATTTTTTCCACTCCTTTTTGCCAAGCTGTTCATAACTATCCCGTTACATAAGGATTATTACTGTTTTTTTTAATCAAATCTTGGTTTTTCTAATCTCACAGATATAATATGTATGAGGGAGTTTGTTCCAGCACTTCTTTCTAGCCAAAACACTAGGAAGTATCAAAGGGAAAAAACAAGGTTCATTGATTTCTTTTTTATTATTTACATCTATAAAAATAAACTTAATAATATCACAAATTTACAATCAACACTCTAATCTATTACAAAATATTACATTTATTTCTGCATCATTAAAATATTCACTAGGTACTTCATTGAAACTAAACTACTCAGTACCAGTATGTTACTCGTAGAGTCTGTCTTTTATTTTCTCTTTGACAGTCGTTATAGAAGTCAGAAAAGAAACCCGAAAGTCTGACTACTAGTCTTAAGCCGGGTTCCACGGAAGCGGAGAGGAACGGAGAGGATTGGAGAGGAGCCGAGACGAACGAAGAGGGACAGGGAGGAGTGGAGAGGAGCTGAGAGGAGCCGAGAGGAGCGGAGAGGAGTGGAGAGGAGCCGAGAGGAGTGGAGAGGAGCGGAGAGGATTGGAGAGGAGCCAAGAGGATTGGCTTACGAGCCGAGAGGATCGAAGTACAAGAGCCGACAGGAGATGTTCGCTAGTTATTTCCACCAAAGCGGAGAGATGTTTCGACATTAGTCAAGTGCTATCTGCAAAAGGAAGAAGCCATGTCATTACAACAGGTAGGTAGATCTTATTTTGATTGAAGAAGAGGCATTAGAGGCTGAAGAAACACATTTAATTCTTCAATATTATAAACGCCGCCTGGTCGCTCGATTATACACATTTCTCTGCCAACGCATTCTATAGAAAAATTAGCTATCTCTTCCCTTCTCAGGCGGAGACCTCTCGCGCCCGGCATTGGTCAAGGCCATGCTGCAGGGCGAGACGAAGTGGGAAGCGGTCGCCTCCTTCTGCGAAGCAGTAATGCTTGCGAAGTAGGAGGTGGGCCGCATGAGAGAGAGGACAATATCCTCCCTCCGCCCCACCCGCGGTGGTGGACGCCCACGGCGATGAACGTCGCAAGACAATCTCCGGCCACCGTAGGCGCGGGCATGTCGGCGGCGAGTAAAGGGCAACTCGCTGTCCGACCATGGACCATGCCCTGGTCGACGGCGCGTCGTGTTCCACGCGTGCCTCAAAGAGTGTCAGCACATTGACGGTGGTCCCTCTCAGAGGGCCAAAGCCGGCCGGGGTCGCGGGCAATATTCCATTACCGTAACCCCGGAACAAAAAGGGCTATTGATATTGACACCGTGGATTTATATCTTCCCCTCTCTGCTTGATGAATTTCCACGGAATCTAAGCAGAGGAGATGTAAAAATATCTAAATCTGATTGGTCATTCAAAACACATCTTCTCTCGTCTCCGCTCCTTTCCGCTTTGGTAGAAACCGGGTTTTAAACTTCGATATAATAGACCCCTCTCCCCAAAAATTTCGTTTATTTTCCGCCATCTTACCCTCAAGTTCCCATTACTGTGATGTTACCCTTAAAGTTACGTGTGACGTCACCCCGCGCGGAAAAAAGCCACGTGGCGTGACGTCACAGCAAACTTATATTTAGGCTATATCTTTGTCATTGTTGGTCTAATTTACAAATAAAAAATACGTGTCCCTTATTTTTGAATAATCTAGGAGATGGACTAATTACATTTTTAGGGCAACTAGCCTGCCTGGATACCAAATTCTTAAGGACTTGTGAAGGGGTTAACGAGAATTCAGGCCTTACACTGAAAGCCGAGTCCAACATAGTTGGGACAAAGCTGGGCAGACGAGAGGTTCAAATAGAGTTAGGAATGTAGTTGGTATGATGACTGGAAACTGGTGTATCCTCAGTTGCTCTTGACCTTGGCGTTCTGGAGGTACTCTTGTCGGAACTGAACGTTGATCTGCAGACCGATCTTGGTCCTGATCCATTCAGGAGCCAATTTGATGAAGGAGTACTGAAAAACAGAATAGAAAAACAGTCACGGTCAAATAATATTGTAATTGCAAAAGTTTGGTTGGAATTTGGTTGGAAGTTCATTACTCAATCACGTCATTATACAGATTTATGAGCAATATTTTAAACCCGGGCATTACTAACGATAGTAATCGTATTACGGTACTCAAAAACATTGTGAAAGCAAGTATCTTCGATTAATATTATTTGATGTTTGTTTAGTTTTCGTTACGCCCGCGGTTTACTGCGCTTTAAAATTTTGGATACTTTAGGATTTTTTGGGGTTTGTTACTTTTAGTGCTTTTAGTGTTTATTTGCAATAATAAGTCTTTGCAATGTGACATACTACATTTTGAAAGGTGTCCATAATTGCATTTTTGATTTGCGATTTATTAGCCGTAACGCAAACAGCATCGTGAGTAGAGCCTTAGATTAAAATATTGCCCATGATTTCAATTTCTGCCTGTAAAATTGCTGAACGGATCTTAATGAGACTCAGAGAAAAGATAAGAATATTCTGGATTAATACAGGGAATACCTTTCCCTCGTGGTATTACATTCATGTGGGATGATTTTGTACCAGAGCTTTTGCAAAGAGCAGTGGTTGCCCAGTCGTATAGGTCTCCACTGGCGAGTTGTAGATCGTTGTTTCAAACCCAACTATTACTTTGTGTAATTTATTTCACCACCACTGCTTTCAAAACGGTAAAGAAAAACATCCTTGAACCAAAAAGAAGACATGTGACATCTACCAAGCCGCACTGGGCCCGCGTGCTCAGTTCTGGCCCACTTTCACATAAGGGAGACTTTTGTCCAATCAGTGTGAACATATAGGCTGATGATGATGTTTTTCCCACTGCCAACAGCAAAGCAACAGTATTCAAAATACGTTCTGAATGTTTGCATGGATGGATGGATACTCAAGTGTATGTATATGTACCTGTATCCCATGCAACCAGTATCCAGTAGTGTTGTGTTGCCTGCCGAGCGCGTTGACGGCGTGTCGAGCATACGTGGCGGCGTCAGGCACCAGCAGGTTCCCGTCCATCAGTTGCTGGGAGAACGCGTTCATCTTCGTGGAGACGAACAGTGGCGCCAAGTGCTGGATGTAGATACCTTTGGAGGCATACTCCTCGCGGACAGCGAAGGTGAAGCTGCGGACGTACGCCTGGAAGATGATAGGAGATTCTTTAGAGCGGAACAAGTGTGCTACTCGCGTTTTCTCTTAGAAATATGTATTTTTGATAACCTTTAAGTCAGCCATACTCAAAGTGTGCTCCACGGCGCCCCGGGGCTCCGCGAAGCGTTTGTGGGGGCGCGAGATTGGTCTTACTCTCTTCGATCAAGTCTAATATCAAACGATGGATGATAAAGTCGATTAAAATTAGATTTAGATTACAGATTTTTTAATTTTGGGGTTCCGTCAAAAAAAAAACGGCCACCAAAAATGTTTGAGAACCGCTGCCGTAGGTATTACGCCCCAGTTGACGATGGCAAAAGCCGAGGGCCACTTTGTACGCCAACAGCGGCCAGTAGTGGTTCCGAGCAGTAAGTTGGAGTGCTAGAATGATGGGGTGAAGGCGAATTGCGCAAACAAATATAAATGACTAAAATATAATAAAACAAAACTACCTATATATTACAAAGCATTGAAAAATTCCTCCTCAACGCTGTCAACTGGTAATGTGCCCAAGAGACTGACTGGCTTTGGAATGGCAATTCTGAGCCTCTGGCTAGGATAAAAGCCAGCTCTTGGGTCACGGGAAGTGTAAAACATGGGATTCATTAAAGCCGGCGTTGCATATCGTAAAGCATTTTTGAGGAAAGAAAAGTTCCACTGCAATTAGCAATTGTAATTCCTGATAAGAGCGTACAAGTATGACTGTTCATAAATTACCTAGGCTGATAAATTTTCGTTTTTCTTAAATTACATTGATAAAGTGGAAAATATAGGGATGGTACCCCCTAGAGGGTAGAGGTAGAGCCCCCCCCCCCCCTCCGCTCTCCTCAGTGGCGCACATCCCACTTGACAACTGCAGGCCTCCTCAAGAGCGTGTATGGCGTCACAAAGTAGTGTAATCAACCTTTCCTTAGAAACCTGGTATAGTACCTTAGTCGCGGCGTAGACCGTCATCAGCGGCAGGGGCTGCAGCTCAGAGCCCGAGGACACGTTGACCAGTGCTCCGCGGCCGCGCTGCACCATGCCGGGCAGCAGCAGGCGGCTCATCATGGTGACGGCGCCCACGTTCACGTTGATCAGCTCCCACACCTTAGAGGAGCTGGCCTCGCACAGCCGCATCGGGTAGTCGTACTGAGTACCCACATTGTTGACTGTAAAATTAATGGAAATGTGGATAAATTGGATTTGGAAATGCGAGTGGTTTAGTTTTGGTCGTATTTCATGATAGCTACGACATGAATTTCGCTATCTGTTCCTTCTGTGTTAAAGCAGCTACACACCTTATGAAAATCGTTACGATTGGACGGTACAGTTTAAACTGCACAGTTTTGGTAGTGACACACGTTCAGACACCTAAACTATACGATTATACGTTTGTTAAATTGTGACTTCGATTGACAATGTGATGACATTCGGATTCCCGCTAAAACTGGGCACTAACGTTACGATTATCGACACAGTTTCTTCCGATTCCGATTTTTCTCTCCAAAATTTCATACTGCTCCGTTCAACTGTTCAGTTTTGCAAAATCAGACAAACTGTACAATTTTTCTCATACACACATGTAGATTTATCGTAGCAGTTTGAACTGCACACACTGTTTGTGTGTACTGTGTACTAAAAATCGTAACGATTTTTCGTAACGTGTGTAGCTTTTTTTTCTTTTTTTAATTTATCTATCTTGGGTGTGCTCTTGAATCTAGTCTGGGCAAGTCTGGGTCAGAGATGACACTAAGCCTGACTTTGAAGACATTAGGGATACAAGTATTCCGTAACACTCCTACTTCACTTCTCCTCTTCCTTCTTCTATTCACTGTGCGAAGAAATCAAAATTTTAAAACAATTTTACAAATTAGTACATACAGACTGGGTTTGGCAGTGAGACATGGTGGTCGAAAATACTTATGACAAACTATATGTCGCTTGGTTGCGCTGCTAAGTTGTTATTTATTGATGTTATTGTTCCAATTTTTGTTATAGTTGGTTTGTTCTTGTCCTCAATGTAACCCAAAAGCAAAGATGAGACCAAGATAAAGCGAGCTCATCTAGAAGGAGCTGGAACTCCTGCACACGGCGACAGGACGGCTTATAGTTCCCGCCAGATAAAGCGCCTTATTCACGTTCCACTTAGTTTCGAATGTGAATGGCGCTTACATATGTCTGGAATAAAATTCGTTGACCCCGTGTACCAATGTATTACAATATTTCAAAACCATTCGAAAAAATGTAAAGAAAGTGTCGTAACACGATCAAAACAAACGTATCGTGTAAGAGGCGACCTTGACCTTATATTTTATTTTGAAATTCGAACGATGTTAATATGAAATTCGAACGATCGCGATGCATTATTAGGGTTAATGACCTTTATTCCAGACTTATTACGCGGGGACTATACCACAGGTAGCCGATGGTATCTAGTCCGGGTTAGACCTCTAGGAATTGGATCCCACATGGGTAAAATAAGCTGAATTATGGAAAGAAGTGGTGGCCCAATGGTATCAGTCCCGACTTACGAGTTGTAGGACGTGGGTTCGAACCCCGCCAGGCGCAAAACTTTGTGTAATTTATTTCATTACCACTGCTCTCAAAACGGTGAAGGAAAACATTGTGAGGAAACCAGCATGTCCTAGAACCAAGAATTCGATATGTGACATCTACCAATCTGCACTGGGCCCGCGTGGTGGATTACAGCCCACTCCTTCTCTCAGAGCCTGTGTCCCAGCAGTGGGAACATTATAGGCTGATAATGAAGGCAAGAAGACTGCTGCTGGTTTCTTCAAAACTCACCTAGTATTCCTACAGGTATCTCTTTAAGCTCCTCCTCGATATGCGCGTACACTTCAGCGCCCTTGCTGAAGTCTGCCACTATAACCTTGGTCTTCACGCTGTGCGCCTTCTCTGGAAGATGCAATAGTTAAATTGTTATCAACTTTACTTTGGCTGTTGGTGCACCACAGAACATTTTTAGTTTCAGAATTAGAAGTGATATTTTGTTTCAGTTGAAACTCATCAAACCAAATTCATCAATACGTGTGAGGCATTCAATATACGTCTTCAAAAATGAAATTGAGATTTCTAAAATGGGAACCCCCAAAAATGTTTGCTTTTTGTTTCTATATTTATGTTTATCTTAATACGGTTCACAGAATACATCTACTTACCAAGTTTCAATAGTATAGTTCTTATAGTTTCGGAAAAAAGTTGCTGTGACATATTGACAGTCATTGGACAGACATGACGAATTAACGAATCCAAAAGGGTTCCGTTATATGCCATTTGGCTACCAACCCGTCAAAATCAATTCCATTGTGGTTTTTTTTTGTTTCCATTAAAATGTATATTTATTAAGCATCATCTTTCTGTGAATAATATACCTGGTGGTAATTTTCTTTCTCTCTAATTTGAATAGTTTTTCCTGTCAACGATAAGATTTCTGGCAACTATTTTTTCTATCATCATCAACCTCTCTTCTCTTCTATACCATTTATTATTGGAAAACACTTAATTAATATATTATGTATATTTATTTAGTTAACTTACTTTTTGTTAAATTTTGTGTAGTACCTTGGTACCTATATTTTTTAAGTGCACCACTGACTACCACCATATTTTTGTTTAAGATTCATACAGCTGATGTAAAGATTGTCTGGAAGATATCGCTGTTAGCGATAAGACCGCCTTTGTAACCATGAATTAGATATTGTAAAACTGTTTTTTTTTGTAAAAATTTTGGTGTACATTAAAGTGTATTCTATCTGTGAAGAATGAAGAATCATCATCTGCCTAGCCTTAACCCAACTATGTTAGGGTCGGCTTCCAGTCAAACCGGATGCAGCTGAATATCAGTATTTTACATGGAGCGACTGATGCCTGTCGGACCATATGGAAGAATATCTATCTATCTATACATATAATAAAATAGTAGGAAAGTCAAAACTGTACATTGAATATTTTAAAAAAAGAATACTTGGGGTGTGATCTACAATCGATACCGAAGCCAAAAATATAGTTTTTAGAATTTTTGTCTGTTTGTCTGTGTGTCTGTTTGTCTGTTTATCTGTTTGTCTGTTTGTCTGTATGTATGTCCGGGATAAACTCAAAAAGTACTGGACGGATTTGAATGATTATTTTTTTGTTGTATAGGTATTAAGTCTGGTCAAAACATAGGCTATAATTTATATTGAAAACTTGAACAACTGGCGCAGAACCGCAACAGACCAGCTAAACTATAAGAGATACAAAAATGGTGCAATTGCAAAAATTGTTCCACGTGATGAGCATTTTCTGCTGAGAGAATTAGTTTGAAGATCTGGAACACCTGATGTGGAACTCCAAGAGCCCAGCTACACTATAACATATACAGGAATAACGTCTCAGCAAAGTTGTTCGGCCTGATGAGCACTCTCTGTGGACATATAAAAATTGAAGATCTGGAACACCTGATGTGGAACTCAAAGAGCCCAGCTACCCTATAACATATACAGGAATGACGTCTTAGCAAGAGTTGTTCAGCGTGATGAGCACTCTCTGTTGACGTATAAAAATTGAAGATCTAGAACACCTAATGTGGAACTCCAAGAGCCCAGCTACCCCGCGGTGGTCCACCAACGCGGGGAAGCTGGGAGCGCGGGGAGATCGTCTTGTGTCCACACAAGACGATCTCCGGCCACCGTAGGCGCGGGCATACGGGCGGCGAGTAAAGTGCAACTCGCCGTCCGACCATGGACGGCGCGTCGTGTTCCACGCGCGCCTTAAAGAGCGTCAGCATAATGACGGGGCCCCCTCTCAGAGGGCTAAATAAAGCCTGCCAGGGTCGCGGGACTTATACCATCACCGTTACCCCGGAACATAAAGGGCTATTGAAGGACACCGTGGATTTTAGTCAGTACAAGTCTGACAGTCCCTCCCGCCCTGCCCGGGGTGGGAGGACTCATTTGATGATTTACCACGAAAAAAAAAGAGCCCAGCTACACTATAACATGATTTTTTTCAACTAGGCGTGGATGGCTATCTTCGAAACTATGAGGAATATCGAAAAATGTTGAAAACTCCTTTCAACAATTATGGGAAGTAATCATATACGGCAAACTTAAGAAAAACGTATAATTGAAAAAAAACTAATCAATCTTCAAGGCGAGGACTGTATTCGAAACTTAAGTTAACCTTCTTCTTTGAAATCATGCTTATTTTTGTTCAACTCAACGCCCAGTTGAAAAATTCAACCTGTATAGGAATGACGTCTTAGAAAGAGCTGTTCAGCCTAATGAGCATTATCTATTGATGTATATGTTACCGGCCAAACCCGATTTCAGGACAAACTAGTTTGGCCTAGGCTAAACTAGTTTCGACAGAGTCCCGCTTTGCGGATTTCCTACTACCGGGTGGTTTTAAAAAAAAGGTGCCAGCAAGTCCCTAGCTTGCAAAAAACGTTTAGCCTAGCCCAAACTAGTTTGTCCTGAAAATCGGGTTTGGCCGGTAACATATACAACATGTCCCAAAATTCAACGATAAGCCGTCACCAGAGGATGGACCTACTAATGACTACTCGAGAAAAAAATAAAATAAAAAAAATACCTACTTTTTAAAAAAAAAATTTTTTGATAGTTTGGGCACATAGTAGAAGTGATTACTATTAACAACAACTTATGAAATTTGGTTCTTGATTAGAAAAAGTGTCATTATTATTTTTTTGTGGCTAGTTTTCCTAAAGTATTATACCATTTTAAAATCTAGGTTAGTTGCGCCAATTTTTTAAAAAACTTGCCATTGTAGTGTCCATATTTTTTTTTTACACTACGATGAGTTAAAGTGTACTGAACGTTAAAATCTTTCAAAATTTTAGGGAAATAATTTTTTTTGGTTGTTTTTTTGTATAAAACTACGAAAATTCTGTAATTTTCAAAGACCATGGTGAATAGTAGTACTACTTAGGTTGCCGATACAAACAAAAAAAACTGAAATATTTGAAAAATTATGGTCATGGTAGTTAAAAGTGTCATAAAGGGTATACATTTTCGAAGAATTTCCATTTTTTTAAGTAATTTAAAAAAAAAGTAGAGGTATTTTTTTTTCTCGAGTGGTCATTAGTAGGTCCATCCTCTGGTGCCGGCTTATCGTTGAATTTTGGGACACGTTGTATAAGATTTGGAACACTTGATGTGGAAATCAAAGCTATCACTAATTTCACGGACTGATTTTCGATGAAGATTAATATATTAATACATTTTTTATTCTACTGGCCAAACTCCCATGATTTTTTTACCTGGGCTCTTGGAGTTGGGTATCAGACTTTTCAGATCTTCGATTTTGCCGACCCCATTGTCGCTGGCATAAGCAACAAAATCCGCGTACGAAGTCGCGGGCAGAAGCTAGTATTAAATAAATAAAAACATATGCAAATACTGGGTAAGTACATACATATTAAAGTTCTATTAATAAACTAAAATAATATTGACCAACCACAAATTGTCTGTGTAGATTTTAAACTTACTCATACTATAAACTTTATTTTGAACGCATTTGAACAAGTGAATAACTAATATTTATCTATTATTGTTTAAACAGCGATCATCTTCCCTGATGCTTAGCATAATGATATAACATATAATAGCAATACAAATCTTACGAAAATCACCTTTTTACCAAAGCCAATTAAGTTGATTTTAGAATAATTAGTTGTTGTAAAACCTTCCTTATGTATTTTGTGAACAAAACAAGTGTACTATCAATATTGACTCTAAAACTATTATACAATGTACACACAGAATTTACATATCTTCCTTGTTTTTTTTATTTGCAATCCAAATCGTTGTTTGCATATAACTTGGGATTAAAAAAAGCATATTTAGAGAACTATTTTAAGATATTTGACTGAGAAAACCTGATTAGTCCGACAGTTTAGACTATCAAAATATATTTGGCACTTACGTAAACCAAAATGGGCAAAATGTCACAAGCAAGTACAGTTTTTGCTTGCTTCTGACGTCACGAGTAAATCTCGAATTTTGATGCGGTATGCCTTTGAATGTGCATGTGTTTAACAAAGGAAAAAATATACGTGTCCATTATTTTTCAACAATCTAGCTGACAGACTACTTTAATTTGCAATTTATTGATAGTCGAAAGAAAAAATTGAAACGACGCCACCACCAACGCGCCGTCTCGTCGCGCCAACCCACCATACCACCAGGGCTATGACTAGTGGTATGGTGGGTCCGCAGCGCAATAATGTGGTCACTAAGGGGCGCTGCTCATCGCAAACATCGTTTTATTTTTAGTTTTTTGCGTGGTAAAATTATCAAATGAGTCGTCCCACCCCGGGCAGGGCGGGAGGCATTGTCAGACTGGTACTGACTAATATCCAGATTGTCCTTCAGTATGTAGCGGACATAATCTACTACAAAAAGTAACAGCAGCGCCATCTATGCAAAGACTGAGCAAGTCTACATCGCGCAATCAAAGTTATCCGCGACATTAGAAGTCATAGAATATCCCGAATATGAATATCGGGCAGAACGCCCACCCGACACAACACCCGTCTGGTCGAAAGGTACCTTCCTTTTCACCGGGTAGCGAGGAACTTTGCACCGTTCCTCCTACCCCCCAAAAGTAGCTGTTTCTGTTCCGGGGTCATGCTGCTTTTAGCTAGTAAATCCCGCGAACCCGCTCTCTAAAGGTGGCCCCGTCATCATGCTGACACTCTTTGAGGCACGCGCGGAACACAACGCGCCGTCGACCAATACATCGAATGTAAGGTACTAACCTATCTCAGTGGCCACAGCCTTCAGTTTGTCAGGGTTGCGACTGATGATGACGATGTTGATCCCCCGTCGCGCCAGCTCCATCGCATACTGCTTGCCGATTCCGTCTGTACCACCAGTTATCACTGTAAAGAAAATGAGATCATTTTATAAGCAGTTTAGTTTAGTTAAGGGTCCTAGAATCATTGAGCTATTATAACTACGTATATTTTAGAGACGACACCACGCATCACCACTGTGTCCCATCCAGGATGAGAGCGCGCGCCTAGAACACAGCTCAGAGCTGTCAAACAACTGAATGAACTTGTGCGCGCGCACTCATCCTGGCACGTAATAATAATAGCTCAATGCCTAGAATCTTCTATCTTAGGTGTCAGTAAACCAGGATCGATAACAATATTATTGAGACCAAAAAAAAAACTAAAACCGTAAAATACTGTTATTCAGCTACATCTGGTTCGACTGGAAGCCGACCCCAGTATAATTGGGACAAAAAAAAATGAACCTCCTTCAAAAACAACCACAATAAAGGGTAAAATAACCTACAAAATAATTTTTCTTTCTGAAGTCGGTGGCTTTGTTTTTTTATTTCGTTGTGTTTTGCGACCGACTTCCGAAAGAAAAGTTATTTGTTGTTTTTTTATTTTATTTTACTCTTTTTAGTTTAAGTATTCAATCCAAAATGTTGTCAAATACGAGTACATCATTTTCTTACATGTGCACTAGAATTTTGTAAGTCGTAGCACCGGTATTAACATCACTCAGGCATTTACCTACCTACACAATAAGCTAATAAAATTCCCTATCTCAAAAACTGCTGAACCTATTTTGATGAAACTTGCAGTATTCCCTAAGGTGAACAGTAAGTTCCATTATTTTAAGTTTCTTCTAAAATGGAACTAGTGATAATAAAAATACCCAGTAGTTCCATCATGGGAACGATACCTAGTACAACAAAAAAAAATTTGAAAATCGGTCCACAATTGGCGGAGTAATCGCGTAACAAACACACAAGAGTAAAGATCATCACGTCGTCCACATAGCGGAAATCACAAAATGAAAAGTGCTGAACGAAATTGGATAAAATTTTTATGGGACCAAATGACAAGTACCTATACAAAAAGCATGGAATAAAAAATAATCACACTTAACGGACTAGAAACCTCGGAGTAATCGGTGTACATACATACATAAAAAAAATACCGACCGAATTGAGAACCTCCTCCTTTTTTTGCAGTCGGTTCAAAAGGCTAGGCAGATGATAACCATAGTTTATTTGTAATCTCCTTTGAATAACCCTCTATATTTATTATTTTGATACCCTACTCGGTGGTACCTAGACATCAGATGAAAAAAAAATCGACAACCAGGAATAAGACCACGATAATTATGGTATTCAAAAAACGCCATTTTGGTTTTTAACATCATCTAAAGGTACGCAGTGTCATAATGAGGGATTTTCTTTTGACTGTTTCCCTAGTCGATGGATAGATGGCGTTGAACTTGGTATGTTACTGCAATGAACGGAACGTCGTCATTTTTTATTTTTTTTCACTTGATTGTAATTTTAAGGTCTTAAAACGTAACGTACATGTCATGTCATTGTCAGTCACATCACATCACACCATTGGCATTTGGAAATAAATAACAACAAGGAAAAAGAAAAAAATATTCATTGACCAGTCTTTTTAATTTATGAGTTTTCCACGCCATAAAGAAAATGTCCCAAAAGAAAAAGAAGAGAAGTCTGTTCCTCGTGGATTTGTGCAAAAATAAAGGCATAAATCTAGTAACGTAGTCAGTTCAACGCCATCTACAGAGTTCTTAGAAACTACTTTTTTTTTTAATTCTCGAAAAAGAAAACTTCTCATTCTGAAAAATCTAACGGCATCCCAAAAGCTAAAATCTACCGCACTGTTTAGGTTACACAACGTACGTAAGAAAATACATTTTTTTTATACATTCGAAAAACATAAGGCTCCTACTGGCGCATTCGGCTAAACTAAAAACAAATAAATAAAAAAACAATAAAAATAACAACATCATAATTCATTATGAAGACTGTGATTTACCACAGTACAAAGTTCAAGATCAATTATTGGCCTATTTCTCCCGTGTCTATGAAAGTCATCGACCTTGGCGGCGATCGGCTGCGCATACGCAACCATGTTACATCACTACTCTCGACCGCCATCTATGTTTGTGACGTCTCACTTTCAATTTTCATTCTTTGTAAGTACCTACGAGTATTATATAAAGTTTCTTATGTAATTCTATTACCGTGTACTTATAAGTAAATTGTTTAAGTATTTACTATTTACATATTTTAAAATAAATAAACCATGTAAATGTTATCGTAGATGCTGTTGTTTGCAAATGATTTAAAATGTATATTGGCTCACAGCAGTCGACTTTAACATCTATTATTGTGTAGATATTTTTCACTGTTTTGCGATCTGTATCGATACAAAAACCCAATTAATTGGTTTTAAGTAAGTATGTAGAGCAGTAGTGGCCCAGTGGTATCGGTCCTGACTTACGAGTTGTAGGTCATGGGTTCGAACCCCGCCAGGGGCATTACTTTGTGTAATTTATTTCATCACCACTGCTCTCAAAACGGTGAAAGAAAACATCGTGAGGAAACCGGCATGTCCTAGAACCAAAAATTCGAAGATATGTGACATCTACCAATCCGCACTGGGCCCGCGTGGTGGATTATGGCCCACTCCCTCTCTCAGAGAGGAGGCCTGTGTCCCAGCAGTGGGAACATTATAGGTTGATGATGATGAAGTATGTCACTTTGTCATTATGAGCAGAAAGAGTTGTTGGAAATTTCCTTCAGACTAAGTACACACGGCTACACATCAAGCTATACAAAACCAGATTGTCTTGGTCTCGCTTCGTACGATGTTTACACACAAGAAACGGCCAGCTAATGGTGGTTTTGTGCAGCTTGATATGTAGCCATGTGTACCTATTACCGAATCAAGCATGAGTCTGACAGTCCTTCCCGTCTCACCCTGGGAGGAAGGACTCATTTCATGATTTATAAAAAAAAGTGAAGAAAACCTTCTCTGAAATATTGAGTGTATAGTTTCAGGTTCTTAGTCACACTGAATAATCTGAAACTGGTGAGTATATTCCTCCACTTCTTGCACCTGAAAAAACTCTAGAAAGTACCTAGTGATCTATACTAATAATTTTGAAGCTGAAGAGTTTGTTTCTTGGATTCAACAAGCTAATTGGAGGAACATCGATATGAAAAAATCTTTTTGTGTTGGATAGTCCATTTTTATCAACGAAGGCTAGGCATCACGCTTCGATCAAAAAGAGCAGGGAAACAGCGACACTAGTCTTACATAATTTTGACGTGTAAGAAGTATTAATCAGTAGCTGACTCCGAAGAGTTTTGATCACCCTGATCCCCAATTTAAAAAAATAGAATCAGGCAGGGTTTACTACAGGTTTAGCTCATGGGACTATCTTAAGGGCGCTCCCTCACCGCGAGCATTCACCTGTGATGTAACGTTACAGATTCGAACATTCGAAGCCAATGCATAGAGCATCAAATTGCGCACTTTTATGTTACATTACAGGTGAATGCTCGCGGTGAGGGACCGCCTTAAAAGGGCATCGCGGACCTGTAGCGCAAATCTAGGCAGAAAATTTGGTTTTGAAGAAACCGCAAGCGTAGCGGCTTGAAAAATAACATTTTATACATTTGCCACGCAATCTTCGACCTTAGACTTAATGCCAAACATACCACAACCGAGCCATCTCATCTGAAACTGTTAACTCTAGGCCACGATTCTATGAGCAACACGCGTCTTGCGACATCTGCGGCGAGAACTAATGAACGAAAATGTTTTGTGAGTACGTTACTTTTTTGAGTCACTGACTTATGGCTCAATGCTTGTCAGCATCGACGGTTTTCTCACAAAGACAAACCAGAACCAATTTTGAAAACCACATTAAAATCGGGCTAATAGTTTTGGAGTTAAAGGTAGGGTAGCCATTACTAAAATTTGAAAACCCCGGATTTTTGAGACCAGAAAACCGGACTAGAGTCGAAGTGCGCAGGGGGGTGGGAGGACGATGAAGTGTGCGTGGACATGAGTTGAACTGCGCACGGGGTTGGGTAAACGGTGAACTGTGCGTAAGCCGCGAGCGGCCCAACTTTAAAATGGCAACCCTAGTTAAAGGACAACATTGGTTTGCACAAACAAACTCGCACTCCAAACGCATGTTTCAGATCGTCGCGGGTAAAGATATAAGTATGACGATTAACGAACTTAGCTATGCCCCTGGTTCACCCGCAGATAAGGACATATTGGCCGACACGTGATGTTTTATAGCCTAAAACATTCCTCAATAGACTGTCCAAGACAAACACAACACAAATAGTTCCTGAGATTAGTACGTTCCAGTGGTAGACGCCCACGGCGTCGGATGTCGCGGGACGATCTGCGGCCACCATAGGCGCGGGTATGCGGGCGGCGAGTAAAAGGCAACTCGCTGTCTGACCATGGACCATGCCCGGGTTGACGGCGCATTGTGTTCCACGCGCGCCTCAAAGAGCGTCACCATAATGACGGGGGCCCCCTATAGAGGGTCATAGCGAACGCAGCATAAGTTGCGCGAACGCAGTCGAAGATTACCAAAAATGATACTTAGTTTGAAATGTTTCGCAATGCTGATGTTTTGTCTAATTCGGTGGATACAGTGGGAGTGAACGTCTCTTCGTAAGGCCACATTATAAAGATTGTTTTGTAAGCCTTTATTCGACCTTTCATTAGTATTTTCAAAAAGTTTCTTCTGTACGACATTAATTACCGAGTATTTGTGAATATAATCCTAGTTTATTACATTGATTAAATGGAAAATCTGTTTAGTTCGTCAGTTGGAATATTGAAAGGTAGGTACCTAATTTAAAAAAAGAAAAACGTTATTTTTCTTTTTTTTAAATCAATCAATATATTGACAAAGTTAAAACGCGTCGAAATTCGGGGGTGGGGGCTTGTAGTTGTGACGCATAACGCCTGCACATATTACCAGTCAAATATTTTTTGATATCTAATCTATTTTTAACCGACTTCAAAAAAAAGTAGGTTCTCAGTTCGACCTGTATGTATGTTTGTATGTATATTATCTCGCGTTTGGCTGGGCGGATTTGGATGCGGTTTTCAGGAAAGTGTTCATTATTCGGACTATTTTTTTTTAGTAAACATAACCTATTGTTGATTCATTGCATACGTAATGTCTGTCGGTCTTCACATTTTCTGAGTGAAATTTGGGTCAAGATCTAAACTTTACATACTGGATATTACCTAATCCTAATATTATTAGTTAAATGACATAAAATGTAATCTATTCAAATAAATTTAATTTAACCCATTCTAAATTAATTTAAAATGTGTTATTTGACTTACTGAAAACAATTTATCTATTAGTAGTTAATTGCTTACGATTTTTTTTTTCATCAAATTTTGTGTCTTTATTTCAAAATAATTATTTTATTATGTGCGCATTCTGTGCTCTTCCGTAAGTGTTCCGCGGAGCCTTAAGCCTCCGTAAAGCCTTTATGGGGGCTCCGCGAAAATACTAGTAATAATGAGAAAAACACCTCTCCTAATTTATAAGTGTCTAGATTCAGAGTTTTTATGCATTCAATTACGTTTTCTTGACTTATGAAAACCAAAACAACAATAGCGCCTAGACTGGATGTCGGACCTGAAGACTTCAATTCTCTTCGATCTAACCTAATAACAACCGATTGATGAAAAATAAGAAACAGTCTTATACATCCCATTCGATTTTTTTTCTTCTAGCTCAGTTTAAGCTATCTATTATAATTAAAGATGCATATTTTTTCTTTTAATGAATCATTAAAGAATTCATTTTTTTATTCTTTGAAGTTCCGTCAAAAATCTCGCTTTGCAAAAGGGTTCCGCCACCAAAAACTTTGAGAACCGCTAGCTTAGACAAATGAAGTTCTAATTTATTATATTTTTATTCATTCACAATGTACAAATTACAAATAAGGAAACAGTACCTACTCATTGTTGAGGAGCCTATTAATCTTAATATATATAAATCTCGTGTCACAATGTTTGTCCTCAATGGACTCTTAAACCACTTAACCGATTATAATAAAATTCACACACCATGTGCAGTTCTATCCAACTTGAGAGATAGGATAGTTTAAATCTCAAATTTTAGACCGTGTCCTCCACCCGTGCGAAGCCGGGACGGGCCGCTAGTAAATAAATAAAATATAATAAGTAATACCATAACATCACTCCTGTAATCTTTAAAAGCTTAGACAGTAGTTTACCTAATAATAAAGCCTCGGATGAATCCAAAAAATACCCTCAGTTCACCTCGCATCACCCTCAGATAAATCTTACCTCTCTCTCTCAGGGAGCGAGCCTATTGCCGTCAACAGGGCATAAATGCAGATTCCAATGCTTCTGCTGAGAACTTCCTAATAAAAAAACCTAATGACCCTATTATCCGACATTGTTATCGAACAAAGGGTATTTTACTGCATTAATAAATTGGAAATCTATTCAGTCCGTCAGTAATAATATTAAAAAATAATGGACAAGTATTTTTTTTTAAATCAATGAATATTGACAAAGATTAAACCCTTACAAATTCGGGAGTGGGGGGGTGCCTTGTGACGTCATTACGCTTGTAAAATTACGCACTTAACAATCGAATGACGTTTGGTGATTTTTAGTAGCGTTGTATCTTCGTCAATTCTGATTTACGTGACAAAAAAAAATACGTAAAATATTTTTTAATAATCTATATTTCTTTCACTGAACAAGTCAGTAACAATTTCATCATTCGTATCGAAAACCAATTACAAATTTCAGTGTAGTCATGCAAATTTCGAGAGCCAATGCAAATTAGATCAATAGCAGCCAGACACGACTGTCTCGCATGCGCTGGCGCAAGCGTCCTACTACAATGTCAATGCTGGGGGCCTACTTTTTTTTTTTTTTTTTTTTTTTTTATCGTGGTAAAATCATCAAATGAGACCTCCAACCCCGGGCAGGGCGGGAGGTACTGTCAGACTTGTACTGACTAAAATCCACGGTGTCCTTCAGACCACCTCGTTCACGCCGCTTAATAACATTTTTTAACTGACTTCGAATAAGAAGGACGTTCTCACTTCGCTTTTTTTTTTTTAATGTTTGTTACCTCATTACTAATGACTGGGTGAACTGATTTTGATTGTTTCTTAAATTCATTTAGTTTCATAAAAAATTTAGGTCAGTTCAGTGAGCATTTTATTACCTACTAGCTGTGCCCGCGACTTCGTTCGCGTGGATGTCGGAAATTACCAATGTATTTTTTTGTGCGAAGCGTCGGGTAAAAAGGTCTCCCTCCAAAATCCCACCGTATCCCATCGTATCCCATCTTATCCCATCTTATCCCATTCTTATCCCATCTTATCCCATCTTATCCCATCTTATCCCATCTTATCCCATCTTATCCCATCTTATCCCATCTTATCCCATCTTATCCCATCTTATCCCATCTTATCCCATCTTATCCCATCTTATCCCATCTTATCCCATCTTATCCCATCTTATCCCGTCCTGTTCCGTCCTGTCTCGTCCTGTCCCGTACTGTCCCGTCCTGTCCCGTCCAGTCCCGTCCTGTCCCGAGCTGTCCCGTCCTGTCCGTCCTGTCCCGTCCTGTCCCGCCCTGTCCCGTCCTCTCCCATTCTGTCCCGTCCTGTCCCGTCCTATCCTGTCCTGTCCCGTTCTGTCCCGTCCTGTCCCGTCCTGTCCCATCCTATCCCGTCCTATCCCGTCCTGTCCGTCCTGTCCCGTCCTGTCGCGTCCTATCCCATCCTATCCCATTCTATCCCATCCTATCCCATCCTATCCCATCCTATCCTATTCTATCCCATCCTATCCTATCCTATCCCATCCTATCATAATCATTAGATGAATTTTTATTTGAATATGTAGCAGAATCGAAGCTAGATCGCGCTATGAACTACGCGTCTTGGTGTGAACTGACCGTAATTTTACTTCTGAAACACTTTATATTCGAATAACTTTTGATAGACTGAACCGATTCCAATGAAACAAAAACTAAATTCCTCTCCAAGTTACGCTTAATCGTTGTGTATAAAAGTTATCTACATAAATTTCGTACATTTTACGTGATACCTGGACAAATAAACATACAAACAGACAAACAGACAAACAGACAAACAGACAAAAATTCTAAAAATGCTAGAAATGGGTTCTATTGGTTGTCCTTTAATACCCTGGCTAAATTTTTTGAGTTTTTTTTTAATGTACAAAAATAACTTTTCTACAGTTTTATTATATGTATAGATTAGGCATTTGGCATAGTCTGGATTTGTCTGTTTAGGTTAGCTTGGAATATTTTTTATTCGATAATTTTTTGGTTGGAAAGGGCAGGGACTAACAAAGTAACGAAGCCACGAGCAACAGCTAGTATTGCTGTAAGAGTTGGTGGTAGAGTCCCTCTAACTGTTTTGTATTACGATTCGAGTCACATTTCCGTGATTGACGAGTTTTTTGAACAGTAAAAAGATAAAGTAATGGAAGTGTTTTGTTAAGATAAATCAATTCAATAGCTACGCCTGTCACTGTTGTTCCTTACGAAGCTTGTTAGACATCTTAGTTTTCTCTGACAAAAGTCATGAATAAGGAAAATTGTTACTAACACAATGAGTCACTTATTACTTGAAATAAATAGATATAATAGTAATAATAATAACCGCTCCACCTCGTGAAAGCTGAAAAAGATAAGCAAAATCAAGTATATTGAATTGGCTCGCGACGTTGTCGATATGTGGGATTTGGATTCAGCAGACATTGTGCCGATAGTCGTGTCGGTCCATGGCTTAATCGCCAAGAGCCTCGACCAACATCTCAGGAGGCTCTCGTTAGGCAGCTGGATCGAGGGCCAGATTCAGAGAGCAGTTTCTCTGGACACGGCGCGCATTGTTAGGAGGTTCTTTACTTTGGCGCCCTGACTGCCGGTAGCTTGGATCCTGTTCCCCATACCGGCGGGCCACTATTATTTATATTTTTAAATATTGTTTTTTTTTTGTTTTTGTAAAGATATTTAAAAATGTACTTGATAAGGTAAAAGATTTATATTTTTTATACGCAATAACGCCTGCGTCGCGTCTTCGCAAAGATATCTTTTACGAAAGAAAAATTGAGCTGCGAGCAGGGTTTGAACCTGCGTCTTCTGGATAGGTACTCCAGACGCCTTAACCAATTAGGCCATCACAACCACTAGACTCGTAGCTAAATTTCTCATTCGATTTGTTTTATAACGTTGTTTACACGTTGCGCCATCTTTTGGTAATGTTTCAAACATTTGTTAATGTTTTTTTATAACCGCTCCTAACCAAGTAAGCATTGATCAGTAAACAACTGAGCAATAATATTACTACTACGCTACGTGTCGCAGCTTCCAATTCCCAATAAATTTGACCTACAAGAAGTTGTTATGGTACTGGGTGTTGTGTCTGTACCCACGATACAGAATCGATTTCTAGAGAGGGCAACGTCAAAAAAACGTTTGTTATCGCAGCATGCTTATTTACAGTCTTCGTAATTATATGGGTCTCAAACATGTGTGACCGATTATCGATTATGTAAAATTATAGTATGGTGATAAGAAGTAACTTTGCAACATTGCAAACACACTCAGGTCGCCTTAACTTCCCACGTGACTTATTCGTCAACTCGCCCGCAATTATCTCGCCCGCTCGGGCGAGTTGGCACCTTCCGATTTTACCTATTTTTGTTGTCGTCAACTCGCGACTGTCCGAAAAAATGGTACAGTCATCTATAAAAGTGTTTTTATAAATTAATAAAGAAACCTACTTTATAGTATTAGGCGCTATAGGATTTGAGTTTCAATATTTGAAAACGTACCCACGATATAGGAGAAATCCCAAGCGTGGGGCAAAGACACAGGGCAAACACCTTTTAATATGTCTCGTATTTTATATTATTTGTATTTTTGTAAAAACAGTGTAAAATACCTGTATACTATGAAGTACCTTTATTTAATTATTTAAATACCGCCACCTTTTCATGTAAGCCTAGTACTTTTGTGATAAATAGATTTTGCCCAAAACTTGTATGTGGAAACAAAACTGAATGAACAACTTCACCTTGATTTTACGCAGTCCTAGTACATTTTTGGGTATTGAGTATTCGCCGAAAGAAATATTTAGTTTTGAAGACCGTTCGTTGGGCGGCATGAAAACCTTCAGCATGATTCTGTTCTCCTAGTACTTTTTGTTCTAATTCCCCATTTAATTTCGGCACCAAAACCTTCTTCATGATCCTGTTCTCCTGGTACTTTTTGCTAAGATTTCACATTGAATTCTAACTTATGAAAAAAAACTTAATTACTTATGTTACATTTTATGAATGATCTCAAAACAAAGACGACCCACTGGCCCTCAATTAAACCTACTTTACACGTTTAGTGTCATAAAAGTGTGAAGAAGGTTTAATTAAATTAAATGTTAAAATAGAAACACTTTGGTTGACGACTGTAAATACGTCAGTTTTTCGTTTAGTCGGCGAGTTGACGACAACAAAAATAGGTAAAATCAGAAGGTGCCAACTCGCCCGTTCGGGCGAGATAATTGCAGGCGAGTTGACGAATAAGTCTCCCACGTGAGCAATTCACAAATGCATATTTTTTTATACATAATTATAAGTAACATTATTGCAAACCTTGCACTAATGCTTACATAAAAACTTATGAATTTTATTAAAGAAACACTGTTTTAATGTAGGTACTCATTTTAGTGTAATTTTATACCATATTTATATTAATATATTATGTGATGATGTAACATCACATCATCAAAAAAGTGACTATCGACAAAGGCCTACGATGTGCCTACGGGGAGTAATAAGTGACGAAATTGATGTAACGTAATTTATGGATGGCCCACAATCAGGTGACGCAAAATTGGTTTAAGAGTTGCAAGTTTTTAAAGAAGTTGTTAAGTGTATAGTTGCTTTTGGCGCGGCCAGACCAGAGGCTAGCCATATTGCCATCCAACGTGGCAATGCTGCTAGCTTTCTGGTCTTATCGTGTTGATTGCATCGTGGATGATTTTTTTGAAAAGAAAATTTCCAATTTCGAAAGAGAAGATTCTCAATTCGCTCGGTATATTTCAGTCACAGTCAATTCCAATGCACTTCGTACCAACAAGTAGGAAGGGAAAATCGATAGCAGCCTCGGGAACTGCGCTACCTACCTACCTACCTACTTACCTAGTCATGAAAATTTCATGCAAAGTCTAGCTAGAACTTGTAGCACGAACGAAATCCTCGTTAATTTACGGCACAAAACCTGCGATACGTAGGTTTCAAAGTGGAAGTATACAACAAACCCTGTACCCTTTTTTTTTTTTTTTTTATCGTGGTAAAATCATCAAATGAGACCTCCAACCCCGGGCAGGGCGGGAGGTACTGTCAGACTTGTACTGACTAAAATCCACGGTGTCCTTCAGTAGCCCTTTATGTTCCAGGGTCACGGTAATAGAAATAAGTCCCGCGACCCCGGCAGGCTTTGGCCCTCTGAGAGGGGGCCCCGTCATTTTGCTGACAGCTCTTTGAGGCGCGCGTGGAACACGACGCGCCGTCGACCCGGGCATGGTCCATGGTCGGACAGTGAGTTGCCCTTTACTCGCTGTCCGCATGCCCGCGCCTACGGTGGCCGGAGATCGTCTTGCGGCGTACGGCGCCGTGGGCGTACACCACTGCGGTTGGGGCGGAGGGAGGACGCTGTCCTCTCTCTCTCGCGGCCCGCCGCCTCCTTCACGAGCATTACTGCCTCGCAGAAGGCGGCGACCGCTTCCCACTCCGTCTCGCTCCGCAGCATGGCCGAAACCAATGCCGGGCGCGAGAGGTCTCCGCCTATCGCCGCCGTGAGGACACGTCGGTGCTCTGCCCAAGCTGGGCAGTCTTGCACCGTATGCTCTACAGTGTCCTCCGGGCGATCTTCGCAGTGGTGACACCCCGGCGTTTCCTCCTTTCCCATCAGCCACAGGTACCTCCCGAAACTTCCGTGTCCGGTGAGGACCTGCGTCATGCGATAGGTCAGGACGCCGTGACGTCTCTCCAGCCACTCCTCAAAGAGGGGTCTTACCGCCGCGATTGCGGCGTGCCGAAACCCTGTACCCTTAGCACGAGTTTTCACTCTTTTACTTTACAGTATTTACAGCGTTTCTTGTATGAAAAAATGAAACAGCGTCTCTAGTGTGCGAAGAAGGAACTAAATTTTCCTTGAAAATTGTCATTTTGAAATTGTCAAAGTTCCAGTTTACGTCTCATATACTGAAAACTCGTGCTACGTTTACTGTTCAGAAACATAGAATCAGACGAATCATTCCATTTGTCAGAAATCGGGGAAGAATCTGTTTACCTTTTCGTTTAGTACTTTGCGTTATAAACGCTAGGGTTCAATGTACGTACATGTCATTGACCTCCGTCTGTCACCTGTCACTGTCAAAAATACTTAGTTTTAATCATTATCCAATATCGCAAGTAGGTATCTAATTAATTCTTGCGTTCATATTATTAATTGATGATTTTCTAGTCAGTATTAAATTGTATTCTTTATTTTATTTGATATTTTTTGTAAAATAATTATGTTTACAATTCGGAGGAGCTCGTGGCTAGATAATTACAGCCGCACAGGCCGATCTACCGGGTAAGTCGCGCTTGCCGAGGTTGGTCTGTGAATGGGTGACCATTGCATCTGTCATAGCGAGTTTCCTCCGTGCCTCGGAAAGCACGTAAAGCCGTTGGTCACGGCTGTCATTTGTAGATCTTTGACAGTCGTTACTGTTGGTCAGAAGCTCTAAAGTTTGACAACCAGTCTTATCACGGGGTATGGTATTACCCAGTTACTGGGTTGTGGAGGTCCGACAGGCAGTCGCTCCATGTAAAATACTGATATCCAGCTGCATCTGGTTTGACTGGAAGCCGACCCCAATATAATTGGGAAAAGGCTAGGCAGAAGAAGAAGAAGAATGATGTTTACGATTCTCAGGCGTGTAAATGTTTATTTAACATAGATTCTGATGACGTCATAATCTTCACCAGTAACGTACCTAGTCGAATAGTCATCGAGACCTCTAGTGACAGTGTTTGTGTTGTGATCTGTTGCAATAATTGCAACCTCTGTTTTGGCGATTGGATAGTAGTCGCCAAACTAGAATATTTTAATGAATATGGCATATTTAATATTGCTTAGAGAGTCATGCGAAGGTCTTTTGATGTTTATTAGATTTATAAAATCCTAGATGCAGGTTTTTTTTTTTTGTTTACTTTACACATTATTCGTATTCTCAATGCAATACAATTTGAAAATGCACACACATCGAGTGATTGCCTCGGTTTACACGTTCGTTCGAATCAACGTGCTCTGCAAAATTCGCCTCGAATATTTCAGGCAATGGTAAACTACTGAGGTTGCCTCGCGAGCCACACGTTGAGGATGCCGCGCGAGCCCATTACATCGGTGTTTGCGATTACCACAGAACAACGAACCAGCGTCAAACGTCACATAGGTAGGTATTATGTGTGACCCGCACTACCTATGTGACTTTTTTTGTTATCTCTGTCAGACTGTATAACAGAAAACGCTCTGCGAAAGCGAAACTAGCCGATATCTCTTTCTAAAGAGCTTTTTTTTTGCCTGGTAAAAATCATCAAATGAGTCCTCCCGCCCTGGTCAGACTTGACTGACTAAAATCCACAGTATCGTTCGGTGGCCCTTTGTGTACCGGAGTCACGGTTCAGGTACGTACGTCCCGCAACCCCGGCAAGGCTATGGCCCTGCATTTCTAAAGAGCTTAGCCTGTGTGGTTTCATTTTGCCCGTACCTATACCGTATTATGAGGTGGCAGTTGCGTTCTATTTCTTAAATAGTTAAATAATAATATTATCTCGTTGCACTAATTTGAAAGGCGGAGCGTAAACGTGAATCCGTAACCTATACTTTGCTTTGTGGCTTTCAGTTGAAATAACTAGGTTCTAAAATCTGTCTTGTTGCTAACAAGTTACCTTGAAGTATAATGGGATTCAAGTAGCAATGATCGGGTGATCCCTCTCAATTTTACAGTCACTGTATTTATGAATGCTACTACTTACTATTTATCATTATAATATGACAAATGAGCCGTTAGAAGCATCTCAGTGTCCGCTGGTTATTAAGGTTCGATTAAGTATGTTTCATGACGTCTTCTTTAATTAAAACTAAATTTTGACACTTGACAAAATTGAAATTCTACTCGTAAGTATATCACACAGCGACAGTGACTGAGTTTCCTCACGATTGAGCAACACGCTTGTGCAAAGCATTTCACACAAACACAATGTTCACATCTTTAGCTTCGGCACGATTAACGTAATGTCTCAACTTATCTAAGAAGAACTTAGAAAATTGAGCCTGTAGGTGCCTGTAGCCCGGAGTCGTAGGTCTTTCTTGGTTACCATGGCACTTGCACAAATTCTTATTTATTTTTTTAGTGCACTACACAACCTTGGTAATATTTTCATACTACGTATCCAAACAGTTGTTTGGCTTAAAACCACAGAAATATTAAAAACAGAAATATTTAAAACTTCTTTATTATATCTATGCTTAAAACTAACTACCTCGATATCTTGTGTCAAACTTGGAATATTAATTGCGATTTTAATTTTGTATAAAAGCATTTGCAAAATTGGTCTTTATTTATTTATTTATTATGAGGCTGAAGTATTATTAGCATAAAAAAGTTCCTGCTTTAAATGCATACTTTTTGCCAGCAATAGAAAAAAATATAAATATAATACATATAAAGCGCCGTATTCACCATCTGTCACGGCTGTACGTCATGCACGATGCACGACGCAAAAAAAACGTGAATAGGCTTGACGTACGTCATAATCACGGTTTTTTGCTTCGTGCATCGTGTATGACCTTGGCGGGACGTACAGCAAGATGGAACGTGAATACGGCGCTTAATTTTAAAAGATTTCCTTTTTTTTTTTATGAAAACTGTAAAACGCTAAGAGCGATTCCGCATTATCGCGAATTCGTTAAAATAAGAATACCTACATAAAAAAAGCATGGACCAATATTGGTTTCTGCACTGCAGCTGATCCGGGCGGGTTAGTGAAAATACGTATTGGTCTTGATAATGCTGACGCAGTTATTAAATCTCTGATCCAAATAAATAATCTAGATAAAAGTGTTGAATAAATTTAGCCAAATAGATGTAGGTAAATTAAATTAAAAAATAACTATTAATAGACAGCAATGTAATCAAGTTAAGGGAGAGCTGCTTCTTCTGGCACAAGAAATGTTTTTAAAGTACTTAAAAGGAGAAGTCTATCTCAATATAATTGTTAAGTTTACTTTTGTGATAAAATGAACATTTTTCATTTTTTTTTTCAAATCCAAGCAATGCAAGATTATAGTCACCTTCTACGGATCCGGACTAGTTTCGGTGCGGTTCAATCGCTCTGTGCATAATTATTAAGAGCGTGTATCCAAATTAACACGGTACACACGGCTACACATCAAGCTATACAAAACCAGTTTGTCTTGTTCTCGCTTCGTGCGATTATAACACACAATGAACGGTCAGCTAATACTGATTTTGCATAGTTTGATGTGTAGCCGTGTGTACCATGGGGTAATCATCGAATTCCACGCGAGCATAGCCGCTAGCAAAAGCGCTAGTTTTGTACCTACATAATGTGAGGTCATTATCTTAGGCTTGAAGGGAGCAAAGCTCAGGGTTTGCTAAGATTCACGTTCGGATTTCGAAAGCTAACTAACTGCTGAATATTACTTGTATCGCAGTTTCCGAACAGGCACTATCTGCCAGATAAATTAATGATAGATATGCCTCGATCTCTCGTTTTCCGTCTCAATAAAACTGAGCGAAATAATCTTTCGAATTCTCGAACACGTGTTAATGATTTCGAGGTTTACAATAAGCGATTTAGGGGGGCGAAAAATCGATCTATCTAGGTCATTTTTTGGGAAAATTCGTTATTTCGGTTTTTAGAGACACACCATGTTTCTTAATTTCACAACCACTGTCGTTTAAACTCCAGCTTTTAAAAATTGTTTATTTTTTATTTTATCTGATTTTTTTTCAAATGTTTCCTCTTATTTTTTTTATTTCCTCAATTTGCATTCGAGCAGAGTTCGGTCAACTTGCTGGTTGAAATGATGCGCCTATTTTGTACGTCGTAAATGGCAAAACTTGCAACTTCCTCATTTACTTAAAAGACCTTCATACTATACACTCACGTTTTACAAAATAATTAGGTACTTAAATTTTATATTATTATCTACCAAATAACTTCGAAAAGAAGCTCGAAATTGTTATTGACCAGAGTATTTCAATATGATGACAGACACCAGCACATCAAGTTACCCCGGTCTGTTAAATTCTCCCTGTGAGATGAACCTTTTTCTTTTGTAATTAAGTTGGAAATCTATTAAATAATTTTGTCAGATTTGTCTGCAAGTTGACGTTATGAAATGTAGGAAATTCCGGTATGTACGTGGAATAGCAAAAATACAAATTGATACAAAATTATTTAAAATAAGTCATCAACTCATCACCTATAAATCACATCCAATTTCAACTAAAGCTTCAAACAGGCATTGCCGGAACGCGCGCCAATCTGCTCAGCAGTTTACTAGATTAACACGTACTTACAAACACACACATGTATTGATATCTGATGTTTATGCGATCACGTCTCATGTTTTCACATTACTGACTAAACAATGACTGGCATACGAATAACTATAATTATAGCGTTGTTAATACATATTATAATTATAGTTAACTGTAGTGTTCCTGATATCTGCAAAGAATACAAAATCAAACTAAACTTTGTTTCATCATCATCGGCCTATAAATGTTCCCACTGCTGGGACATAGGCCTCCTATTGGGAGCCAGTGGGCCATAATCCACCATGCGGGCCCAGTGCGGGCTGGTAGATGTCACATGTCTTGGAATTTTTGGTTTTAGGACAGCCCGGTTTGCTCACGATGTTTTCCTTAACTGCTTTGAGAGCAGTGGTGATGAACATACAAAATAATGCGCCTGGCTGGGTTCGAACCATAGAAATATAGGCATACACTGACTGGCTCGATATACTCGAGCAGTCGATACGGAGTGCTTTTTCCACAAACGTACCTTCCGAAAAATCGAAAAAACTGTACAGTTTGTCCGATTTTTCTCATACAGACTTGTAGATTTATCGTTGCAGTTTGAACTGTACAGTCTAATCGTAACGATTTTTCGTAAGGTGTGTATAGCAGCCATAAGGCCGGGACTCCACCGAAGCTAAGCGGAGAGGAGATGTGGATTTCTGATTGGTTATTCAAACATAATTATCTCCTCTCGTCTTCACTGTGGAGTCCCGGCCTAAAACATTTAAACCGCTCGGTAAGTGGTACTTTAGCAGCACATAAATGGATGGTCATCATTGTCGAACCTAAAGTTATGCAACCAGCCACTAATGTCCGGTGTGGACATATGTCATAACATTAAGTTGTATGGTGTTGCCACATCGCGAAAGTGTGGCTCGCCATGGAGATGATATGTTATGGCGTTGTGAAACCATGGTGTACTGTTTTAAAAGTATCGTTCAAAAATCACTTGTTCATTCAGCTAACAAACTTGGAAGAGATGAAGGGTTTTAAGAGTCTGTCAGGAGTAGTTAGGAACCCACTTCAAAATATTAAAAACCTGATGGTAACTCAGAAGAATATGGCGGTCAATTTCGTTTCAGTCTTATATGTGAAATAAGGGGACGAGCCCAGCTTATTGCCATTGACGGGGCCCCACTATAGAAGCCCATACCCTTCCAGGGTTGCGGAACATACGCGACACACTACTACTGTACACTGTACTCCGGTACACAAAGGGCTACCGAAGGACACCTTTGATTTTAGTCAGCACAAGTCTGATAGCCCCTCCCGCCCTGCCCGGGTTGGAAGGACTAGTTTGAGGATTTTACCACAAAAAAAAGCCTATTGACATAGACCGGGCGCAATTCCAAGCACCGTACCTACTGCTTAGAAATTCTGGAAGGAAAAGGAACACTAATGCTCGTCCTGGGAATCCAACCCATCGCGCTTGCGAAAGTTACACTAATTTGAAAGTTAGCATAGTTTTGAACCAAAAAGTGCAAATTAGTGAAGATAGATGATTCACTAATTTTACTATTTTATTTACTATCCACTCACTATACGTTATTTTCTACAAACTCTAGAACTAGCACGTGTATTACATTTCCTTTATTAACCAAACATTAATATTTATAACCATTCAGTTTCTATTGGTAATCAGGTAATGTCAGGAATTGAGTCGTAGCTCATATCCTTAGTACAAACTGTTTGCTCAAGGCCAACACTGCCTGTTTCACTGGAGCTGGAGGCCAATAGCGGTATTCGTTGGCCTTCAGGGAACCTGGATCTGTTAAAAATATGATCGACCAATGAGTGCCCGCAGTGGTAGAGTGGCCCGGCTTTCACCACTGGAGAGGAGCGGACAAGAGATATTATGTGTTTTGAGTCAGGCCAAAATTTTAAAGAAAAATCGCTTGATCCATTTCCACCGAAGCTAAGCTGAGAGGTGATGTGGAAATAACTAAATCAAATTGATTGCTTATGTAAGTCGTGTACCGATATCTGGAGGCACAGTAGTGCCAACGCCAAGACGAGCCAAACGAAGCGCAAGGGCACTACCTACCTTTTCTCGAAGTGTTTCGTCGTTTTTCTTGTTGTTTGTGTTATTTATAAAATTAATTTCGATCAACTTCCTTCATAGAATTATTGTCGAAAATCGCACTGTGTATATCCAAAAAAACATACCTAAAAAAAAAGTAGTAAGTATAAATTGCTTAATCTGTCATTCATCATATTTTATGAGGCCTCAAAAAATTAAAAAAAAAATAATGGTTGTCCAATTCTACTTCTGCCCACAAACAATTGGGCCTAACAACAAAATTGTTAGATTTTTGCAATATACGAGTAATTACTGCTTTTTTCTCTCTACTTCAAAAGTACTTACAGTCACGCTAATTAAGAATGCCTAATTAATTACTCAATTAAATTATACTATTTTAGAAACTTGTTACGTACCTGGCTTCTTAGGAAGAACATAATTTACGCATAATTATTTTTTTATTTTACTTTGTACAGACGCCAGCAGTTCAACCTACTCGAATCTGTCAAATTTTACCAATGGTAAATCTTTACACTATTGTGATATGATAAGGTTAAAAACCTAATAAAGAAATTTGACAGATTGAGGTACGTTGATGTGTAGGCGACTGTACAATTTAAGAGAGGCTATAAAATAGTTACTACTTATTGTTTTTATGAATTTAACTTGACCAGTGCCAGTTCGCATTAAATTCTCAGTTTTTTACGGCCAGTAATTACGTTTTATCTTTGTTTTTTTTTAAATATTATATCTACATAATTAGTTCACCCAGTTCAAACAACATTTTGAATAATTTTTTGTCCGATTAGAAAGGAAGAAACGCCTGGGTGTCACCACTGCGAGGCCCGAGGACACGGTGGAATACACGGCTCAGCACTGCCCTGCTTGGGCAGTGTCCTTACTGTGTTGTTGCTGCCCGGCATTCTGTCTATGATATAGAAATAATACTATGTGTCTATGCTGCGGGAGGGAACGGAATGGGAAGCAGTCACCTCCTTCTCCCAAGCAGTCCTGCTAGCGAAGGAGGAGATGGGACACATGATGCAGAGGACAGCCTCCAATTTACGACCCAGACGCCGCGGGAGACGCCTACTTTGACGGCGAGTATTAGGTGACTCGCCGTCCGATCATGGACCATACCCTGGTCGATGATGAAGCGCGTCTCAAAGAGCGGTCAGCAATCTGACGGGGCTGTTAAGAGGGCCAAAGAATGCCGGGGTCGCGGGACTGTCTCATCAGGTAACCGTGACCCTGGACGTAAAGGGCTATCGAAGGATCACCATGGATTTTGTCAGTACAAGTCTGACAGTCTGTCCACACCACCACGGTATCGGAAGGACTCAAAAATTTGATGTTTAAAATCTAGCAAAGAAGAGGTCCCTGCTAATTCATCGATGACAATTTATAATTTAAATAGGACTATTAAATAGGTCTTACAGTTTCACAGCTTTTTCAATTGTCAAAAAAAAAAAATGGTACCTACGCAAATTGCATATACCTATATTGGAAAGCTGAAAAGTTTGTTTGGTTCAACGCGCGAATCTCAGGAACTACTGCACTGGTTGGAATTGAAAAAATCTTTCAAAATTTATTTTCGTGAAATATTTTGTAACAAAAAGAATACGCTATAAAACATCATTAGGCACCAATAGGCACTTTGCAGCAAAATTACCACATTACATCAATGGTCAATTAAAATGAGAATGATAATTAAACTTGCAAACTGTTGAATACGGTCAACATGACAAAAATATTCACAACGAGTAGGTAGGCCAGTATGTAGGTAGCAACAATCTTCGATTTTGTAAGAATTCCACTAATCAGAGAATTAATATTACCCTTTGATATCTATAATACATCGTAATACTGTAGGTACCGACTGAAACATTCATAAAAGTAAATAAAAATAGAATAATCGATGAAGGTCTCGCATTAAGTATTTCCCTCTTTCAATATCGTCAGAAAACCTGCTTTTGAGATCCGAAGGACGTAGGGCGCAGGCGCCGACCTAACTCAATGTAAACAACATTTAAACTTAGAACAAAAATAAAAAATAATCGTCCACTCACCAGCCCATGGTCCGAACCTCTTGGACAACGTGTGCACCTCAGAAGGCAAGAAGTAAGGCATCAAATACGAAGATATGAGCTCCAACACACTCCATAGGGAATCTATAAGCATAAAACACAGGGCAATAGACCCAACTAACGCTAAAACTAGCAATAAAAACATTGTTTCTATTTTAAATGCACTGTTTTAGATAAAATGTGGCGATTTTCGAATTATCCGCGCGTTTTTTTTCGAAATTGGAATGTTTACTTTTGGTGGGAAAGCGCACGACGCGCCAACATGACGGTGCAAGACTCACTGACTGGCGCGGCCGAGTGTTGCCCACATCCAAGTTACGTTACAACCGCTGACCTATAAACCTCTCTTATGTCACTGCTTATCAACTATGGCTGTCAATCGGAAGATTATCAAGAAAATTGGAAATAATTCATTATTTTTGCCATATTTTTCGATAAGCTTTATCAAAACCAGTTTATCTATGATATTATTGTATCATCATTTGATAGGATATTGTCGTAATAATTAATATAGAATGATAGTCCTCATAAAAAGAAGACGCCTGCAATATTAATACGTGCAACATTTAAATAAGTGTATGATTAATTTGGTAGGCGATCGGTGTTCCTAAAAAAACAAATTGCTTTACAAACTAGCGAGCTGCCACAGTTTCACACAGGTGTAATGAGGAATAACGTATCTGCTCCAAAGTAATTTACTAATGAGGAAACTAAGAACTGAAATAAGTTGTTCTGAAAATCACAAAAACCTGTACAAAAATCAGCTATCCGTAACTTCTTCGGTAGGCAACACCAACCCATTATTTTTTTTAAATATTTTGACTTGCACTACTTCTATTCTCTATAAACACAGCCTTGTGACAGCGCGGCCGCAGCACTCACGGCACACTGGGAAAGTTTGCTATTCACTAAACTACTGACTATGACACTAGGGTTCAGTGCTCACTCTTCACGACTTGAATATCTCAAAGGCGCCTCATCCTAGAGTAAGTACATCTTAATAAATAATCAGGGAAGTTATGGGGCAAATAAATAAGTAGCCACTACACGAATTAATTCTGTTTATTTTTCTGCCCAAAGGTAGAAGGAGGAAGATGGAACGTAAGACATAAGGGTCTTACGTTATATATACGTTACGTTTCTTACGTTCTTTTTCTTCTTACGTCTTTCTTCATCGTGCTCTACTGGCGCTGCTTCTGCGGTTGCTGAGAAAATATAGTAACTTGAGTACGCTTCCCGTGACCCAAGAGCTGGCTTTTACTACCTTGGTCAAAGGCTAAGCTTAGCCATTCAAAGAGGTAACGCCGCCAGTCTCTTGGGCACATTACCGGTTCGCAGCGTTGAGGAGGAATATGGGAGGAATTTTTCGATGCCTTGTAATATTTTAATTTAGTTTTTGGTTTATATACAGTGTATTTTGTTTTTTTTTAAGTAAATGATTAAATCAAAAGTCGGTTAAAAAGATCTAAAAGGAAAGAGGTTAAGACCACAGATGAGGTGGAATATCCACTCTGTCAAGTCCAGCGATGTAATTTCTTGTCGCAAACAGAATGTCAGGCCCCTTCCTCGTTGCAATCACTGAGATTAGTTTCTTGGACTTTAATATTAAGCCTCTTAGTAGAGCTATAATTATATAGAATGAAATCCCAGTTATCAACGATTTTTCATATATTTTTTTTAATATCATTTAATTAAGTCTAGGGCGGGAAAGGACGGGCAGTCAGACTTGTACTGACTAAAATCCGCGGTGTTCCTTCAATAGCCCTTCCGTCAGATTCTGACAGTCAGCAACAATGTTTGGCTACATCAACGTCTAACGTCAGCCTTTCGAGCCAATGCCTGCCGGGGTCGCGGGACTAACGAGCTACCGTGACCGTAAAGTAGGTAATTACCGGGAACGTAAAGGGCTATTATAGGACACCGTGGATTTTAGTCAGAATAAGTTTGACAGTGCCTCCTGCCCGGCCCTGGGTGGGTAGGATTTATTTATTGTTTTTGCCACGATAAAAAAGCCATTGAACTGGTCTTCTTAAAACGTGCTGGAACACGTGATTGGTTAATTAATTTAAAACTAAATTCATATAAAAAACTAGCTTGTAACTTTATTAACAATTATTTCAAGCTGTGTCAAAAAATTACCTACGTAAAGCCGCATAAACATTAATATTTTTTAATGGGAACTTTTCTTATCTTATGTTTCTATTTAGATCTTTTCTATTTTGACTGAATTTATTATACCTTATTATATTTTTGTTAACCTAATTTGGTTACGGTGGTACACGGCTTAACATCAAACTATTTAACCAGTTTATATTGGCCTCGCTTCACATGATCTTTTCGCACTATTAACGGTCAGCTTATACTGGATTTGAACAGCTTGATGTGTAGCCGTATGTACAGTACGATTCATGAAAGATGGCCACAAAAATGGCGGCTATCTTCGCACTTACACTCATGAAGAAAAGACTTAAGACAAAATAATATTTTAAAATAATTACTTATATTATGATAATAATATTTTAAAATGTTAATTTCTCATAAGTCTTCTTTCATGAATCGTAATGTACACCAACATAATTATTAGTGACCGACCGAAATTTCGGTTTTGGCCAAAAATATACCACTGCGTTTAAAGGACGTGTTCGCACTGTCCCATATTCCCATACAAAAGTACTGTAGTCAAAACTCAAAATAAAACTGCCAAAATCGTAATAAATGAATTATATTCAATCTTGGTTTATAACGTAGTTGCATTTGTGAACATAAAAGATGTTAAATAATAGGTACTTAGCAGATTATCACGAGCCGGGTTTGTCGGCCACTGGGTCACAGCTCAGTATTTCACAATATTGTCTTGTTTAGCACTAATAAATAAACATTTTTCTTTAAATTGCCAGGGTAACTGGGTATTAAACAATATTATCATGATCTGCCTAGCCTCGTCCCAACTACATTGGGGTCCATTTCCAGTCGATAGATCTGAATTTTACATAGAGCAACGACCTATCGGACCTCCTCAACCCAGAAACTGGATAATAGGATACACCATGGTAAGACGGGTTGTGAGACTTTAGAGCTTCTGACTTACAGTAACAACTGTCAAAGATCTACAAATGACAGCCGGGGCCAACAGCTTTACTTGCTTTCCGAGGCACGGGGGAAACTCGCTATAACAGATGGTCACCCACCCACAGACCAACCTCGGCAAGAGCGGCTTAACCCAGGAAGATCAGTCTTTGCAACCGTACACCATTATTTAGCCACGAGCTATCAACTATGGCTGTCAATCGGAAGATTATCAAGAAAATTGGAAATAATTAATTATTTTTTGCCATATTTTTCGATAAGCTTTATCAAAACCAGACTATCTATGATATTATTGTATCATATCATTCGATAGGAAATTGTCGTAATAATAAATATAGAATGATAGTCCTCATAAAAAGAAGACGCCTGCAATATTAATACGTGCAACATTTAAATAAGTGTATGATTAATTTGGTAGGCGATCGGTGTTCCTAAAAAAACAAATTGCTTTACAAACTAGCGAGCTGCCACAGTTTCACACGGGTGTAATGAGGAATAACGTACGCCAAAGTAATTTACTAATGAGGAAACTAAGAAGTGAAAAAAAGTTAATTAAGTATCCTTTGTTCTGAAAATCACATATACATATACAAAAATCAGCTATCCCTAACTTCTTCGTTAAGCAACACATCCACCCATATTTTTTTTAATCCCAGTTAAAATATCTGTGATAATAATTAACAACATGGCTATATATTTTGACTTGCACTGCTTCTATTCTCTATAAACACAGCCTTGTGACAGCGCGGCCGCAGCACTCACGGCACACTGGGAAAGTTTGCTATTCACTAAGCTACTGACTATGACACTAGGGTTCAGTGCTCACTCTTCACGACTTGACTATCTCAAAGGCGCGTCATCCTAGAGTAAGTACATCGTAATTAATAATCAGTGAAGTTATGGGGCAAATAAATAAGTAGCCACTACACGAATTAATTCTGTTTATTTTTCAGCCCAAAGGTGGAAGGAGGAAGATGGAACGTAAGACATAAGGGTCTTACGTTACATACGTTACGTTTCTTACGTTCTTTTTCTTCTTACGTCTTTCTTCATCGTGCTCTGCTAGCGCTGCTTCTGCGGTTGCTGAGAACCTCAAGCGGCGAAAATATAGTAACTTGAGTACGCTTCCCGTGACCCAAGAGCTGGCTTTTACCTTGGTCAGAGGCTAAGCTTAGCTATTCAAAGAGGCAACGCCGCCAGTCTCTTGGGCACATTACCGGTTCGCAGCGTTGAGGAGGAATTTTTCGATGCCTTGTAATATTTTAATTTAGTTTTTGGTTTATATACAGTGTATTTTGTTTTTTATTTTAAAGTAAATGATTACATCAGAAGTCGGTTAAAAAAGATCTAAAAGGAAAGAGGTTAAGGCCACAGCTGGTGGAATAACCACTCCGTCAAGTCCAGCGATGTAATTTCTTGTCGCAAACAGAATGTCAGGCCCCTTCCTCGTTGCAATCACTGAGATTAGTTTCTTGGACTTTAATATTAAGCCTCTTAGTAGAGCTATAATTATATAGAATGAAATCCCAGTTATCAACGATTTTTCATATATTTTTTTTAATATCATTTAATTAAGTCTAGGGCGGGAAAGGACGGGCAGTCAGACTTGTACTGACTAAAATCCGCGGTGTTCCTTCAATAGCCCTTCCGTCAGATTCTGACAGTCAGCAACAATGTTTGGCTACATCAACGTCTAACGTCAGCCTTTCGAGCCAATGCCTGCCGGGGTCGCGGGACTAACGAGCTACCGTGACCGTAAAGTAGGTAATTACCGGGAACGTAAAGGGCTATTATAGGACACCGTGGATTTTAGTCAGAATAAGTTTGACAGTGCCTCCTGCCCGGCCCTGGGTGGGTAGGATTTATTTATTGTTTTTGCCACGATAAAAAAGCCATTGAACTGGTCTTCTTAAAACGTGCTGGAACACGTGATTGGTTAATTAATTTAAAACTAAATTCATATAAAAAACTAGCTTGTAACTTTATTAACAATTATTTCAAGCTGTGTCAAAAAATTACCTACGTAAAGCCGCATAAACATTAATATTTTTTAATGGGAACTTTTCTTATCTTATGTTTCTATTTAGATCTTTTCTATTTTGACTGAATTTATTATACCTTATTATATTTTTGTTTTTATTAATTAGGTAATTTGGTTACGGTGGTACACGGCTTAACATCAAACTATTTAACCAGTTTATATTGGCCTCGCTTCACATGATCTTTTCGCACTATTAACGGTCAGCTTATACTGGATTTGAACAGCTTGATGTGTAGCCGTATGTACAGTACGATTCATGAAAGATGGCCACAAAAATGGCGGCTATCTTCGCACTTACACTCATGAAGAAAAGACTTAAGACAAAATAATATTTTAAAATAATTACTTATATTATGATAATAATATTTTAAAATGTTAATTTCTCATAAGTCTTCTTTCATGAATCGTAATGTACACCAACATAATTATTAGTGACCGACCGAAATTTCGGTTTTGGCCAAAAATATACCACTGCGTTTAAAGGACGTGTTCGCACTGTCCCATATTCCCATACAAAAGTACTGTAGTCAAAACTCAAAATAAAACTGCCAAAATCGTAATAAATGAATTATATTCAATCTTGGTTTATAACGTAGTTGCATTTGTGAACATAAAAGATGTTAAATAATAGGTACTTAGCAGATTATCACGAGCCGGGTTTGTCGGCCACTGGGTCACAGCTCAGTATTTCACAATATTGTCTTGTTTAGCACTAATAAATAAACATTTTTCTTTAAATTGCCAGGGTAACTGGGTATTAAACAATATTATCATGATCTGCCTAGCCTCGTCCCAACTACATTGGGGTCCATTTCCAGTCGATAGATCTGAATTTTACATAGAGCAACGACCTATCGGACCTCCTCAACCCAGAAACTGGATAATAGGATACACCATGGTAAGACGGGTTGTGAGACTTTAGAGCTTCTGACTTACAGTAACAACTGTCAAAGATCTACAAATGACAGCCGGGGCCAACAGCTTTACTTGCTTTCCGAGGCACGGGGGAAACTCGCTATAACAGATGGTCACCCACCCACAGACCAACCTCGGCAAGAGCGGCTTAACCCAGGAAGATCAGTCTTTGCAACCGTACACCATTATTTAGCCACGAGCTATCAACTATGGCTGTCAATCGGAAGATTATCAAGAAAATTGGAAATAATTAATTATTTTTTGCCATATTTTTCGATAAGCTTTATCAAAACCAGACTATCTATGATATTATTGTATCATATCATTCGATAGGAAATTGTCGTAATAATAAATATAGAATGATAGTCCTCATAAAAAGAAGACGCCTGCAATATTAATACGTGCAACATTTAAATAAGTGTATGATTAATTTGGTAGGCGATCGGTGTTCCTAAAAAAACAAATTGCTTTACAAACTAGCGAGCTGCCACAGTTTCACACGGGTGTAATGAGGAATAACGTACGCCAAAGTAATTTACTAATGAGGAAACTAAGAAGTGAAAAAAGTTAATTAAGTATCCTTTGTTCTGAAAATCACATATACATATACAAAAATCAGCTATCCCTAACTTCTTCGTTAAGCAACACATCCACCCATATTTTTTTTTAATCCCAGTTAAAATATCTGTGATAATAATTAACAACATGGCTATATATTTTGACTTGCACTGCTTCTATTCTCTATAAACACAGCCTTGTGACAGCGCGGCCGCAGCACTCACGGCACACTGGGAAAGTTTGCTATTCACTAAGCTACTGACTATGACACTAGGGTTCAGTGCTCACTCTTCACGACTTGACTATCTCAAAGGCGCGTCATCCTAGAGTAAGTACATCGTAATTAATAATCAGTGAAGTTATGGGGCAAATAAATAAGTAGCCACTACACGAATTAATTCTGTTTATTTTTCAGCCCAAAGGTGGAAGGAGGAAGATGGAACGTAAGACATAAGGGTCTTACGTTACATACGTTACGTTTCTTACGTTCTTTTTCTTCTTACGTCTTTCTTCATCGTGCTCTGCTAGCGCTGCTTCTGCGGTTGCTGAGAACCTCAAGCGGCGAAAATATAGTAACTTGAGTACGCTTCCCGTGACCCAAGAGCTGGCTTTTACCTTGGTCAGAGGCTAAGCTTAGCTATTCAAAGAGGCAACGCCGCCAGTCTCTTGGGCACATTACCGGTTCGCAGCGTTGAGGAGGAATTTTTCGATGCCTTGTAATATTTTAATTTAGTTTTTGGTTTATATACAGTGTATTTTGTTTTTTATTTTAAAGTAAATGATTACATCAGAAGTCGGTTAAAAAAGATCTAAAAGGAAAGAGGTTAAGGCCACAGCTGGTGGAATAACCACTCCGTCAAGTCCAGCGATGTAATTTCTTGTCGCAAACAGAATGTCAGGCCCCTTCCTCGTTGCAATCACTGAGATTAGTTTCTTGGACTTTAATATTAAGCCTCTTAGTAGAGCTATAATTATATAGAATGAAATCCCAGTTATCAACGATTTTTCATATATTTTTTTTAATATCATTTAATTAAGTCTAGGGCGGGAAAGGACGGGCAGTCAGACTTGTACTGACTAAAATCCGCGGTGTTCCTTCAATAGCCCTTCCGTCAGATTCTGACAGTCAGCAACAATGTTTGGCTACATCAACGTCTAACGTCAGCCTTTCGAGCCAATGCCTGCCGGGGGTCGCGGGACTAACGAGCTACCGTGACCGTAAAGTAGGTAATTACCGGGAACGTAAAGGGCTATTATAGGACACCGTGGATTTTAGTCAGAATAAGTTTGACAGTGCCTCCTGCCCGGCCCTGGGTGGGTAGGATTTATTTATTGTTTTTGCCACGATAAAAAAGCCATTGAACTGGTCTTCTTAAAACGTGCTGGAACACGTGATTGGTTAATTAATTTAAAACTAAATTCATATAAAAAACTAGCTTGTAACTTTATTAACAATTATTTCAAGCTGTGTCAAAAAATTACCTACGTAAAGCCGCATAAACATTAATATTTTTTAATGGGAACTTTTCTTATCTTATGTTTCTATTTAGATCTTTTCTATTTTGACTGAATTTATTATACCTTATTATATTTTTGTTTTTTAT
Source organism: Agrotis ipsilon (assembly GCA_028554685.1). Taxonomy (NCBI): domain Eukaryota; kingdom Metazoa; phylum Arthropoda; class Insecta; order Lepidoptera; family Noctuidae; genus Agrotis; species Agrotis ipsilon. The sequence continues at coordinate 1,359,672 of CM052963.1, forward strand.
TAAATTAGGTAATTTGGTTACGGTGGTACACGGCTTAACATCAAACTATTTAACCAGTTTATATTGGCCTCGCTTCACATGATCTTTTCGCACTATTAACGGTCAGCTTATACTGGATTTGAACAGCTTGATGTGTAGCCGTATGTACAGTACGATTCATGAAAGATGGCCACAAAAATGGCGGCTATCTTCGCACTTACACTCATGAAGAAAAGACTTAAGACAAAATAATATTTTAAAATAATTACTTATATTATGATAATAATATTTTAAAATGTTAATTTCTCATAAGTCTTCTTTCATGAATCGTAATGTACACCAACATAATTATTAGTGACCGACCGAAATTTCGGTTTTGGCCAAAAATATACCACTGCGTTTAAAGGACGTGTTCGCACTGTCCCATATTCCCATACAAAAGTACTGTAGTCAAAACTCAAAATAAAACTGCCAAAATCGTAATAAATGAATTATATTCAATCTTGGTTTATAACGTAGTTGCATTTGTGAACATAAAAGATGTTAAATAATAGGTACTTAGCAGATTATCACGAGCCGGGTTTGTCGGCCACTGGGTCACAGCTCAGTATTTCACAATATTGTCTTGTTTAGCACTAATAAATAAACATTTTTCTTTAAATTGCCAGGGTAACTGGGTATTAAACAATATTATCATGATCTGCCTAGCCTCGTCCCAACTACATTGGGGTCCATTTCCAGTCGATAGATCTGAATTTTACATAGAGCAACGACCTATCGGACCTCCTCAACCCAGAAACTGGATAATAGGATACACCATGGTAAGACGGGTTGTGAGACTTTAGAGCTTCTGACTTACAGTAACAACTGTCAAAGATCTACAAATGACAGCCGGGGCCAACAGCTTTACTTGCTTTCCGAGGCACGGGGGAAACTCGCTATAACAGATGGTCACCCACCCACAGACCAACCTCGGCAAGAGCGGCTTAACCCAGGAAGATCAGTCTTTGCAACCGTACACCATTATTTAGCCACGAGCTCCTCTAATCCAAAAATATAATCTCTCTAAAAATTAACTTAATTTTTTACGTTTCCTCTTCGTCTTTTAGACGAAATACCTACTGGGAAAGAAATATGACAAAAAACTTAAGGTAGGTACGAACATCACAAAAAGAAAATAACAACAGTTAATTGAAATGTTGAACTTATTTAATAATTAAGAAGACTTTTCTTAGATCGACCTTAAATCTAACTTAACAAACAATTAAACAAAGAAACAATAATTGACGACAATGGTACAGTCAGCATCATAAGTTGCTGACCACATTCAGATTTTCAAAATCGTTGTACACCTTATTATTACGCTTTTGATGCTGACTGTACTGTAACGTCTTCCAATTTTAATCAGACTGTCTCTGATATGCTGTATGGTTTGGAGTCAGGACATGCGGGAGGCACCTCCTCCTTCAAGGTCTTCATGCCCTTCAGCGTGTTCTTCACCACCTCGTACGGAGCTGGAACAAAAATAAATATCATCAAATTATTTTTCGCAATTACCTAATACTTTCAGCGCGATGGCGGTCGCTATGGCGCGTGTATCGGTTTGCTTTGCTCATGCAATGTACGATGTGATTTGCAACATTAACAAGTAAGTATACATTTTAAATATAAGAATGATCAAAACATTCGCTCCATTTAATTGCTTAGATTTGTGCAAAATAAGTTAGATGTCGGAAATTTTGCCAATTTTGACTCGAATCACTATGAATCAAAATCCTTTTAATATAAGTATTCGTTTTATTTTTATGTAAACGATGTGCTAATAATTAGATATTCATAAGACAAACTTTGGGTTTACGAAAAGGAGATAACTAGCTAAGTATACCCGCCACGGTTCCGCACGGGTGCAATCTCTACTATATATTATGCATGTTAAATACATAAAAACCTTCCTCTTGAATCACTATCTATTAAAAAACCGGATCAAAATCCGTTGCGTAGTTTTAATGATATAAGCATACATGGAGACTATGTAAGTAGTCATTGTGGTGATACGTTATTATACTAGGCCAGCAACAATAGACTCCGCACATTTACTTATTTATATGTCGGATCTTGGTTGAGTAAGGCCGTAAAGAGAACACAAGCGTCTTTGTTTAGACGTTGTGCTGAGTCTAAGGTACGTGTCTGATAAGCTCCACGATCCCATGGGACGACAGTGTTCGTTCGGACGTGGTGGTATTGACACATGCTACCCTAGGAACTGCACGTGTTTTCCTTTGATGGTCAGAGTACCTATTAATGTAGCAAAGTAGAGTTGGTAACAGACTCTGTAATAATAACTGTGCATAAGTTGAAGAAGCTATTTCTCTCATTTTCCCGTAATCCCACTCTGCGCCCACAATTGTTGACACGATACATGTCATTAAGTACTGTTATTTATTCTGATTCGCGAGCAATTATACCAGGATGCGACATCAGAAGTGGGATAGAAGCGGGTTGAGAGATTAATTTTCTGAAAGAGAAAATAGTGCAATTAGACTGTCGTGTAGTGTTTGAAAAACGGTGCAGCAACATAGTTGCTTTCTTACCTACTTACGGGTCAAACAACAAACTGACCATGCCGTTCTCGTTTGATATGGGTAAGATTAACATAAAGAAGACTTGCATGATGCACAGTTCTGCAAAGTTCTGCGAGTACACAAGGCTTTTGAAGCGATGAGACAATTGTTTTCATCAGGCCCCATAATGTCTGTCTAAAAAAAAAAAATGTGTTCAACAGTGTTTGAGTGAGAACGAGTAAGGTGTTATATTCGGTGAGTCATTACCATTTTAGAAGCACTTATCCGTAATGTGTTCTCAGGAGAAAAATACTTCATGTTTTCTGAAGTGTTGTGTTACTTTTGCGGGACTGCTGATCATGTGGTTCTGGGTTCGATTCCCGAGTAGTACGAGGTGTATTGTTTGATGCACCTCTACCTGATTTTCTAGGGTGATTTTATGATGCAACTTTGTTGCTCAGTTAATGTTTAAATTACCGCAACCCCATTGACTCCCTTAAGCACACAGTCGGGGGAGGACGTGCCGAACGTGCATGGGGGTTGATTCTCAGGTCAAATGCGAATAAATTCAGTTTTACAGGATTCTCCAATTATATTGGGTTGATTTCATGTATTGCGTATGCATATAGTTTGTGTTTGATTAATGAGCGACTTTAAAACGTCAATTTACTTAAGTTGTCAAATGAAGACAGCTACAAACTTGATTAGAAATTGAGAATATCTTAATCGTTAGAATCCTCAGTTAGTACGGTTATGTTCGTACCGTTGAAAGACAAGTTGACAGTTTTAGTGAAATACCTTTGAGTTATGTACTACCATACTGTTTACCCATTTGGGTATAGTGACCGTTATGGTGTTGAATTTCGATTTACCTGTTTTCCGATTCAAAAGCGGGGAACTGTTGAAAATAATGACAATAATCGGTAGAGGCCTAATCATGAGTTTTCACGTTTATGTGGAGTGTAGTAGTGTGAAGTATACGGGGACTCTGACGTTAATTTAATGGATGAAATTGTTTTCTCGTTTTTAGTACGAGAGGTGCAATTTTATTTTCCATACAAATTGCGCCATCATACTGTAAGTACACTGCAAGACCAAATACGTCGAATTCATGTTAGGGCCTTTTAACTGAAAATCTTATGAACTGGCCGAGCCTTCCATGTTTTCGTTGGCGACAGTTGGAAAAGAAATAGAAAAACAACTAGCATCCGATTATTTGAAGTCTGAAGATCACAGTAGCACCTCATGGTAAGCTGCTGTACCTCAATGGGAAGCCGAGCTCCGATATACCGACCATGCATCGAACGTGCTGGTTAAACCTTTGTCTTCTGCATCGTAGCAGGAAAAGTCAACAAAGTTGTTTGAAAACAAGACGGTGTCAATGTGATGTTGTTTCCTTTGCCAATAATGGAAAAAGTGTAAAACCCACAAAAAAAAAGATTTTAATGAGAGGATTTCATTATGTGTTACAATCAGTTACAGTTTATATTACGATTGGTCATCATACCAATGTTCATTGTTTAAAGATTGTGAATAGCTGAACCATTGTAAAACCCTATGCTTTGTGCTTAAACTCAACAAGGCTTTACAAAGCTTGATTGTTGTAGCTGATTTCATAAAGTCTTTGTAGAGACGAATTGGATCTTAGCATTCATAAAATCAAAACACCGGATGGCAACATGAGCGCCCAAATATTATAATAATTGGGCTTGTGTAACGCGATCACTGTAAGACAGAGAGCATTGTAAGTCTTTATGCAGAGTTGCACTTGACTATGTCAATGTTTATGCTGTAACCGACGCTTTGTTATCGGCATCGATAGAACGAAGTATAGACCCAAACATTATTCTCGGAAGTAATTATTACTGAATAATAATTGTGGTAATCGAAATAAATTACTCTTGATTTAGTTTAATCACATGAATTAGTGACTAACTGGAGTCTTGAACCAGACAAAAACCTTGTGGTTAAATAATGACAGCTACATAGGCTGGTAAATGTGGTTGAGCCACGTTTAGCTTGGTAATTCTGTGGATGGGGTAAAAATGGGGGTTCCACAAGGCTCAATATTGGGTCCTTTTCTCTTTCTTGTGTATATTAATGATCTACCCTATTTATTAAAAAACCAACCTCACAATATGGTGTTATTTGCTGATGACACTTCCCTAATTTTTAAGATAAATAGACGGGCCCAAAATCTAGACAACGTCAATAATGCCCTACGTCAAGTCCATGATTGGTTTACTGTAAACAATTTAGTATTAAATGGAAAAAAGACCAAATGTATAGGATTTGCTTTACCAAATGTTAAAAGCACAAATTATGATATAGTATTGAATCAAGAGATACTTGAATTTGTCGATAAAACAGTTTTCCTGGGGATTACGCTTGATGCACGGCTACAATGGAGTCCCCATTTAACAACGCTTTCGGGGCGGCTAAGTTCAGCAGCATACGCTGTGCGAAAAATCCGTCAATTTACCGATGTAGATACTGCTAGAATTGTCTATTTTAGTTACTTTCACAGTATCATGTCTTATGGCATTTTATTGTGGGGACGGGCTGCCGACATCGAATCTATTTTCATTCTACAAAAGAGAGCCATCAGGGCCATTTACAATCTCCGTAGACGCGATTCTCTAAGAGAACTGTTTAAGGAAATTAACATCATGACAGTACCTTGCCAATACATCTATGAAAATATAATGTATGTTAGAAAAAATCTGCATCTTTTTAGTAAGAGAGGTGACAGACACAACTATCACACTAGAAATAGGGATCAGTTAATTCAGCCGGGCTTCAGACTCGCCAAAGTGGACAATTCTTTCATGGGGTTCTGTTTAAAGTGCTATAATAAAATACCACAAAATATTCTTGAAATGAATGAGACTAAATTTAAATCATGTATTAAACGCACACTATGCAAGCTGGCTTATTATAAACTAGACGATTATATCGCTGATAATAATGCTTGGCTCCATGCTGGTCCTGCTCCACTTGACAGTGTAGGATAAATATTGATAGCGTTATTTAATATTCTAGTTGCAGCTGCTGAAGATTGTAAAACTGTATTTGCATTGTATAGACTCAATCTTCCTAGTTTTATATAGTTTCATAGCCAGCATTGTGTGAGTACTATGTACCTCGGAGCTATCATTCACTGAGTACCTACGTCTCTTATTGACTTGAATACCCTGGCGGTTGAGAGTATGTCATGCTCACTCAAATGTCTCGCTGATGGTGGCGCGTGTGTCGGATCGTTTAGCTCCCTTCAAAATGGTTGAGCTGAATGGTGCTGATACATGTGTCATGTTCGTGAACGGGCGCTGTCAGTTGGGACTGGTCATCTCTTAGCTGCCACGGACTATTTTAATAATTAATAACTTTATTTTTGTCGTCTTTTTTATATTTACTATGGACACTAATAACTTGCCACATCGTTCTCACATAATGTACCACCTGATGATGAATGATGTAACATAAGCTCTATAATCATTTTGGCGATTGAAAAAGAGTGTCCATGGAGTTTCTTGCTCATTCTTCTCCATTGAGATCTACGCTTTGGAATGAGCACCTACGGTACTTTCACAGTTTTTATGTCATGTGACTGGGACTGTAGCACCATAACTATTTTTAGCACTAGTTTTATTTTTTGTCTTGACATTTCAAAAGTGCCTATATTTGGCTTAGTTGAAATAAACGATTTGATTTGATTTGATTTGATTTGATGGCTGATCGCATTCACTGACTTTCTTAAGTGCCTGAGAAAACTCGCTAATAAGTTATTCCCTTAGTAGTTAGTGGCCTCAAAGTCTGACAACCATGAGCCTTGTCAAGGGGTATTGTAATACCCAGTACTGGCTGGGTTGTGGAGGTCAGATGAGAGCTCATTTTCTTTGGGGGACCGGTGATCGGCTACATCCAGTTGAACTGGAAGCTGATGCCGGTACGATTAGCAAAAGGCTAGTAAGGTGATGAAATAAATTGCTTTCGAAATATGAACGCTATATTTAACTACTGACCAGTTAGTGTCACGAAGTAATGATAGGATGATACTAGCAAGATTCTGAAATATTGTAGTATCATGAATTTAGAAGTCATTGTAGAGAAAACGGGTTACAGAATAAGTTCTTTACGATTACAAACAAGTTTCGTAAGTTTGCTGAGACTGCTTAAATAATTTTCAGTTGATTATTGCTCTGATAAACAATAGAGAGTGCTATTAAGCGCTGAAAGTTAAGTACCTTTAACGTAACGATCTGATGTTACAACAAATCCAGTAATAGTAAGGTCGCTCGTCTAGGTCACTGTGATGACTAGACTGTGTGTAGTCACTGGGATGACAGACGTAACCACGGAGATGGTTACGAGGTCCAAATCACATGGATGATTGAGGACGGAAGCAGTCACTGGGCTGACTGCTGTGTAGCCACTGGGATGGTTACGAGGACCTAGTCACGGAGATGACTGAGGTCAGGAGCGGTCACGGGGCTGACTGCTGTGTAGCCACAGGGATGGTTACGAGACCTGGTCACGGAGATGACTGAGGTCAGGAGCGGTCACGGGGCTGACTGCTGTGTAGCTACATGGATGGTTACGGGACCTGGTCACGGAGATGATTTTGGTCGTGATAGTTACAGGGATAGCTATCGGAAGCCAAAGATATGGCTTATAGAACAAATGATGTTGCTAAACTGGATTGAACTAAGAGACATTGCTACTAAGATAGCAGAATTGTCGTGTTTTAATTTAATTTTGTTTTAGTTAAATGGTACTTACACTTTGTTAAACTGGCTTGTCTAAGACAAATGAAATTTTTGTATCGAGACAAAATTTGTAAACAAATGACGTGATTATAATGTTGATATCTCATGATAATGACATAATCTAACTAGACTGACAATTTTGTAACAAGAAGAATTTGACACATTCTCTTGGTAAAGTCAGAATGACCGAACGGCAGTTTCTTGACATTGATATTTCTGGTACTGCAGATTAACACACGAGGACGTGTGTATTGCAGGATGACCGTGTCGGATCTTGGTTGAGTAAGGCCGTAAAGAGAACACAAGCGTCTTTGTTTAGACGTTGTGCTGAGTCTAAGGTACGTGTCTGATAAGCTCCACGATCCCATGGGACGACAGTGTTCGTTCGGACGTGGTGGTATTGACACATGCTACCCTAGGAACTGCACGTGTTTTCCTTTGATGGTCAGAGTACCTATTAATGTAGCAAAGTAGAGTTGGTAACAGACTCTGTAATAATAACTGTGCATAAGTTGAAGAAGCTATTTCTCTCATTTTCCCGTAATCCCACTCTGCGCCCACAATTGTTGACACGATACATGTCATTAAGTACTGTTATTTATTCTGATTCGCGAGCAATTATACCAGGATGCGACATCAGAAGTGGGATAGAAGCGGGTTGAGAGATTAATTTTCTGAAAGAGAAAATAGTGCAATTAGACTGTCGTGTAGTGTTTGAAAAACGGTGCAGCAACATAGTTGCTTTCTTACCTACTTACGGGTCAAACAACAAACTGACCATGCCGTTCTCGTTTGATATGGGTAAGATTAACATAAAGAAGACTTGCATGATGCACAGTTCTGCAAAGTTCTGCGAGTACACAAGGCTTTTGAAGCGATGAGACAATTGTTTTCATCAGGCCCCATAATGTCTGTCTAAAAAAAAAAAATGTGTTCAACAGTGTTTGAGTGAGAACGAGTAAGGTGTTATATTCGGTGAGTCATTACCATTTTAGAAGCACTTATCCGTAATGTGTTCTCAGGAGAAAAATACTTCATGTTTTCTGAAGTGTTGTGTTACTTTTGCGGGACTGCTGATCATGTGGTTCTGGGTTCGATTCCCGAGTAGTACGAGGTGTATTGTTTGATGCACCTCTACCTGATTTTCTAGGGTGATTTTATGATGCAACTTTGTTGCTCAGTTAATGTTTAAATTACCGCAACCCCATTGACTCCCTTAAGCACACAGTCGGGGGAGGACGTGCCGAACGTGCATGGGGGTTGATTCTCAGGTCAAATGCGAATAAATTCAGTTTTACAGGATTCTCCAATTATATTGGGTTGATTTCATGTATTGCGTATGCATATAGTTTGTGTTTGATTAATGAGCGACTTTAAAACGTCAATTTACTTAAGTTGTCAAATGAAGACAGCTACAAACTTGATTAGAAATTGAGAATATCTTAATCGTTAGAATCCTCAGTTAGTACGGTTATGTTCGTACCGTTGAAAGACAAGTTGACAGTTTTAGTGAAATACCTTTGAGTTATGTACTACCATACTGTTTACCCATTTGGGTATAGTGACCGTTATGGTGTTGAATTTCGATTTACCTGTTTTCCGATTCAAAAGCGGGGAACTGTTGAAAATAATGACAATAATCGGTAGAGGCCTAATCATGAGTTTTCACGTTTATGTGGAGTGTAGTAGTGTGAAGTATACGGGGACTCTGACGTTAATTTAATGGATGAAATTGTTTTCTCGTTTTTAGTACGAGAGGTGCAATTTTATTTTCCATACAAATTGCGCCATCATACTGTAAGTACACTGCAAGACCAAATACGTCGAATTCATGTTAGGGCCTTTTAACTGAAAATCTTATGAACTGGCCGAGCCTTCCATGTTTTCGTTGGCGACAGTTGGAAAAGAAATAGAAAAACAACTAGCATCCGATTATTTGAAGTCTGAAGATCACAGTAGCACCTCATGGTAAGCTGCTGTACCTCAATGGGAAGCCGAGCTCCGATATACCGACCATGCATCGAACGTGCTGGTTAAACCTTTGTCTTCTGCATCGTAGCAGGAAAAGTCAACAAAGTTGTTTGAAAACAAGACGGTGTCAATGTGATGTTGTTTCCTTTGCCAATAATGGAAAAAGTGTAAAACCCACAAAAAAAAAGATTTTAATGAGAGGATTTCATTATGTGTTACAATCAGTTACAGTTTATATTACGATTGGTCATCATACCAATGTTCATTGTTTAAAGATTGTGAATAGCTGAACCATTGTAAAACCCTATGCTTTGTGCTTAAACTCAACAAGGCTTTACAAAGCTTGATTGTTGTAGCTGATTTCATAAAGTCTTTGTAGAGACGAATTGGATCTTAGCATTCATAAAATCAAAACACCGGATGGCAACATGAGCGCCCAAATATTATAATAATTGGGCTTGTGTAACGCGATCACTGTAAGACAGAGAGCATTGTAAGTCTTTATGCAGAGTTGCACTTGACTATGTCAATGTTTATGCTGTAACCGACGCTTTGTTATCGGCATCGATAGAACGAAGTATAGACCCAAACATTATTCTCGGAAGTAATTATTACTGAATAATAATTGTGGTAATCGAAATAAATTACTCTTGATTTAGTTTAATCACATGAATTAGTGACTAACTGGAGTCTTGAACCAGACAAAAACCTTGTGGTTAAATAATGACAGCTACATAGGCTGGTAAATGTGGTTGAGCCACGTTTAGCTTGGTAATTCTGTGGATGGGGTAAAAATGGGGGTTCCACAAGGCTCAATATTGGGTCCTTTTCTCTTTCTTGTGTATATTAATGATCTACCCTATTTATTAAAAAACCAACCTCACAATATGGTGTTATTTGCTGATGACACTTCCCTAATTTTTAAGATAAATAGACGGGCCCAAAATCTAGACAACGTCAATAATGCCCTACGTCAAGTCCATGATTGGTTTACTGTAAACAATTTAGTATTAAATGGAAAAAAGACCAAATGTATAGGATTTGCTTTACCAAATGTTAAAAGCACAAATTATGATATAGTATTGAATCAAGAGATACTTGAATTTGTCGATAAAACAGTTTTCCTGGGGATTACGCTTGATGCACGGCTACAATGGAGTCCCCATTTAACAACGCTTTCGGGGCGGCTAAGTTCAGCAGCATACGCTGTGCGAAAAATCCGTCAATTTACCGATGTAGATACTGCTAGAATTGTCTATTTTAGTTACTTTCACAGTATCATGTCTTATGGCATTTTATTGTGGGGACGGGCTGCCGACATCGAATCTATTTTCATTCTACAAAAGAGAGCCATCAGGGCCATTTACAATCTCCGTAGACGCGATTCTCTAAGAGAACTGTTTAAGGAAATTAACATCATGACAGTACCTTGCCAATACATCTATGAAAATATAATGTATGTTAGAAAAAATCTGCATCTTTTTAGTAAGAGAGGTGACAGACACAACTATCACACTAGAAATAGGGATCAGTTAATTCAGCCGGGCTTCAGACTCGCCAAAGTGGACAATTCTTTCATGGGGTTCTGTTTAAAGTGCTATAATAAAATACCACAAAATATTCTTGAAATGAATGAGACTAAATTTAAATCATGTATTAAACGCACACTATGCAAGCTGGCTTATTATAAACTAGACGATTATATCGCTGATAATAATGCTTGGCTCCATGCTGGTCCTGCTCCACTTGACAGTGTAGGATAAATATTGATAGCGTTATTTAATATTCTAGTTGCAGCTGCTGAAGATTGTAAAACTGTATTTGCATTGTATAGACTCAATCTTCCTAGTTTTATATAGTTTCATAGCCAGCATTGTGTGAGTACTATGTACCTCGGAGCTATCATTCACTGAGTACCTACGTCTCTTATTGACTTGAATACCCTGGCGGTTGAGAGTATGTCATGCTCACTCAAATGTCTCGCTGATGGTGGCGCGTGTGTCGGATCGTTTAGCTCCCTTCAAAATGGTTGAGCTGAATGGTGCTGATACATGTGTCATGTTCGTGAACGGGCGCTGTCAGTTGGGACTGGTCATCTCTTAGCTGCCACGGACTATTTTAATAATTAATAACTTTATTTTTGTCGTCTTTTTTATATTTACTATGGACACTAATAACTTGCCACATCGTTCTCACATAATGTACCACCTGATGATGAATGATGTAACATAAGCTCTGTAATCATTTTGGCGATTGAAAAAGAGTGTCCATGGAGTTTCTTGCTCATTCTTCTCCATTGAGATCTACGCTTTGGAATGAGCACCTACGGTACTTTCACAGTTTTTATGTCATGTGACTGGGACTGTAGCACCATAACTATTTTTAGCACTAGTTTTATTTTTTGTCTTGACATTTCAAAAGTGCCTATATTTGGCTTAGTTGAAATAAACGATTTGATTTGATTTGATTTGATTTGATGGCTGATCGCATTCACTGACTTTCTTAAGTGCCTGAGAAAACTCGCTAATAAGTTATTCCCTTAGTAGTTAGTGGCCTCAAAGTCTGACAACCATGAGCCTTGTCAAGGGGTATTGTAATACCCAGTACTGGCTGGGTTGTGGAGGTCAGATGAGAGCTCATTTTCTTTGGGGGACCGGTGATCGGCTACATCCAGTTGAACTAGAAGCTGATGCCGGTACGATTAGCAAAAGGCTAGTAAGGTGATGAAATAAATTGCTTTCGAAATATGAACGCTATATTTAACTACTGACCAGTTAGTGTCACGAAGTAATGATAGGATGATACTAGCAAGATTCTGAAATATTGTAGTATCATGAATTTAGAAGTCATTGTAGAGAAAACGGGTTACAGAATAAGTTCTTTACGATTACAAACAAGTTTCGTAAGTTTGCTGAGACTGCTTAAATAATTTTCAGTTGATTATTGCTCTGATAAACAATAGAGAGTGCTATTAAGCGCTGAAAGTTAAGTACCTTTAACGTAACGATCTGATGTTACAACAAATCCAGTAATAGTAAGGTCGCTCGTCTAGGTCACTGTGATGACTAGACTGTGTGTAGTCACTGGGATGACAGACGTAACCACGGAGATGGTTACGAGGTCCAAATCACATGGATGATTGAGGACGGAAGCAGTCACTGGGCTGACTGCTGTGTAGCCACTGGGATGGTTACGAGGACCTAGTCACGGAGATGACTGAGGTCAGGAGCGGTCACGGGGCTGACTGCTGTGTAGCCACAGGGATGGTTACGAGACCTGGTCACGGAGATGACTGAGGTCAGGAGCGGTCACGGGGCTGACTGCTGTGTAGCTACATGGATGGTTACGGGACCTGGTCACGGAGATGATTTTGGTCGTGATAGTTACAGGGATAGCTATCGGAAGCCAAAGATATGGCTTATAGAACAAATGATGTTGCTAAACTGGATTGAACTAAGAGACATTGCTACTAAGATAGCAGAATTGTCGTGTTTTAATTTAATTTTGTTTTAGTTAAATGGTACTTACACTTTGTTAAACTGGCTTGTCTAAGACAAATGAAATTTTTGTATCGAGACAAAATTTGTAAACAAATGACGTGATTATAATGTTGATATCTCATGATAATGACATAATCTAACTAGACTGACAATTTTGTAACAAGAAGAATTTGACACATTCTCTTGGTAAAGTCAGAATGACCGAACGGCAGTTTCTTGACATTGATATTTCTGGTACTGCAGATTAACACACGAGGACGTGTGTATTGCAGGATGACCGTGTCGGATCTTGGTTGAGTAAGGCCGTAAAGAGAACACAAGCGTCTTTGTTTAGACGTTGTGCTGAGTCTAAGGTACGTGTCTGATAAGCTCCACGATCCCATGGGACGACAGTGTTCGTTCGGACGTGGTGGTATTGACACATGCTACCCTAGGAACTGCACGTGTTTTCCTTTGATGGTCAGAGTACCTATTAATGTAGCAAAGTAGAGTTGGTAACAGACTCTGTAATAATAACTGTGCATAAGTTGAAGAAGCTATTTCTCTCATTTTCCCGTAATCCCACTCTGCGCCCACAATTGTTGACACGATACATGTCATTAAGTACTGTTATTATTCTGATTCGCGAGCAATTATACCAGGATGCGACATATAAATTATAATGATGCTACAAATATAAACTCATAATTCTATTTCCGTAGTAAAAAGCTAATATTTTGACTCCGGGTATGTATTTAACAAATCAAAATAATTTGAACTTATTTGTTCATAAAATGGAAGACCTTGGGAACCAGAGTGGAGGGGAAGGGACTGTCAGAATCTTACCACCTCGGAAAAATAGCTACCCATATAAGAATAGTTTACATTACACTAAAGCATTTCAATCGGGAGAGTTCCTACTCTAAGTCAAATCCGCAACTGATTTTTAAGAAAAACAAATTTCAACAGATCCATTTTCAGTTTCCTCGTTTCGTAACAGGGAAAATTTTAGCTGTTAGAAGCAAAAAGAGCAAAAACATACACTCAGATAATATAGGAAAATATTTAACTAAATCAAAACTCCTCGACGAGAATGCATATCTCGATAACCTCTAAAATATACTTTTGTAATATCTAACAAGTTCGTTACAAAATGCTCGATTCTGGTCTTCGAACTTTGAGAATTAGTACACATTGAATTGCGTCACGATAAAATATAGACACCAAAATAGTGTTTCGCAATGACCGTCATACCTCTAGCGTCGGTGTAACGAAATTTAACTGACTCTTCAAGGTTCTTGTAAGCATAAGGCTCTTGTCCCAACGCTGTAGCAGCGTTTAACTGTAGAAAAGAAACATCACAAACGATAGCCGTAGCTTACAGCAGTGTCCAAGACATTCATTCAATTTCAAAATTCAGTGACATTCATTTTAATTAACCCCGGGTACGACGCTACACCGGTGGCAAGACCAAGACCCCTCTTCGAGGAGAAGCTAGAGAGAGGGCACAGCGTCCACATCTTCCGCCTGATGAAGGTCCTCACCAGACGTGGTTGTTTCGAGAGGTAACAGTGTCTGATTCGGCGAGAAAAAACGGCCGTGTAGCTAACGTGGAGAGTTCCCCTACTTAGGCGGGCTCCGCCATGTCCTCACTAAGGTGATAGGCGGTGGCGATTTTTCCTACCCGGCACTGCTTCTGGCCGTGCTATGAAGCTAGGAGCAATATGAAGCAGTTACCTTCTTCTTCGAAGTGTAATAAGCTAGTGAAGGATGAGCTAAACTAAATCTAGTAAAATGTTAACGTCAACGGAGGAGTAAGGAGTAATACATCGCGATGCTATTTAAATTTTAATTCCGAACAAAATCTCTGCGCTTTCCCTACCTATAAACTGCAACTGTGGCAACATACCACTCATCCGAATAGTTTTCGTTAAAAGAGAAAAAGCTGACTGTTCAGGTTCACACTGGACGGGAACTCGGTCAAACAAATCGATTTTATAATAATCGCTAGCTCACTCGCTGCTCGCTATTCGCCAGCGGTAGGACGCTTGCCTAAATAAATATTAGTTATTTTAATAATGTATTAAGCTAGTATTTTTAATTTATTTAGCACCTTGCTTTGTAGCTATTATTAGAACACTTTTAAATTAATTTGTAATAATTTCTTACTTCCACTAATTTAGCTCTGTGGTGCACTTGTAATGGCTTCTCTTGGTTCGTTTCGCAGGTCATATCAGTGTTGAACCTACACAGGCATTACTTTCCGGGGTCGCGAGACTAAAAAGTACCCGTGGCTCCCGAACGTAAGGGGCTATTGAAGGACACCGTGAATTTTAGTCAGTACAAGTCTAACAGTCTATCCTATCTTCACTGGTAGGACTAATTTGATGATTCTACCACGTTAAAAAAATACTGGCTTTATTTGTCTTTATATAAAGCAAAAAAAAATCTCTTTATAATAATACATAGGTTGGATTACCACGGTGCAATAATAAGCAAGTTAAGAGGTGTATAATTTAACACCTAACACTTTTACATGTACATAAAATCAACGCAAGTGTTTCTAAGAAAATGGTTCCGAGAAACAACGAAAACGAATACGTGTGCATGTAATCGCATGTGAGCAATTAAATTACAATAACAATGTACCAACAGTTACTCAACGGCTTTGCCATCGATAACATACAATTTTATAGTTACTTTCATAACCTCACCATTATTTTCAATTTACCTCCTTTATTTAGCCATTTTTTTTTTTGTGTTAAGTCATGGTGACACAGTTGTTCCTTTCATTTACGTTGTTGTGCGCTTACCAAAAATCGCAAACTAAATTAATCAACCGTCATTTTGTTTTTTCTAAAACACTTTCCTAATCGTAGCATTAGTCTAATAATGATCCCATTTCTGAAATACCTACAGCTGTAGTACGAAAAGGACTGAGCTTATATTCTGCCACCCGGCTAGGCCTGTTGCGACTATAATTATTTATGTAGATTTACATTCCTATTGCATTTGACAAATAGTTTACAACAGCGACTTTCAGTTAGGCTGATATTATTATCTTATAAACTAAACTTTTCAGCCCTGAACGATATTTTACCTACAACAATTAAAATATTTATTCTTATTTCTGACCGCACTTTCAAGCACCAAAATAATATAGGTCTATCTAACTGTTTCGCTTTATATCCCTAAATCATCGACCCATATTTAGTAAACATAAACTATAAAAACCAGACTTGATAATATGCCACGATTTATAAAAACGTAATTGCAATCGGACTCAGAATGCATCCTTGTGGGACACCTGGGGAACAGTTCGTTCCATAGAGAAAGCTTTTTTAAACGTCGTCCTTCTAAGAATTTCTCCTTTATCGTTGATAAGTTTACAAACATTAAATAGCTCACATAACCCAACAACTTAGGCCAAGCATTTTGTTCCACGCAACGCAGCAGGCATCGCTTAGCGACCGCGTCAACTATACCGTTTGATTATGAAACAGTATCAAAAGCAATCGCATGAGAACGAGCAATCAACGCAAAGGTGACCTTTTAGTATGATGATACATCAACTAAGTTTGTTTATGACCCTATTCGATTTAGATTTGTCAATTAAGTGACTCGCGTATCGAATGTAGGCTCAATGGTCTATAGAAGCCTGCCTTTAAAGGCGAATGAAACAAAAATAAAAAATCAAATGTAACTTTGAGAATTCTAGCTTGACAAACAAACGAAATGAGATAGATAGTAGGTAGTCAATATGGATTTGGAAGAAAGAGTGCAGGATCATGAAGCAGCTTGGTCCTACCTTTGTCTGTTAGAACTGTCATTGGTTGAATCATACGAAGTGAAATGATAATGCAATCTACAAAGAAAGAGGTAAATAAGAAGAGCAAGGTGTGCCAGTAAGGAAATAAAGGCCAACCGCCAGGATTGCGTATAATATTTATATCGGCGTTAAAGCCATTTAGCTATTATTACTACGTATAGAGACGACACCACGTATCACCACTGTGTCCTATTCAGGATAAGACAACGCGCACAAGTTCATTCAGACAGCTCTGTGGCGTGCTCTAAGCGCGCGCACTAATCCTGGATGGAACACATTGATGATGCGTGGTGTCGACTGTCGTCTCTATACGTAGTAGTAATAATAGCTCAATGGATAAAGCAAAATTCTTCTTAAAGCAGAACATATGGAAAATGACATTGGAAGTTCTGGAAGCAATTTTGTGACAAACAATTAATAAATGCCATGGCATCTGGTCATGTATAAATTAATTGTATGCAAAGAAAAACGAATCCAAACTGGTTAATGTTGATCCATTAAAAGTGGCTAGACATGTTTCGACTAGGTATCTATTTTCGTTGCTAAGGTGTCCTGTTATTTTAATTAATTAATGCCACGTCCTTTCCTTTATTCATCATCAGCCTATAATGTTCTCACTGCGGGGACACAGGCCTCCTCTCTGTGAGAGGGAGCTTTCCTTCATTAGTAACAAATTACAATCAAACTCTAACATTAGGGAACTCCAGTGTCTTTTTTCTATAGCCCAATGCTTTTTGGGAACACTGAGCCCAAATTGTATCCAATCCCAAATAGTGCCAAACGAAAGAAGTTACATAATTTTTATAAATCTCGAGGACCATATGGCTGAAGTAGAATGTTAAATTAGATTTGTTTTTAAATAAACAATTGGGTTAGTAGGTAGGCACCTAATGCTTGAAGAAGGAACCTAACAGAATTACGAGTACTATCCACTTCCTCAATCTTAAATACTTAGTCCTTCGACCAAACTTATTGACAAGGAAAAAATACACTTTTTTCGTATAAATAAGTACAATACAAGGGTACAATACAACAATGTTAAGAGTTACTTACCAGACCACATTTTCAACCTCCGCTTAGACGCCTCATTCTCATACGTGCAAAGTCTAATGAGATCAAATACTGCTAGAAAAGTTAAGAATATAAGTAAACTGTACACAATTAGTTGTAACATGGCAACTGCAGTAAACACAACGGCACGAGTCACCTCGTCGACGATAATAATACAACTAAAAACAGAAGGTACGGTAAGATACTGGTTTTTTCAAGACCAACTAATACGTCGGCTTGAACTTGAAATGTTTCTGGCTTAGCTCAATTTTATATCTAAGCAAAATATTTGAATTTACTTATAACTGTTATAGCCCTTTTGCATCTAATCGCCGCAAAGGTAGGTTTTTTCTTGTTTATTCATAACTATTTTACACAATATTCGAGTTTAATCGTTAATTTCTAAAGATCTTTAGTATTTTTCACACCTTGATAGTACCTAATTGTTTTCTCAGAGATAAAAAAGAATGACTTCCCCAATCTACACACTAAGGAAATGCTCTGCTACTCGGGGGCCTCAAGGAATCCAGGACCCCTGAGTTCCATTCCATCCCTAACTTGTACCACTGGGGCTAAAAAGTTTTTGAGCTTGCATCCTACATTCGTGGGATTCTAAAGAAACTGCAAGTCAATATATTTGGGGTGCTAAGACAGGAAAACTCCACGTGCGCTCGTGGACTGGAGTTCCCTCTCGGATACGTCCGGGGGGAAGACCAGTTTTTCGGGCCGGTGCACCCTGGGATGCGGGCAAAAACCCTTCTGGGGTCTCTTTGCCCGTATGCGAATAGCCTGTCGTGTGGACGCTCCAACGCGAGTCCCTCTGATCAGCAGAGGGCACAGCGGCGGAGCGGGCTTGCGGACGGTGAGTAATGGGTAGCTCGCCGTCCGACCGAGGACCAAGCCCGGGTCTGTGGCGCGTGTGAGTAAAAGTCTGACAGTCCCTTCCGCCCCACCCAGGGCGGGAAGACTCATTTGATGACTTTACCACTTAAAAAAAAAAAAAGTTGATTATATTTTTAACAGCTAAAAACTAAACATACTAAATCCAAGTGGGGCCGCCCCCTTGCCCTTGCCCTAAAATGCCTTAGGCCTATTTACAAACTCTAACGGAAGGGCCGTTAGAGTTTGTAAATAATTAAAACTGTACTTACATTTGCATAACTAAAACTGTACTTATTATGTTATGTATGTAATTTTTAAATGGTTTCCTTTAATGTACTTTTATTAAAATAATTAAAAATGTAAACATCGTGTTAAAAATAATAATAAATAAATGAAGGATGTACGTACCTACCTAATGTAGTGTTATTGTAAAGTGCATTAGCCGAAATGTATGCCAATGTCAAGTGTTTATAGCGATTAAAGTAAGGTTATAGCACAGGTTATAGTTAAAAGTGTAATAATGAGACGGCTTTTACGACCTTGCTTTAGGATAATTTAGGTGTTGGCTCAATTTCCGTTCTTATACGATAGACGTCCGTCTTGTCCATAGTATTGTCTAACGTAGTTTTTGAATATTAACGATAGAATAATTGAGGTTTTATAAAATTCAACGACATTCTAATGATTGAATGATTGTAACTCTGTACCTTCTGAATTGTGAACTCAACTTCCTTGATCATAAGTTTCATGGGTAAATACTTAATGGACGTAATGGAGATAAAATATGTTTATGAGTTTCATTTATTTCTGAACGAACTTTTTGGTATCAATATTTGAGAGCGCGTTCCATTTATGGTAATCGGTCATATTAAGGTGGATGCTCAGTAGTAGCCCGCGAAATTTAAATTTTCATGTATTTTTTGCAATTTGCTTATCAGTGTCAAGTTATAACTTGATCAAAATATGATTCGCGACAATAAAAAGCATAACTTTACATATCAGAATGATCAAAACATTCGCTCCAGTCCCGCTCACAAAGATTAGCTCAAATTTGGTAAAAAAACCGAAATCTAACTAATTTTGATCAAATATTTGTGAGAGTGAATGGAGCGACTGTTTTGATTATTTTTGTATATAAAACTAAACTTGTTATTGTCGCGAATCATATTTTGATCAAGTTATAACTTGACACTGATAAGCAAATTGCAAAAAATACATGAAAATTTAAATTTCGCGGGCTACTACTGAGCATCCACCTTAAGCGTTAAATACCCAAGTATCTCTAAGTAGTCTGTGACCCAAACTAGTCTGTGACCCGCAAACACGTTCTTTTAACGAGCCTTAAAAAAGATTGCAACAAAAAGAGTGATTGATTTTAACCATCTCCGCCCCAATGCTTAAAACCAGATAAAACGCAATAAAAAGAATGAATGAATACATGGAATCCTTAATTATTGTTCTATTTCAACGGACTTTTACGCTCGTGCAAAATAATCGTACCAAACGACAGAAGTCGCAAAAAGATCAAAAAATTGTTCCGTGAACAAATTGCTTACTTTTATGCTTAAAATATCTACAAACTGTTTGGGAATGAACCAAAAACTGTCAAGTTGACAGAAAGTGAAAGACAAAAATTACAATTTTCATTCGTTCGTTTTGTGAGAAACGTAAACAAAAATATTACAATTTCGTTGCTTGTCGACTCATAACAATAATTTATCATGGAGAAGGAATTAGACAGAGTAGTTGAAGAGATAATGTCGACGCCAAACGTGAGTGGCTGCCTGGTAGCCGACCATCAAGGCCTATGTTTAGCTGCTAAAGGCACAGCGCACGTTGACTCAGCAGGGATTGTGGTTGCAATATCGGAACAGGCGTGCAAGATACAGCCTAATCTGAAGCCGCCCACTGTCTGTTTGGAAACGGATAAGAAGCAGTGCTTGATCCAGCGACACGGAACGATCACGGGAGCGATAATTAAACAGAAATCATAGTAAGTTTTATTGTTATCTTTAGAATAAATGTTTCTTTGTTTTGATTAGCTGGGTAAGATAGCCTCCTCCGCCACATTGCGGAATGCCGAAATAAATCTTACTAATATTATAAAATGTGAAAGGTTCTTTGGATGCATGCAAAAAGACTACTGAAATTATTTGGATGTAATTTGGTACACAGATAATTTATAATCTGGATTAACACAGGATCCTGACTTTCCTGTGGGATAATTTTCCAGTACCTATAAACCAAACACACAATATTTGACAATCATTTTTTGCGTGAGAGGCAAAAATATCCAGCACCAAAATAAAGTGTTACCTAGTTTCAATCTACATCTTGACAATCCTGACTGGTTTTACTACCAGTATTATTATTTTGCTGTAAATACCAACATTTAAGTTAAAATAACAATGAAAGAAAATCCAGAATTAAGGCACATTGAAAAAATACTTCACTATTCTTGTTATTTTATTAATTTTTTTTATGTTCCTTTTTCAGATTTTCCTTCCAAAGAGACTGTACGCAAAAAAGTCCTAGAAATTCCAACAATCACATTCAACCGCTGATAACTCATCGGTTTTTGTTATTATGCTAGAAAATTATTATAAAATATAACAATTATTATATACTTGTATTAATATATTAATGTAACTAGTGTATTTTTGTAAATAAACAATAATGTTATAACTTTTTATGCTTGTTTTTTGTAACTACCCGATTTCTGATATAAAACCAGAGATAGTGATGAAAGTATACTACTGACTCTAATATATACCAACAATTTTATGCCATCTGTATTCCTCCGAAAGCAAAGTGCAACATAAACGTGGGAAAAACTAGTCTGGCCACAGTGCTACTTGCTAGACGCCCACTGCGACGGACGTCACAGAACAATCTCCGGCCATCGCAGACGAGGGCATGCGGGCGGTGAGTAATGGGCGACTCGCTGTTTGATCATGGACAATACCCGGGTCGATGGCGCGTTGTGTTCCACGCGCGCCTCAGTGTGTCATAACAATGACGCATAGAGTACTTTTATCAATAACGGAACCTTGACCTTAGAGGGCCGAAGCCTGCTCGCTGCACTTATGAGCTACCGTGACCCCGGAACGTAAAGAGCTATAGAAGGACACATTTTTGATATGTGTAGGTACGATAAATTCTGAAATTATCCGACTAATTAGCGGCATTATTTTTGTTGTCCTTCATGTCAGTAGTTTCGCGGGAAGACAGTCCAAGGCAATTGAAGGAACATGGTTAGCTGGGTACTCACTTAGCAGCGTTGCATGTAACGTATCAGATACAGTATCAAGTGAGTACGTAGGCTGGAGGCTCGTGACTCGTGCCTACGTAGGTACTCACTTGATACTGTATCTGATACGTTCATACGTCACATGCAACACTGCTAAGTGAGTACCCAGCTGTTTATTTTAGTCAGTACGAGCCTGACAGTCACTCACGCTCCACCCAGAGCGGTAGAACACATTTGAATGCTTGTACCACCTAAAAAAGGGTGTTGTTGGTTCGACGACACGGTTGGCGCAGTGGCCGAGCGATCGTCTGTTGCGCAGCGTGTCACGGGTTCGATTCTCGCACGGAGCCAATGAGCAAATATTTGTATGATCTGCAGGTATTGTTCTGGGTCTCGCGCAGTTCTAACGCGTCCACGATACAGGAAGAAATTCCTAATATATGGCAACGTTTTTAGAATAAATAAATAGTGTTGCCACACACAAAAATGAAGGAAGGTACAAAATAAAACATCCGCTTCAATATACACACATTTATTACAGATATGTTTTCCTAAATATAACACGAACGTGACGAGAAACAACTGCAACCACTTACACTATACAACTATGCATACTCTTACCGTAGTGTTACAAACAATTGTTACTATTTACTACCTGGTTTCAGTGCAGGGATAAATACTATGCCCATTATTGTTGCCTATAATGCCCGTGCCACACATGTGATCAAATAAGTGTGCACATGTCTGGCCTTACGCTAGCTCGCAATTCGCACTGCTGTGTATTATGCCGGCGCCTTATACATACATAATACCTTTGCCTGTAATTTTCCAAGGGCTAACGTCTACGTGTATACTTCTACCTAATCAACGTTACTTTATTACTTGAGAAATAAAATGACATACACTTAACAAAATTCAACGGAGATTTTCTCGTGAAATACTGGTTTCTACTACGATATAAGACATATTTAGTAATAACATGGTTTGTAATATAGAAAACTCATGAAAACGCAAAACTTTAATCAATATATTGGTGGAACATTGCTTTTAAATTCTGATTAAAGTAATAATTACTCATGACTGTACCTGATCTGAAATTAGTAAGTCCCTAGTAGGCGATCATATCAGCTTCCAACTGCGCACTAATCTAGATTTCTTGGCTGATGTTGAGAATCGTTGCATGAAGTCGAGATCTATACCTGTTACTCAGCACGTCGCCTAAGCGTTTTTCTTCCGTCACTATTATGCCAACATTTTACAAAGTTACGTTTATAAATCTCAGCCATAAGCTGAGTACTCACTTAACAGTGTTGGATGTAACGTATCAGATACGCTATCAAGTGAGTACGTAGGCACGAGCCCGCTGTGAACCTTTCGCTGTAAGTTCGCAGTGATACCGCCACTCAGCGGGTCATACTAACACAAAGGCGGCTCTCGGTGTGCTCGGACGAGCCGTACTCACTTGCAGGTTGATACAGTATCTGATACGTTACATGCAACACTGCTAAGTGACTACCCAGCTTTAGACAGTACTGGCAAGTGGCACTTTACAAAGCCAGCTGTTCTCTAAATTTATAAGCATTATAGGGGGTCATATGTTTGATTTATTATTGTTATTAAAAAAATTTTAGTAATGTCTTATTTAGCTGCCTTTGATGGTTCCCCAATACATAAAATGAAAAACTCCTTGGAAAAAGGTTTATTCGTTAAACATTTAACTACCGAGTGCAATTTTAAATAGACCACCACCACTTATTACTTCGTGGTACTACATTTTTTTTATTGCAATTTGATGTTATGACATAGACACTAGCGCCGCGTCAAAAGGTAATAGGAGCGTCAATACAGAGCGAGCAGCCGCGCGACGAAACTGCCTCGCGAGGCTGCTCGCTCTGTTTGGACGAACCTATTGACGGGTGGCGCGGACTCTAGTTATAATTTTATCACTGCACTAATTCCTTAGTATACAAGCAACATATTAATTAACGATCTCAATTAACATCCTAACAGAATATTTAACTAACCAAGTTGTAAGTGTTACGGGGTAAGCCAGAATCATAATATAAACTTATCAATTTAATCATAGCATATACTATATACAATCTCAACGTAAATTCTTATTAATAACAATTAATTCTAATATACATAAATAAATCGATGCATGTAAAAATCATGATGTATCTAATTAAAAAAAAAAACAATGTAAAATTTAAATAAGGAAGCACAAGCCACCTATCGATCAATCATTCCAATCAGTGTTGCAAGTTCATAAATTAATTTTAAGCGTTCCTGTTTCAGAAAACTGGCAACACTTCATACAAATTCAAATAAAAAAGAATCGTTCACTAAAATATTGGCTGTGTGTGAGCAATAATGTTAAAACTAGCAAAATATTACCTAAGACTAGGGCCTTTCTTATACACAATAATACTTACGCAGTCAACGTGGCGTTTAAAATTGTTATTTTACAAAAATATCTTGCGATTACAGTAACAGTGATAATTTAATCTATTTATATTGTTGCAGAACAATTATCTAAGGGTGTTATATAATTTCTTAAAATGTGTCTGTTACGAGTTGAAAGAACCAGTCCTATTAATGACGAATAGTATGCGGCCACGATAACAAACGAAACATATTGTGACGTCATACAGGGTTTTGTAAATATTGCACGGTCATAAATAAACAATGATCTTATGAATATATTATGACATTTACAAGGTAATCATTAATGTTATTGATATTGCACATAATTTTTTCTAGTGTCAGTTGACAAATAGAAGTCATTGACCTTTTCGTTCTTATCGTGGTTGCATAGTTTAGTATTGCAACTAAAGCTTCATTTCTCAGCTTAACATTATAGTACTAGATTGTTCAACTGTTAATAAATGTATTACTTCAGGACGAAAAACATGTTTAATAAGTATTGTAGTAAGTAATGTTACAATTTCTAACCTCACTTATAATTGGTTAGGAATTATTTCGTGTAGTATATTCTCAAGTGTGACCCACTACACTTAACAATATCTAAAAACGTACAATCTCAACAAATTGACATTGTTGTAACAATGTTTTAGACCAGCCCCCGTAGACAAAACGCTCCATAGTCTTTTCCAACTTTACTCCCTAGGGCAAAAAAAGTAGAAAATCGACTAAGGAGCGTTTAGCTCTTGGGGCAGAGCAGGAACTACGTGCTCGTATATATTGAGGCATGCAAGATACAAGTATATTTAGAAAAATAGAGGACCAAAAAGAAAAGACCCATAAATTCAGTACGATTTCGGAATGCATACGTCAGTTATTAGGATTCCAATGCCTTGTGTGAAAACAGGTGTCTTCACAAGTGGCGCACTCTGCATGCAAAGTACGAAATTACTTTTTCAGACACATAATTACCATTTTGAAATGCAAAGGAATCCGTTTCTAATGTCTTTAACAAACACAGCTCTATAAAAATGCTCCCGAAACAAATCACAAGTTCATAAGAATTACGATTATTATGAAACAAAGATTTAAATCGTTAGATGTGACCTCACACAGCGACTCCACACATTACGCGTCGAACAGCCGTGAGGAAGACAATGCTGTTCAAATATCATAGTCATCAATATGGTGTATCTAACAATTTATATCCTTGATAGAATATCAGTAAGTCTAGCACGAAGGAAGGCGTAGCTATACAATATATTCTATAGTAACAAACACTTTACATCAATGTCAAGAAAATTTCGCTAACTACTATGCTAGGTATCATTAAGAGACGTGCCACACGGGCGTTGTGGTTACGCTGCGTCGTTTCAATGCAGTCAATGCCACAAGAATACTGCGTAAACGCAGCTATCTCAGTCTTCGATATGCTCATATTCACTCAGTGTTCGCTATTAAATACTGCGCTGCCACACACCGTGTATCATTTTAACGCATCGTGTGGCAAGTCGTTCAGATTTATAAGTAGAACGACGGATCGTCACCGCTAAGTCGACGCAGCGATAACGCAACGTCCATGTGGCACCGCTCTAATTCGGATCAAAATCATTTGATACAAGACATATGGCCGTACAAACCGTTAAATATAAATTTAAATTAAAAAAAATATTGCCTGTAAATATGGACGAAAATAAGATAAATAATGAGCAATAATATAATTCAATTTATGATAATTTATGTGTGATAAAAATATTGTAACAGTTTTATTAATGGAACAAGACTATGCCACCATAGTACCATCTTACTGTGAAAATATCTTTGAAATAAAAACGTTTCATTTTTCTTCTCAGAGGACTAAAATGAGTTAAATATTGCACCTGATATTTTAACATTAATTTACTTCGCCCACAAGTGGGACAAAATGTAATGTTATTTTTTAGTTAGGTCGCGAGATTGTCGAAACAAGGTACCGCGGTCCTAGATGGCAAAAGACAAATGAAGGGACATGGTAGATTTTAGCCAGTAGTCTGACAGTCCCATTACGCTCCACGCCGAAGAACGAGCAGATAGGTAGTATATGAAATATATTTAACACATTTTATATCCTCATTGAAAATAATAAAACGTCATAAAAGAACCTAAAAATGATCCATTGGGCACCGTTCGTTAAAAAAATTAACATTAAATAATTAATTATACTAGTAACAGCCCTCGACTACGTTACGATTACAACTCTCTACCTAACGAACGAATAAATATGGATTCAAGGGATACATCTTAGCTCAAGGTACTAGATTTCCTCCTAATTTTTATATTACTATAATATAAACGCCGTGACTTCAAAATTGACATAGCTTTTAACATGGGTTTAAGGCCGCGTCTCAACTAAAGAGAATGTAGTGCGAACACGCGAGCTATTCGTACGTAACGTTTGGTAACGCCGCCAGAAGGTGCCACCGAACAAGTGATTGGCATAATAATATTAGAACGATCGCTTGTTCGCACGACGTCGACGTACGCTTCAGTTAGGACACCGGATTATAGTAGGGACGAGACCAAATCGTCTGTAACTTTATTTTTTTTTCTATTAACTTTATTTTGAAGCCACTTCACAGATACAAGATTGGCCATCAATACAATCATATTAATAAATAATTCTCCTACAAAATTACTTCTGTTTGAGGTTCATTTTCATAGATTTCAAATGCATTGGTCCTTTATTATGAACATGTTATTATAACAAGACCACTTATTGCACAACTGCCTCTATTGCAACCAACATAACATCTATTTTAGTTTAATCTCCACTTTTGGGCCAAGCGATATGGTACAATATGTCTAAGTATAATATTTGCTTACTTCATAAACCTCTATAGATATAACAAATAATTGAATATTATGATACATGTTGAATATAACCATAGACAAGAATATTAACTATCTACAAGCAGACATAAATAAAAAATGTTGGCAATTCTATTATTTTGTTTGGAGGACAGTTTTTTTTTTTGTTGGCAACACTGAACTAAGGAGTTTAACAGTGAACATTGCTAACGCCTCGAATTAATAATTAGCTTACACCATTGATAGAGGCGCTATTTAAGTCTTTTAAGGGATTTTTATGCGCTCCTTAGTACAAGAGTACGAACAAAATACTTACATCATAATATTATAGAAAAGGTAGTAATTTTAATATTATGCCAAAAACATTGATATAAAAATTTATATTGCGAATTCCCGTTATTGACCATAATTATGACATTTAAAATCGGCCATTTTAAATATTGCAGCTTTTCCTGAATTCGGAAAACTTTATTTTTGTTCAAAGGTGGTATATTGAGGCGTTTTTATTAAAATTGACAGCGGGTTGGTGTTTGACTTGAACAAGCTATGGTGGCGCCATAAATTTCATAGTTACCATAGTTATTATAGAATCAAGGTTTATAAAAAATCTCTGTGTTCTACAATGTACTAGGAGCGCATATCGTGTAGAAGACTCACGTAGTCGGCTTGCGGGGTAGCCGATGAAGCTGACTGCTGATTGGCCGATCACATGCGGCCGGGGACGCCGGTGAAGCTCATTGGCTGTTCGTTCGTGACGAGGTTGGCGCGGGGAGCGTTGGTTGGTTGCCCCACACCCGCCTCTAAGTTAGCCGCCGACGTCCTCATATCATCTATTGAACCTCTGTTGAGAAATAAAATATATATTTATTATTTTTATTCTTATATATGTGGTGTAAGACATCGATGCGCAGTGTTCCCACTAATTCAATAGTTAATAATAAAAAAAATATTTTTCAAGCTGTACGAGCCATTATATCTTGACCTCAGTTTGTTTGATCTTTCCTTAAATTTAACGACCAGCTTATACTCGATATGCGCCGCAAGATTGAATTCATGAGAACTTAGTACATCGATTTTATTTAAACTTCGTATGTTGAATAGTGTTCATGAAGTGCTAAGAATTAAAATAAAAGGTGCAAAATAGAGTGCAAATGTGAATAGCTAAAAATCATTATATGAATTTGTGCAAAGGGAGGGAATTTTAACACTCCAATTAATTTCTAATAACATTAACTTAACTAGCACAGAGCTTTGTAAAGTAAAATAATAACCAAATTAACAAATAACATCTTAAAACGAAATAACACACTACAGCTGTTTATAAATAAATAAAAAAGAACAACATGACAAGTACATAAAAAAATTATTGTCCCAAATGCTGAAAAAAAATCCTGTGCAAAATAAATAAAGAAGAGTTTTATACGAAGGAGGCACATGCAACAATAAGACCCAGAACCATAGAGCTAACTAATAAGGCCCCTCGTACATAACGCGACGCAAGTCTCCGATACCTTTCGAGTTTAGTATCCATTGACGCATGCCTGTGTACGAACCTCTATGGATTTGTATTGCGATAGTCGCATGGATATCACAGTCGTAATGAGACTTGCATCGCGTTCTGTACGAAGGGGCTTAGCTAAGTCGAGCTACATCCGTAAATAAAACCTTATTTCCGTACAGTTTAGGTTTTTATTCGTATGATAAGCTTGATCAGAATCGTCTATGAGAATATGTAACTCAATGTAATAACAATAAGGTCTATTTTCGGATGTATGTTTCGCTGTACAGATTTGTGCTTAAGAATCAAGTCATTGTCATATTTTGACAAAATCATCCACATTTTAAAACCGATGCTGAATCCACTTGAGCTTTATATCAATGCAATAAAAGCGAAACTCGCTCATTTTTTTTCTGTTCATATAATATAATTTGGACGTTTCGCTTGTATTGTCGATCAGAGTAGCTTAAGTCGATTCTCTATCAATGATTTAAAGAATAATTTCATTAAAATAGATCATAGTTCCCACCACCATGCAAGCCTTAGCGCAGACGAAAAGAAGACAAAGACAAGACGAAAGACTGACACCCAGTTTAAAGAAAGAAAAACAGTAGACATTTTTAGTAAATTTCTAATGATCAATTCATCGATTTTTTCGCAACAAATTATTGAGCATTGTTTTTTTATTGTCTATGGTAACTGTACTCAATAAGTAAGCGTTATATACTTTCAATCATACACATAAAGCATGGACTGAGAACTTGCTGAAATTGACTGCTTTTTTGAAGAAAAGTGATTCAGCGATCACTACATTTAAAGACAATAACTTTGTCTCTCTCGCATTTTTCAGCCTGTAATTACTTTACAGCTAGATAACACACCAACTCTACTTGAGATCAGTGGTGACAAGTGGTAACGATACCGACTTACGATCTGTAGGTCGTGGGTTGAAACCCAGCCAGACGCATATTTTCTCTAATTTATTTCATCACTACTAACAGTGAAGGAACATCGTGAGGAAATCCGTTTACAAAACCGCAATGGGTTCGCGTGGATTACAGCCAACTCCCTCTTACAGAGAAGAGGCCTGTGTTTCACTAGTGGAAACGTTATAGGCTGATCTTGTTATCCAAGGTAACTTTAAGTCCATCTTCTATGTCTATGGCCACGAGGCGAAATTACCAAGTGTTATATTCTATTCATTTCACATAATATAATTCTCCTTCCAAAAACTAGGTGTCAACATGTTAAATGCGTGCCTCATTTAGTTGGGGCGCCACACGTCGGGGTCCTCCATGAGGGTGACGTTGTGGTCGTGCGAGCCCGTCAGCGGAGCGCCCGGGGGCGTGGTCCCGCCCGCCGCCATCGCCGCCATGTCGTCGCGGGACCCCCTGTGACCCCACACGCACACACAACACACATCGGATTAGTAACACACCACACACCTTTAACCCAGTTAAAACACACAGCAAGCTTTTTTAAAGCATTTAAAACACGCGTGAAGGGATAATTGTGTTAATACAGGTTATAAACTATCTGCGTTCCAAAATTCATTCAAATCCATTGAGTGGCTTTCGTGTGAAAGAGTAATAAACATCCGTCCATCCTCAACTTTCACATTTATAGTTGTAGTAAGATAAATTAATTACGGTCCAGTAACTTTTCGAATTTTGCCACATTGGTAGCCAGTTTTAGGCAATATAGTATCTGTGGTGTCTGTTGATGGCTATTCTCAGCCATCAACAGACACCACAGATATTATATTGCACATGCGTATGCGCAGAAAGAAAGAAAGTGTGCACTTGTGATTACAAGTGTACACTTTCTTCCTTCATTTAAAGTTTTAACCCCCACGCAAAAAAGAGACGGGTTGTATCAAATACATTAATGGCCACATGGCGAAAAAAATTGTTTTGTTTTTTTTCAATTTGTGGCCCTTTTGTATTTAAGCGGACACATATTCATAGTAGAATTAATAGTCTATTCATTGACCCCAAATAATTACTACTACTTTTTACTTGTCTTTTGCAAAATTCCTGCATTTTTGGTCACTATCCTCTGTTACTTATTAAATAGTTATTGAGTTATACTTGGCTTAGTTATAATTTATAAATAAATAATTACAACATAATCAACAACAGAACTCTTTCTATCATAACCATTTTTTCCATTCGCCTCAATTACCTACTAAAGTGCACTCACTAAGACCAATAATTCCGTAGAAACAGACTGGTAAGATAGACATAAGATGCTCACAGATTACACATGGCAATTATATATAAGCAGGATTTAGAATAAAACTTATAATTACAC
The DNA here is from genome assembly GCA_028554685.1 of Agrotis ipsilon. Taxonomy (NCBI): domain Eukaryota; kingdom Metazoa; phylum Arthropoda; class Insecta; order Lepidoptera; family Noctuidae; genus Agrotis; species Agrotis ipsilon. The sequence continues at coordinate 1,390,521 of CM052963.1, forward strand.
CCACACCCACAAGAATTACTGACAAGGATTAATTTCAAGGAATATTTTTATCAAAGATATAAATACATTTTACAATTAATCAAGGTATATTAGTGCACAAAATTAAGGGCAAGTTGTTCGATCAAATTGTTCGTTAGACCCCGTGACGGGGACAAGGTTAAAAAAGAAACTAAGTATTGTTAAAATCCCATACATTTTTTAACACTTGTTTAAAACTAGTGATCAAAATTCTCGTCCATATTCATACGAGTATTTCGCCAGTAAAATAAAGGCCATTAAAAATAATTTGCCACCGTTAATTATTACTGAGAAATACGTTCTGGTAAATAATAATTTATCAATCATAATTTAGTACAAGTTTTTCATAAAATTATTCCCATTTTTACAAGATAACTATTAAATGAGGACATGTGACATATTAAGGTGGTCAAATAACACTTGTCATAGATTGAAGTCAGCTTATTGTAAAATGTACAAGATTATACAAGGGTAGTTACTAAAGCTTCCCTGTTGAGTTTAGATAGGTAGACATTTTTTTTTTCACAAATATCTTTACAATTCAAGAACTATGACGATGTATTCCCATTCCCACTGTACCCATCAATGGAAACAGTGCCATACAAATAAAAAAATCTTATTGCTATCCCCATTGAACAATCCCCATCCACGGTAACAGATGAATGCTAAAAATTTTGTTCCCGCTGTACATCGGACCATGAATAAAATTCCCAATATCCCCATTAATGTTAAAAAGAGACAAGATTAGTGCAGAATTTAAAATGAACCCCATAAGTGGGTAAATGGGAATCCACAGTTTTGTTTATAACGCTTTGTATGTGTGTGTATCTGTGAAAGTAGAATGATACTGACTTTTTACCAAGCGCCATCATCCCGTAGATGATACCAGTGGCGAAGATCAGCCCGCTGCCGAACCACGTGCTCAGGCTGATGAAACACATGAAGAATGGCGGAATTGATAACCTGGAAATGGAGCAAACAAGAAAACTGATTATATAGAGATAAACACAATAGGTGTTGACAGAATCAATAATAATTGTCAAGCTTAATTAGTCCTCAGTAAGAGATTTGTAAAATAATGGATACGTATTTTTTCTTTTGTTGAAGTAATGCGTAATTATAAAGATATAACGCATCAAAATTCGAGAACTAGATTTCGTGACGTCAGAAGCAAGTAAAAGCTGTAGGTACCTACTTGTGACGTGTTGGCAATTGTTAAAGTGTCGTATTTTATCAATTCTGGTTTACTAAACGAAAGAAAAAATACGTATCAAATATTTTTTTTAAATCTAACAGACTAATTAGAGTTTTCAGTCAAATAGAAAGAAAGAAAGAAATAAAAGACGTTTATTGACACATGCCATAAGTACACAACATAAAAAAGGAACAAATATTTACAAGAAATACCCTTTTTTTGTTATTAGTGATGGGTTTGCTGTTGGCTTCAGTCTAGGTCAGAGGTGACACAGAAAAAGTCAACGATGAGCTTACACAGAAGCCCCTCCATTGTAAACTTTGAAGAGAAAGGATTGTTCGCGTTCGGTAACACAGATGGTATTATCACCTGTTTATTATCAACAAACATTTGTTCCGTGCGGGAATCGAATCACACGCAGCGCAACAGTCCAATCGCTCAGTCACTGCGCCTATCGTGTTGTCAAGTTAATAAACTTGATATTGGAACTGAATATTGTAACTAAATAAACAACTAAATATATTCATTAAATGATAACAAAACGTTGAGTCACATGTTTTACAGACTGGAGGATAACGCCAGCATTGAAGAGCGCATACACAAGTACAGTCACAAGCAATAACATGTATACAATCAGCAGAATTCAAAAGCGATTTACTCCTAACATTAACGATTTACCTTTTGCGTATTTTTGAACCTTCTATTTTGGAAGCCATGCTATTACAAAACCGGTTTTATATCAAAGTAGAAACCAGTATTTCATGAGAAAATCGCTTTTGAATTTTGTTAAGTGTATACTTGTTATTTCTCGTGACTGTACACACGGCTATAAAAGTTCGTCTTGGCCACACTTTGTATGATCTGAACGGTCAGCTTATACTGGTTTTGCATAGCTTATATGTGTAGTCGTGAGTACACAATGCTCGAACCATTCAATCGCGGTCGTGACGTCGCACACAATCTTCAACGCATGCTATGAAATTTTATTGCTTTATTATTGTGGTGGGAGTTAACAGACACCGTTGTTTTAAGTCATCGCCATAGATATAATAAAGAAGGAGATATGGCGTGAAGTTCAAAATGTATAGAAAACCGGTGAAGCCACGATTGCCCCTCCATAACGCTAATATTGCACACACAGTTAGGTCAAAACAATACTACGAACAAGTGCACACACGCGCCGACAATAACTCTGTCATTTAAATATAAACCTTATTCTTTAAACTGCAGCGTGCTTTTTCCGTATCATTAGCTCACACTCAAAAAAATATCATTGTGTGTTGTAGGGACACGGGGGCGGAACGGCATAGTGCTTGACTAAATCGAAGAATTTTGATAAATATATCGATTAAATTTTACAGGTTTGGAATTAAAGTAAATAAAAACGATATGAAACCAACAAAAAAATATTTAATGAATGTATAAAATGTTCCAAATTAGATCTTTTAATTTAGTGCACATAGGTTACTAAACTAAACATTAATGAACTTACCTACTTCACGATCTTGGTTACGCATTTAACTACTACGCTTTAAAACAATAAAAATCGACCTTTCAAACTTATAACAAGTTAACAAATTGAAGAAAAATCTAAAATATTATTAAAACAATATTAGAAGTCGACTTTTTGTCGATAGACTTTGTCAGACCTCCACGAGCACAACACTAAGGCCCTTCGTACACTAGGCGACTCAAGTATCCGATACCTTACGACTTCAGTATCCAGGCGACTCTCGCAATAGAAATCCATATACGTTCGTACACATGCTCGCGACGCGCGACGCAAATCGCGCGCTACCTATCTGTTGACATCGCCGCTACTTGAGTTTCTGCGACTTTCAATATGGCGGAACAATTTATTTACCATTATTAATTATATTCACACAATAAATGGTTCCGTAGCATATTCTTGAATCACTTTTGGAAAGTAATTATTTTAAAATGTTAAAAAAATATTCACTCAATATTCAATCCTCGTAATAAATCTTAATTTGGTATGCAGTTTAATAAAAAAATTGGGAGAGAGGGGTCTTTTTTCTATTTCATTGAATAAAATTTATTACGAATAAAGTATTATATTTACAATCCTCACAATAAGCATTTTCATTTAATGTCAGATGATGCAGTTTACAATCTTTTTCATTGTTGTCCCTCCGATGTCTATGTTGTTTTAAGATCATAGGACTACTGTGAATTTTCTTGTAATCTATATACAAAGAACTTCTATTATTTGTATCTTTTTCATAATTACAAATATACCTACTCAGTATTTTCGGAGATAAGAGATAATACAGAAAACACACTTGAGGAATAGGAACCGATATGTTTGGAAATGGCATACCTATCTACTTAACTGTTCTAAATGTATTCAATAGATAATTGTTTACAACATAATCGGTCAAAAAAGTTCACAGAAAATTAACTGTGAAGGGCGACGGTCACACGACTGATATTATAAAGATTCCGTGTTTTCTTTCGAACCTACGGATCCCTAAAAAATATATTTTGACGTCACAGTCATGTGTCAGACATTTTATAAATTCATAATCTTGACCACCCATCATGACCTTTTGACGCGGCGCTAGTGTCTATGTCGTTACATCAAATTGCATTATAAAAATTTAGTACCTCTAATTTTCCGCAGGTCATGAGTAGTAATGAAACTATAGTATCGGCAACTTGCGTCGCGTTGTGTACGAAGGTTCGTACACAACGCTATGCGAGTTTCCGATACCTTACGATTTGGTTTCCAGAAGACTATCGCAATACAAATCTTTAGAGGCTTATTTTGGTGATGCGTCGCCGACTCTAGCCACGCGCGACTCCATTTATCAAGATCGCGGATACCCAAGTCTGCGCGATTTATAACCGACGAAAAATTTGTATCTAAGTTTTATTTCAAACTTTATTATTAAACATCTTTGTATCTGAAGTAGAAAAATATCCTTGTTTGTATCATTACAATTAATAATAATTATATTCCATAACTATCACACAACGTCATCTAGTCCCAAGCTAAGCAGAGCTTGTGTTATGGGTACTAGACAACTGATAAACATACTTATATATTTCTAAATACATAAATATTATAGATAAATTACTCTCAGACACAGAACAAATGATCATGCTCATCACACAAACATTTGTCCTGGGTGGGAATCGAACCCACGACCCCCGGCATAGCAGTCAGGGTCACTAACCACTAGACCAACAGGCCAGTCAAAAAGCAACTGTGGTTTTATTTTAAACTTCATTGGTGTTCACATTAAGTTCAATATTCCAACATTACCAGTTCTCGAGCTAGGTAGTAAACAAGTAATATAAGAGTTATAGGTATCATGCTATGTGCCAATAAACGTTTTTTTTTTCTTTCTATGCGTTTCACCATGAGGTTAAAAAAAAACCTGAGTTTTAGAACAGAACCGCGGTAGAAGTAAGTGTAATTTATTTTTATTCATGTTACTTTTTTTAACTTCCATGTAATTCTAAATTTATTTTTATTTATTTATTTATTTTACTAAATCGATGTAACCAAACGATAGCGCGATCTAACTCGACGACAACGCCATCTATCGAGCATAGTGTCAAACTTTTTTCACTTTTATAAATTATTATGGTTTCGTTTCAAACATTACTACTTTAACCCAGCTTCGTCATGTACTTGCACATACGACAAAAATAAAGTAGGTAGTTAAGAAAACGAAAACATTAAAAAAAAATCCTATTCAAATCTGAAATTGTCCACGGTCATCAGCATAGCAGTAAGCGCATCAGCTTTCCGATGCAAATAAAAGATAAACTATAAAAAAAACCTAGAAAAAAAATGGAATAAAACTCTAAAAAACAAGTGAAACACAAAAAAAGAAAAATTCTATGTTTACCTGGGGATCGAACCCATGGTCATCACCATGAAAGTCAAAGCATAAACAAATCGAGCTACCTTGTAGTGGAATCGCGCGGCGAAATTATGAACCATTTTTTTTTTCAATATTTTTGCGTGAAAATACGTTTTTCTCCTGTAGGTATACGCGCCAATTTTTAATTCCAAAAAATTGAAATTGGAATGCGCCCGCCATTTTTAAAATGAACAGCATTTTAATTTATGCAATGAGATGTACATTTTGTGTTTTGTACCATGTATTATTAAGGTTGAATATAGAATGGTATAGAATAGATGATTTGAGTCTTACGACTCGAGTCGCCGCTGTGTACGGATCATGAGCTACTAGAGTCGCGCGACTTAGATATTCGACTGGAGTATCGGATACCCGAGTCGCCTTGTGTACGAAGGGCCTAACTCGTGCTCAAATACGGCGGACCGGAGCAGCGGACGCACCATGCGACATTACGGCTCGATGAGGTATCGTTATGTCAGTTTTACATTGCTTGTTCCGTTCACTCGGTGATAGACTGAGGTGGTTGTAAAAGAGCAATGTATTTATAACAAAAATAAAGCAGTCGAAGAGATATCGGAAAACAAAAGTATAGTAGTACAAGTCAGGTATATTTTACGGCTTGCAGTTTTTCTTGATTTTTAAGACAAATATTGTAAAATACTTTTATTTACCTGTGGCGACTGATGCCATGAGTTCTAAAGTTTTTGTTTTGGCTACTATTTCAGCACAAAACTAATATGTGACAAAACCTCTGAACAAGACGGCATAATCGCTTTTTTCACGATCGCCGTTGACAACAGACTAACTCGCGGTGACGGCCATTTTTTCATTATCTGAGCGTAACGCTCAGCACCGCTAGGTTGCCGCCACGCCCCCTTGCCACTTCTCCTGTTTTTAATATTTCTGTGGTCATCGCTAACATCCCGCGGCGGTTTCGCTTGCTACAGGGTTACAATTGAAGGCATGCGGACGGCGAGTAATGGGCGACACGCTGTCCGATCCATGTTCCACGCAGCTGTCAGCAATATGACGGGGCGCCCCCTTAGTCTGCCGGGTCACGGGACTCACCAGGTAGCCGTGTGTCCGGAACGTAAAGGGCTATTAAAGGACACCGTGGATATTATCAGTACAAGTCCGACAGGTCCTCCCGTCCTGCTTAGGGTGGGAGTACTCATTTGATGACTTTGCGACGTAAACAATTAACCGAATTAGAATTCTAATGCGAAGGCGAGGATATTTCAAACCAAGAATCTGATTAAAAAAAATGAAAAAAACTTCCGATAATTATACTATTTTTTTCGTTGTCCCAATTTCGAAGAAAGAATCCTGATTTTTTCACTCAAAAAGTATCAAAATCACGACTCGGCAAAAAATACTGGCAACGTTGTGCCCGCGTCAGCTTCACTACTTCGTACCCTTGTAGATAATAGATATACATTTGTTTTTGACTCGACGACCACGTCTTGGTCTCTGCCCAGGTGACACATCACTTTAAATGCACTATGTAAAAAAAACAATAGGACAGAGCATAGACATAGACCGACGTACCAAAAAAAAAAGTGCTCTTTACTTGATTCATCGATAATATCTATGATCATTTAAAAGACAAGAAGATTTAATAAATAAGACGTCATACAAATTCGTGATGAAGAAACTACACATACGTATAGATATCAGTCTTAAATTGCAAACTTGTCTTATATGGCTCTGATAAAAACAATGAATCATTTCAGACGACGTGACGTGTTATGTACTTGTATAACTAATACGCTAAATTACATTACTTTTTACTTTACTATTGAAGCGTTTACAGACATTTACTCACATAAACAAACAAAACAACTGTAGGCCGTTTAATAATTAGTTCAGAAAACAAATCAAAAATATCATATTTGCTTTGTTTTCCTCCGAAGTATAAATAAACAAGTCCTGTTTAATATGGAAAATACTCAAGTTGTGTATCAATTTTGGTGAGCAATCCATACTCATATTATAAAGCTGAAAAGTTTGCTTGAACGCGCTAATTTCAAGAACTTCTGGTTCCAATTGAAAAAATAAGTTGTTTTAGGTAGTCCATTTGTCGAAGAAAGCATAAGGCTTGAAATCGCAGTGAACAGCTAGTCCATGTCATTTTAAAGCTGAAGTGTATGTTTGTTTGTTTGAACGCGCTTACCTCAAGAACTACTGGATCCAATTGAAATAATATTGTTGTGTTAGATAGTCTATTTATCGAGGAAGGCTATAAGCTAAATTACATCAGGCTACGAACAATAGGAGCAGAGCAGTAGGCTAAAAACACGGGGAAGAGCCAATTAAGTATGTGAGTATTCTATCTATCTAGGTATCTACTTGGTCGCGGGACTAAACAGTAACCGTAATCCCGGAACGTAAATTGCTATTGAAGGACACCGTACGAGTCTGACCGTCCCTTCTGCCCTGCCCAGGGTGGGAGGACTCATTTAATGATTTTGCCACTCTAATAAAAAAATCTAGTTATCTACTCACCCAATATACAATGCAGCCTTATTCCAGTAGGGCCTGGTCTCCACTCTATCACTGAGGGTCTGGACGTAGTCGATGAAGAAGCAGCAGCATGGTGCCTCGCAGACTATTACTATGAAGCCGCCCAGCATCTGCCAGATGCCCGCGATGAGGCAGGTCACGTCCAACAGCACGATACTGATGCAGTTGAATAAGCCCAAGACTATGGCGACTGGAATGAGAATGTGAACATGGTTATTAAGTGTCTTTGAACTTGCTGTCGACGCGATGCGACGCAATCCAACCGATTCCAACTACAAGTGAAAATCATCCTTACCACTACGGCATTTGACATAAAACTTGCTGTTATCTACGGGTACATGAAAACAAAACACGCTCGCCACGACGGCGAAAGTCAGTCGAATTGCATCATTGCATCGTAGTAGCAAGGACGCTTTTCATTTTTAGTTAGTAGAAATTGCAAATCGTACTAAGAATAGGGAATTTGTAAGTAATTCATTTTAATGTCTTTATTACCGTCTTTTTAATGGGTTCAGTATGTCCTCTTTTACTCATCCTCTTACAAATTCAATTCACTCCTGCATGAGCTATCATAGAACCATAGATAAATGTTTTCTAGAAATAACTCGTTACAAATTTGGTTAACGACCTTCCTACACACGCGGCAATTGGTCACAATGCCCGAATCGCCGACACAGACCAGTTGACCATACATCTGTCTGACACACAATAATATAATACAAGGTCGTATCATTTCTACTGAACTACATAACATTTATTATGTCTCCTGTTAATTCCATCTATAATATACCCACTGCTGGGACACAGGCATAGTCTCTGTGAGAGGGAGTGAGCCATATTCCACCACGCAGGTCCACTATAACCCACTCTCTCTGGTGGTGGACTATGAGTCTATAATATAGACTTATAGTCCACCCCGCAGGCCCAGTACGCATGGTAGACGTCACATGTCTTCGAATGATAGGTTTTAGGACATGCCGGTTTCCTCACGATGTTTTACTTCACCGTTTTTTGAGCAGTGGTGATGAAATAAGTTACACAAAGTAATCCGCTTGGCTGGGTTCGGACTCACGACCTACAACTGGGTCGGGTCAGACGACTGGGCTACCACTACTCTTTATTGTTAATCCCGAATAGGAGAATTAGCCGTGCGGTAAAAATGGACCGCTTAAACGGCAAGCATTAGGCTACAAGTTACTAAATTCGAAAACCGCAACAGCCGACATGTGCCGTGCGACAACAATCTGCAAGCAGCAGGTGACTGAAATCGACTCTTAAAATGGTCAATAGAAGGAGGCTATTGCCCCCCACCTATAATATGCTTTGTTACTAACTTGTCCCACTAAAATGAACAACTAGATTGCGATTTCGTCGACTCGTGTAATAGGGTGGTGATTCGGTGTCTGAAAAATCGACCCGTGTAAATCGGCCAAAGTGGTTCGGCAAGTACCCAAATTACGCCAGTTATGTTTTAAAGCGCCATTGCTTTAAACTGGGCAAAAATCCAGATCTTTCATTCGCGAGTAGATGTAGCCAGCTTTTGTCTGGTGTTAGATTAAACCGGTTCTGGGAAACCACATGCCTAAGATGTTATGACTTTGGGTTTCCATAAATTGATTTTAAAGTCTAGGTTTCTATTCTGTAACGTGTAAGGGCTCACTTCACTCAAGTAACTTGGTAAGTTCCATTCCAGTGATTGGATTTCAACCCTTTTTAGGCGAACTTGCCCCCCTTTTTAACAGGTATATTTTTGTATTACGATAGTCGCCTGAATACCAAAGTCGTAAGTTATCGGAAACTTGCGTCGCGTTGTGTACAAAGGGGCTAATTCATGACGTTCGAAATTCTCATTAACCTTACAGAATAGCAGTATTTTAGGCCCTTTGATAGCAATTCACGAAGCGGATCGGATATTAATCTGTCAATGATTTCTATTCTTAACTTTTTGTAAAAAAAAAAGTAGTTCTATGGTTGACCTCTCTTATTGTAATTGATCAACAAACTAGCCAAGGGCATGATGCACACGCTACCGCAAAGCGTTTCAAACGAGGAATAGAGAATTTCGGCTTGCAATCCCACTTGCAATCGAAAATTTTTCTTTCCTCAATTATCATCTTTGCAAAAACTAATTTAAAAAATCATAATCTAAGAAAGGGCAAGTAACTGCCCGTTCTTCCCCATAACGATGTAAGTTAGGGCAACTACATAAACAGTACTTTCACAGTTGTTATTACTAATTTTTTTTAAATTACTTTCTTTTTTTCGAAAATTGAGGAGCTCCGTATAATAACAGCGTCAAAGTTCGGTCTTCAATTTACTGGGTAAATAGGTACTGTTACTTAGGTAGGTGCCACAATTTTATTTGGTTATCTACCTCTCAGTTTCGGGCCTTCGGATTAAATCGCTTTACGAGTCATCGAGGGATTGCGAATCCTTTGATGAACTCTGCAAGCATAGAGAATCAACCCAAATCAAAAAGATAGGAAAAAAAATGCTCCATATCTAAATATGAATGAACATAAAAACTTACTTTGCCTAGACGTTATCACCTGTTATCTTGTAATATTTATACAAATTGAAGTAAATAGGTATTTATAAAGATTATAATGTTTATTGTTTACTTTGATAGTGGAAGTGACAGGCTGGAAAAACTATTTTTAAGCACCAATTCCCACCTCATTGAAACTTCACTAAGGTTGAAAATGTTAAACTGTCTCTTAAATAAATAGATTCTGTCGTTTTTTGACGTGCAAGCGACATTCAACCTTGGAGAAGTAACGAATGAATGTGGACTATAGTCATGATTGAATTTGGGTGGTCCCGTGTTTAATTTATGTCATGGTGTCTTTAATTTAATGTAAACAAAGTACTGACATTATAAGTGGTACAGTCATTAAAGGTATCACAAAATCTGATACGACACTGATAAAAAAATTAAGTTCGTGCATTAGGATCTTATCACTGTTTTTTTTTTACTGTTGGAATTGTTTTGCTGGTAAAACCCTCGTGTTTGTTTTTTAGACATGATGACACAACAAACAAAGCATAAACACACATACATACACAAACTTACACCCTTTCCAAGGTAAGCAGAGACTACAGAGATCCACCCACTAAGATCTTAACAATTCCTTATCGCAATCGACGTGCTTGTATGACCAGATGCATGAATGAGGAATGACGCGAAAAGAGCATAAGAATAGGGTATATATAGGCGGAGCGGAGCAAAACGGAGAGCGATTACCAATCACATGGCTTGAGTAGAGAAGGGATGCGTATTTCAAGCCATGTGTTGGTGAATCGCTCTCCGCTGTGCTTCCTTCCGCTCAGTGGAAACGCAGCCTTAAACTACATAGGTAATACGCCCTAGTTGACAAAACGCCCCATCATTCTGGCGTGTGGCCACTGTTGGCGCATTTAATGGCCATATTGTACGCCAGCAGCAGCCACCTTCGCGTGCGGTTCCGAGCAGTAAGTTAGAGCCCTAGAATCATGGGGCGTTTTGTCATCAAGGGCGTATTACCCAGTTCTCCCCTATTTCAACCTATAATGTTATGAAGATAGGCCTCCTCTCTGTGAGAGACATTGGGCTGTAGTCCGTCGCGAGGCCCCGTGCTCAAAAGCTATAGAGCGAAGCCTATTGGGTTTCAAACTTACGGAACGCATTAGAAACTCCCAACTTCGCTCCAAAACACAAATTACCGATGTTGGCCTAACAGCTGCAAGGTTAGTGTGTCTGGGCTGGGTATTTGCCGTACGTCGGAGGAGCATTGGGCAGAAATAACCAACTCAGTGGACCTCAACTGGCGGTTATCGACAACGCGGCAGGCCCAGAAGGAGATAGCTGAGCTAGACTCATTCTTAAAAGATTGACTTAATATATTCGTACTAAATCGCGAAAGGTGGAAATAGGGTAGGGAGGCCTTTGCCCTGCAGTAGAACGAGACAGTATTATTATTATAATTTTGCACCTGGTTGAGTTTCCACGACCGCAAGGACTAGGTAGCCAGAGTAGCTCCAGTGACGGAACGACACAGAGCTATACAAGTCGTCTAGCGCCACCTCGTTCCCTCACAGGAACTACTCTGGCTTTAAGATGTCATAGTAAGCCAGCTCTTATAACTCATAAGCTTTCTTCAATGCGTGCGTCCTACCAGTAATGACCTACGGTGCCGAGTCATGGACACTCGCAGTTCACCAATTTAAAGTCGCTCAGCGAGCTATGGAACGACTGAACGAGCTATACTCGGAGTAACTTTGATGGATAAAATCCGGAACGAAGTAATTCGCCAGGTACCAAAGTTGCCGACATAGCAGAAAGAATTATTAAACTGAAGAGGAGGCGTATCTCCAGCACTGGACGGATACAGGCTGATCATCATCATCATCAGCCTATAATGTTCCCACAGCTGGGACACAGGCCTCCACTCTGAGAGAGGGAGTGGGCCATAATCCACCACGCGGGCCCAGTGCGTATTGGTAGATGTCACATATCTTCGTATTTTTGGTTCTAGGACATGCCGGTTTCCTCACGATGTTTTCATTCATCGTTTTGAGAGCAGTGGTGATGAAATATATTACACAAAGTAATGCGCCTGGCGGGGTTCTAACCCACGACCTACAACTCGTAAGTCGGGACCGATACCACTGGGCCACCACTGCCCCCCTACAGGCTGACGATGAACTCATAAGCACTTGTTTTTTGTATTTTTATGATTATCAATGAATGAAGAAGAAAACGTTATGTCCCCACCCTAAGTAAAATGAGATAAATGGAAGTTGTTGATCACTTTTATGATTATCAAATGCTTTATTGCTTTTTTAAATCAACACCATTATTTTCATTACAAGAAAAGACATTTAGTGTGATATTGATAATCTGATTTATGTTTAACATATTGATGTTATCAGTTTAGTTGGTCAGTCAGAACTAGTTCCACCATTTTTGTCACAAAATTATGTTAATTAATAGGCACATTTTTTCTTTTGAAACCTGTTGGGCATAGGTTCATAAATATGTATGACACTTCTTTTAAAGATATAATGTGAATAGTGTCATATCATTAGACGACACTGTCCCATTAACAAAGCAATGACTGGCGTGTTGGTCTAGTGGTTAGTGATCCTGACTGCTATGCTGGGCGTCGTGGGTTCGATTCCCACCCAGGACAAAAGTTTGTGTAATGAGCATGATCATTTGTTCTGTTTGGGTGTAATTTATCTATAATATGTATGTATTTAGAAATATATAAGTATGTTTATCAGTTGTCTAGTACCCATAACACAAGCTCTGCTTAGCTTGGGACAGTGGGACTAGATGGCGTTGTGTGATAGTTGTGGAATATATTATTATTAATAACCTTATAAGGTTTTAAGTACTAAGTTCTATCCAAGTTATAGTACAATATGTCTGAGGGTTCAATTACTGGCTTTTAACACAGATATTAAAACCAGTAAAGCACATAATTAACCTTATTAATATTGTACTATGAATGATAATTTACATTTTGCCTGTTCATGTTAATTATTACATTATGTAACAAGTCTATGTAGGCCATCATTCCTATACATACATAAAGTCATAAAATTGTGCTGTTTTTGTGGGATTTAGAGAGGGGAGGAGATAAGAGTAGGAGAAAGAAAGAGATAGAAGTAGAAAGACTGCAACTGCAGAAGAGTGCCACCTGCTATGAACTTTACATAGGGACTCCCTTTTCCCTCAATCCACATTCATACATCTGGTCATTTAATCCAAGACTGAACTCAAACCCGTACTATGTAGGGGCGGATTTGTTAAATATAACCGCGGTAGGTTTCGTTTCTTAACTTATTGTAATCAATAAGATTATAATGAATCTGACAGCAGTAATGCAATATAGTAATGTAGATTAAATATTTTTTTCTGTCTACTTGAATGCATTATTTCAAAAATACATTATAGATGCACAAGTTTTTGAAAATGCATGAGGTTTTCAGTTCAAATTAATAATTTTATCAGACTTGTCCATTTGCAATAGTCTAAGCGCAAGTAATAATGTACCTACCTACTCATTAAAATTTTTACTGTGAAAATTTAATGCCCCAATTATTTTAAGTTACACTTTCTGTATAAATATGCACAAGCAAGCAACCTCTTTGTTTGTAAGTTATGGCGCAATATCATATGGCTCATAACATTTTGTTTTTTCAGGCTCATTGTCTAAAATCAAGGGTGGTACGGTAGATTTGTATTTTAAAGATAAGATAATAATGTTAAGCTATTGGTCAACTCCTCGTATTTTTACTGTGTATGGTAAAAAATATATTGATCACGTCAAAGTGGCATGTGTATCATATGTATAATATAGCAAAATAATACGAACTGAAGCCGCCAACTGTTCCAACTCCCCGACCAGCGTAGCGCATCCACCAAGGCACGTCATCTTTCATGGCATTGTCGCCGCCCGGCCGGGCCATAAGCATGGTAAGCTTGTCTGTTAACGACTGAAAGAATCATTAACATTATTAAAAGGTTTTCTTAAAGTTATCTATCTAAATTATTTAATATTTACGATTAATTCTTACCATTTTCGAAAAAATCAATTCACTGCCCTGTCACCTGTCAAGTCAACTAAAGTTGGCTTGTTCTCGTTGCTGTATCTGTGGTCTACGATCTGTGGCATTTCGTGAATTATAAAATTGGTTTTCAAAGTTTTATTTTATAAACATTATTATAAAATCATGGAATCATTTTATATTTTCAAAAGACAAAGAACTTAAAATGTGAATTTTAAGTTCTTTGTCTTTTTATATAAATTATAATGGTAATTAGAAACAAACTTTGTGTCCCACCATTTTGCGTTTCGTATCTCCTACCCACCTCCTACCGATATTTAATTATTTTGTTCGTGAAAATTAATTTAATTTAATACTATTATTCCTCCAAATTATATTTTGAAATGCATTAATTCTTATGATTTTGAAGTTTCATGTTTATCGATCTATGAATTTGTTTTTAAAGTTTTGGACATTGAAATGCCAAATGTGAAAACAAAACGCATTCTCATGTCGGTCGGCATCAGCGGTTTGCTGTTGTAATATTTGCATGATTTTTTGCAGTTACGATTCTATTGTGAATTTGCGCTAAAGTTTCTGAAATTCATATGGAAAGTGGAAGATAAGCTTAATAATGGCACCAACAACAATGCTTCCAAAGCTATCGGATGCCACTCAAACTATGTAAGTGACATTTACCTAAAACTGATTTTCGCTTTTGATTTAGAGCTTTGCTGAATAAATATAAGGTTCTAAGCGTAACCTGTGTAGTAAAGGCAGTATTAAGAGTGGCCCCTGAATATTTTTGCGTTCTTTCGACCAAAACTGGTGTAACCTGTTGCCTAAACATCCGTCTAACATGCCCGAATATAACGCAGACAAGCAACCCTTAATAGGCTTTACCGACACATCGTGGAGAAAGTTCGCAAAATATCTTATGACGCATGTTTCTTGCAAAGAGTTTAAAAAAAAAACGATCATAAACTTCTGTTGCAGTGCCAGTAAAGGATTTTTACATGTTCTCAAATTCTCCTCTATCAACATTTTCCCTGTCATAATATAATGATATATCTTGGTTCTTCTATAGTCATTTATTAATTATATTATGACTGTCATGGTTGCCTAATTTTGGTTATTATTTCCTATGTGAAATAGAATAAAATGATTCAAGCAGTAACAATATTACTTTTATGGTAATTGGATTGCATTATGTCTTCTTGAACGCAACAGAGACAGCGTTATTTCTGGATTTTGATTCCCAAATTGGGCAGTGTTAATAAGTTACTCCAATAAACATTCTCTTAGTAGGTTTTTTAATTTGTGCCCCATGGATGTATGGCATTCATCTCTACTCTATTAGATGGGGTTAAAAACCAAAAAAATGATAATAATTATGTAGTTATTTTAAAATTATAGACTACTAGCTTTTGCCTGTAACTTCTTTCCTGTGAAGTTACATACTATAACTAGGTAAGTTTCTTAGTTCATAAGCTTGCACATTTGTATGGGATAATGTCCGGAACAAATGATAGAATTCCATTTTTTTATGGTAGCATGCATCTTTATTCCCCAGTATCTACTCAATTGATATAAATTAAATTTGGCACATTTTGATAGTCTATAAGCTAGATTTACCCAGTGAGGTAATTTTTCAGATGCAGCAGGCATCCGATGGCAACAACTAGTTTATAATAAATAACATACAAAAGTCCAGCACTAGGTTAACAATAACTTATTTTCTAATATCAATTTCTACATCAATCCTAATATTCTCAAATCTGCTTTATTTCAGATCATTCTCTGATGGGGATGGAGTGTGCAGTGCGGAGGTGTACTCCACCAATGTGATGGTGAACACCAACGCAGGCAACCATGACCATGGCAGTTCCAAGGTTAAGCTTAAAAACCTGGTGGACTACAACTGGGAGCCCAAGTTCTATGCTGGGCAGTTGTTGGCCATACACACCAGTGGGAAGTACCTGGCATACTCTATCAAAGGTATTATACTGATTGAATTTATACTAATACTAGCAGCCCGCCCCAGTTCCGCATGGGTGCTATGCTTGATGATGATTTTTGGGCGTTAATGCGTTTAATAGTAGATTACGCACCAAGGGAGTAAAGAACTGCCTTACGTCACGGGCGTATTGAATCCCGAAGCTAAGGATTCTGGAAGTGAGGAGGTTCAAGTGTTAATTCCTGAGTGAAAGGAGGGAATTAAGTTAAGAATCCCTGAGGAAGCGAGGGATTCAAGTTAGCCCAAGACAAGGCAGCTTTAATCCCGAGGAGCATACTCTGCTTTTCACACATACTGCGAGGAAATAAATTCTATTTTTGAAAATTGATATGGTATGACAACCTTCGAACGTGAAGTTGGCACCACTGGAATCAATTAGCTGTTGCGGCCAGTGGCCGCCATTACTGCTACAACTCCTTGGTGAAAGTTTTCATACGGTTTTTTTTGAGTTTCCAAATTCAAACCACATTATTCCCACGGGAATATTGAAATTCAGTACAATATTATTGCCCGGCTCGAGCGAGGGGGAACAATGACGTGCTTTGCAGTAGGTTTGCCTGACATATAATTTGACATTTATGAGCAAGTAGTGTGAAAAAATAAATATATCATACTTGTTACATTCATAATAAACCTTCCTTCCAAAATATTTGATTCGAGAAAGGATCTAACCACGTGAAATGCAACACAGCCACTGCGCCAACTGTACCATCAAATTAATGATTCATCTGTACAGATAAAATATTGGTATTTTTTTTATTTTAACCCATGATTGTAACAATATTGTTTCATTAACCATACTCTAAAGTAAACCAGGATGTGATAACAATTTGTAATTTGAAACAAGCAGTTCAAGTTACATATGAAAGAGATTAAAGAAATAAAATATGAGCTGATTTAGAATGACCCTTTTTTTGCAATAACAGCACAGATTAGCTAACTGCCTTATAGACTTGTCTTGCTGAATGATTATTAGTAGAAATGCACCGTTTAAGAAAGCTGTTGTTAATACAATGGAATATTCTATTTAATTATATGCTTAAGCATCATCTGCTCGGCAGATGACCTCCGACCACCGTAGGCGCGGGCATGCGGACAGTGAGTAAAGGGCAACTCGTTGTCCGACTATGGACCATGCCCGGGTCGACGGCGCGTCGTGTTTCACGCGGACTAAGGACTATTGTAGGGGTGATTCCGAGGTCCTACAAACTGTAATCAGGTTTATTATTGAAACTTTCTCAGTAGCTGTCACCTAAATAATAAGGATTTGTGCCCAGTTGATCTTGGCTCGGGAACAAAAATGACAAGGGCAGGCTATAGCCAGTATGATTCCATTCTCCGTTAACCAGAGGCTGACCACCACAAAAGGCGCCATCTCCACGAGCGAGATATTCGCGGCGACTCCGTGCTTCTATCGTCGGAGAATCTCCACATACGAGCTTTTTATTCCGCCAGCCTATCGTCACTACTCTCAACGGAATCGCCGCGTGCCCGCGACTAGGTGTTGTGCTATAGTTATTTTTTGTTTCGCTGCGGGTGGCGCGCCGTCCGCGCACTGTCCGCTTAAAGTGGCGTTCTGCGCTGCTGGCTTAAAGCGCGCGGCGGGTGCGCTACGATACCCTGGCGATACGCCGACGTTACGCGCACACATTGCCACTCGGCACATTGCCGCAATAACATCGCCGTGCGGAGACGCGTTCATAGAGACTAGAGAGTATATTGAAATACGTGACGTTCTCTCTCTTCTTGGAGATGGCCCCAAAGGGATGTGATTGATTTAATTTTTGTAATTGTTTGCAGCTCCGAACGCGGTAAACCCTGGCACTTGGAGCGGCATGGTGCGCGTGGTGTACAACCCGGAGCCCGGTACTGACAGGCGCGCGCTCATCAAGGGCATGAAGGGAGAGGTAACTAGTCATTCTACTGAATGAGTTTTTGTTTGTTTTTATTGCATGTCTTTATGATTGGTTCTTAATGATTTTGCGGTCATCACACGTGGGACTGTCTTATCAGGTAACAGTAACGCCGGAACGTAAGAGGCTATTGAAGGACCCATGGATTTTAACCAGTACAATACAACCTGTCTAAAAGTCCTTCCCATCTTGCCCTGGTTTTGAGGACTTATTTGATGGTTTGAAAGAGACTACAGGACTGACAGACTCGTTCTGACTAAAATCTACAGTGACATAACCCTTTACGTTCTAGGGTCACGGTTACTCGATAAGACAGTCCCGCCATCCCGGCAGGCTTTGACGATCTCCTGAAAATAATATTTGTTGTTTGTGTTCGCAGGTACAAGACTTGGCGTTCGCTCACATTCAGAGCCAGGTGGTGCTAGCATGCATTGATGAGCAGGGCAACTTCTATGTGCATGAGATCGAAGTCACCGACAGTGGACTGAGGTATACATTTTTAGCTTGCGGTTCGATTTCCAGGTGGTGTAATGTTATTGGGTTTTTCAGTAAGGATTTCGGAGTAGTTTTTTTTTTTTCATTGTTTGACATAGTAGCTGATCGCTGCGTGTCGCGGGTTAGGTTTCCGCACTGAAAAAAAATATTTGTATCGTCTATGGGTAGTTTAGTTTGACTTCAAATGCTCGTAAATGATAGGTCAGTCAACTTAAGCTGTTTTTTAGAAATTAATTCTCAATAGGGACAGTATTGAACTTCCGATTCCTGGGATACTGAACTTACTAAAATCGATTAGTTTTCATCAAATTCGCCCTCGAGACTCCTTTCAATATTTTCGAGATTCATCATATTTAGATAGGCACGCTCACTTGTAAAATAAATAAGACCGTGATAACAATACTGCAATGTTAGTAATGTAAAAACCAACAATAGTTGAAGAAGTGCGTGTATTTTTATTGTTCAGATGCACGCTGCTGGCGGAGGTCCGCTCTGAGACGGGCGTGGTGGGCACGTCGCACCGCGTGGTGTGGTGTCCCTACATCCCGGACGACGACGACGACGGCAGCGACGATGACGTGGCGCGTCTGCTGCTCACCACACACGACAATATCGGTGAGACACGCCTACATCTTCTATCTATCTATCTTCTATCTATAACTAGTCTATAATATAAAAATGGATCGCAAAATGTGTTGCTAAGTTCATAACTCGAAAACGGCTGGACCGATTCGGATAATTCTTTTTTTGTTGTGTTTGTAACCTTTGGGACCGGGTTTTAGAGGACTTAGAGAACCCGTGCGAAGCCGGGATGGGCCGCTAGTGTTAAATAAAGTCCGGTCGGAAAAGCAGGGAGAATTTCGTACATTGACCCGGCAATGGCCGCCACCTGTGCAAGCGGGACTCAATATATTTACGCGGGAGTGATCGAGACAGGTAATAATAGGTCAATGTACGAAATTCTTCCTGCTTTCCGACCGGACTTTAGCTTCCACATAACGCGATGCGGCGCAATTTTACCGATTCCAACTGCAAGTGAAAATCATCCTTACCACTACGACATATGACATAAAACGTCTAATTGTCTACGGTTAGATGAAAAACAAAACACACTCGCCAAGAAGACCTTAGTCAATCGAATTGCATCACTAAAGCAAGCAAGAACGATTTTCATTTTTAGTTAGTAGAAATTACACATTGCACGAATCGCGTCAGGGCGATGCTCCCTTATTGTCTTTAAGCGAGTCACTTCAATGTTCCCGTGCGGTCTCAAACAGAATTTAGTACTGTTTTCTGATTGGAATAATTATTACCAATATCCATATTCCAAATTCAAATTAAACTGAGTCCCTGTTTAAAACAATACGCGGTTTTGTTCCCTTACTCCCGATTCTACTTTAGAACCCTGAGCGTAGCGAGCACTATAAAATTCTTCGCTTCGCTCAGGATTCTAAAATTACTCTCGCCTTATAAATAGTTTTTTGCTTGCATGGTTAAGTAGAAGTCTCAAACAATAAAATTATATAACAACTTTTATCGGGCTGGTATCTACAACTCCACGTCATATGCGCGTATTTTACGTGCGGGAGAGATTATAAGTACTTATTAAAGGTATCATTTTTTTTTTTACGTGGTAAAATCATCGAATGAGGCCTCCCACCCCGGGCAGGGCGGGAGGGACTGTCAGACTTGTACTGACTAAAATCCACGGTGTCCTTCAGTAGCCTTGTTTGTGTGCCGGAGTCGCGGTGTACGTATGTCCCGCGACCCTATTAAAGGTATCAAGGGTAGCGAACCCATAAACTTAGATTTAACTTAACACTAACTACTAGTGTAAAGTTATATCTAAGTAAGTGTGTTCGTTACTCTTGTCTTGCAGCCGCTTACTTGGAAAAAGTGGTACAGAGGAGTAATGAGTGGCAGAGACAATATGGCAAATAAATATTGTTAAGATTACACAGCACAAGAATGTCGTAGTCCTAATCGCATTATGTCCTTTCAGCCCGCATGTGGAACACCCTGGCCCTGACCACGGAGGGTGTGGTCGCGGGCGCGGGCGCACTGTGCGCGGCCGAGCACGTGGCTCCCATCCTGGACGCGGCCTTCTCCCCGGACGGATCCGCGCTCGCCACCGCCTCCGCAGACGGATACGTCATGTTCTTCCAGGTATGTTACCACAACACATGTAACTACGGCAGATATATTTGATGGCACGTTTTGCGCAGTGGCTGAGCGATTGGACTGCTACGCTGAGTGACCCGGGTTCGATTCCCGCACTGAACATACAAATATTTGTATGAACTGCAAGTAGTTGTTCCGGGTCTGCGTTTTTGTGTATGTGACTTTCTATGTTTGTAAACGCTCCCACGATGCAGGAGAAATTCCTAATGTAGGGCAACTTTTTTTTTTTTTTTTAAAAAGATAAATATTGCGAATTGACCATAAGAAAGAGATGATCAGATTTATAGAGTGCTGTCTCTGTCCCACTAAAGTCTAATCAACCACAACGAACGACAGACCATAAGTTATAGTACAGTAATTGTTAACGCGATACATTACTTGTTAACCCCCGACGGAAAAAGAGGGGTGTTATAAGTTTGACGTGTCTGTCTGTCTGTCTGTCTGCCCGTCTGTCTGTCTGTCCGTCTGTCTGTCTGTCTGTTTGTCTGTGGCATCATAGAGCCCGAACGGATGAAGCGATTTCAATTTAGTTTTTTTTGTATGAAAGGTGACTTATCTGCGAGTGTTCTTAGACATATTTGATGAAAATCGGTTGAGCCGTTTAGAAGTTGTGGGGGTGAAAGTGGGGAAAGGTAACCGAGGGTCTGCAAATATACTCGAGTTGGGTATCAAATGAAAGCGTACTGAAAGGGAATATTGATGACTTAATCGGGAGTACTCTTAGCACATAAAATTATATAAGTATGTACCTATAAAAAGAATAAAATAAATTTAAAAACAGGTGGTGATAAATAATTTGGAACAGTCCCCCAACGTGACGTATTCTTATTATTTTTTACTTTTTAAAGGGAACTTGGTTTTTGTGTCGGGGGTTTTTAAAATTTTAATTATAAGAGCTAATTATCAACTAAGAAAATATAGCGCGCTTGCTACTGCTGCCATGTGATACAATTCAACAAGTGCTGTCTGGACACCGTTGGCATATCCCAATTTTCGGTACTAAATTCAACCTATTTGTATCGCCTACCAATAACAAGTGAAAATCGTCCTTACTACGACGACATAAAGATGCTGCCTAACAATATAAAACGCGGTATTCCAAGAAGGGCACCCGCTAACAATGGCACCTGAACTACTTGCGCCTTATCTATTCCACACCTATCAACAATTTCGCAGGTGCCAGGTGCCCTTCGTGGAATACCTCTATAAAACATGCAGTTGTCAGTTGGTGGAGACTTAGGACGACACACGTTATTTTACCCTACATTTTTTTTTTGTCACTTAGGGCTGATTTTAGCTTTTATCTGAGGAATAAAAATAGCGATTTGACATGTTTTTTATACATAAGTTGTCAAAACGCCATTTTTATTCCTCAGATGAAAGTTATCGGACTATTGTAAATTCAGCCCTTAGTCTAAATTTCGCAGCTAACTTCCAAATATAAAATTTACCACGATCTTTAGAGGCGCAAACACATTACTAAAACGCAACGCCACCCGATGAAAAGTTATGCGTGTTGACTCAATCAAATGTGCAGGAATGGCGTCGCATCGGATATTCATAGTGTGATTCTGGTCTATAGAAAACAATACATTTGTTTCCACTCAACACGCGTCGCGTTTCATCGGGTCGTCGCGTTTTAATAATTTGTGGGCGACTTAAGTCTAGATTATAGGTAGTATACAACGACGATATATTACTAGACTCCGCATGCACGATCTAAGGACCAAAAACTATTCTGTCAACTCGCTGAGGTACTACGTAAGCGAGGGGGACGGGGTACTCCGTTGTGATCGGCGTTGGATTGACTCAAGGTCTGTTCTGTGTCAAGTTATTTTTACGGTCACAGGAGTGGTCGAAATAAGATGGATATAAGACTTTTTTGCCTAATGTGTTGACAGACATCGGTCGCCTGTTATAAGGAGTCTAGTAATATATCGTCGTTGGTAGTATACCATGGTGCTATGTTCCAGGTGTACATGCACGCCGACAGCAGTCCCCGCTGCCTCCACAAATGGCAGCCTCACGGCGGGAAACCTCTCAGCTGCCTATTCTTCTTAGATAACCACAAGAACTATAATACTGAGTAAGTATGATGCACAACATAATATTTTATACTAGATCTTGCCCACGACAAATTAGAATAATTTCATATTTATCACTATTATACTTACTTTTAGATCTATGTGTCACAAACTAAATAATTTGAATTATCAGCGAGTAGCATAAATTTTTGTTTTAAATCTGCGATATTCATCTAGATCAGTGGTTCTCAAACTTTTTTAGTAATAAAATAGGTACAAACATGTTACTATGTAAGTTAAAATATGCTATACCGACTTCTTTGTCCATCATTTGATAATAGACTTGATCGAAGAGAGTTAGAGACTACTATTATTCCCGCGCAGCCCCCACAAAGGCTCCGCGGAGCACACTTTGAGTATGACTGATCTAGATGCGTGTTAAAATATCGCAATATCGTTATTCAAAAATCTCACCTGTCTCCGGCAACTTCTTAAAAGCTTTTCACCCTTTCCTACAGCGTCCAGTTCTGGAAATTCGCCGTAACTGGAGCCGAAAACAACACAACCATCAAGATCTGGTCGTGCAAATCTTGGACCTGTCTTCAGACCATCACCTTCACCCCTGGAGTGGGCACGGAAGTCACCCTGGGCCTTAAAGCCATGTTGGACAGGAGTGCCAGCTACCTGTTGCTATCAGACTTCAAATCACGGAGTTTGTACGTCCTAAACATGGCGCGAGACCCTGAGGATAGCATGGCATATTGTAAGAGCATCTCGGAGTTCTTGCTGCCTTATCCAGTGCTGAGTTTCTGTATTGTGGATGCTGGTGAGTCTTCTATCGTTTTTTTCTGTTCTGTTTTTTTTTTTTGGTTGAGAAGTTACTCAAAGACGCTTGGGTGGAGTGGAAGAGTGAAGATTTTACTAATTAGGCTATAGTTAATTAATATTATTGGCGTCGTGCCAACTGAAAACCAGCGCTGGGTGTCTTTCGCCTAGCAAATGCTTAGTTAGTAACCCTTTTGGTGTGGACATGCTCAATCAGAATTCTTATTGTATATATTTTTAATTCTATTATATTTTTATTATTTCTGTGTGTGTTGTGTTTTTCCAATACCAAATAATGTTTTTCTAATAAAATAACTGATTTCATTCTGCCTTATTAATAAAGTAAGACAAGAACTAAAATTACGCCTAATTAAATCCTTGAAAATGTTTGGTTAGTCTGATGATTATCCTGCTTGTAACTTTAGTTCACGTTTATTAATAAGGGTGATTATGTTTAACGTAAGTTTTATTTGTATCCGACAGAGGAACAACAAACTAAGTGCGAGCCGAGCTGCGACGAGCCCATGTACCGCAACGGATCCGGCGGCGACACTGACTCGCCCATTCATTACGAGCTGCATCATGATGTAAGGCGACACTACTATTTTACCTTTAAAACCTAACCTGTTTCAAAAAAATGTTCTGGAGTATTTCTCATAATAATTTCATAAGGCGACCTTTTCCAAAATTGACCTTTTAATATTGTAACTGCCAAAAGTTTGTGCATATAATTTTATGCCCCGTTCTAACGTGCGCCAAGTAATTGATTACTGATTTAAATCTCATGTATATCCTAATGGAGCGATGTGATTGCACCGTGAACTACGAAAATACTACGACAAAGGCGCTGCCAATATAAAATGGTCTTTGGTGTTTTATTTAAAGAACAGGTATAGCCAGTGAGGTGGTAGTTGCGTAATCGCTCAGTAGTATTCCGAACGTAGAATCGTGTGCATTTTCATTAGCACGCACATACATCGATAACGAGCAGATCTGAGAGCGATATCGCATCGTCAACCTGTGCGACTCCATCCATCACTAAAGCAGAGAACATATTATCGGACGCATCCGTCAGCCGCGGCTGAGAGACGCGGCTTATTGATATCTAGCCAGTACATTTAATAATACACTGTGCAAACTATCGGTCGTAAGATGCGGACGTGACCTTGAGTCGCCCTTGAGCGTTCGGACGTCCGAACAGAATCTAGCTGGCTGGATGTTTTTGCGTCCGCGACCGGTGTTCTCGAACTACCGTGCACACGGACGGACGCGTAATTTGTTCTCAGCTTTATGGTAGTCAATACATTTTCTTCAGCCAGACGACTGTGCGATATCTGACCGATATCGTCTATCCATGCAATTCTTATCGCGTCATGTTATGAGTAAGCTCACTAAGTTCTATCAAATTAATCAACGGATATTAATGCGGTTTTCATCAGTAGACGGAATGATTGATGAACACTTTTAGGCGTCCATATTGCATCTCTGCGAAGCCGGGAGGGAACGTATTTTTTTTAAATTTTAAATAAGTTTTGGTATTGATTGATCTCGTTTCTCCAGGAGGAGGGCTCAGGTGGCGAGTGCAGTGGGTCGTGGAGCCGCGTGTGCGTGCGCCTGTACATCGTGCAGCCCAAGGGCCTGCAGGAGGGACGAGTGGTGTACACGCCGCCACGACCGCCACATCACAATGACCTGTTGAACGGTACCACACACATATATCCTTTTTTTTCTAGCAAATTCTATCCCTTTTAGGTTTACAATAAGAACTTCCCAATATGGTAATTCTATAAATGATGTTTATTTAGCAAATTGGTTTTGACAAACTCTTTTATATGTCAAAAGACACTATTTTTTAAAACTAGATGAAGCCGGTGTTTCGTACCTGACTACTCTGAGAAGAAACATCCGAAACAAACTCTCAGAGGTCACAGTCTCGTTTAAAGTCCAGACAATTTTGTATTAGAAAAGTATATGAGAACCATTTAGGTGTCTGAGGTGGTCTTTTGAAGAAAGAACCACACAGATTTGAGTGGACCTGTCCAGTCAGTGCAAGCATGTGTCATAAACGACTGTTTCCCATTTCGTTTCTTTCCCAAAACAATTACGGATTACGTAGGTATGGAAGGTAGGTAAGGAAGGGTCAAGGTCGCCTCTTACCACGAAATGTTTGTTTTGATCGTGTTCCGACACTTTCTTTCATTTTTTCTTATCGTTTTGAAATGTTGGAATACATTGGTACACGGGGGTCAATGAATTTTATTCCAGACTTTTTTAGCGGAGACTATAACTACTTGTTCCCCTGCAGACCTGTCGGAGCTGGCGCTGGAGGACAACTCAGTGGAGTGTGCGCCCACCAGCATCGCCTCCAGCATCCTGCAACAACAGAGCCAGCAGCTCAAGAACCTGCTCATGAGATCACAGGTTTGTCCCATCACTCATCATCATAATTAGGCCGGAATTAGAAAGGGTTATTTTAGTACTTGTAGCAAAATATTGATGGATCTTCCCGGGATTTCTAATAAATAATCTCATGTGGAAAACAGTATTACAAATCTTATTTATGACGCAGGATAACCGCCTCCATCGTCATTATTGGCACTTATAGTGGGTCCTCTTTACTGTGGGCGTCGTCGGTGGGTAGTGTTGGATAAAGAAAGCAGTCTTTTACACTCGACAATCAACTTAGTTTATTCTTCCTATTTAACACTAATGAACACTGCACATATCTAGGTAGGTACATATCTCAGATCGCAGGATGGTTTTAGTGATCCCCTCGCGCCGGCTATCAACAGTGAAGTGAGTCGTCAAAATAATGAATTCCAAATGTCGCTGTTTACACATTGGGCCAACGTGTGAACACTGCGAAGCACGCCAAGATCCTTTGATTGGTGCACGAAAAAACGACAACTTTCGGTTGGCCGGCCAAAACTGCTGCCTGCTACCAACTGCCTACCAACATACCGCCAAGTAGGTCTGTACACGCTGGCCCAGTGTGTACAGCGGTCTTTAAGTATTATGTTTGTTATAGACGCAGCCAGGCAGTCTGATCGTCACCCGTCCTGAATCACCGACCGTCGCGCCACAACTGAACCTCATGACTCCCGACGCATTCAGGTAATATTACATGACACGGCATAGTCACCAAAAGTGTGAAAGCAACACGATTAGGTAATGATAAAAAGCCGAGGTCTCGACTTTTTCATCTAAGATCCGAGAACGGAAATTTCGAAATCTCAGACAAACATGTTATATTTAAGTCACGTGACATTTTTTCGTATACCTGACAGCAAACCCTTTCATTTGATACCCATATCACGGGGGTGGATACCAAACAGCCAGTCCGCCATTTTGGGGAGGCCGCCATATTGGATTTTTTATGACGTTTTTTTGCCAATCATGTATTGTCATCAGAACTCAGAGCGTGTGCAAAATTTCAGCCTGCTAGCTTATCGGGAAATGCCTCAAAATTAAGTTGCAAAAGTCCAACCAGAACGACAAACAAACAAACAAGAAAAGTGAGTGTATAAAAACGTGGGAAAATAAGAAATGAGAGTTCAAAAACGAGATTGCCTATTGTCGAGATTGAATATCGAAAGGGTAATCGAGATCTCGATTCGAGATTGCATTCCCTATGGGCGATAACACCTCGTCTCTCATATACAAGGTTGTGATTTCAAACCCGGGAGAGTGCCAACGGGGATTTTTCAATGCGTAAAATTATAATATGTACTTTTAAGTTTATTTTAAAGAATAATAAGCAAAGATACGTAGGCTGCTTATTTACAGGTTTTTTAATAAACTGTTTTCTAAGGTCTTCATTTTCCATTGTTTTAAGATCTTTGCGCATTTTCCCCTTTTTCGTTAACACATGACATGTACGTTATTATCTACGGCCTATCTGTGTAGGCTTTTTTTTGTGATGATTTTTTGCGTGATAAAATCATCAAATGAGTCCTCCCACCCCTTACTGCCAGACTTGTACTGACTAAAAACCATGGTGTCCTTCAATAGCCCTTTGTGTTCCGAGGTCACGGTGATGGTATAAGTCCCGCGACCATCTGTGTAGGCTGTAGATAATTTAAAAAGAAGAAGTTTCTCTATACTTCCTTTTTTTTGTTAATGTTACGATTTTTTCTCTCAGTGGTGAGAAACGGTGTTTTGACATAGGTAGCTGTTTCATAGGTATTTAAATAATATAATATTAGATGCCAAGTTAGCCGATGCCTAATTGGTAAAATTTCCGACTTTTAAATTTCTAACTTATTTTGACCAAATATATGTGAGAGCGAATGGAGCGTATGTTTTGTTCGTTGAAACTAAATTATGATCAAGTTACAACTTGTTACTGATATATAAATTGCAAAAAATACAAGAAAATTTGAATTTCGCGGGCTACTACGAAAGAATTACCATGTGACACAGTTGAAGAGTAGATACTGCGACAAGGTATTTAAAATTCCTAATTTGTATTAACCTACCTTCGTTTTTCGTATCAATTTAATAAAGACACCGATATTTCTAAATTTTAAGGTACTTCGTACCTGTCAACGTAAAATTGAATGCACGTTTTTAATTGAAGTGACAACTTGTTATTTTAGTGTTTTTAATTGAATTTCTAGTCAATTTTGTGATGTATTTCTAGCACTTTTTAAAATTTGAGAGTATTTATTTGTTTGTTTTTAACCCTAGAAAGATAGTCTGCGTAAAATTTACGCATGCATTTTCGAAATATGGCTCTGTCTGTCTAAATAACGCGAATCCATAGCTGTGCTTTTAGGACATCTCATTGGTCACTGGGAGCTACCGTATGGTTCATGTGTCAATAAGGTAAGTGTAACCGATTTTGAAATATAACGACCACATGCGTCAAAATTACGCATGATTATCTTTAATGTGACTTTTATGATTTTGACTTGTATGTTCTTTTTATTTATTTTTTATCTTATTATTACTGTATTTGATTACTTACATTATCAGTTCCCTTTTACAGATATTGAAGCAAAAATATAACTTAATGGGGAGTAGAAACTTGGACGAAGACCATAACCTGGATAGTCTTATACAAAGATACAACGAGCTTCTCTAGGAGGATACCAACTGTGAAGCCGTGGACCATGAAAGTAAAACTAAAGTGCAGAGCGATACAGAAGAAGTTTCTATAGATGAATAATAAGAAGAACAGCCCCTTTCCCCTTTTGAAATGAGACAAAGAGCAATTGCGTCCTGTAAAAACCAATATGTCGTAAGCCTAACTTTTAAATGTGCCAAAGCTCTTTGCGACAGATTTTTTATACAAATATATGTTTCTTATATGTATAAGATATTCTAATTGTTAGTTTTGTGCTAAAAAAAACCCGGATTATCATAGAAAAAAATTAAAGAAGACCAAGTGTTAAAAAAATGATCATTTACGACAGAAGATTAAAGTTATTGTTTTATTTCATAAATAAATAATTGTAAATAAAATATCTGCAGTCTTAAATAATCTAATATATGTGCAAATATACATACCATATGATTTTATTGAAATAAATTAATAAACCTCAACCTACAGCCAATTAAACCACATGCGTCAATTTTACGCATGAGTATCTTTTCCGTACTACACAATATGATTATCTTTCTAGGGTTAAATTGCTTTTTTGTTTTGTGATGTCTGCCAAAAGGTAAGCTGTTATTTTTTTATGCAGATTTGATTATTAATTTCAATTTGATCTTGGATATTTTACTTTATAAATATCTTAACGTGTTGAGAAACAAAAACACATAAAATATTCTTTCCTTAAGTTTAAAACCGATGGTTGTTTAAAAGTCTCGTCTTAATATCGGAATTGTTCACTTAGAGTCACGTCAAGTTTTCTAAGACTCAAAAGAACGCGATGTAATTTCAGCTGATATGTCATATGGATTTTGAAAATCACTGCGAGAATTTTTAAACGAAAGTTTGGCACGACACGTTTCATATATGTATCGAGACCACAATATAAGTGAAACCCAATTAGTGATTCATTGAAAGTATAATGAAATCTATTTCTAACCATCCTAAGTGATTAAAAACACAGCAAAGTGTTTTAATCTTCCTACTATTATAAATGTGAAAGTTAATAAGTCTTCCACACTAGACTACTGAAGGAATTTGGATGAGATTTGGCACACTTATACCCTTTTTTATGGTTTCAAGTAAAGCCTTAGTTCTTGATCCGTTTAAGGATGAAGCCACCCTTTAGTTTATTAATTAAATCGCCTCTACGAGTCCCACGGGACTCTGAAAGAATTTTGTACTTAATTGATTATGTAAGTCCAGCTTTTTTCACTATGCTTTTCTTCACCGATGTAAATAATGTCAAACATAAACATATAAAATACACTAGAAGAGCCACATTGGTACTTGCCCGGGTCAAAACTCACAACCTTAAGTTTGGGAGACTCCTACTATGACGATTAATCTGAGAAGATAATTAGTAGTTCTAATTACGCACTTCAAACCCTTATTAAAATACATATCTTCATTTTAAATATTTACACGCATTTAACGCCAATTGAAAATCTTTTTTTGTGGAGACAAAAACATGCTTTTGGAGCATAACAGCGACAGCTCAGTTGGTGAGAGCCTCTAGTGCATTGAATCAAATGCTCCTAGCAGCCGAATATTTCTTTCCACAATAAAAGAAGTAGTGATTTTGTCTCCAGCTCTCCTGGGAAACGAGAAGAAGATGATCCTCCGCTGTCAGCCACTCCTGATGTCTCCAGCAAGCCTCGTAACTCCACCGGAGGTAACGTACACACTATCTTACTATATTAATATAATATGGCGAGTTTAAGATGATGAATGGATCTTTGGTTAGTGTTTGGCAAGCAATATTTTTAACTGCAATATGTGGCTACAGCATGCCCGACCAGCTCTAAAATATTTTTAATATTTATTGCCATCGAAAACTTTTTATTTGGCATCTCGCAGGTCAAGCTAGAGGAGGTCGTGGGCACCTTAATCGAATTGTTCTGTGGATGCCTTAAAAGCCTCCAGGCAAAGGTTTTCAATGTCATAAATAATCTTGGTAATTTATTTCTGAACCAGCATGGCTCAGCCATATTACCTACCTACCAAAAATATGTGTCTATATGAAGGGGACAGGCTCAAAATATTGTCTTGTACTGTGTAGTCTGGTTGCAATGCAGCCATATATTGCAGATATTGAAATTTGGCATAGATATAGATTAGGTATAGTCTGAAAAAAAACATGGCTACTTCGATATTGCATTCTTGTGGGATAATAAGTCTTAACTACATAGTAATAACACCCGTTAGTTTAAAAAAAAAACTGATACTGTATTCCCACACCATTCGAGTGTCGATAATTAGGATCAAATTCTGATATACGGTATGTTCGTGCATGCAAAGTTTCGAGAATTAAAGTTCGAACCATTGCATGCACGTATTGTGCGACTACGTTGAGAACAAACTTGTGATAGCGCCATATTGTGATGTCATGCACGATATTCTAACACTTGCACACTCTTATAATTATAAGCAAAAACATTAACATAATACTAACTATGATTAATATGATAGAAAATTAATTGCTGAAGCCTCATTTATACATGGCAAGAAATTACATTGTGGTAACAACTAAACTTCAACTAAATTCATTGTCTATAATAGTCCCCAATATAGCCAAACTTGCACTTAATTTCATACAGGGTCTAAATGGGCCGTAAACGTAATTTTCAAATGACAGTTGATAAATTGGAAGTCACTGACCTTTTTGTTGTTATCGTAGTCGCATAGTACAAATTCCCGTCGCGTATTTCCCGTAGATGTATCGGTACCGCGTTGGGCTAAGCATTGCTGTGTATTTCAAGTGGCACATGGGACTGTATTTGTCTGTAGGGTGGACAACACAGCTGCGATGCCACTGGTATTGCAGTAGTGCCAGACCAACTGGCGGCGGCGGCCACTTACCACCAGGTGGGCCGCCAGCTTCTTTGCCACTAAAAGTGCTCCCTCACTAAAGTATTCGCGTGTAATGTAACATTAGAGATTCGAGTATGAGCATTACATTACGATACTACATCCCTGACTGACGAGGATTGTCGTCAGTGGCGTAACTAATGCCTTATCAGTCGTATCTTGAAGTCAAGAGTGAATAGGTTACTTCTAGGCAAGTGAACTTAATCATCGACCACATCTTCGCTTTCCATCAGGCGAAATAGTGGTCAAACGCGAAACTATCTTTAAAAAAAAAACAATTATACGGAGTCCCGACGATTGGAATTAAAATAAAAACATAATATTTTTGTCTGAAATGAAAACTTATTGCGGCCATAAAGCTCCAATTAACGAACTCCTAACTTAGCTCAATTTCCAAAAAGGCCATTATGTAGATATGTAGTTGTCATAAATGGACTACGATCATTCATTTTATAACAACTGGAGTTATTAAAATTACAAGTTACATCAAGGTGCTGTATCATTACAGGTATTGTATCATTACGATGGGCATTATAAAGCTCAATTTTCGTCCCTCTAATGAAATGCTCGAATCTGTAACGTTACATTACACGCCATACGCCTCTCGGTGAAGGAGCACTGTTACGACACACGCTGTTTTTTTTTAATGCACGTTTTAAGCGAAATGTTACCTTGTTGAGACGCGATAGCTAGCTTTTTCGTTACTACAATTGTTGGGAAGGTTGATTTGCGCTTTGTTGCCAATAAATAAGGTCAAGTTAAATTAGCTAGCGAAACTCGGCAGATAGGATATTTCTTTTTTTGATTATCGTCTGCATGTAACGTAGTTACTTTATTTAAATAAAATTTAGAACTTAGAAGTTGTTTATTTTTTGTAATATTTAAGTATTAATATCATAAGTTGTCAAAGTGGCCAACAGGCCGATTGTTTTTATTTTTAAGAAGCTAAATAACCATCGGTTATTTTCTTTTTTTTTAACAGTGATTGTCACGCCTGCAGAGTTTCGTTAGATAATTCAATTTGATCTAGTACAAAGCATGCTTAGATTCAGTTATAATATTTTACCAATAGGAGGTGGTGTGGAGGAGTCCATAGCGGAGGCAGCTAGCAAGCTGGCGTCTGCGGGCTCCAGCCCCAGTCGAGAGGTGCAGCAGATCATGTCGCATAACGACCATCCCTTCTTCAAGGTATACCATGGATACAGCATACACCCATTACGCGATGCGACGCAATTCGACCGATTCCAACTACAAGTGAAAATCATCCTTACCACTACGACATAAATGACATAAAACGTGCGGCTGTCTGCGGGCAGATGAAAAACAAAACCCGCTCGCCACGATGTCGTTAAGTCAATCTAATTGTATCATTAGGTATATTGTAGTAGCAAGGACGATTTTCGTTTTTAGTTAGTAGAAATTACAAATTACTGCACGAGTCGCTTCATAGGGAAGCCCCCTAGCTTGTGCAGTATTGGTTCGATTTTCAGAATCTGACAAATATTACTGACATTAGCTCAACATTTTGAAGTAAACTATGTATGGGGACACTTAACTGTCCAATCTTTTTGTCATTAATCTTTGGGGTTTTAATTTATCTTATGTCCGTAAGCGATACGCAGCAGGACACGCCCGTAACTTTGGAAGAAAGTACAGGCTTCATGCTTAGAGAGAAGAAATCCTGACACAATTTATATCCTTCAGGAAGAAGAAGTAGACCCGACCCCCGTGGTGGAAGCCGTGGTTGTCGCAAACGGGTCTTCGCCGATGTTCCCGGCGGAACCACTGTACGCGGCGGATGACGTGTTCCCGCCCGCCGCGCCCGCGCCCGCCCCCCCTCCCGCGCCGCTCGTGCCGCTGGAGCCGCTGCCGCCGCATCCACACAAACTAGCGCATACAAGTAACTAATATACCATCCTAAGATTGTACCCGCTCCTTATATCCTGTCCAATTATTGCTATGAAAAGAAAAGAAATGATGATACATTTATTTTTGCAAGTACATTGATATGATCCGTATATGAAACAGAGTCGAATGGCATTAAAAAAAAATTTGGTCAATTTCACTCATTTTTATGGACAACTCACACTTGCCCAAAAAAATAAAAAAAAGCCAAAATTGTCAACATCAAAAAAGAGCTAAAGGTTCCTAAGAAAGTTTTTCCGTATCTCTTTAGGAGACAGATTTCTCCAATGATGCGTCCTATGTGTGAGTGCGCATACAAATCCCATTAACAATAATTTTCTTGTACAGACAGCGAAACCTGGCCTCAGATCTCGATCCCTCAAATAGCGGAGACTGCCCAAAGGAAAGCATCAAGTGACAAGTCCAGCAGCACGTCGCTGAACATGCTGAGCGTGGCCGGAGTGGAGCGAGCCAACAGCGAGGACGACCGCGGCCGGCTGGAGGCGCTCGAGCACAAACTGGACAAGCTCACAGGTACCTCACATAACGGAAATATAAATAACAACGTATAGTTTGGCCAGAAAGTCTTTTTTTTTTGCTGACAACGTTTTAAAATCTTTGATATTTGATGTAACAAAGAACGCAGGTTTGTTACGTTTATTATTGTGCCATAAAATTAACGTAATAAGTGAAAAAAAATCTTTCAAAGTGCTGCTAGCGAGAGCACAGTGCAGTGGCGACTTCCAGTTTTCTACTCTAATTTGCCAAGCATCGTATATGACACTTCTGATTTGTAAGGGATGCAACGCAATTCGACTGATTCCAATTACAAGTGAAAATCATCCTTACCACTACGACATATGACATAAAACGTGCGGTTGTCTGCGGGTAGATGAAAAACAAAACACGCTCACCACGACGACGTCAAGTCAGTCGAATTGCATCATTATATCGTAGTAGCAAGGACGATTTTCATTTTTAGTTAGTAGAAATTGCAAATCGCATCTTGGGGAAGCTCCTTTAGTGTGACGAAGAAGAAGCTAATTTTATTTGAAGCTGCAACTCGTCCCGTTTGTTCACAGAGATGATGTCAGCACAGACACGTGAGCTGCGTAGTCTGCGCGGGGCGGTGACGTCACCGCGGGAGATGATCGACGAGGCTCTACGTGCGCACACGCAGCGTACCGCGCAGGCCGTCGAGAGCGCGCTCGCTGACGGGTATGTACTCACACCCATGTGACGTCACAACGCCACTTCTTATAATGGGCTTTACCTGTGTATTTGTACTGGTTCTGTAATCTTACGGCCCGTTCACGACATTAAACTAAGCGCAGGCCGCTGGTCAAGCTAGCACGGCGCGTCTTGCGTCTGCGGTGAGTGGGATAAACAAAAACGTGATACTGAACGACTGGCGCGACCGATGTATGTTCATTTCTTTCCCGCTGGTCGCCGCCGCTCACTTCTAGCTTGGCCGACGGCTAAGCGGTGCGACGGGCGACGCAAAAAAATAAATCAATTAATTTGTAAATACGCGAATTCAGCATTGACGGCGTCTCGTGGAGTGTTTCAAACATTTTTTCTTACTGCTCGAGAACGGGACGTAAAGCTGGTGTTTGTCCCACAGTTGGGAGCGAATTGCTCGTGTGGGTGAGGCAGCGAGTGCGCGAGC
Source organism: Agrotis ipsilon (assembly GCA_028554685.1). Taxonomy (NCBI): domain Eukaryota; kingdom Metazoa; phylum Arthropoda; class Insecta; order Lepidoptera; family Noctuidae; genus Agrotis; species Agrotis ipsilon. The sequence goes on from CM052963.1 coordinate 1,425,685, forward strand.
GGCGCAGGCGGCGGGAGTGGGAGCTGCGCGTGCGCTGGAGCCACTAGCGGCCGCGTTGCAACACGAACTAGCCAACAAGCTCACCGCCACAGACGTGCTGCTGCGGGAGAACATCGACAAGCTGGCCAATAGCAAGGTACGTACAACGTACATAGGACTACAACAGGCAAGATGATTGAAAAAAAAGTAGTCCATTAGTTCGACTCGGGGTTGTTCTTATGTTACGTTCTTATTGAAGAAGATTATGACACTTTTAAAATTCATAAAACGTCACTTGTACGTAAAATTTTACATAATTCTGCTGACGTCATAAGACTCCTCCCCCCCTTTTCTCTGTAAATAAACCATGAATAAAAAAATACGCCCCCATTATTTTTGAATACTCAAAAATTTGACTTAAAAATAAGTTAATTTCTTAAAAGATGAGGATCAATAGAAGATCAGATAAGCACTCTCTGCATAAAAAAGCACTGGTATTCAGGTGTGTTCCACTCGACGTTCAAGCGCAGAATGTCAATCAATTCTCAAAATGTCCAGCCCTGGCTATATGTTCAAATCCCAAAATGTCCAATTCAAAAAACATCTAATTAAATGTCCAAGTGTCTGAACGGAGGTCGCAGGACTTTTTTCATTACCGTGACCCCGGAACATAAAGGGCTATTGAAGGACACCGTGGTTTTATTCAGTACAACTCTGACAGTCCCTTCCGCTCTGCCCTGGGTGGGAGGACTCCAACGACGATATATTACTAAACTCGACATGCACGATCTAAGGAACAAAAACTATTAACGAAAAATTATAACGCGCTGAGGTAGTACGTAAGCGAGGGGGACGGGGTACTGCGTTGTGGTTGGCTAACTCAAGGTCTGTTCTGTCTCAAGATATGTTTACGGCTCACAGGAGTGGTCGAAATACTACGGATATAAGACCTTTTTGCATAATGTGTTGACAGACATCGGTCGCCAGTTATTAGGAGTCTAGTAATATATCGTCGTTGGAGGACTCATTTGGTGATTATACCACGTAAAAAAATAAAGTGTCTACTACGGAAATCGCCCCCAATATAATTGGGAAAAGCTGATGCTGATGTTATTCATCAACAGACAATAATGGAGCGGCTGAGCAGTTCCATAGCGAAGTCCCTGTCCGACATGGTGCGCGAGTCGTTCCGCGAGGCGCTGTTCGACAGCGTCGTGCCCGTCATGGAGAAGACGCACGCGCAGATCTTCAAACAGATCAACCAAGCCTTCCAAAATGGAACCAAAGAGTGTGAGTATTCGCAATATGAGTTTATATAATTTTGTATTTGTATTGTAAACTAGCTGACCCGGCAAACTTCGTACCGTCTTAGAAACGATTTTAAAACAAACCTTTTAAACCTTCCCTGGACTTCCCTAAATAATTAAAAACCAAATCAGCCAAATCGGTCCAGCCGTTCCGGTGACTGACTTTAATTATTAATTGTTAGGTTCGATCATGAGTTTAGTATACCAGCTGTTTCTTCTTTGTAGCTTTTTTCTTTATAAAAGCAGCCATATAATTGTATGTATAGGGAACTGGTGGCCTACCATGACGTCATAAAGCGTTAGTAGTTTAGCTGTGGGTACGAAGATGTCGCTAGACGAGTTGTATCGTTGTGTCACTTTCTCTCGGCGCAACTACTCACGCTTAGGTAGGCCACCTGTATTTTTCTTTAAGTACCAATATTGATGGTATGTTTTGTTGTGTGCAGTCTGCGCCAACACGGAGCAAGCAGCGCGTGCGGCGGCCGAGCGAGGCGGGGCGGCCGCGGCGGCCGGCCTGCGAGCCGCGCTGGAGCGACACACGGACGCGCTCAACAACGCACACAACAACAACCAACAACTACACCTGGCTGACGTCATACGGGAGGCCGCGCACAGGTAACAGTATTCCAACTGCTGATACACAGGCCTCCGCTCAGTTAAAGAGAATGACCTGATTACTTTTTTTGTTCTAACTCTTGATTGTGATATAGCTCTGTCTACCTGCAGCTTCTTTCATTTTTCTGGTAAAAGTCTCTCTTCGTTGGGTTTCTAGTTTTCAGAATTTATAGTGGGTTACGAACACTATAACATAAAGAGGCAGTTCTAAAATTAAGTGATATCTTTTTAGTAGCTTACTCTGTCCCACCGCTGAGCAAATGGGAGCAAAATCCATTCCTTCCACTTCTCCCGATGGTTTGCCTCTTCACTCCATCCATCCAAAGCATCCCGCCATCTTCTCCTTATAATGTAGTCATGTTTATTTTAATATTTCTTTGTCAGTGTACTGGAGAAGGAGCTATCCTGGTGGCGTGAGCAGGCCCGGTCTGCGGCGCTAGCGTCGCGTGCGCACTCACCGTCCACGCCACACTCACACCACGCACACGACCGACAGGTAACCTACACGACTTACTTCAATCATAACGACGATACCCTCCCAGGTCGACGGCGCGTCGTTCCACGCGCGCCTCAAGAGCGTCAGCATGATGACTCTAAAGGGCCAAAGGCTACCGGGGTTTCGGAACTAACCAATTACCGTGACCACAGTAATGAAACAAAAAATGCATTCATTGTTTTTCCATCCTTTGGTGACAGACTAAACGGATTTTCAATTTATCGATGCAGTAATCTACCCTATTATGTGGTTTAGAAGTGCGAAGTTAAAACAATGGACCATACCCGGGTCGACGGCGCGTGGTGTCCCACACGCGCCTCAAAGAGCGTCAGCAGGATGACGGGGCCCCGCTCTAGAAGGCCAAAGCCTGCAGGGTTGCGGGACTTATTACTCTGTAACGTGAAGGCCTAATGAAGAATTTTGTGGACTACTTTAGTCAGTACAAGGCTGACAGTGCCTCCCGCCCTGCCCGGGGTGAGAGGACTCATATGAAGATTTTACCAAGCTAAAAAAAAACAGACTTACGAAACTATTTAGTAACATTTATTCAAATAATAGTTATTTATTATACAAGTGCGGTAAGTTGGTTTTTACAAACGAATAGACCGAGAATGTAAGCGCGAGACGAAATCGACGGCTTACCATAGTTACAAGTTTGTAAATTGCATTTTTCGAGCAAATGTGTTGAAAATATCTTTTCGTATATCTTTCAGAGACCACATCGTAATGTTCCAAGAAATTGCGTTCAAGAATCGTTACCTTTCCTCTTACAAGTATAATAATATTAATTTACTGATTGTATTTCGTTTTCACTACTAAGTTAAGCAATAGTTTTCATTTTATATCCCAGTATTTAATATGTTTGAACACTAGTAATGCTTTTCCTCCGTTTTTCTTTTCTTTTTGTGATGATGTGGTTAGCCTCTAGTTTCAGAGTTAAATTAGCCGCCTCTGAGAACCCCACGGGCCTCTAAAATGACGTATATAAGTCCAGGTTTCCAGTACACGATGCGTTCTTTCTCTTGTGTCAGTGATGTACAAAATGATGTGATGTGCTGTATATCATTACATCCCAGGATCCCAATTAGCGACCGTAATGCGAATGGTGTAAAAATACAGTGTTTTTTTTTCCAAAATCGATTTTTGGCCAGGATTATTGATTTTTCTGAAAAATTATGATGTAGTTGTAAAATTGGGATTTGTAACATTCGAACTTGTTACATTCGGGATTGTAACATACGTATTTGTAAAATTCCTACTTTGAAACATTCGGGCTTATTACATTCGGAATGCTATCATTCGCCGTTGTATCGTTATATCATTCGTACTTGTAACATTCGGACCTGTAACATACGTACTTGTAACATTCGGACCTGTAACATTCGTACTTGTAACATTCGGACCTGTAACATTAGAACTTGTAACATTCGCACCTGTAACATTCGTACTTGTAACATTCTGACCTGTAACATTCGTACTTGTAACATTCGAACTTGTAACATTCGTATCTGTACCATTCGTTCTTATTACATTCGTACTTGTAACATTCGAACTTGTGACAACCGAACTTGTAACATTCGGATTGTAAAATTCGTACTTGTAACATTCGGGCTTATTACGAGTCGCCAGCGACTCAGTTCTTCGGCGACAGAAACATAGGTGAGCGACTGACGACTAAGTGCGTAATCACCTATTTTAACAAATGAATGTAACAGTCGCTGTTGACCAAGACGTCGGCGACCAGTCGACAGTGCGTAATGAGCCTTAGTTTCGATTTCTGTTTATAACGCAGTCTCAAGCCCCTAAAACTTACCAGAGTCACCACAACGAACTGACAGTGAAATTCCTTTTAGATGCAAGTGGCTCAGATCCAGTCACTGATAGCGAGCGGCGACGTGAACGGAGCCTTCCAGCAGGCGCTGTCGGCCTCCGACCTGGCGCTGGTGATGTGTGCGTGCCGGGCCGCCGACCCCGCGCACGTGTTCGGGCCGCCCTGCAAGCTCAAGCAGCACGTGCTGCTGTCGCTGGTGCAGCAGCTGGCCGCCGACATGCAGCGGGACACGCCGCTCAAGCACAGGCAAACAAACCTTGAACAAAAAAGAAACACACACACACACCGACATACACTCACATTTGCATACACACATACTCACATTTGTTGCCACATCACACACGCACATTTGCGCACACACATGCACCAATAGCCACAAACACACACACTCACATGCACACGCGCACACACTCGCGCATAAACTCACTCAATTTCATCATTTGACTACCCTTTTGTTAATCATGTCGGGGTCAGAATCTAACAGTATACAAATTAATACCAAAATCTAGAGCTATGTAATTAAAACAACATCCCTTTCTAAACAGGTACCTTGAAGAAGCAGTGATGAACCTGGATACATCAAACCCAGTGACCCGCGAGCACCTCCCGGGCGTGGTCCGCGAGCTACAGAAGCAGCTCATGAGCTTCCTGTCTGCCCACCCAGCGCACGTCCTGGCCAGACAACTGAGGATGTTGCTCATGGCCACGGAGGCACTAGTGAAGGCCACCGCCTGACCGCGCACCAGGGCCGCGTATCTACCCTGAGACTGGCTGTGTCGACCACCACTTATTAAACTTTGTACCTAACATTATATCTTTAGTATTGTAAGAGGATCCCTCCGATGACAATCAGTCGGCAAAAGAGTAAGGGAGCCCCATGACGCGATGCGACGCAATCCGACCGATTCCAACTTCAAGTGAAAAATCGTCCTTACCACTACGACATATGACATAATGTTACCAAACAGGCAAATGAAAAACAAAACACGCACGCCACGACGACGTAACAAAAGAGTAACGGAGCTTCTCCATGACGCGATGCGGCGCAATCCGACCGATTCCAACTACAAGTGTAAATCATCCTTACCACTACGACATATGACATAAAACACATTGTTATCTACGGGTAGATGAAAAACAAAACACGCTCGCCACGACGACGTAAGTCAATTTAAAAGCATTATTATTTCGTAGTAGCAAGGTCAATTTTCATTTTTAGTTGATAGAAATCGCACGAGTCGCGTCATGAGTTAGCTTCCTTAGATATGTGAGCAACAAGTTCTAAACAGTTTTCCAATGTTGTGTCATACGGATCAATTCACAGTGACACGACAGTACTGGAAATGTGTGTCTTTTCGTGTAGTTAATAGAGTCAGATTTGGATCGCTCTATTGAAATTTGAGCGCAAAGTTGCGTCTCGAAGTGAATTAAACTTTAATTTAAATTTGTTTGAATACCAAACTCTTTGCCTACATGTAGCGTAAAGCCAAAAACTTAAAAACAGCAAATAGCATGCTAAAATGTGCAGGAAAACTGTTTAAAACCTACTGCCTGCATACCTAACTCTTTTGCTGACCATACGTAGATCCTGTGCCAGTGATAAATGTACACAGATATTAGTGCATTCGTGTGTAACGTAACATTATAGATTCGACTTTGAGCATTACATTACAATACTACCTCCCTGACTGACGAGCATATAGATTTGATACAAGGTGCGCATTGTGATGCTCGATTGTTCTCCCTCACCGATGAAATGTTCGAATCTGTAACGTTACATTACAGGTGAATGCTCGCGGTGAGGCCTTTATGTTACTTGATTTACGTCGGTGGTACACTAATGAAACACTTTTGTTCTAAAGTCACAGTAATTTTCACCGCGCCGTTAGGGAGCTTGCTGATGATGCGATGCGACGCAATTCGACCGATTCCAACTACAAGTGAAAATCATCCTTACCACTACGACATATGACATAAAACGTACGGTTATCTATGGGTAGATGAATAGTGACGTTATAATGACTTGTGATTGTATTTAATTTATTTTTTTGATTTCGCTAAATAAAACAAAATATAAGATCAGTTTTTAAAGGATCATTAGTTCGACATCTAAGGGACTCACGATGTAAACATATTACACTGAAACTATTGTCCACTCCGTAGATTTGGCCCTTGGATTTTCGTCCCAGATACCGGGTAAAATGTTAAGATAAATAAATCGCAAATAAATATTAACCTGTAAACTCGTTTTTTTAATTAACAATATTCTTATGCAACATTGCTCATGACGCGATTCGTGTGATTTGCAATTAAAGTCGTCCTTGCTACTACGATATAATGATGCAATTCGACTGACTTAAACGTCGTCGTGGCGAGCGTGTTTTGTTTTTCATCTACCTGTTAACCGTACGTTTTATGTCATATGTCGTACTAGTAAGGATGATTTTCACTTGTGAATAAAATCGGTCGAATTGCGTCGCATCGCGTTATCAGCAAACTCGCTTACTTGACAGATAGAAGTCACTGACATTTTTATTGATATCGTGGTCGCTGACATAAAGTGGTTTATAATTGCACCGTTTGACAATTAAAAAAAACCAGCTGGCCTACCATGACGTTTTAAAGTGTGAGTATTTCCGCTGTGGGAATGAGATGGCGCCAGTCGACTTCTATAGCTCGGTCTCTTTCTTTCAGCGGAAGAACTCTGGCTTGAAGAAGTCATGGTAGAGTCCCAGGTCTGTATATTAACGCCATCTTAGTTTTTCCAGCCAGTGTACGCTTTGATAAAGTCCGACACAGACAATTGCTACAATGTGATATTATAAGGACTATGTGTTTAGTAGATATAGCTTGTTGACATTCGTTCCGTACAGCAGACGTACCAATGGGGAACTAATGGCGCTAGTATAGCTTGTTCCAAGTATCGTCATTGGTTCAAATCAGTTCAAATCTTAAAGGTACTTCAAAATAGTACCACGTCATTGGTCGGATTAGGACTAAGCTATGGTGGCGCCATCTACAATTAGCTTTGACTTGCCTTCCCCATTGTTGTAAGTTTTCCTGTAAAAAGTGTTTTGTTTTTTTCGGAGCGTAATCTCCATGGAGCTTATGTTATTTATAATTGCTGAAGGTTTTCGTAAGTATAAATAGTTGGTACTAGTTTAACATAGACAATAGTTATTAAAAATATAAACTTAAAGAACTCGTTGATCAATGACCATTTTATATTGAAACCGTTACATTTTAAAATGCCAATCATTCTTACTATGCGTTTCAACTAAGAATAGGATGATTTTGGCGCCATATTGCGGCTGCGTAGGCGCTTGTATACTTCATAATCATCTTATAATGTTCCCACTACTGGGACACAGGACCTCGTAAGAGGGAGTGGGCCATAATCCACCACGCGGCCCCAGTGCGCGTTGTAGATGTCACATATCTTCAAAATTGATTGTTCTATGACATGCCGGTTTCTTCATGATTTTTATACTTACATGCTTATATATAAACATTTATCATAAGAAAATAACATTAACAAATACTAACGGTTTTTCAAGAGAAGAACAAACTGCCGAACGTAATTATCGTCATGATATGGCGCCAAGTTCATCCTATTCTTAACTGAAACACATAGTACATCATTAGACAGTAATGTAGAAAAAAAAAGAAGAAAAATATTACATAAAACCTCGCGCGATTCAGAGAGCTATAGAATAGTTAAGACTGTCGCCAGATATTATGTATAAGCTCATATAAATAACGAAACACCGCGAACGGTGCTAGTCCATTGTGTGTTGACTTGACTGAGTGTATGAGAAAACTGTTGAATAGTCACTTAGGTACTTCACATTATGTATATTTGATAGAAAATGTGAGGCTCGAGGCACATCTACAGGCATTTTTTATAATCGTTGTAAAATCATCCAAAAAGTCCTCCTACTCAGGGCGGAGCGGGAGGAACTGTCAGACTTGTATTGACTAAAATCCACGGTTATCTTTCAATAGCCATTTACTTACACACGGCTACACATCAAGCTATACAAAACCAGTTTGTCTTGGTCTCGCTTCGTACGATTTTACTCACTATGAAGCTAATACTGGTTTTTGCATAGCTCATCGCGATCAACACGAAGTCTGACGCCAAATAGTTTTTACTACATTATGACGATGCGCGGGAGTTCCACTTCCTGCAATAAACCTTAAGGTACATCTATAAGCGATTCTGAAGCTTATATATTGGCCTGTATGACTGATATTACCTAACTACATGATCGCAAAAAAATAATTGGCAAATTTTATCAAGTGTGTTTTATGTACTTGATAAGATTTGCCAATTAGATTTTTTCAAAGAGCTTCAGCTTGATGACTGGGCCCCCTCTAGAGGGCCAAAGCCTACCGGGGTCGCAGAACTTATCTCATTACCGTGACCCCGGAACATAAAGGGCTATTGAAGGACACCGTGAATTTTAGTCAGTGTTCGTCTGACAGTTCCTCCCGCCCTGCCCGGGTGGGAGGACTCATTTGATGAATATATCACGTAAAAAAAAAGTATGATTTATATGAAACTGGTCGGCTCCGTAACAAGCAAACGTCTCTTTAGATGTGAATCGAGCTGAAACTTTCAAGACTTGACTGTTAGTTCAAGATAATTAATAAATAGTGTTATTAAATTCTGTGCCACCTTAGTATGTAGATTATCAGGACATATAGTCTCTCAAAACAATAGACTAAGTTTGTTCGGCATTTACCGTTGAAAAATTCGAGCCAACGAATTATGCCGTCACGAACATGTATACAGGGTGAATTTTTCAACTGGGCGTGGATGGCTACTTTCGAAACTATGAGGAATATCGAAAAACGTTGAAAGGAGTCTCGAGGCCGATTTTGACGAAAACTAAAACTGCATCATTGGATTTTAGAAAAATCAAAAATCCTGGCCAGGAATCGAACCCGCTGATTTTGGAAAAAAAATCACACCCTGTATTATTACACCTTTCGATAGTGTTGCCAATAAGGATCAAATTCTGGGAAGTAATCATATACGGAAAATTTAAGGAAAACGTATAATTACAAAAAAACTGATTAATCTTCAAGGCAAAGACTGTATTCGAAAATTAGGTTACCGTTCCTTCTTTAAAATAATGCTATTTTTAGTTCAACTCAATAATGTCGTATTGTTAAGTACAGTGGGATTGTTGAAACGTCGAATCCAGTGAGACATTGAAAACAATGAAATTGTATAATTTCGAATAAATTATGGCTCAGTAGATGTAAAGTAACATGGAAAAATAGCTATTTCATAAAAATCTATCATTTCCGTAAGTTTGCCGTATATGATTATTTCCCAGAATTTGATCCTTATTAGCAACACTATCGAGCGGTGTAATAATACAGGGTGTGATTTTTTTTCCAAAATCAGCGGGTTCGATTCCTGGCCAGGATTTTGGATTTTTCTAAAATCCAATGATGCAGTTTTAGGTTTCGTCAAAATCGGCCTCGAGACTCCTTTCAACGTTTTTCGATATTCCTCATAGTTTCGAAAGTAGCCATCCACGCCCAGTTGAAAAATTCACCCTGTATAGCTAACTAAATATGAAAAATTACATAGGCGTGTAATGTACGCAAAATATAATTTAAATTTGTAAAACTAATAATAACTCCGAAATAAATAATGATACAGCGTGATCGTATAGAAATAACAAAGACTGGAGTGTCATTATAATGTTATGTCGCTGATGCCTAAATATAATGTGTATATGTAAAAATGCAAGAACTTCAACAATAGTATAGTTAAACATCTGTCTTACTATAAAAAGGTTAAACATTTGTTGAACACTGGTCTTAAAATACTGTCAGGTGCATTTTGCAGTTAAGGCGCTCCCTCACCGCGAGCATTCACCAGGAATGTAACATAAAAGTGCGCAATTTGATGCTCGCGGTGAGGGAGCGCCCTTACTACGGTACTACAGTACGGTTTTTTGGTACTACGGTATATATTTTGTGGAAGATTAACTTAATGAAAGTGAATACGATCATCAATTTGGGAAAGAGTCGTCAGAGTGACTTCACTATGTAATATCAACAGCTCTTAAACTCGGTTTAGATGTGACGATCGCGTTCAGTTTCCTTGGTGTTAAGTTTGCCCTTGGTGCGAAGCCTTAAGCCCGCTGTACATGTTGGGCCAAAATAATGAATTCCAAGTGCCGCTGTTTACACATTGGGCCAACGTGTAAACACTGTTTGCGAAGCACGCCAAGATCCTTTGATTGGTGCACGAAAAACCGACAACATTCGGTTGGACAGCCAGTATTCCCGCCAACTACCAACATACCGCCAAATAGGTCTGTACACGCTGGCCCAATGTGTACACACGGCTACATATCAAGCTATAAAAAACCAGTTTATCTTGGTCTCGCTTTGTACGGTTTTTACACATAATAAACGGTCAGCTAATACTGGTTTTGTACAGCTTGATGTTTAGTCGTGTGTACAGCGGGCTTTATGTTTATCAGCTACAGATAGATAGATAGAATATAACTATCATTGTTCAAAACAAAAGAATGTCATTCCTATAAAATTATTGAGGTGGCACTTATTATTGTATATTGCTTGTGTGAGGCGCTTATACTGGTCCTACTTAGCTTTAGTGCGAGGTTATATACCTTTTCGATTTCAATCGGTACTGAAAGTCTGAAACTAACGCCATCTGGTGACAATCGTTGTGTAAAGATCAACAAAAAAAATGTTATCAGCTACCTTACCTATTTCCAATTGTTGGGGTATGTTGCACCAATATGTTATATGGAATGAGTACAAAGGGTCTAAAATGGCCACTTAGCAGTTTTACTAATGAATCACTTCGTGAATGAATAGCCAATAACGTTGCTGGACATGCACGAAGTAAATTATTAAGAATATTGCGTAAATTGATCGTTTTAGACCCACTGACCTCCATAACTCAACTGGCGATCGATTAGGAATAAAAACTCCACTAGGTTTAAAAAAAAACTAAATCCATAGCGAATGATATGGCAGCCTCTTCGCTTCTTGTTGAAACTATTTAATTTACTTAGTGTATGATAGAATGTGTATCTTTAAGGCTCCTCACTCCATCCCGTTAAACGTTGAACGTTACAATGGGATGCAAGATATCACAGTTTTTGAACATGCTATCTGACGCAATTTTCTTTTGATATTATAGTATTTACTGAGACATTAAGAATATGTTTGGGATATTGTAAAAGAGCTGTTTGTACAAAACATCTCCGATACCTTACGATTTTGGTATCCTTTGACGCGTGTCTCTGTACGAACCTCTATGAATTTGTAGTCGCCTGGACCTGACTTTGGTAGTCAGGTATCGGATACTTGCGTCGTGTTGTGTACGAACGGCTTTAAGCGTTGTGTGCGAAGGGGCTTATAGTGCGCCTACGCAGACCACTGCAAGAAGTGCTATCCACGAATTAATCTCATCACCAGCATTTCTAAGCCACGTTTATGATACAAGTAAATTTTGACGCTGACAGCTGAGCGCTGTTTAGATTCTAGCCGAGACTTAGCTACATTGGTGAAACCCGTTGTTATGTGCTTGAAGATTGTGTAAAAATATTTGATATTTTAGCAATACAAAGCGTTTTTTGTAGTAGCAGTTTTAGGTATGCGTTTTATTGCTAAAATAATATAAAATAAAAACGGGATGGTGACCCATGTGACACCATGTGATAGACTGCCTGGAAAACCTTTTATAACCAGTACGATTCCTTAATTTCTTAAATATTTATGACTTTTGGTAGACTAGATTACAGTCAATTGCTAATTAACAATCATTTAATGAGACAGACTGACAGCTAGCTGCTACTTAAAAAAAAACTTGTGATTTGCGATATTAATTGTTAATTGAAATAAAAATGAATGATTGTCAATTGTTGATTGATATGTTTGACTCTTGAAATAAATGCACGGATCCTTTTTTTCAATAGCATGTTATTCATTTGTTTTCTATAATTTAGCTGTGTTGAGTGAGGAGTCAGTGTTATTTTTTTATAAGATTATTATTTTTATTATTGTCGTCGCTTTAGGTACTTTTGACATTGATAGTATTACTCTAAGAAATACATTTATCAATAAATGCGTATTTGATTTGTATTTTTTGTTTTTTATTTGCCATTTTTTTTCCTAAATCTACCTTATATTGTTGAGAGTGACAGTTTTAACAGCTGGGTGGAAAATAAATTATTGTTAATAAATAAAGATCTTCATAACAAAAGGGTAAATACATTGTGGAGATTATTTAAAAAATTGCCTCACACTGGGAATTTCTCCAATGTCGAGGGTATGTTTACATTTAAACTTACTATAACAACAAATTCCTGCCGGAAAGTTGCAAAACGAGTTGCAATCTTATTTTTTCGAAACATTGTTTATAAAAAAAACTCGTGTTTGTAATTATTGACTTCCTAAACATTTATTCAATTTATTTTTAAAATCTTGATTTTTTTTATTGTTGAGTTGCCCATTCAAAAATTTGCTCTGTATTTGGAATGACAGCGTGGGGCATATTTACAACTGAAAAAAATGAGGGTAGTCCAAAAAAATATGTCAAAAAATTACCAAATCAATCAAAAAACCGTCACATACAAATTATCAAAGTGCAACACGTTCCCAAATACTAAGATATCATGGATTTAAACCGGATTCAAGTCGAAAATACATGTCGTCGAAGATCCCAATCCTTAAGTTCATTGCACGGTGATGGAACTATCGATGACGTATCGGTTTTCAAGACCGGGCCTGGCTATCGCACGTTCAGCGAGTCTTCTGCCGAGCTGTGCATGCACTCTGACAGTGATGAGCGGCCCATGGACAGCGGCATCTGTGATAGGATGATAGATTGTGATATGCTTGCCGTGATGGAGCAGAAGATTGATCGGCTGAGCGGTAAATACCTTGACTTATAATTCTTCGGGTGGAGATGAAGGAACTGTCAGATTCGTACTAGCTGAAGCCTGTTTCTTAAATTCTTTATGTCCGTACCAAGGCCGGGGTAACCTCTTAGGACACCAGCAACCCTCTACTTAACTCTTTGGGATAATACAGGATCAAAAGATCCGCGTCTGTACCCTTATGAAAAGTAACTCAAAGTTTTTTAATGCATCCTACTATTTTTTTTTCTCTCGACATCATAAGTTTTGACAACATCTGGAGAACGGATAACTGTCCTAAAGTTTCGTAATATTTTTTTAAATCTTGCCCCTAATGTAGGTATGTAAGTTGGAATAGAAAACGCCTGAAACTAATAGTCCAGGTGTAAAGTTACGGAAACTATTTTTCAATTGTCAGATATGTTTCTGGAACAAAGCAGGATGCTGAATACCGTGAAGGAGGAACTCCGGAGCTCCAAGATGATGCTTGAGAAGACTGAGCTGGCGCACAATCAGATGCTGGTTGACATGCTCAAGAAGGCTATCGCTCAAAGGTTTGCTAAGTACATACAGGGTTACTGGTTAAGTCGACCTATTCCCTTTAAGGGCTTAAAGTAGACCTCATTCTTGACTGATTTTACTATGGGGACCCCTATCCTAATCCTTACCGTTTTTGAGTTATTAGACTTTTGATTTTTTTCAAAAATATTCCACCTCTGCCTCATAAACTGGTTAAAGTAAGAATTTTACGACGTTTAGGACGCTAAAGTGATACTTTTTCGATAGCTTACAAACGACACATTCTATTGAAACCAGTTTATTTGATAAATTACTCAAACCTTGGGAAATAAATGGCTGTAAAGTTCAAATATTGATTTTTCTTTGGAGCTACCCTTGTCTTTCTGGCCAAATTTCTCAAAATAAGTGTACGGTACTAGATGTGCAGATTGCAGCAAAAACACTGCTGTCTCATTAGCTTTTTAAAATGGTACCACAATATCCAATTTTAGTAAGAATATGGCCAAAAAATAAGGGTTGATGCTGACAAGGTGGTTTTTTAACCAAACTCATCAATACACTTTTAACCGATTTCATTAGAAGAAGGAGGTTCTAATTCGAATTTACATTTCTATTTGTCAATCGACTTGCAGTTCGATTTTTCTTACTTACTCTGTTGCGGATTTTTTTGTTACCTATCGCTATTTTATTCTTGTTTCTTCTTTCGCTGTTTAAGTACATAACTCTACCTAATTCCGACCCATGGTTGTGACAAAATACAACGAATTGGTCTGATCCCATTGACCATGCGAGGTATTGAGTCAAAAAGCTTAGACCACATAATGATATCAAGAAAAAATCGTAACAAAGAAGATACAGCAAATAAAAAAAAAACAGTCTACAATCAGTGGAGAAGATCATTCACATTAAAATAAAACAGTCGAGTTTAGAATATGCTCCTTTTTTATCGAAATTCGTCGATAACTGATGAAACGAAAACTTGTTCGTACAGAACTAATTTTGTTAAAATACTTACCACCTAGTCAGTTTCAACCCTTATTTTTTAGCCATTTTCTTACTAAAAGTGGATATTGTGGTACCATTTTAAAAAGCTAATGAGACAGCAGTGTTTTTGCTGCAATCTGCACATCTAGTACCGTACACTTATTTTGAGAAATTTGGCCAGAAAGACAAGGGTAGCTCCAAAGAAAAATCAATATTTGAACTTTACAGCCATTTATTTCCCAAGGTTTGAGTAATTTATCAAATAAACTGGTTTCAATAGAATGTGTCGTTCGTAAGCTATCGAAAAAGTATCACTTTAGCGTCCTAAACGTCGTAAAATTCTTACTTTAACCAGTTTATGAGGCAGAGGTGGAATATTTTTGAAAAAAAACAAAAGTCTAATAACTCAAAAACGGTAAGGATTAGGATAGGGGTCCCCATAGTAAAATCAGTCAAGAATGAGGTCTACTTTAACCCCTTAAAGGGAATAGGTCGACTTAACCAATAACCCTGTATACATATGTATCCGTTTGTTTCGGGTTCATAAAGTTACTGCTTGCAATCAGTATTTTTATTATTCATAACATTTTATACTCTTTACCAAAGCAACTCTTTTCACTATTATTTCCACCAAAAGAAATGTAGATATTGCCCATTCCTTGTCAGGCTTCCCAGGGATTTGATTGAATTTTTATGTCCCTGGATCTGGATGGATCAAAAAATTTCGAGGATGCTTTACTTGTGGAAATACCTAAGGCTTGTTAATTTTTGTATTCTTTTAGAATGTCAGGCCTTGGAATGGCCGAATCTAGCGAAGAAGAGAATGAGACTGTGAACAGTCGCGCCAGGAGTCTACTGAACGCAATAGAGTCGAGGCAGGAGGTCTCCCTCGACAATGAGATCAGAAACAGCCTCATTAACTTCCTGCAGAGCGAGGTATTATAGTTTTATAATATTTTATTTAACCATTAATGTCCTACTGTTAACAAAGAGACTACATAACTCTCCAAGTCCTCACACCTCGAAGCCAGCCATCGCAGTGTGCACCCAGCATCAATGTTTTTCTCATAAAGCCCCGTCCCCACGCATAACTTTGAAACCGCAGCCTGTTCCTAATAGATTCTCAACTTTATGCTTAGACGATAAAGTTGAATATCCACTAGATTTATGCTTCCTTTAAAGAATAGCACTGCAGGTCCTCAGCATCTTCGTGCATGCATCTACGCAGCGGCTTACGTGTCCCTTCCATTCCAGCCCCGTATGTTGTTAACTGCTACCAGGTTACACAGCAAAGAGATTAATTTATAGACTTGATCATAATTCTGTTATGCAGGAGTTAAAAGACCAGATGGTCCGCGCAACAGTAGAGTCAGTACGAGGCCTGATCGGAGGTTGCATCAGCCGTGACATGTCCAAGCTGTACTTGCCAGTACTGGAGCGCTCACACCGCCGCCTCATCGCACATATACACAAGATCGTGGAGCGCGCTTTCTATGAATGTAAGTAACTTTTCAACTGCTTGCAATGTCCAGCTGACCTGCTTAAGGGAAGAAATAAAAGCTTTTTCAAAAAAAAATGTAACCGCCTTCAAAACCAACCACTAAAAAAGGGTAAAATAACCTACAAAATAACTTTTCTTTCGGAAGTCGGTGGTTTTTTTTTTCATTGTCTTTTGTGCCACCGACTTCCGAAAGAAAAGTTATTTTGTAGGTTATTTTACCCTTTTTTAGTGGTTGGTTTTGAAGGCGGTTACATTTTTTTTTGAAAAAGCTTTTATTTTACTCTTTTTAGTTTAAATATTCAACCTAAATTCTTTTCATAGGTACATCATTTCTTACATGTGCACTAGAATTTTGTAATCCGTAGCACCGGTAATAACATCGCTCATGTACAAAATTAGCTAATAAAATTCCCTATCTCAAAAACTACTGAACCGATTTTGATGAAACTTGCATTGTTCCCTCAGTTGAACAATACCTAGTAAAACAAAAAAAGAATGACTTAAATCGGACTTGTAGTTCCAGAGATAAGCGAACACAAACTAAATCAGTCGATGCCTACTCCTTACTTTTAAGGAGTTGTACCTTCCATCATCAGCTCAGCTACATGAGATTATGATTACCATACGCAGATACTTAAATTACTTCATAATATTTGCGAAAAACTATATGTGAGCCTATAAAATTTGAGGGTTGCCCTCGATTTCTCCAGGATCCAATCATCAGATCATGACTTGGTGAATATGGGACCACTCCGGAAGCATCTCCTTTCGAACAAAAAAAGAATTTTGAAAATCGGTCAACAATCGCCGGAGCAATCGCGTAACAAACACACAAAAAAAAAAAAAAAAAAAAAAACATACCGTCGAATTGATAACCTCCTTCTTTTTGAAGTCGGTTAAAAATAGAAATAATGAAAGAGAGACTCAGATTGGGTACTATAAGACGACAAAAATATCTGTATGATCTAAAAGTAGTCGTCCGGGTCTAGATATATGTTTGTGTCCGCTACTGACATGACAATTAATGCGCCCACGACACAGGAAAAACTTTTTTTTACGTGGTGAAATCATGGAATGAGTCCTCCCAGACAGGGCAGAGGGGGAGGAGAGGGACTGTCAGACTTTTACTGAGTAAAATCCACGATGTCGTTCGCCTTTTGCGTTCCGGGATCAAGGCACCGCGACCAGGAAAGAAAAAAAAGTCCTAGTGTAGGGCAATGATTTATTAATTCGGTGCAATTCGGAACCCGTACTAGAAAGTCCCTTTCAAAAAAAATGCACTAGCTTGTTCTTGTCAAAATATAATTTAACTTTTTTTCAACAACAGTGGAAGACAAGTCATCATCTCTATTCAAGTCTGTCTACAAGACATCCGGAGCCCTACGACGTGCGTTGGAGCGCCACCAGTGCCTGCTGGAGGCCTCTGCAGACCCTGCCAAGAACATGGTGAACACGCTGCAGTGCACTGTAGAAGAGTATGTAACAATATAAACATTTATTCACGCATTATGACATCACTGCACTGTAATGTCCAAGATATTCTTCTGCCTAGCCTTTTCCCAATTATATTGGGGTCGGCTTCCAGTCAAACCAGATGTAGCTGGATATCAGTATTTTACTTGTAGCGACTGCCTATCGAACCTCCACAACCCAGTAACTGGGTAATACCATACCCCGTGGTTAGACTGGTTGTCAGACTTTAGAGCTTCTGACTAACAGTAACGACTGTTAAAGATCTACAAATAACTGCCGGGACCAACGGCTTTACGTGCTTTCCGAGGCACGGAGGAAACTCGCTACGACAGATAGTCACCCATCCACAGACCAGCCTCGGCAAGCGCGGCTTAACCCGGTAGATTGGCCTTTGCGGCTGTAATTATTTAGCCACGAGCTCCTCCACTGTAATGTCCAAGATAAACATAGAAAATACATACACATTGAAAGAAACACTTGGTACTAACTTGCGCTCAGGTTTCACTCCCAACGTGGCCCATATCATATGGTGAGTTACTAACTTCTGGGCCATTTTTTTATATCGTGGTAAAATCATCAAACAGTCCTCCCACCCCGGGCAGGGCGGGAGGGACTGTCAGACTTGTACTGACTAAAATCCACGGTGTCCTTCAATAACCTTTTATGTTCCGGGGTCACGGTAATGAAATAAGTCCCGCAACCCAGGGTCATTTATAATTACGATTAATCGTAAAATTAAGTTCTGTTCTGTATTATTACCATGGCGGCCTAGAATAATGCATACCTTTTTTCTTCGAGATTTTTGAAAGATTAACCATATGGAAACCTGAACGATTAAATAAAGTTTCATAATAAAACAAACGTAAAATGCAGAATTTCATACTGATGTTATGCGGGGCGGGGCGATAAACATCATGATTGTTAAATTGCCCTGTTTATTGTCAGAAGTGAATACAGAAAACAAAAATAGGTCATACTCATAAAAAGATTTGAAATACCGTACATAACTCAAAAATCGATTCCATCCTTGATTTCAATTTGATCCAATCCATAATTCTAGGAACACCCACATTTATATCACAGTCTATGATCATATACGTAGCACAGTACCTGTATGACTTGACAGGCCTGTTGGTCTAGTGGTTAGTGACCCTGACTGCTACGCTGGAGGTCGTGGGTTCGATTCCCACCCAGGACATATGTTTAGATATGTGATGAGCACGATATTTTTTTCTGTGTCTGGGTGTAATTTATCTATACTATTTATGTATTTAAAAATACATAAGTATGTTTATCAGTTGTCTAGTACCCATTACACAAGCTCTGCTTAGCTTAGGACTAGATGGTGTCATGTGATAGTTGTGGAAAATTATTATTATTATTTATGATAGGTTGCACTACAATGGCGAACACTTAAATACTATTGAGAACTAAAAACAGGTATTTTCCACAGATTGCTTCACAACGAACTAAAAGAATGGCGCAACAAAGTAGCAGACTTGTTCTCTGTCCAGCCCAGTCCGCAGCCTCTGAATGAGATGGAGTGCCCAGTACCTCCTCTCGACTACGGTCCAGAGACACCACCACAACCGGCTGGCCCGGAGGTTTCTATCATTGATCAGCTGGTGAGTATTAAAAAAGATCTCAAGAGTATTAAAAAAAACTTCCAAAAACGTAAAGATTTGACTTTAATACTTACTTTTTTACGTGGTAAGATCATTCAACGAGTCCTCCCGCCTTTGGTGGAGCGAAAAGAGACTGTTAGACTCGTAAAACAGTGTTCCTTCAATAGCTATTTACGTTCCTGAGTCTCTACCTGTTTAGACAGCCAGACTTGTATAGACATTCCCGCGACCCCGCCAAACGTTTGGCCCTGTATGGGGGCCCCGTCAGATAGTACTTACCTAAGTCATATCCTAAGTCGGTCAAGGTGTGCTCGTTTTCTACCTATCTATTTCTTTAATTTAAATTCAAATAAACAGGAATAATACTTATTGCAAGGTTGTGTACGTTATTGTATCACATTCTACAACCAAACTATCTAATATATAAAATTTTTGTGTCACAGTTTTCGTTGCCATACTGCTCCAAAACGGCTTGATCGATTTTGATGAAATTTTTTGTGCTTATCCGGTATCTATGAGAATCGGCCAACATCTATTTTTCATACCCCTAAATGTAATTATTTATATGGCAAAACAGCGTTTGCCGGGTCAGCTAGTAAAAAATATAAAAATACAGGTTACCCCTGTATTTTTTGTTCACACGAAACACCTCAAAGAGCTGTCAGCACAATGACGGGGCCCCCTTAGAGGGCCAAAGCCTGTCGGGGGGAGTAATGAGCTACCGTGACCCCTGAACTTATTGAAGGACACCGTGGATTTTAGTCAGTATAAGTCTGACAGTCCCTCATGCATTGCCCTGGATGGGAGGACGCACTTGCTGATTTTACCACGTTAATAAGTACCCCTTGTCTATTACTTACAAGAAACACAAACATTATTTAATATTTTTTCTAGATGCAAACAGCGTTGATCAACAAACAAATAGCGGAGGGCGACGTGAACGGTTCGTTCGAGCGCGCGCTGTCAGCTGGCGACCTCTCCCTGGTCATGGCTGCCTGCCGCGCCGTGGACCCTGGCCAGGTGTTCGCGGAGCCCTGCAGCTTGCAGCAGCATGTGTTGCTGTCGCTCGTGCAGCAGCTCGCTACGGACATGCTGCATGAAACGCAGCTCAAGTGCAGGTTGAACCTATAGTTGTTTTAATTTGTTTCTTGGAAGGACGTTTCGAGCACAATTTACCGAAATGGGACATTGAAGACCCAACCCACCACATACATACAGTGTGAATGAAACCCACAAAAATCTCAGCACAGTTGGCCCAGTGGCCGGGTCGTTGCTGCAGTGTGTGTCACGCGTTTGATTCCCGCACGAAACAAATAATTTTAC
The DNA here is from genome assembly GCA_028554685.1 of Agrotis ipsilon. Taxonomy (NCBI): domain Eukaryota; kingdom Metazoa; phylum Arthropoda; class Insecta; order Lepidoptera; family Noctuidae; genus Agrotis; species Agrotis ipsilon. Next base: position 1,446,259 of record CM052963.1, read on the forward strand.
GGTCTGCTACAGGTATTTGTTCCGGGTATGTGAATGTGATTATATAAGTAGTTTTTTTTTAAACGAATTGGTACCTACATCTTGTCGATGTCTGTTCCTGTTAAGCCCTCTGTACACATTGGGCCAAGTGCAGTGGGCTAGCATGTTGGGCCAAAATAATGAATTCCATGTCGCCGTTTACGAATTGGGCCAACGTGTGAACAAAGATCCACGCGTTTACAAACATACCGCCAAGTAGGTTTGTAAACGCTGGCCCCATTGGGCCAGCTTGTACAGACCTACTTGGCGAGAGGGCTTTAGACGAATCGAGAACGTCCCGCCCGTTTTATGCGATTATTTACAAATGATTCGATGTCTATTAGGAAAATCTATCTTTTTTAGCATAATAAATGAACGTCGAACGGCATAGACTATGTATACCCGAATCGGAAGTATTTTTGAATACTCCCCGTATTGTCTTCCTTGGTATTATTTATGTCAATCGAATCTCTTATTTGCAGATACTTAGAGGAAGCGATCATAAACCTGGACGCCTCAAATACGGATACTCGCAGCCATCTCCCGCTCGTGGTCGGTGAGGTCCGCAAGCATCTGTCCAAGTTCCTATTGGCCTATCCTAACCACGTCGCTGGCCGCAGGATCACGTTGATCGTGATGGCGGCCAACAACTTGTTGAAATAAACTGTTTCATTTACCTATATCAACTAAAGTTTTTTTTATTATTTCTCCAAGCCTATACTCTACGCAGGACGATCTATGGCCACCGTAGGCACGGGTATGCGGCCGGCGAGTAATGGGCGACTCGGTGTCCGATCATGGACCATGCCAAGGTGGACGACGCGTTGTTTCTCGGGCGCCTCAAAGAGCTGTCAGCACAATGACGGGTTTACGGGTGACTTAGAGGCCCAAAGCCTGCCGGGGTCGCGGGACTAACGAGCTACCGTAACCCCGGAACGTAAAGGGCTATTGAAGGACACTGGATTTTAGTCAGTACAAGTGCGACAGTTCCCCCTGCCCTGGGTAGGAGGACTCCTTTGATGATTTTACCACGAAAAAAAAACCTCTAATATTACATCGTTCCTACACATTCTACTAAATATCTTATCGATGTTGTGACCATCTGTTTACTATAATACAAAAATAATTGTGCTAAGCTCTGCGTCTAGCTATGCCAATCGTGCGTGATTGATCATAGCAATGTCGGATTAAAATCAAACGTGAGATCTGCCCCATCAAGCGAGGCATTTAAGGTAAGCACTATACATATATACACGGTAGTATACAATGCGCTCTAAATCACAATGCTTGCTCTGAGCATTCGCTAATCGGTATTGCCCAAGCCAAGACCTCAGTCCCATTGAGTATAAACTCCTTGATCTATAGATAAATGTTCTCTCTGAAGCTCCTTTCTTAAGGGCCGTATTCACCATCTGTCACGGCTGTACGTCATGCACGATGCACGACGCAAAAACAACGTGAATAGGCTTGACGTACGTCAGAATCACGGTGTTTTTGCTTCGTGCATCGTGTATGACCTTGGCGGGACGTACAGCAAGATGGAACGTGAATACGGCGCTTCAGTCTATTAGTAGTTTTTTATTTATCTTATTGAATCCATTTATCCATACTTCGGGGCTTGGATTTTTACTTTTTTTCTTTCTTTTCGACTGACATTTTGAAAAGTCACTATGATAATATTCTAATGGCAACACTGCTGGTCAAGTGTCATCATTTTCATCAATCAAAGTTATTTTATCTCCGTCAGTAGTAGTTAAAAAAACAATTAATTTATAATGAAACTTGACTAGAGTATCTAAAAACGAGGTTTTAATTTCATTTTATTTGTATCACAGTCCAATAAAATGGCTTTGAAGTATTTCTTGTGTGTTCTTTTGAGTTACAACATGTTGTTGTATTGTGCGTCGGCGGCGGTGCACGGGCACAGCGTCGACACCCTGGAGCGGGAGACGGATGGTAGCTACCGCGCGAGGGACTACGAGCACTACGGAGATTCCGGACACAACTCCGAGTTCGACCACGAGGCCATTCTAGGTGCAACTGATTTTATTGCTTTTATTTTTATGACGTCGACCGGCTGGCTCGCGAGATTTTACAACAACTCACTCAGTTGATAAGGAATGCGATAGCGGTAGGCGCGCGTCGTGATGTCGCTTAAGAATGCGTTGTTTATTATGGTGCCGGTGGCTTTGGCCTTTACCTATTACTTCTCTACAGGGAGCGTCCGGGAGGCCGAGGAGTATGACAAGCTGAGTCCAGAGGAGGCCAAGCAGCGTCTAGCGCTGCTGCTGCCCAAGATGGACCAGAACGGAGACCAGGAAATAGACCGAAAGGAACTCAAAAGTTGGATTATGAAATCATTCATGTGAGTTTTTGTTTTAATAATCTGTGAGTTTTCTTACTATTGTTAGAGAGTCTCAGTAAATACATACCAAATAATAATGTTTACTACAAGCTGTAAATGAATGGTAATGTTTTCTATATTACATTGTTTTGTTTCGCTACAACTTACTGGCATACTCTTGATTATAATTTGATTCCTTACAATGTGGTGCACAATTTTTAAAAGCAATCTTTAGTAAAAACCGAACCCTTTCATCTTAAAAATAATCCCAACATGGTTGAGACAGATGATGATAGAAGTCTGATCTAGGTAAACTATCAAGTACAAAAATAGCATTTTTTTTGTGCTCTGATAAGTTAAAAGTTGTTATAATTAATAAAAGAGTACTAAAGAAGTAGACTTGTCTAATCAAATTCATATCATTTATTTCAATTAAAGCATTGCAGAAGCACTTTTTATCATTGAACATTAAAATGAAATGGAACGGGAAGTAATTTAAATTGATGTATTACATCACATGTTTTTTTCTTCTAACCACATATTGGTCTGTAAACCAATATGTGGTTCTGCTCCACTTCTTATTCCCAGCCAAAACTCTTAGAAAGTGTTGAAGGGGACGCTTTGAGGAACTGTCTTACGTAAAATGTACCTTCAAAAACCTGATTTTATCAGCCTATTTTGAAGAAATGACTTTTGATTTTCAACACTAGCTAATAAGACAGGTTAAGTCTAGAAGTCACTGTATAATGTGCATAATTCGTAAATAGTATAAGTATCTAAGTGCATAGGTTATCGTAATGATGATTATAGACAAAGATAATATAATTTATTGCAAAACTACACATTAATTAATACTTAAATTATAAACAGCAGTGGTGGCCCAGAATTAACGGCCCTGACTTACAAAACATAGGTTATGAGTTCGAGTCCAGCCTTTTGCCTTGGTTTGTGAAGGAAAACATTTTGAAGGAGCTCTTTATTTTAGATAATTATATTCAAAGACCACCTGAGACATCTACTAACCCACACCGGACCAGTGTGGTGGGTTATGTTCCATTCCCTGTCACAGACAGGAGGCCCAAAACAATAAAAGCTGAAAATGTGCAGGGATAGACCACCCTGCAGATTCAAAGCCTAGCCTGGGCTATAATGGAGGAGACATACCTCTGGTCCCAGCTGTATTTCTTGGATAAAATCTCCAAAGTTTTTATGCACCAGGGGTAAATTATCTATCCCTTTACCAGAAACCTATCCCGGGAGGAGGCTCAGGAGCGTCTGATGGAAGCTGACGAGGATCGCGACGGAGCCGTGACGTGGCAAGAGTACCTGCACGACGCCTTCGGAGTAGATTCAGAGGAAGATGTGGGGCCTGAAGATGCTGGGGACTCTGGCTTGGTAGGTACACCTTAACTACTATTTATTTATATAGCTATGGGTTATACATTTTCATAAAATACGTCATGCACTGACAATTTTAAAGTTCTTGTAACTGGTATATTTCAAACTAGCGACCCGCCCCGGCTCCTCACGGGTGCAATCTCTACTATAATTATTATTCTTGAAATATACATGTTAACCTTCCTTTTGAATCACTCTATCTACTAAAAAAACCCGCTTCAAATACCGTTGCGCAGTTTTAAAGATCTAAGCATACATAGAGTTATCCAGCGGGATTCCATGACATTGCATTGCATAAAACGGTGAAAGAAAACATTGTGATGAAACCTGTATACACCTAATATCTGAGCACCTTGTGAGGTTAATGACTGATTGGTTAATGACTTAATTATACGACTTTCAGAATTCAACATACAGGTCCAACATGATTAACAGTGTCGTAACTAGCCTTTTATGCGCTTTTGTACTGCTAGTCTGGCCATATGTGCTCCTCTCCAGAGTCCGGCTGTGCTGTGTAGCACACCCCTAATTTCGCCACTGCTGATTATAAGTAATTAGAACTATTTTGTTGTAGCTCCTGCAAGAAGAGAAGGCGATGTGGGCAGTCGCCGACGCCAACAGCGATGGAATCCTGGAGCTCGAAGAGTTTCAGGTAAGTCTACATGATACGCACGATGTTAACGTCAGAGTAGACTGCCATCTCATGACATGTTTTCATCTCCTGCTCATCATGGATATTTCAGGATTTAGGCTTTCAATTTTTTCTTAAATATCTCAAAAATATATGAATACCTAATTGGTATGGTGACTAGCAGTCGCAAGAGCGACTTCACCTCTCCTCCTCTCGTTTACACCAAGAAACATGTTAAATACTAGTTTCATACAAAACTTGTAAAATACTTGTCAAAACATAATTTGTTTGTTTTATACATGCATTGAGAGTGTCTCAAACCATAAACTCAAACATTATTTCGTATATATACAAGTATTTATAAAAGTATAAAACACATTTGCGTTTACACTGAAGTCTATGACATGTCAAAACTTGTCAAATACATGTATTATACCTTGGTGTAAACGAGGGGTAAGCAAGAAGTCGTAGGGTTTGGTTTTCAGTTGGGGTAAAGTGCTTAAAAACCATCATATCTGCCAATTTCCATCCACTGCTGAACATTCCTCAAAGAGCACCACACATTAGTAGGAATGCATGTTACTTGCTTGAATTTTGGGCAACTAAACTCCTATACCTATCTTTGGTTTTCCTTTCTGAGTGTCATCTTCTCTCCAGGTGTTTACCAACCCTGAGGAGCACGCAGACATGCATCCGTTCCTCATCAACCAGACCCTGAGGGAGAAAGACACCAATAAGGATGGCCGCATCGACTTCAACGAATATATTGGCGAACGAGGTAAGTCCACACTTTGTTCCAAAAAAGCTATGATCATTTTTCGACTGCCTTATTACATACGCTAAAACTGCGTCTATTTAACCCCCGACGCAATAAGAAGGGTGTTATAGTATGACGTGTGTATCTGTGGCATCGTAGCTACTAAACGATTGGACCTATTTTGTTTGAAAGAGAGCTGCCACAGTTGAGTTGGTTTTAGCTATAATTTATGAAGTAACAGTGCTATGAGTTTGTTTGTGGCGTCGTAGCTCGTAAAATGATGGACAGGTTTTCTGCCCCCGATAGTTGAAAAGACGCATCTAACACTTTTTCCAAAATTGAGTTATATACATTGCCGGAATCAGGAAAAAAAGACGCATCTGCCTGTATTTTTAATATTTTTCTAACATCCTCCAGTGTGGTTTTACCATAACTAAATTAGGCGCTTCTGTGCATTTTTTTACACCCGATTGAAGATGAAAAGACGAATTTATGTGAAACTTAATTAAAAAGACGCATATATGTAGATAATGTTCTTTTACTTTATAGTGTTTTTTTTAGTTCAGTAATTGAAAAGGCACATATTTCTTCCCTATTTCTAAGAGGAAGTTTAAAAGGCGCAAATAAGTATTTGCGTTTAACACGCTAATAAAAAAATGCTTTTACATTAAGATAAAAGACCGCATCTGACCACTTGCGCTCTTTTTACTTCGTGAAATTGTTTCAGCATAGACGCATATGCCATAAGCGTCTTAACCCGGCAGCACTCGCGCCCTCAAAAGTTACATAGACACTCGCGCATGGAGCATTTTGCTCACACTTTATAAGCAGTCAAATTGTAGTATAGGACATATGACATGACATATTTTAAGACTAAAAAGTATTAAAACAAACATATTTAATCAAACCAAATGTATTTTATAATTATACAATTTTTGTTTTACCTAATTTTAATGTTCAGTAACAAACATTAGCTTAATTGTCGTTTTTTGCACCGACTTTTGGTATAAATCTATAAAAAATAATTTAAACAAAAAAAAAACATATAAAAATGGCACAGTATTAATTCTCATCATGTGTATGAGCTATACATATATTACATAAAATAAAAGCATGTTCAGAACACAAAAAAACAATCGCAGGAAAATATGTCTTTTTTATTAGTGATTTCACGGAAAATCACGCAGATTCCATTACTTTTCTCAGTCCCAGGAACCCTAGGTTCAAAGGAAAATTTGCTGAAGAATATGTGGTACAGGTTGTACATGATAGATCTGCGTTGTATTTGTGTTGTGTAAAATGTAGAGTTAATTATTTCAAATATTGTCTCCGGGTGCCTTTTTTTTCGCCAAAACGTGTTGCTGTTGACCAATCATCTGAAAATATATTAAACTAGATTCATTTATTGATTTTCATATTTTTTTAATTATTAGTTAATCATATCTGACTATTATTTATCATAAAAATAGCAATAAATGATTATATTTATTCATAACAAGTAAAAAATTGATTTAAAAAATACTTACGCTGATACTCGCGCGGCGAGCAAAACGCCGCAGGCCGCGATCCTGCTAAACAAATACTCTCCCTCTTCTATCCAAGGAGCACTGATGACATGAAAACGGTTTGTGGGGGACGAGAGAGGACTCAAAGTCAGCTATAGCGTGAATGAGGCATCAATGCACAGTTTTGACAAAATAACACGCTTTTTAAATTTACTGTGAGGGAAATGCTCATAGCGCGAGTGCTCGCGGGTTAATTATTCACGTTGAATAAAAAAATATAAAATAATACTTAATAAAAAGGCGCAAGTGTGCAGAAACGTCTTTTTTTCGTAGAATTGTGAATCAAGCGAGGATTGTGCGGGGGTCGGGCGGGGTATGTTTAGTACGGCGCTTGACCAGTTTCTATGTCAGTTGCGCCGAGTAGGTTGTAGGAGCACGATGTGTCGCAGTCGCGCAATATTTCGGAGCTTGATTTATCGTAAAAAAGTAAGTATTTTTTATTAGCAAGACGGGAGATAATTTCGACAAGAGCAACTACCGGCATACGACAGTAAACGACAATCGTTATCGTTCATCAGTCACCAATACATTTTCAACTTTATACCCCAGCTCGTAAAGTTGAAAATCTATTAAAAACTGCTGATCGATAACGAACGAAACAAACGAAAACGATCTGTGAACTTCAATAGATTTTCAACTTTACGCACTGGAGTATAAAGTTGAAAATGTATTGGTGACTGATGAACGATAATGATTGTCGTTTACTGTCGAATGCTGTTTGTCTAAGGCCCCAGGACTGGTTACAGAATGTGCAATTATGTCTCTCAAGCAAACTATCAGGTATTACAAAAATAGAAGTACGCCTGGTTACGCAGACTTTTTTGATCTCTGCAGGGCATTTGACCTTTAGGGTAGGTATGATATTCTCTGGCGTAAATTGAACAACGCAGGTGTGCTGGGTGAGTTAATCAATAAACTGTTGAGCTAAACAACATCGGAGTGGGATGCTCGATTGATAGTCACTGTATCAACAGTATTAGCCATGCAGATGATATGATGTTGGCCGGGCCATCAATGGCCGCGCTCAAGAAACTGATAGGCGTGTGTGAAGAGTATGCTAGGGTACACGGTCTCTTGTATAATCCTCACAAAAGCGAACTACTGGTATTTAAAGCCAATGGTGGGAGATGTGGCACCTATGCTGCTTAAAAGGGTGTCTGAGTTTAAATACCTTGGTCATGTGGTCACCGAGGATTTAAAAGATGATAGAGACATTGAAAGGGAAAGGAGAGCGGTCCGTTGTAACATGCTGGCACGCACATTTGCGAGGTATAGTTTGGAGGTAAAGATCACTTTGTTTAAAGAATTCTGCCAAAATCTCTACACCTGCAATCTGTGGGTCAGCTACACTCAGCGGGCCATCAACGCTCTCCGAATACAATATAATAACGCGTTCAGGGTGCTGCTGGGGCTTCCACGGTATTGTAATGCGTTTGCCATGTTGGCGCCCGCGCACACAGACGGCTTCCATACGGTGCTGCGGCACGGATCGAAGAGGCAATCGAGCGGAACTATGGCTCAAAAGTCTTCGCAAAGAATCTGTCTATTGGGCAAAGCCAAATGAAAAAGCTGAAGATTAACGACGGCAGCATCATTTCGACAAAACCGGTGATCCCGAGAGAGCTTGGGAGGTTTTACGGACAGTTATACACATCAACACGACAACCCAGTGTCGGTACAACTCGAGACGCTCGAGCCAAACTGACTCGACACTACACTGAGACATCAGCCTGTACGAGATTAGAATGGCTCTTTAACAGCTCAAGAATAACAAGGCGCCAGGTGAGGACGGAATCACAACAGAACTTCTGAGAGCGGGTGGAAAACCGGTACTTCTAGTGTCTCAAGACAAGGGTGTTTAACCAGTGTGTATTACCAGTGATTATATGTGGCTCTGAAACGTGGACTTTGACTGCTGGCCTTTTCGAGAGACTAAGAGTCACTCAACGAGCAATGAAAAGAGCTATGCTCGGAGTTTCTTTGCGGGATAAAATCCAGAACACGGATATTTGGCGAATAACCAGAGTCACCGACATAGCTCTTAAAAATTGTAAGCTGAAGTGGCAATGGGCAGGCCACATCGCTCGTAGTAGTTTTATTTACAAATAATAAATTAGGTTATGGCTTATATGATAACGATGAACCTACTACACTGTACTATATCAGATATTACTACCTTACGTAAACAATATAGGATTAATAAATAATTTTATAAACATTTTATCTAAGCCAAGGGTTATCTACATACTTTCTAATTCTTAAGATAAAAGGCGGATATACCCAGATGTGCCCATTTCTGTTAAAAACATATACTAGATAGAAAGCGTTTGAAGTTTAAAGGACGCATCTAGCCATTTAAGTCTATTCAATTAAGTTTGTCATATTTTTCTCCATTTTTTATGCTAAGATGAAAAAGTTTTTTCATTATTTTTATTATAATAATTTAATAAATTCATTTTATTATTAAACCAAGTTGAAACCTATTATAGTGGGCATTATTTCCAACTTTTAGTATGTAAATATTTTATTTTATTCGAAGACAGCAAATGATTTCCCATTTCATTCACTAAAACATTTTTTTCTCCGTTTTTACTTTTTGTTAGATCCGTCTTTTCAACTATCGGGGGCAGTTTTGATGCGTCACTTGGTTTTTAGCTATATTCTATGATGAATATCATATGCCGCGGGATACGAGCTTATTTTATTTTATTATTAACCATATTTTGTAAATAAATCCTGTCTTATTCATTTATTTATTGACTTCTCTTATTAACAATAACCATTTCTTTTGTTGTGTGTTTTATAAAATACATAAACAAATTTTTGCTCATGCAGTCTATAAACACAGGCATTACTTTATCATTACTAGTGAGGACGTTTACTTGTAGGGTAATACTATCGGACCGCTACAATGAAGCATACAGAAAGATATCAAACTGTAAAAGAGCGAGAAATTAAGATCTTACCGTGTCGATGACAAACTAAATTGTAAATTGAGTCGGCAGTCGGCCCAGAATTAGGCCACGAGTTTAGCGCACTCAGATACGTCCATTAACTCCTGTAATTGCATGTTATATTAAATCAAAGCATTTATTTCAAGTAGGCCAGTTGCAGGCACTTTTTATGTAACAAAGGTTCTGTAATAATTTTTCCGATTGAAAAAGAGTGTCCATGAATTTTCTTGCCAATTCTTCTCCATAGAGATCTACGCCTTTTTTTATTATGGTAAAATCATCAAATGAGTCCTCCCAGTCCTCCTGGACTGTCAGACTTATACTGACAAAAATCCACGGTGTCTCTCAGTAGCCCTTTACGTTCCGGGGTCACGGTGATGGAAATAATTCCCGCGACCCCGGTAGGCCTTGGCCCTCTTTGAGGGGGCCCCGTAACTCTGCTGACGCTCTTTGAGGCGCGCGTGGAACACGACGCGCCTTCGACTCGGGCATGGTCCATGGTCGGACAGCGAGTTGCCCTTTACCCGCTGTCCGCATGCCCGCGCCTACAGTGGCCGGAGGTCGTCTGCCGACGTCCGACGCCGTGGGCGTCTACCACTGCGGTTGGGGCGGAGGGACAACGAGCATTACTGCTCCACAGAAGGAGGCGACCGCTTCCCACTCCGTCTCGCCCCGCAGCATGGCCTCGACCAATGCCGGGCGCGAGATCGAGATCTACGCCTTGGAAATAAAAAATACGCCGACCAAAAGATTTTATTTTTAATGTGAGGCTTGATTCAATCCGACTACTTCTCAGCCAGGTCTGCATTTCTATGTTAAGAAATAATTGAATAAGTGTGGTCTAATACAAGTTTTCAGTGTACCTACCTGAAACACTTACTTTCTGAAATTGCATTAGCACTCCAGCAATTTCTTTTTTACGTGGCAAAATCATCAAATGAGTCCTTCCACCCTTATTGTCAGACTTGTACTGAGTAATATCCACGGTATCCTTCAATAGCCCTTTACGTTACAGGGTCACGGTAATTTGATAAGACCGGGGGGTCTCCAGCTATTTTAAATACATTTCCATTTTCTTGTTAAATCAACGACACATATCAGTTGTGCTATATTATGATTTATGATTATTCCAATCCGAATGTAACCAAATACTGGCGGACGAATTAAAATAACGATTAGTTCAATTAAATGGCCTATCTTGAATGGTGATTGACACAGTTTTAGTCGGACGCATATCGTTGTACCGTCCATAAAGAATGATCATCGACCTTTAGGGCGCCTTCACATTAAGTCGCAAGCAGCGCGACAGCAGCGCAGCAGAAGCACATTCCTTTTATCCTTTACATTTTATATGAACAGCCGCGCATAAGCAGCGTCTGTCGCGCGACTGTCGCCTAAATGTGAAGGCAGCGTTATAGACTAGCTCCTGTCTGCGGCTTCGCTTACTCACCTCCTCATCCTTACCCATATTATAAATGCGAAATTTTGGAAGGATGGATGAATGTTTGTTACTCAGTCACGACAAAATGGCTGAACGGATTTTAATAAAATTTGGCTAAGAGATTATTGTCTGGAATAACATAGGACACACACACTCACACACATTTATCTGGGAGTTTTTCGAGCTGCACGCACGGATAAGCCACTGGCACATGACGTGTATTTAATAATAGGGTATTTTACTGTATAAATAAATTGAAAATTTATTTAGTCCGCCAGTAATAATATTGGAAAATAATGGACACGTATTTTTTTATTTTTTTAATCAATGAATATTGACAAAAATAAAACACTTCCAAAATCGGAAGTGGGGGCTTGTGACGTCATTACGCTTGTAAAATTGTGACTTTTTGTGATTTTTAGAAGCGTTGCATCTTCGTCAATTTTCGTATGTGACAAAAGAAAAAAAACGTGTCTAATATTTTTTATTAATCTATACTTCGGACTAATATTTTTTTTTTGAGTAAAATACCCTTATATGCTACGGGCAAAAACAAAATTGATAATTCTGTTATCTCTACAGGTAGCCAACAGGACAAAGCATGGCTGATATCAGAGAAAGACAAGTTCGATAACGACCTAGATCTGAACAAGGACGGGATCATCGACCTCGCGGAGATACACGCCTGGGTCATACCTAATAACGAGTGAGTATATCTTGCACTACTTTTATAGGAAACCTAGTTTCTGCATGCGACCTTGTTCGCGTACAGTTTTGGTCTTCAACTCATCACGTTGAATTCTATCGCCCGCCCGCAGTTTATTTTTCCGACTTGTTATACAAAAATTGTGATGGCTCTAATCATTATTTATTTGTTGAACATAGGTAGGTTAGGTACAGATGTCGTAATTATGAATGAAAGCTATGTCTAGCCGTTATCGACGCCTACTCTTACTAATATTGGTTCCTTTCGGGAATCGAACCCGCAACACGCAGCGCAGCACCTGGCGATAACACTCAAGCGCAACGACAGTGTTATTTCACTAAATCGCTCGCATCGAATACATATAAAATGTTTTGCCGTCTAAGAATCAGTTTTCATTGTGCAAAATTGTTCAATTGTTCTTATCAACTTTCAGGGGTCGAAACTAGTCAGTAAAATCAGTAAAAGTCAGTTTTTTTTTGCATGGTCAGTAAAAGTCAGTTTTTTGAGAAAATGGTCAGTTTTTTCAGTTTTTTATTATTATATTTATATTTTTTTGGAACCTTATTAATTATTTACTTACTGTATATATTATTTACTGTCTGAGTCGTTCCTTTTTACGCCTACCTTCTTCATTCTAGATTTTGCTTAAGAAATATATATCTTATAGTATACCTCCTAGTCCTAGCAGCCAAACCCGGCGTTGCTCGGGTTTCACCTTTCAAGTCCATTCATTTGGGCACGCTGCAATAGCGGCGGTAAGACCCCTCTTTGAGGAGTGGTTGGTGAGACGTCACGGCGTCCTTACCTACCGCATGACGCCGGTCCTCACCGGACACGGAAGTTTCGGGAGGTACCTGTGTCTGATGGGTAAGGAGGAAACGCCTGGGTGTTGCCACTGCGAAGATCGCCCGGAGGACACAGTAGAGCATACGGTGCCCGGCATTGGTTTCGGCCATGCTGCGGGGCGAGACGGAGTGGGAAGCGGTCGCCACCTTCTGCGAGGCAGTAATGCTCGTGAAGGAGATGGCGGGCCGCGAGAGAGAGAGGACAGCGTCCTCCCTCCGCCCCAACCGCAGTGGTACACGCCCACGGCGTCGGACGTCAGCAGACGATCTCCGGCCACCGTAGGCGCGGGCATGCGGACAGCGAATAAAGGGCAACTCGCTGTCCGACCATGGACCATGCCCGGCCTCAAAGAGCTGTCAGCAAATGACGGGGCCCCCTCACAGAGGGCCAAAGCCTGCCGGGGTCGCGGGACTTATTTCCATCACCGTGACCCCGGAACATAAAGGGCTATTGAAGAACACCGTGGATTTTAGTCAGTACAAGTCTGACAGTACCTCCCGCCCTGCCCGGGGTAGGAGGTTTCATTTGATGATTTTACCACGATAAAAAAAAAAAAAAAGTCCATTCTTTTCATCAGTTGCAACACTTTTTCACATTTCCGCCACCCACAACCGCGACCAAACTTCCTTATTATTTGCATGATTGGATGTGTGTCATTTGCTTATTAACAAATATTAAAACTGATAAGTATTTGTAAACTTTTTAATAATAAAAAGGTGGTGATGGTTGGCTATGGGGATGGTGGAGGCCAATAATATTTTTTTTTCAATTCCACATGAAACTTTTATTTTAAGTTAGTTCAGATGGTCAGTAAAAGTCAGTTTTTTTAGATTTCTGGTCAGTAAAATCAGTATTTTTGAACACTGAACCTGTTTCGACCCCTGACTTTGAATAACAATTTTTATAGCTTTAACATCACTAGCCGTGTCCAATTGCTGGGTAAAACCTAGGATTACATAAGTTGCTATTTATAGTTTAGCTCTAGTCAAAACTATTATAACCAATGCTGTAAAACAGGGTAAATATAAATTATGTTCGATGGCACGGTCGGCGCAGTGGCTAAATGATTGACTGCTGCACTGTATTTTGCGGGTTCGATTCCTGCACGGAAGAAATATTTGTATGATCTACAAGGTTCCGGGTTTGATTGCTTGTATGTGAGTTTAAATGTTAGTACTCGCACCTGCGATTCAGGATGAATGAATGCGACGCCTTACACATGTTTTACGTGACTCTCTAAACAAGATAATGTGGCTCTGAAACCAAAGGGCAATTGAAGATACCAATCAAGCTGTCGCAACTTCTCCTTGAGGGCAAATCATTCATTGCCTTGTTTGAACGTTTCTTGGTAACATTGCTCCATATATCAGAAATCAGAATAGTGTCAAACATTTACAAGATTTTTTAAAATTATTTTTAGTAGGCTCGCGTTTGATCACATTCTTGCATCTTCTTCCAGTGAGATAGCAGATGAAGAAGTAGACCATCTATTCGCATCAGCAGATGATGACCACGACGACATGCTGAGCTTCGCGGAGATCCTGCAACATCACGAGGTGTTCGTCGGCAGCGAGGCCACGGACTACGGCAGCGATCTAATGGGAGAACACTTCGACGACGAGCTCTGAAGTATCTTCATTTTACTCCTTTACCTCTGCGTCGATGTAGTTTAAAACATCAGAAATATAGGACTTTGGCGGTGCCTTATGTAATCATGTACAAAGTCAGCGGGAACTATAAGATCAATCGCAGTGCGCGATGTGACAGAGATGTGAATTACTCGGACCACGTAATGAAATAATTTGGTGTTTATTTTTGCAAGTAGTTAATTATAACCACTTGTACACGTCGTCTTTTTTACCAACTAGGTGTGGCCGGTGTTTCGTACCTGACTACTCTGAGAAGAATCAACCGAAACAAACTCAGAGGTCACAGTCTTTTAAAGTCCAATCGTTAAATTGGTAGTCAAACGAGAGCCATGTAGGTTAGTGTCTGAGATGTTCTTTTGAAGAAAACCAGACAGATTTGAATGGACCTGTCCAGTATCATGTAGCTCGACGCGACTACGTGAAGCACAACCTTTTTTATTAACTCTGCCACATCCTCACAAGAAAACTAAGATTAACAGTGCGCCCGCGCAGCGCACCTCGCGAAGGCACCGTTTTATAGCACCTCTAGTTCCACTACATGACCTAAGGTAATGATATCTTGTTGGTCAGGCGGTTTTAACGCCTCGGTCTTATTTTATAGTCTGGTGGATAGTATTGCGGTTTTTACGCACAATTTACTTAATAATCATTAAGACTTCCGCCGTTCCCGCACGCGTAGCATGGCGCCGAAAGAAAGAAACAGGTTTTGTTGAAGAAAAAACAAAATGACGTTTTAAGCACGCTTACATTTCATGTCTATATATATAAAAATGAAACCCGTTTTCCGTTGTCACGACATAACATGAAAACGGCTCGACCGATTCGGATTATTATTTTTTTGTTGTGATTGTAACCATCGGGACCGGGTTTTATACCGGGTCCCCCACCCGTGCGAAGCCGGGACGGGCCGCTAGTTTAAAATATAAAAAAAATGATAATATAATGAAATGTATATGTTACCGGCCAAACCCGATTTTCAGGACAAACTAGTTTGGCCTAGGCTAAACTAGTTTTTTGCAAGCTAGGGACTTGCTGGCACCCCGACTCGGACAATTTAGGTTAGAAGAGGATGGCGGGGTCTGAAAGACCCCGCCATCCTCTTCGTGGTTCTTTTTTTTAAAACCACCCAGTAGTAGGAAATCCGCAAAGCGGGACTCTGTCGAAACTAGTTTAGCCTAGGCCAAACTAGTTTGTCCTGAAATCGGGTTTGGCCGGTAACATATATACTCTTCAATGGTGTTCGAATCATGTCATAGTCGCGCAAAAAATAGTTTAATATTATAGAAATAACTATGAAAATAACATTGTCTATTCTTGGTAGAATAGAGATTGAATGGTCATGCTACGCGTGCAGAAGGAATGAAGAAAATGTACTTTAATTTACGTCAATAGTTACCGACCCAGATATAAGTACCCACGAATAACTATTTGAATCTGATTGTGAATAATCCCAGTTTTAGAAATACATTATATCAGTTTTAAATGAATTTGTGTCATGAATGTGTAAACTTATAAAAGTATAGTATTCAGCTG
The DNA here is from genome assembly GCA_028554685.1 of Agrotis ipsilon. Lineage (NCBI taxonomy): Eukaryota > Metazoa > Arthropoda > Insecta > Lepidoptera > Noctuidae > Agrotis > Agrotis ipsilon. Next base: position 1,462,101 of record CM052963.1, read on the forward strand.
TTTTAGTAAATAACGTTCCGTTATGTTTTTTTAACTGACATGGACATTATAACACTATCTTTAGAACTTATTACAAGACAAGATTAGATGATAAAATATCCAGTTTCTATGTAAGCCACAGATTTGAAGCCAAAAAAGAAAAAAAAAACATCTTCATTCATACTTACTACATTTAAATGTGTACGTGGCAATCACTCACACATCTATATACAGGGTGAATTTTTCAACTGGGCGTGGATGGCTACTTTCGAAACTATGAGGAATATCGAAAAACGTTGAAAGGAGTCTCGAGGCCGATTTTGACGAAAACTAAAACTGCATCATTGGATTTTAGAAAAATCTCAAATCCTGGCCAGTAACCGAACCCGCTGATTTTGGAAAAAAAATCACACCCTGTTTTATTACACCGTTCGATAGTGTTGCTAATAAGGATCAAATTCTGGGAAGAAATCATATACGGCAAACTTAAGGAAAAAGTATAATTACAAAAAAACTGATTAATCTCCAAGGCAAAGACTGTATTTGAAACATAAGTTACCGTTTCTTCTTTAAATTATTGCTATTTTTAGTACAACTCAATAATGTCGTATTGCTAAGTACAGTGGGATTGTTGAAACGTCAAATCCAGTGAGACATTGAAAACAATGAAATTTTGTAATTTCGAATAAATTATGGCTCAGTAGATGTAAAGTAACATGGAAAAATTTCAATTTCATAAAAATCAGCCATTTCCTTAAGTTTGCCGTATAAGATTACTTCCCAGAATTTGATCCTTATTAGCAACACTATCGAACGGTGTAATAAAACAGGGTGTGATTTTTTTTCCAAAATCAGCGGGTTCGGTTACTGGCCAGGATTTTAGATTTTTCTAAAATCCAATGATGCAGTTTTAGTTTTCGTCAAAATCGGCCTCGAGACTCCTTTCAACGTTTTTCGATATTCCTTATAGTTTCGAAAGTAGCCATCCAAGCCCAGTTGAAAAATTCACCCTGTATATAAAATTCAAAACTGACTGACTGATCTGACAACGCACAGCCCAAACCGCTGGGCCTAGAAACTTGAAATTTGGCATAAAACTCCCTTATACCACCTAGGTGAGCACTAAGAACGGATTTTGCGAAATTCGGCCCCTAAGGGGTTGTTTTTGGGGTTGATAGTTTGTATGAAACTTTCCTACTACAGGTGCTAGGAATTCCAAATTTTGCATAAGGTGTCTTTTTAGAACGTAGATGGTAACTATGACGGGATTTTGCGAATTTCGACCCCTAAGGGGTTTGTTTTTGGGGTCGATAGTTTGTATGAAACTTTGTTACTGCAAGTGCTAGGCGTCTCAAATCTTGCATGCCGGTTCATTTTAAGACGTAAATGCTCAACAAGGTAAAAGATTTGTGAAATTCGACCCCTAAGGGGTTGTTTTAGGGGTTGATAGTTTTGAGACTTCATTTTTTACATATGGGTTCTTTTTTAGACGTAAGTGATACTAAAGGGATTTTGCGTAATTCGACCCCCAAGGGGTTGTTTTTGGGGTTGATAGTTTGTATGAAACTTTGTTACTACAAGTGCTAGGAGTCTCAAGACGTAAGTGATAGTTAAAACGGGATTGATGTATTGAAAGTTAGAGGTCTCAAATTTTACAGAAGGTTCTACTTTAGACATAGGTTCTCACTAAGTGAGGATCTTGCGAAATTCAACCCCTTAAGAGTAGTTTTGGGGTTGTTAGCAAGGAACCCCAATATATTCATTGGGGTTATTTTAAGAACGTAGGTACCACCCAAGACGGGATACTGCGAGGTGATAGAAATTTTGTTGAATATTGATAAAGATTTTCGAAAAGTAACTCTTATAGAGGGTGGCTGGGAGTAAAAATTCACAAAAGCAAAGTTCGAAAATCACGCGGACGAAGTCGCGGGCGGAGTGCTCGTTTATTTATAAAGTGGCGTCACGAAAATCGTTACGTTTTGTTTCAGGATATTTTATGATCTAAGGCCCGCTGTACACATTGGGCCAACGTGCACAGACCTACAGATAGCGCGCGAGTTGAATGCAGTCGGGGTCTGAGGTGAAGAGCCCCCCGCTACCCGCACGCCCCACCTCACGCGCCTGCAGTGTAGTACTGTGCCATCCTTGTCAACAGCACTACCGCATTCCTAAGCTCTGCATTCAACTCGCGCGCTTAGTGTACTTGGCGGTATGTTGGCCGGCCAACCGAAAGTTGTCGGTTTTTCGTGCACCAATCAAAGGATATCGGCGTGCTTCGCAAACAGCGTTCAAACGTTGGCCCAATGTGTAAACAGCGACATTTGGAATTCATTTTTTTGGCCCAACATGCTGGCCCAATGTGTCCAGCGTGCTTATGATACTAGGACATTTACCGTTTATTATTATTTTACCGATATCTCGGTAAGTGCCATGATCACGAATAAACGTGATCCTTTTTTACGTTCTAAAGATAATAATGTTCCGTGTCAATTGTAGATCTAACTTAGTAAAATAATTACTATTAATTTATATTTATGTTATTTTTAATTGTAACACTACGGCCTAATTTTATTGCTGCTATTTGGTGCTCGTAAAGCATTCTCTCTCATTTAGTTTACGTACAAATCATCGAAATAATGACTTTAAATGGTTTACTATATTCAGTTTATTAGAGTCCGCGTCACCACTCTACCGGTAGATATAATATGACTTTTTGGCACGGCGCGCGGCGCTAGTGTCTCTGTCATTATATCAAATTGCATAAAAAAAATGTAGTACCTCCAATTTTCGGCAGGACTTGAGTTGTGGCGTGGAATCTAGTAATGAGGGATTTTCTTTTTATGTTTCCCTAGTCGATGGATAGATGGCGCTGAACTTGGTATGTTACTGCAATGAACGGAACGTCGTAATTTTTTTATTTTTTCACTTGATTGTAATTTTGAGATCTTAAAACGTAACGTACACGTCATGTCATTGACAGTCACATCACATCACACCATTGGCATTTGGAAATAAATAACAAAAAGGAAAAATATTAATTTACCAGTCTTTTTAATTTATGAGTTTTACACGCCATAAAGAAAATGTCCCAAGAGAAAAAGAAGAGAAGTCCGTGTCTCGTCGATTTGTGCAAAAATGAAGGCATAAATCTAGTAACGTAGTCAGTTCAACGCCATTAGTTAAAAAAAAAATTAGTTTCAAAGAACTCTGTAGAGTTCTTTGAAACTATTTTTTTTTTAATTCTCAAAAAGAAAACTTCTCATTATACTGAATTTTAAACTGTATCTAGGCCATATTATATCCACTAACGGAAATTAACAGATCTGTGTAATTATGTTCTTTTGCCCGTCGACGACCTCAAGCGATACGATTTGTATAAAAAAAAACATGCGGGTGTCAATTTTTTCCTTCACTGTTTTGTAGAAACCCAAGCAATATATTTGCTTTTTTATTTTCGCCGCGTGTCGCTTGAGGTGCGTAGCTCATGGCCAAGCCATTAGTATTGCCATGAGACCAAATATTGTAAAAATGTACCTTTTTCAATATTGTACAAAGATGTTCATTAATGTCAAATAGATTAATTACACTGCATATGTAATTCAATACATAGACTAGTCATATAATATTAATATATTTTAAGATATATGTATTTATATATAAACATTGTTTAAGAAGTAAGGCCGTGTAAGTAACATACTTTTATAATATTTAACTACTAGACTGACTGTCTATCGCTAACGTTACTACTGAGCAAGAAGTCCTGTGTTCGATTCCCAAGTTGCGGTATAATTGGGTCTACAGAAATTCACAATTTTTTTTTCTCAGTAGCAGCGTGGAATTACATATTGTGGCCGATTGACAACATTAGGTTCACTTGCTGTAATTAAGACAGTTAACTAACGGCTACTATTTTAAAAAGTAACGTATTGTCTTGTGTTGAAAAAGCTACACATGCAAGTTTGACTACATTGTGGTATTGTTTGATCAACCGAGTTGTCAATGAATAGTACACAAATTAGTAAAACTTGCATGCAATTAATTTCTCTCTGCTTGTAAAAGCTGTAACTTACATGCAGAATAACATTTGCTCTTATATTAGTAATGTATGTTTTACTGGACCTGTTGACTTAGCTATTGATGAAGAAACTGGTGGTAAATGTGGAAAGCAATTCAATGTAAGTACTTCAAAACATGCTTAATATACAATGTTTATAAAATATTTAATTCTTTTATTTATATTAAAACTAGCTCTAACTTCGTACCGCCTCAAAACAATAAAAAAAACCCTTTGAAAGCCTCCCTGGACTTCTTAAAATAATTCAAAACCAAAATTATCTAAATCAGTCAAGCTGTTCTAGAGTTTTAGCGAGACTAACGAACAGCAATTGATTTTTATTGATGTCGGCGCCATGCAGCAAATATTTATCCCATTTTTTTGTTTTATAGCGCGATATCGTGTTTCAAAAGTGCTGACTGAACCAGGGAAAAGGAAAATAAAAATAAAACACCAAAAAGACTTCCATTTACAATGTTTTTTTAATCAATATAATAATATTCTTAATAAATCCAAAATATTTACACAATACAAAAAACATACAATACGACCATGATCGGCGTCCGTGGCCATCCGAGGCGGCCAGTGCTACTATTACTAACCAATTTCGGGGAACTGCTTGCAACAACTACTCTATTGCGTTGGTTTAAAGTTCAATATTGACTGCCGCTTCCTAAGTCGCGATAAGTCCACAATACATAAGATTGAATGAAACAAGTAGTTTGTTAAACAAAGAACTGCCTTCATCGAGTACTAGTGATCTTGTGGAGGGGATACAACTACTTAGATATTTAGAGTTAACATAGTGAGGAAGCGGCGCGGTCAACGCTGCCCATAACATTCTACCATTCCATGGTACGCCATCACTTTTAAATCATACAAGAAAATGAAAACATCTCCAATGACAGGACTACGGCATACCACGAAACGGGTCTCAAATTCATCTATAAGCTTTGATTAATATACATTAGTTGACACTTGTACCAACAATTTATAGACAATTTAATTCCCAACAACACGACGGACTTGGGCTGTTATAAAATCTCATAGAGTTACAAAGTGACGCGTCAGGACATGTTCCATTCTCGCAGGTGTTACGCGGTACCTATCCTTCTTATACATAAATAATAAATTGCTAGGAGTGATGCAAGCCTTCAAAGGAAATTAACGTGATTTCTTATAACAAGCAAAAACTGATTGCGTTCACACAACAATATATAATCATAGCGAAATTCTAAATCAGTAATAGCTGTTAAAAACTGGATTTAAGAACGATAGGCAAACTGGCGAACGCTACAAGTACTTGCAATATATCGACAAATAGAGGTGTGATAGCTATCGGAGAAATGATCGATGTCACATCTACAGCCTAAAGTTATCGACATTATCAACTTTCGGGTTCCGCAGACCCCAGTGGGCCCTCCCTGTATGGAATGCGATTATAAAAAAAAGGATAAGACATTAATGACCCCACCGTTTACATTTTACTTATAAAATATAAATTATACAAGACAATATACATAATAATTAATAATATGTATAGAACAATTTATCCATCGAATAATTAGTGTTTTAAAAATAACTATATAACTTCCTAACTGAGAAGTGTAAATCTATTTCATTAAATAACTATGCCATATTATATTATTTTGAACTAAAATAATGTATGATGAATGTACCTACAGGATTGAATTGATTTTATTAATAGTACTATGAAGGGATTCCCGTTTCTTTGCGACTTGTTCCCAAGCGATACATTGCGAAGGGAATGTTCCCGGTTGATACATTCTAAGAGGGAATACTTCGCTCGGAATTGTATTGAGATATTTGGAGAGTGAGGAGACACACTAGCCTACTACGACATGTGGACATGAGGAGCGAAGCTGGGGGGCGGCGGTACGCATGGAACCTTCATCGTACCACGACTACCTAAGGAAGTAAACTCCTTACTTATAAATGTTACTCTATATTTATATAAAATTACAATATTTCACGAAGCGTAACTGTTTTCGTATTGTAGACTCAAACTTGTCAACCTCTCGACCCATTTTCGATCTCTCAAACTTAAAAAATTAAAATATATATTTCAAAATATATCACTAAAGAGTGCAGACACAAATAATAACATTTATAAGTAAAAGAACATTGAGACGCAAGCTTTTGTGGCTAACAACAACATCTGAGGCAGGCACGAGCGCGACGTACACGTGAAATAATTACTTAGATTTTTTTGGAAAAGACTAGTATCTTTTATCATCAGTATTCCTCAAAGATATTAAAAAAAAACCATAACATTGAGTTACGAATTTTCAATTTTAAAATCGAAGTATTTACTTTACATTTACGCCACGTACGCGCCTGTTTTCATACACAAAAGATGATTATTATTTCATTTGCGACACTAAAATTACTATTGAAAACAGTATTTTTGTTAGTTGCCACATTGACGTGTACAGGTGATTATAAAATAATATTAAATGTATATGTAACGATACACGAATGTAAATGCACCTTCACCAATAAATTTTGATACTTTTTGACCGCCATAGACGTCTATGGACGTCAAATTACGATGTCCAAAGACGTCCGTGACGAACAAAAGCTTCTATTTCAAACGCAATATACTTTAGCTGGAGAAATAGTAATGACACATGAATATAAGGTGGAATATAGCTGAATCTAAGGTGTAGTCCTCGTGTGTACAGTGCCCCAACTGAAGTATACTGTATAATGTTTTTAAATTGTATAACACAAGCTCAATTACTGCTAAACGAAGGAATCTCGTTAGTTACCCTACGGCACAGTGCACTGCTAACTTTATACGAACCAAAGTAAATATAATCATTTTATTACAGTTACAAATAAGTTTTAAAACTAGTTATCATTTTTTTTTATAATTAGCTTGTTTTTTATTAATATTGTATAATGTTTTAATGCGGCCCGCGTGGACGTACAAACACACTTTAAAATTAATTATATTATGAGGCAGGCCCGCGAGGGAGGTCAGTATTAAATATAAATATTGCAAGAAATAAGTAGATATACATATGTATACAGCTATAGACTTCCCCGCGTGGCTTTGCTCGATAACAATTCGCTAATTTGTTGAGAAAAATGAAAGTATAACAGACGAAAGAAAAAGTTGGAAACAGCAATATAACTTGATACTTTTGCTCCTTTATTAAAGAGAAATAACTAAAAATTTCCTTTTTTTTTCTGTAGTCAGCCAACTCAATATACTAAAATCTTAAGTTTCGTTATAATTATCGCATTAAATGCGTTAATGCCACACAAGATGAAATTTTGAGTTATTACTTTTTTATTTTAGGAGCAGCGATAATGTTCGGTAGCTTTTCATACAACAATGATATACGGAATTTATTCAGTAACATAATGCCACTCCCTCGTATCTTATTGTTGTACTGAGCTAGAACTGTGATTGCTAATGGAGCTAACCCATAACGCGACTCGTGCGATTTGCAATTTCTACTAACTAAAATCGAAAATCGTCCTTGCTAACTACGAAATAATGATGCAATTCGATTGACTTACGTCGTCGTGGCGAGCGTGTTTTGTTTTTCATACACCCGTAGATAATGTGTCTTATGTCGTAGTATTAAGGATGATTTTCACTTGTAGTTATAAGCGGTCTAATTGCGTCGCATCGCGTCATGGCAAGCTCCTTGTCTCGTGTGCTGAAGGCGGGTGGAGTGTGTTTGTCGGTCGCGGGCAGTACGGCAGGCCGGAGTGGTGTCGTCGGCCGGCGGATGTGTCGTTACCTACTACGTACCTCAACCCGCGCGCACGCCCTCGACAATCGGCGGTTTTGTCTGGAATTACGAGAAAAAATAATAATTTAAAAGAAGTTAAAACTCTTTTCACGTTATTTATCAGACAAGTTTTTTGCCATAGCATCACTTTGTAGCCTAATAATCAAGTGTGTTTTGCAGAAGCTTGGTAACCCCAAGTTATCAAGTTTCTGCAAAACACCCTTCAGAAGTTTTCAAAAAAAATCTTCACTATTCCCCCGAGGTTCTAAACTTTTGAGTTCGCTAACAATTTTTTTTTATTACTCTTGATTGACACCAAAGAATACCTTACACATTCGAAGCGGTGAGCAAAAGAATTAAATTGCTTGACATGCTGTATCTTACATACGTACCATGGTACTGTGACCAAGGGGCTATTACAACGTCTTAAAACCAGGCTTATTCCGGCGAATGAAATTGTCGATCATACATATAACATATTTCTTTATACCTGTACTTTTTATTTTATTCTGTTGGTACATGTATATTTATTATTTGTTTATTTTAACACACACACACACACACACACACTCTATAAAGCTGCTATTTACATCTGTGACGTCTCACAAGGCTCAGTTGAAAACCAGCGTCAGGCTCCCTGTGGCCTGGCTTTATGCTGAACTGAGCCTATTTGGCACACCCGTGAGGCACACGGTACCTACATTAATTGTATTCTCATAATTTCTAATTGTAATTGTGTGCTTAAGGCTTCCTAAATAAATGTATTTTCTTTCTTCTTTCTTTCTTTTCTTTCAAATTTACAGACCTATACAAGTAGTCTAGCGTCATCTCTTCCACTCACTGGCACAAGCCTGGTTTTTAGACATTGTAATATCCCCCCAGGGTTTATTATTATTATTTTTATTTAAATCAGACACAGTCCATATTTTTTTGCCATACAAAAGAAAATTAAAAACAAAGAGACAATACATATCAACAAATTCAACAAAATTCAATTAAAATTAAATTACAAAATCATAATTGGAAATAAAATAAAACCAAAATGTTTTATAATACCAGCCAATCAGCAGTTTCCACTATTACAAGTCTCAACAATAAATATTGCACATCGACCTTTGGAAGGAGACATTCAGCAAGTTTCAGCTTTGTAGAGCGCTTTCTCTGTCGCACTGAAAACTAACGAACTACGAACCAGCAACAAACATCACATTGTTAGTGTGTAACAGAGATAGCAATCTCCTAAACTGATACTCGCTGAATATCTTCTGCTAAAGGCCGATGTATATTATTTATTGTCGGTAATAGTAGCTGGCTATGATTTGGACAAAGGATAGGTCACTGGGTTATTTTCTTTTGGAACAAACCCACCGACAGTGGCAACAACCATATAAACACCAAGACAATGAAGCTCGACGTGTTCCAGATAACGAATTTACCTGTCTTGGATCCTGCAGCGAAATAAATCAGAATAGTGGAAGAGTAGGAAGAATACTTGGTTTCCATTTCTCTCCATATCTAGCAGGAGTCAGAACAAAACAAGGCCAATAGACAAAAGAGTCAGCATGAAGTATTGGGAGATATAAGAAGGTCAGTGTCTATGGTAAACTGACGCCTCAAAAGTACGGATAATATTAGACAGCTGTTCTGGTTTGATAGGTGTGACGTCAGTAGGTGACCTTCTTAGTTGGGTCGCATTATAAGAGCACCTACCAGACGTGCTATCACTTGCAGCAGGAGCCCTGGCGCGCCTGCTCGCTGTCTCCCAGACGTCGCGCGCCGCCCGCCGCCGCCGCGCCGCCGCCCTCGCTCTTTGGTAACTTGTTGGCTGGAACATTCACATATACACTCTTAATAACCATACAACACATTAAAATGAAAATTAAGCTACCAGTAACTCTTTTAAATTGTTTTTCAACGGTTAAGCCGCGCTTGCCAAGGTCTATTGTGGATGGGTGACCATTTGTCATAGGGAGTTTCCTCCGAGCCTCGGAAAGAAGCCATTGGCTGTCAGTTTTAGATCTTTGACAGTCGTTACTGTTAGCCAGAAGTTGTTTGAAAAGAAGTTTTGTGCATTGTTCTTTATCTGTGTGTGTTTGCAAACCACTATTGTATTGGGTATGCCTGTAAAGATAGTGTGTGTTTTTAAATAAATTAAGTTCATAAGTCTGATAACCAGTCTTACCATGGAGTATCGTATCGCCAAGCTACTGGGTTGTGGAGGTCCAGTTGCCATTCAGCTCCATCTGGTTCGAGTGGAAGCTGACCCCAATATAGTTAGGAAAAGGCTAGGCAGATGATGTGTACTCACCGATAGCTAAGAATATGTCGTTAACATTCATGGCGGTCTTGGCGCTGGTCTCCATGAAGAGCAGGCCGTTCTCGTCGGCGTAGGCCTGCGCCTCCTCGAACTCCACCATGCGCTTGGCTGCGAGGTCGCTCTTGTTGCCCGCCAGCGCTATCACTATGGAGGGTGACGCTTGCCGCTGCAACTCTTTTACCCAGTTCTTGGCGCGTCCGAATGTGTCCTGGAGAAGGTGGTTTTGTTAGAATTAGATATCGTTTACGTATATTTGAAGTGGACTTGGGTCAGACACGTCTGCTACATGCCCAATGTGCTGTGGACCAAAATAACCAATATCTGGAGCCTTGAAACAACCAAGCGTCGCTGCAAGCTTCGTAAAAAAAGGGCCACGAACCCGCTGATTAAGATTTAAGAAAAAATACCCTGTATTATAACACCAGTCGATGGTGTCGCGTGTAAAGATCAAATTCGGGAAAGTAATGGTACATACGGATACACATCAAGCTATACAAAACCAGTATTAGCTGACCGTAATGTGTAAAATTTGTACGAAGCGAGACCATGACAAACTGGTTTTTGTAGCTTGATGCCATGTGTACTAGGCAAAAATGCAAAACTAAAAAACGATTCCAAAATATTATATTATCTTGAAATATTTAATTAAAAGGTGTTCGTAAACCATTCGGAAATGCCATAAGGACTTTTTATGGACCAAAGAAATCGTATCTTTATAAAATCTATCGGTTGAAACAAAAGCAGGTCTCCAATTTTGTGTTTGTTTATTACTGAAGGAGTCTTGGACAAGTTTTAAGCAATCCTCAAACACCGAGGTGTTCTACGAAGGGCACCCACTGACAATGTCACCTGAGCTACTGACACTTTATCTCTTCCACATACGGTTCCTGTCAAAATTTTTCGCAGGTGCCAGGTGCCCTATGTGGAATATGGAGGTATTCACACCATATTCCACATAGGGCACACCTATCCAACACCTACCCAAAAATGCCAGACAGCTCCCAGAATATTAACATCATATTAAAATAAAGAAACATTTCTTTATTCAAACTTGTTTTTCTTAAGAGAACGGCCATTAAACTTTGTATACAACCAAACAAGTACATAATATATCACATTCACTTGCATGCAGTAAATATAAATAGCAGATAGTTCTACGTATACATACATTATATACATAGGTATGTGACAGTTATGTACGGTCGTTATCTTTGTCGGTCTGTCTGTCGCCCTTGAACTCGCGAAGACTTACTTGTTTAATACCATTTACTGAGCGTTGTATTGACCGCAACCAAAATAGTTGAATGCTTATTGAAGTGTTTAATAACTTGGTGGAAATATCCTGTTTTATATTTTTACTGTTTTTTTTCTAGTGAACATGAATTGTGACTTATTTTAATTACTAGCATGCATAGCATAACACTTCCATCTGTCATAGCGAGTTTCCTCCGTGCCTCGGAAAGCACGTAAATCCGTTGGTCCGCTGTCATTTTTAGATCTTTGACAGTCGTTACTGTTAGTCAGAAGCTCTAAAGTCTGACAACCAGTCTTACCATGGGGTTTGGTATTACCCAGTTGCTGGGTTCTGGAGGTCCGACAGGCAGTCGCCCCATGTAAAATACTGATATCCAGCTGAATCTGGTTCGACTGGAAGCCGACCCGAGAATATAGTTGGGAAAAGGCTAGGCAGATGATGATGCATAGCATAACACAGTAAAAACCTGATCGACGGATGAATAGACAAAATGACAGGAAGTACCTACAAACCTTTGTAGAAATGGATATAGTTATCATACATTTATTATAACTACCTTTTGCCCGCGACTTCGTACGCGCATAACGTTTTTTATCATTCTTGTGGGAATTTCAGTATAAAAACTATACTATGTCCATTTCCGGCTCTCAAACTATCTTCGTACCAAATTTCATCCAAATCGGTTGAGTGGTTTAAGCGTGAAAAAGAGACATACAGACAGAGTTACTTTCGCATTTATAATATTAGTAGGGATTTCCACAAATTAAATGTTTTTCCCTTCTGTATTTGTTTCTTACGTACCTTTTTTAATTTATTAATTACTAGCGGCCCGTCCCGGCTTCGCACGGGTGGAGGACCCGGTCTAAAACCCGGTCCCGATGGTTACAAACACAACAAAAAAATAATTATTCGAATCGGTCAAGCCGTTTTCATGTTATGTCGTGACAACGGAAAACGGGTTTCATTTTTATATATACTACTCAAAAGAAAATAAGGGCCAACTTATTTTTGTCGATTTATTAAATAATATTCAAATATTACTGGTTATAATGACTGAATCTGATAAATATGAACGATTTTACTTGGAAATACACAAAAATTAAGTTTGTATTCCAATCCATCGTTAAATTAAACGAAATTGAATGAAAAGTGGGGAATTGCAGGAATGTATCAACTTACACAAAACATCAAAAAACTCGAAAAAAAACGTCTTTAATGTTCCAAAGTGTTGTGCTGTTTTAACTCTGTTCTCTCTGTGCTACTCATTTTAATGGAGGTGGAATATTCAGGATTAAATACCAAACATTTTCTTTGGGATTCTCTACCAGCAAGTTTTCAGACAGTTTATGAGATACAGCTGGGTGTTGATGGGAATTTTACTTTCTTTTGCACTCCTCTGTAACTCATCTCTTAACTGCTGAACAAAACTCAGGTGAAAATCTTGAGTAACCACTTTAACAATGTAATTCGAACGTCAGCGAATGTATGCACTGTTAGTCGCAGCGTGTCCGTTCGAACATTATCCTGCTTGAAGATGAACTCAGGTACTCGCTGCTGTGCGAATGGGATAATGTGGAGTTGCACCACATTCGCTACGCAATTTTGAGCAGTTACAGCAACGTTATTACGAAGTGTGAGCTCAGTTTTGCGTGATAGAGACAACCACCCCAGAGCATAATTCAGATCTCATCGGAACAGTCTGTTTCAAGAGTGCAAGGATCTGAAACCTATTGTTTAGATCTTCTCTACACTCTAATGAATCGGTCTTTATTAAAAAAAAATAAGCCTGCAGTCATAAATAAAAAGCAATGAAGACCATTCAAAACAGTTCAATATTTTTTCTCTTTGCAAATGTTTCACGATTTGCACCATACGCTCCAGTTAACTGGAGGAGAACCAAGCATCTTCTTGAGTATTGTTAGTCTTTATGGAGTCGATTCGGAATAGTCTAGTCAATTATAGGAGTGCCTGTATCTCAACGCAATGGAGTTTGTACGGTCCGCGCGGTAGATTTTCGCACTATTTGCGCGGTTAATCAAACTTATTGGTCTCCTTAGGCTTTACTTACTTACTTTCTTCCTGGATCACGGCGTCTGGTGATATTACCCGTCTTTTGAGACCAGTTTCAAACTTTTTGAACCACTGGTTGGGAATATTCCACCATAAGACCTACCTGTTCTGGCTATGCCCCCCCTGGATTAAGGTAACACTCCAAGTGGCTGTTTTTGCATCCATGTGTCTCCGAATAAATGGTATTATGAGATTAAACAATCGTTATAGCCTACTTGCTGTATAAGTCGAAGAAAACTCCGTTAGAAGATTGAAAACTAAAAAACACCAAACCGTACATTCGAAGAAATCTTAAATATCTAATTTAAAAAAAGTTATGAATTTCCAATTATGCAGTAGAAACAATATTAATACTTGAAAGAAGCCATAACAAGATATTTACCATCTATTATGTACACAGAATAAGAGTGATACTTGATTAAAGTGCAATTTAATAAGTGGCCCCTATTTTGTTTTGACGAGTATATATAGATAGAAGATAATTTGTGACAGAAATGACTCACGTCAACTAAATGTGTGTGACAGTGATTCAATATGACGGGTAATCCCGCGTTTTATTGACATGTATGCCAGCTAGAACGTCGATAACGAATTCGATATTTTTGTTATCTATTTGCCGGTTAATTACCTAAACTGTATTAAAATGTGTTTAATTGATGTACTAGTTTTGATTTTTTTTATGTGAAGATCGAAAACACCACACGCTACGATACTTATAACGATCTCGTCGATTATGTATAACATTTTTTATGTCTGATTGTTGTGTCTATAGCGATGCATAGGACAGACAAAACAATAAATATCTATTTTAATTATGTATATCGTTAAATGAGTACATAAAGCGAAACCTTTGTAACTCTATTTACGAAAATGATGTTTGGCGCAGTTAAAATTTATATGGAGAAGAAATGCAGAAACCAATTTTGTTTTCAAACATAATTTAAATGAAATAAGGTCGAATTTTGAAAATTAAATATCTATCAGACGAGCATGAAACATTAAATGTAAAAAAAAATATGATCTTAGAGCAGAATTTTAACCTGCAACCTCCGCATTCACACAAGTACACATCCGAGCCTATTTTTTTTTAAATCGGCGACGTTGTTATGTCTGAATATTTAAGTATTGAGTTTGAACAGCAGATATATTATACAAAGCAGATGCAAGGCTTCAATCAAGTTAAATATTTTCAGAAAAAATACACCGAATCTCCTAGAACAAGTACCACGCAACGATAAAACATAAGAGATAAAATATATCAAGTCAGCGAGGCTCGGCGAGGGATCGTGCCGTATAATTGTTCTTATCTGATAACTTGATAACAGTATATCAGTACGATTGTGTTGCATTTCTTTGACAGTGCTACCACTTTGCTCTCTACTTGATTCTGTTGTTTACTTGTACTGTGACATCATATGATTTCCACGAGGCAAGTCGTTCTAAAGCGCCGTTTACATTGATCAAGGACAGTGGCGACTAATCAACACTTTCCTGAGACTGATTCTCGCTAAGTGATAAAGATAGCGTAGAAACCACAACAAACCGGATTGTCAATCTAACTAATATTAATATTTAAATCGAAAATATGGATGGATGGATAAAAACACTAGTCTTATAAAATTTGGCTCAGCTAGCCCTTTACGTTCCGGGGCTACAGTTACGGTTAACGATAGAGAAATATAAGAAACATTATACAGCTGAAGAGTTTCTTTGTTTGGGTGGTTGAACGCACTAATCTCAGAAACTACTAGTTTGAATGAAAACAATCTATTTGTGTTGGATAGTCCATTTATCGAAGAAGCTTGCATGCTATATATCATTATGCTATGATCAATAGGAGCCGAGCAGCGTGGTATATACAACTAGCTTCTGCCCGCGGTTTCACCCGCGTCATGTTAGGCGTTTGGTCCTATGGTCCCGTCTCCATCTGTCCATCAGTTCCCTTGAAGAGCGCGATTTCCGACGTCGTGGGCATCTTTAGTGGTGGCTGGGCCGAGAGGTAAAGGATGTCTTTTCCCTCACGTATTCCGACTGCTAACCATTCCCCTTACTTGCCACTGAATCTTTTTTCTTTTTTATCTTTTTTGTAGATGTTATAAAATAATGTAATGTTTCAGAGGCTGTTTCTCACGAACCGTGATAGTTAGATAGTTTGAATTTTCACAGATGATGTGTGTCTATTGCCGCTATAACAACAAATACTAAAAACTGGTTAAGTGCGAGTCTGGTTTTTAGTATGTTTGTTATAGCGGCAACAGAAGTACATCACCTGTGAAATTTCAACTCTCTAGCTACCACAGTTCATGAGATACACACGCAAAAACTACTAAATTGACAGCACAGGGTTTTCGGGGTTCCAAATTATAAGAAAATGGTAGTTACATGCGCGTTTGCAATGTTTGGCCTAAAGAGGGATTTTATCGACGCAATTGTGACATATTACCCAGCCCGTCATTATTTTGTCGCGGTATTATTTTGAAACTGTGATATCTCCTAAGATATTCATTGAAATCAAATAATGTAAAGGGCAATTTCGTTCAAAATTAAATGCTTGTGATGATTAATGTATTTATTTGGATAAGGATTAATATCATGTTAATGAAAACAACTTCGCAAATAATGCATTACTTTAAAACAAATTTGGTTTCCATAAAAAAGGTTATACTGACTTAACCTTTAAAGATAGATATATGCTCTCGCGGACTTTATTTTAGAAAATTTTATGAGGAATAATTCCGTAGTACATATTTTTTGAGAAACTCTAACCGTTTACCCAGCGCACGCAACGGAAGCTCTAAAAAAGGAATTCATTTTCCCGATTTTGAAACATTTCTCATTACTGCTCCGCTCCTATAGGTGATAGCGTGATGTTATATAGCCTATAGCCTCCCTCGATAATTGGACTATCCAACACAAAAAGAATTTTTCAATTTCAACCAGTAGATCCTGAGATTAGCGCGTTCAAACAAACAAACAAACAAACTCTTCAGCTTTATAATATTAGTATAGATAATGAGGTGTAGACATTTCTCCCTCATGAACAAAGCCACGGGGGGCTAGCTGAGTTACTAGATAGATACAATTTCATCGTTCTTGGTTAACAAAGCATAGAGCTTTATCTATGGCCTATGGTTAGTTATTTATTTTATGGTTTATAGTTTAGACGACAGGATCGTGCTGGGGGCAATCTTCTTACCGGTTCTATTGGAAGGCCAAAGACGATATATTACTAGACTCCTAATAACAGGCGACCGATGTCTGTCAACACATTAGGCAAAACAGTCTTATATCCGTCTTATTGCGACCACTCCTGTGAGCCTTAAACATACCTTGAGACAGAACAGACCTTGAGTTAGCCAATCACAACGCAGTACCCCGTCCCCCTCGCTTACGTAATACCTCAGCGAGTTGACCGAATAGTTTTTGTTCCTTAGATCGTGCATGCGGAGTCTAGTAATATATCATCGTTGGGGAAGGCCTATGTTCAGCAGTGGACTTCCTAAGATGCAATAGTGATGATGAAGGGTAGCCAGGATAAATGAGATATTGTGTACTAGGAACTAAGTAAAAAATGGAAAGGTATATGGCATATGTTTGTTTGTTTATAAAGTGTTTTTTTTAAGTGTCTTCAAAAAAGGAGAAGGTTCTCAATTCCACTGTATTTTTATTTATTATAAGAAGTCGTGCACAATATCAGAGTGCTAAAAAATCTGCCACCAAGCAAAACGCAAAATCGTGAAATAATCCAATTGTCATAGTCTTCATATTTCTCGCCCCAATGACCGCCAAAGGTCTCCGCCCACTGGCGTGTAAGCACCAATAAAAATAAAGGTGAAATGTTTATGAAATACTTCGTAATTTCATACAACAATTGTGACCGCTCCATGTCACGTTAGGCGTAGACAGAAACAGAACTTTGATCAGGGTTTTTTAAACGATTTTCTGGTCTTGGATAGACTCTCTGTTTCGGCGAGAGCGCGATAGGTCTAACAACCTAATTTTTTTCTTTTATCGTGGTAAATTTTCAAACGACTTCCAACTTGTGTTGACTAAAATCCACGTTGATCCTATAATACCTCTCTAAGTTCCAGGGTCATGTTGACCTCATGAGACAGTACCGCGCCCCCGGCAGACGTCTACTGGCCTTGTATCTGTTATGGCCAAAAGATTGAAGGCCCATTGATGTGGCACTGGATGATTACTCAAAGAGCATCTTTCAAAGAAATATTAAATAGTTTTTCTTTTAAAATTGTGTGTATTTGTCTTACTTTTGCTCTTGATCTGTTTGAATGTAATTTTTAGTTTAGTGTGTGTACTGTGTATTTTTTACTATGTACTCTTCAGAAAATAAATAATTCTTTATTGAGAGCACGAAGGACATTTTTTTATTGAATACTAGCGGCCCGTCCCGGCTTCGCACGGGTCTAAAACCCGGTCCCGATGGTTACAAACACAACAAAAAAAGAACTATCCGAATCATCCAGCCGTTTTCGAGTTATGAGCTTAGCAACACATTTAGCGATCCATTTTTATATTATAGAAGATAGATAGATAGATTAAAACACTTCATTTACAATTGACTTATTGGAAGAAGCAAACAATACAAAATGAGAGTTGGAAATGATGCTTTAACAAAGCCCACAATATCCCTATTATCTTAAATATAATATAATTCATATCGTATAAGATAAATGCATTGTAATGCGGACCAACAGTTATTCTTCTTTACAGATAAGATTATTCCTCCTCATAAATGTGTAAGTACAACTTTATCAAAATAGCAATAAATTATAAAAATCTGTACTTACTTCAGGAAATAACATTTATTTAGCTATGTGACTGTTCATAAATTACCCTAGGCTGATAAAATTTTCGTTTTTCTTAAATTACATATACAGGGTGAATTTTTCAACTGGGCGTGGATGGCTACTTTCGAAACTATGAGGAATATCGAAAAACGTTGAAAGGAGTCTCGAGACCGATTTTGACGAAAGTTTGCCGTATATGATTACTTCCCAGAATGTGATCCTTATTAGTAACACTATCGAACGGTATAATAATACAGGGTGTGATTTTTTTTCCAAAATCAGCGGGTTCGATTCCTGACCAGGATTTTAGATTTTTCTAAAATCCAATGATGCAGTTTTAGTTTTCGTCAAAATCGGCCTCGAGACTCCTTTCAACGTTTTTCGATATTCCTCATAGTTTCGAAAGTAGCCATCCACGCCCAGTTGAAAAATTCACCCTGTATAGTGGAAAATATAGAGATGGTACCCCCTTATATAAAACAAAAACTGAAAATGGAATGAATTTCAGTACAGTAGGGATTGGTGGAACCTCTAAGACGGTTACAAAAACATAAAGAAAGAAAAAGAGGGCGGCAAATAAGCAAAACCGCGGACAAAACCTAGTTTAAAATTTATAAATATTAGAACCAGCTAGAATCTAGGTCTCAGTAAGTACGCTGAGCATTCACAAACAAATTTATTCAAGACACAAAAAGGCTGGTCACGTGAAGGCATTACTTCTCATAGCTCGCCTAATTATCCGTGACGCGATTGTGTTTGTGAACATTTACGGGAAAATGACCCTAATTTAATTATTGTTTTACGCCTGCGTTGTAAATATGCTTTGAGAATAATCACATGCAGTTTAGTAACTATTGCTGAGGAGTCATTCTTCAGGGTATTTACTAAATTTTACATTTGAATCAAGCCGTAAGTATTATTTTCTTCAGTTGTCATCTTGGTATTGATACCCCTCACATAATTCATTATTTTTCTAGCTTCTCTTATTAATATCCACATCCACACTTATAACGTCGACGATATTGTTCTATTCATTCCATTTTTGCGTAGCCGGAATTCACAGGAGGTTAGCTCCATTTGAGCCGTATCATCTTTCAGACAGTCCACCGATCGGTACTCTACTCTTACCTTACTCCTATAGCCTTAAATAGTTATAATTTGTTTGGGAACGGCGCTATGATACTTCTTTATTTTTGAGAATTTAGTATAGGCTCGCGTTTGAATATTCTAGACTGCTGGTAAGCAATGATTTCGAGCGTAAAGCACGCATGCCTAGAAGCCCTATTGCTATTCACTCTTTACTGTAAGACGCCAAGGTTGTAGCTATCAGGAGTTCTTCCACACTTCAATCGTCATCATTGAAATCACATTGCAACCATAATCCTTTGATCTTCCAGTCCCCTTTACCGCGGTTATATTTATACAAAAAATGTGTCAGTCTATAATATTTTCTCCAATCAATCTTTTGACTGTCCAATTCCGAGACAATCTCGTCTTCCCAACTTCGAGACAAGTGTGGGTCACATTTAAACAGCACTTCCGGGCTAATCTAAATACCTCAGGCCGTGACAATGGTGGACAATTGACTGAACTCCACTGACCCATCAACGGAATAAGACCGTGACAAAACTCAGAAAAACTGTGCCACAGATTTTAGAGATATCAAAACTTTTTATGACTTTTTGTAATATTTTTGCAACTGATTGATAAGTGCATAAAATGGCCAGCTATTATTTGTAAACTAATTTGATAGTTTATTTTCTAGTGCAACAAAATATTAAAAAATAATATCAACATTACTTTTAGTGTGAGGAAGTCTTCAATGCACTACAATGCAAGACAGTTACAGTTAGAATGAATGAAACTAATTCGTCATTCAAAATGTTAAAAATCTGTAGAAAACAGGCAGTGGACACTTTTGGACAACGGCCTCTAAGATAAAATATATTTTACATCAACTTTTTCAATGAAATGTTACACTCCAGTAAGCCAACACCTTTACTTTCGTTCAAAAACACAGTTACATCGTTGCCACTAAATGGAGAGCAAACACGTCCGACCTTTGCCTACTGACCATCGTAGTGACCATGTGGCACTCAAATCATAGCGGTATTGTCACTCAGGGACCAAATTCTAGCGTCGTGCAAATTTTGACACACTTTTTTGTGTTCGAAATTATCTGTGGGAGTAACATGTCTTAGGGCCTATGCACACCACGTTTTTTAAACGCGCCGTCGACGGGCGTTTTGGAAACGCGCGTCGACGGCGCGTTTTTGTCAAACAGAGCAATTTGTTTTTGCGATACAAAATGTCAAACGCGCGTTTGCATCGCGTCTGTATCGCTACAAAAGCGCGTCAACGGCGCGTTTAAAAAACGTGGTGTGCATAGGCCCTTAAGTGTACCTATTTTTTTTTAGTTTCATTATTTTATTACTTATACGTTTGTTAAGCTACATGATTGGAGTTATAAAACAAATTCATAATATGAAGCCACTTACACACGACGTTACAGTAATCGCCGCGTGGAGCGGAAAAATACAAACAATATATGAAAAAGAAAATGTTTTATACTTCTTTTTCAAAATCAGTAAAAAATAAATTTGGCTGAACAATTCTATACTTAACTTCCTCCGTATATTAAAAAAAAGTACTTTTCCGAGTCAAGAATAAAACTGCGTTCAATTTACATCGTTATGTTTGAACCGAATCGAATCGAAGTTAAACTTGAACTAGATTTGTTCAGGGTCGCTCTGTTTACGAACAAGGTTCTATGATCTCTATCTTTCAGCTCATCTTGGAGTGTGGGGTATTTTCTTACCGACCACCTCGGCAGTTCCGGAATAATAATGCGACGGCCCGTTGCAAATTATATTTCGGGGCCCTCTTTTGAGCCTTTTAACATGTTGAAAAAAACATTTCTCAATATGTTATCTGCCGGGCCCTGTTAGGCTATAGGCGCAAACAGGGGCACTTGGCATCCAATACGCGGGGCCCTTAGCAATTACTACTTCTGCCACCGTGTTAATCCGGCCCTGTACCTTGAGCCTTGTAGACGAAAGTCTATGGGACTACATGTAATATGTATGGTGGACTTAGTATTATAAGGTGAGAAAACAGCATGGAGCAAAAAATACTGTAAACCTTGACTGTGCTGGTTCTAGGTATAAAATCTAGAAAAAAACCTGTTCAGTCTAACTTTTAAACTATTCAGGTTGTATTTTTTCTTTTCTTGTATTTTGAACAGCGCTGAAGTGATTTATTGCGGTAAATACACGAACTGCTTATTACCCGCCTTTGGCCATTCATTCACGAAGGTGAATCATTTGTGATATTGCTAAGTGGCCGTTTTAGACCCTCTGGTTAACCTACACAGGTACATAATTCACAGAATCACTTACATGTATATAGAAATCAATTGCTGTTCGTTAGTCTCGCTAAAACTCGGGAACGGCTTTTTTGGCTCATTTTAGTTTTGAACGATTTCTGGAAGTCTAGGGAAGGTTTAAAAGAATTATTTTTTCTGAGGCGGTACGAAGTTTGCCTGGTCAGCTAGTTTTAAATAAAAAACTATGTAAATACATACGTAATCTTATCGGTCAAACATTTAGATCGGCCGCATTATTTAGATGTTATCGATTCATTGATAAGTTGGTGCGTCATGTTCGAAAGTGATTATTTTGTCTAGAAATTTATATAACCTTTGTTTTTTGGGCTAAACATAGACTACAGCTAGACTACTTTACAATTACTAGTCTTTTGTCAGCGACTTCGCCCACGTAGTCTATACTGAGTTGTTGATTAAGGAGGCACACTACTTCAATATAATCTTACTCGCACTTGCACGTACCACGTGCTTGCTCTTTCTTATAGTTGTCTACGCGAAAATCTATTTATTTTAAGGTCAAAAATAAGGAAATTCGAAAAACTAAATAACATAAGCCCTGCTTTATAGTTAGTTCAGTTTGTATAAAAAGTTTCATAATCTAATTTTAAGTATTTTATGATTGCCAGTGGTTTATTGTTCAATTTAGAGGTAACTTTGGGATTTTTTTCTATAGAGAAAATTTTATGGAATCGTGTTTTCGCCAAACATAAGACCTAACATGAATCCTCAACTTTACCATATATTTATTTCAAAATTAATGCTGCAGTATTTTCGGCGTATCAGATGATTCTGCTAAGCCATTTGAGGTAGTATGGCCTCTTAAGGGTCAGTACACACCGACGCGACGCGATGACACTGGAAATGTGTTTCTTTTCTTGTAGTTATCAAAGTGAGATTGAGATTCGCTATTAAAATGAGCGCGCGGAGTCGCGTCCACGGTGAAATGTATTTCTTTTCCTGTCTATATGCTACTGATATTATAGAAAATGAAAGATTTGATTGTTTATTTGTATCGAATAGGCTCCGAAAGTCTTTTTGTGTTGGATAGTCCATTTATCGAGGAAGGCTATAGGTTATACAACTTGTAACGTTAATAGTGCACAACTTCTCGTGGGGTAACTAAGCCCATGTTACTGAACAATGTTTGTTCTAACACTTTTCGAAATTCGCAAAAATCGGATCGATCAGGCCTAAGTTAAATTTCGAGTCGTTCTATTGAAATGTGTGCGCAGCGTCACGTCTAGGTCTGATCTGACCCTTATTGATTATTCCTTACAATGGGGACTTACCTGATTAGTAATATCATATACGACGATCGCTGCCTGCGCGCCCCTGTAGTACATCGGTGCTAAGCTGTGATACCTGAGGAAGACATAATAAAAGTTTTTCTTCTTTAGCCTTTAACGAGTACAAATGTCGAATTTTATAGAAATAACCGTCTATTCTTAGTAGAATAGATATATGTACATAGAAGTGGTCTTGATACGCGACTTGAAACCTTACAACTGCGGTCATGTAAATTATCGAAATTACAGTCGGTCATATCTGTCCGGTTTTTTTAAGGTTGAATTTAGGTGCGTGAGAGGCGAATAATGGGTGACTTGCCGTCCGATCACGGACCATGGCCGGGTCGACGGCGCGACGAGTTCCACGAGCGCCTCAAAGAGCTGTCAGTAATGACGAATCTAGCCCTCTAAGGGGACCTCCTTAGAGGGCCAAAGCCTGCCGGGGTTGCGGATGGTTCATGATACTCAGGACTCATTCGATAATTAAAAATTAAAAAAAACAACACTTGACCAACCTTTCCTGTCCCGCCGTGTCCCAAATTTCAAACTTGACGGTGGTGTCATCGAGACAGACGGTCTGCGTGAGAAAGGCGGCGCCGATCGTGCTCTCCTGGTACTCGTGGAACTGCCCCTTCACGAAGCGCAGCACCAGAGAAGACTTGCCCACTGCTGACTCGCCGAGGAGCACCAGCTTGAACTGGCATACTTTCGTTTGCGGAGCGCCGTTCGGCCGCTGAGCAGCACCGCTCCTGTTTGTCGCCATCGCCTGTAACAGTAACAATTATTTATTAGAATAAAATATTATTTCTTAGCATAATATAAACCGATGGATGCAAGTGGCGAATTGTCGTTCAGCGTGGCGGTATAAGTGGGAGGCCTATGTTCAGCAGTAGACGTCTTCCAGCTAATGATGATGATAAAATATAAGTATTGTTCTTTGTTACATTTCATTTCTTCAGATTATGATAAAAACGGAAATTCTTATAATAATGTTACAAAAATAGAAAACATGAAAACTCCATAGCTATCTTTAGAAGTAATTGCCAACCAATAATAAAGAGGTATTATTTATGATCTAATTATACCTATTCTAATACGTACTACTCATTTCTCAGGCTCAACTAAAATACTTAAATAACTCTGTCCTTGACCACTAACATAACAGAAAACATTAGTTCGTACATAACCTTCAGAAGTTTGCATGAAAATTACTACTTCAGGTCACCGCACATTTATAAGTACGGCGCGTCAATTTCAGTAGCGACCATCAAACTTTAAATTATCGCTGATGTTAAGTATCCCACGGTTAATTGTGATAACCATGTGTCTCCTGAGGCCGTATCAGATTTCCATAATTTGTTTACAGCGTACTTGGCGTATTAATTGCGTTTATTGTATGGGAAAAAATGAAAAGTCGCGCAAGTTAAGTGTACTACCGAAGAACGTTTTTCCTTCAAATTTACGTCAACGTTTCATTTTACTTTACGTCACAAAAACGGGAAGTCATGATAGGGCTCTGAACAGGGTTTCCTTGTATCAGAGAAACTTTGCGCTGATATAATTTAGACGGCGCGATTAGCGCAGCGGCTCAGCGCTTGACGTGTGGCGATTTCTATTCCCGCACGGCACAAAAATATTTATAGGATACTAGTAGTTGTTACTAATGTAGTTTAAAAGTTTGAAAAAACATCCACGTCAAAGGAAAATCAACAGTGGAGACAACGTTTAAAAAAGCCATCTTCTCGCATATTAGACGAGAAGAGCTATGGATTCGTGGCAAAGCCAAAGTGATACAATGATCAAAGTGTATGTTGTATAGTAAGACATCATCATCAGTGATAATGATAAACAATATGGTATTTGACTGAAATAAAACTCTAATTAATCCGTAAGTTAGATTATATCAAAAAATACCTATTTGATACGTATTTATTCTTATGTTAACATATATGAAACAGAACTGACGAAGTTCAGACACTTTCAAAATTGCCAATACGTCACAAGCATGTACAGTAGTAGTAATAAAGAAAAAAAACGTAACAATTATTTTTCAAAACTAGCTGATGGACTTATCCCTAACGACTTAAATTGGGACAAAGCTGAGCTTGTAACGGTGTGATGACCTTTAACTGGTACAAATATTTGCTTGCAAAAAGCACGAGATGAAAACACCTTCGACTTACAGCTGTTATTGATATCAGTGACAATGATAAACAATTATGTGTATACTTCTCGTTATCATAACATACTGTTAAAGATCTACAACCTCTTTGGTTATTGCCCCTACAACCTCCTCCGAACCTCCGAAATTATATTAGAAAACATTTTACCGCTATTAGCTGTTTGACTACTTGATTAAAATTCAATAATAACGAGTAGTCTCCTAAAAAAAATCTTTCAAATTTTAGACTCAGAATCAAAAATTAAGTTCTTCTGCCCTCTCGGCTTTTGCTAAGGAGAAGTTGACTTAACAAACTCCTTTTTTTTGGACCAGGAATCCATCAACTCGACTGGAAGCCAATCTCAAAATAATTGGGAAAAGGCTTGGGCAGATGATAATGATGAATTCATAAAATTCTTTTCCTGCTCTAGATAAAATAGAAGGAAGTGACTAAAACCCACTCTATTCCTTCAATTTGCATCCCAGAGACGCGGTAATTCTTTTGAACAATCCCGCAGAACTAATATTTTCCGCAGAAACCAACCAAATAAGCCTTTTTATTCTTTTTGGGTGGCAAATCATCAAATGAACTCTTCCAAAGCGTTCTTTAGATACGTACTAACCGCACCATGAATGTGTCCCAGGACCGCGGTAACACCTTAAGACATTCCAGCGACCCGACTCTTATTCCCTATTCGTCTCTTGGCTCAATCATTTCCAGAACCTGTATCCCAGGGCCGCGGTAACCACTTAAAAGATGCCAGCAGCCTGTCTTTTAATCCCTTGGTTTCGGCTCTTGACTCAATCATATCTAAGACCACATGGTAACACACGGCCCCAGAAAACACGTGGTTATCTATGAAATTCGTTGTCATTTATAATACGAGATAACAATAGTATTTTATGGGCGTCAACGGCAAAGCTATCGCATTGACCAAAGTGCTGAAAATGACATATATCGGCATTGGAAACCTTTTATTTATTCTAAAAATAACTTCGGATTAGGATAATAGCGATAATTCTGTAACACTTTTTTTTATCGTGGTCAAATCATCAAATGAGTCTTCCCACACCGGGCAGGATGGGATGGACTGTCGTCTGACAGTCCCTTTAGGACACCGCGGATTTTAGTCAGTACAAGTCTTTGTACTGACTAAAATCCGCGGTGTCCTTCCTTGCCCTTTATGTTCCGGGGTCACGGTAATGAAATAAGTCCCGCGACCCCGGCAGGCTTTGGCCCTCTGAGAGGGTCCCGTCATAGATTGTGTAACACTTAGCAATTATTATATTTTTCCTTTAAACGACAATTAGCTAATAAGACTGTTTCAATGTATTAAAAAATAGTCATGTATTTAGATTTAAAAAAATGGACACTATTTTTTCTTTTTGTAAAATCAATGAATATTTACCGAGTTATAACGCATCAAAACTCGAGAGCTCGGGGGCTTGTGATGTCAGAATTCAATAAAATATACAATGTACTAAATTATGACGTATTGCCAATTTTGAAAGCATCATATCTCCGTTAATTTTCGTTTACGTAACAAAAGAAAAATACGTGTAATTTTTTTGATAATCTACTCAACGCACTTATAAAAATTTTTCAATCAAATATTCAATTTCTAGTGTTGTTGTAAAATTATTAAAAGGAAAATTATAAAGATTACTAGCTGACCCGGCAAACTTCGTACCGTCTCAGAAACAATTAAAAAAAAACCTTTTAAACCTTCCCTGGACTTCCACAAATAAATCAAAACCAAAATTAGCCAAATCCGTCCAGCCATTCTCGAGTTTTAGTGAGACTAACGAACAGCAATTGTTATAGATATTTAGTAACACAGAGATACCACCGGAAAAGAACTAATAAATCAGGAAAAGCCGGAGATTTTCTTAAAAGGGCTCCATAGCCCTGGAACATAAAAGGCAGCTGCTGAAGGGCGTTTTATAACATAAGTGTCGAACCAGGAAAACAAAAACTTAACGTGTTTCTTTGTTAATTAAAAACAGTTATAATGCTACAGTATAAATATGAAAGGCAGGAAGGGCAACTAAAGTCCGCACAGGAAATGCAAATGATTGCTAATTACTCTTAACAACCTCAAACTCAATGGTAATTAGTAAATGATTGTTTAATATGTAATACATAAAAACACTTTAGTACAATGTGTTACACTTAAACCTTCCTTATGAACCACTTTATCTCCCGGGTCGACGGCGCGTCGTGCTCCACGCGCGCCTCAAACAGCGTCAGCAGAGGCGGGGGCCTCTGCTGACGGATCAGAGGGCTAAAGGCTGCCGGGGTCGCGGGTCTTATACACTCATCGTGAACCCGGAACATAAAGGGCTATTGAAGGACACCGTGGATTTTAGTCAGTACAAGTGACAGTCCCTCCCGCCCTGCCCGGGGTGGGAGGCCTCATCTGATGATTTTACGAGGTAAAAAAAAAATGAACCACTTTAACTATTGGTGAAAACTGAATTAAAATCCGTGTAGCAGTTTTTAACTTATTCGCGAACAGACACACAGACAGACGCGGTAGGGGACTTTGTTATATTTGTAATGTGTATGGAGTAAACCAACCCCCACTGGGCCCGTGTGGTGGATTACGGCCCACTCCCTTTCTCAGAGAGGACGCCTTTGTCCCAGCAGTGGGAACATTTAAAGGCTGACGATGATGGTGGAGTAAAGGAAATAGAATAAACATTATTTAGTCATTTATGAATCATGAAGTAGACTTGCAATTGACAATTTGATGTACAGGAAAATTTGATTTCTAAATTGTTGTTACGGGTGTAGATGTCGAGTTATTTAGGAGAAAGACCATGTGTGAGAAAACATTTTTAATAATCTTTTTTTTTTTCAGTTATTGCCTTCTCCATCAAGTTGACGATATGATTATGTATGATTGAAAAGAGATTAAAATGAGTGTGTTTTTGTAAAACAGTGTATTGTTTTTATACATCAGGCCTTATATACAAAAAAAACACAGGTACATGTGTTGTCTTTACTAAAGAAAAGTACTGGAGAAAACCAAAACAAACTCAGCAGTAATTCCTAAACAAGTAATTGAAATAATATTTGTTTACTTTCACAAAAAAATAAGATAAAATGAAAAAAGAAAGGTTTACAGACATACAGATAAACCAAACAAAGGTGTAAGAAAGAAACTGAATGATGCAGTCAATGACTTTTAATGGCCGCCCTCTTTCTCAGCAAAACAATAACAATACAGTACTTGTGCGATAGTGAGTATATATTTATCAAATTATGTCCTACTAACACAAATTATATTAAGAAGAAATACTTTGCATACTATTTACTATTAGAAAAAATATTTTAACTTATGACTGGCCTATTGGTTTAGTGGTTAGTGACCCTGACTGCAATGCCGGGGGTCATGGGTTCGATTCCCACCCATGACAAATGTTTGTGTGATGAGCATGATCATTTGTTCTGTGTCTGGGTGTAATGTATCTATAATATTTATGTATTTAGAAATATATAAGTATGTTTATCAGTTGTCTAGTACTCATAACACAAGCTCTGCTTAGCTTGGGACTAGATGGCGTTGAGAGATAGTTGTAAAAAAAACTGTGACAATTAGATTAGAATAGATTAGAATATACTTTATTGTACACCAAAATTAATAAACAGGATTTTACAATATTGTTGTGACAATGACACTGGGAAGATTGTTTTTAAAATTTTATACTTATATGCACTCTTTGCCTATAATGTTCCCACTGTTGGGATACAGGCCTCCACTCTGTGGCATTGAGTAGGCTGTAATCCACCACACAGCCCAGTGCAGATTGGTGGATGTCACATGGCTTTGAATTATGCCAAACTTAAAAAAAAATCTCAATAGATTAAAGAACATGAACTTTATTGTTTTGTGACAAAGTTGAAAGTCTATTAAAGAATGTGATAGAAGTAGTTTGTCTGTACCTATAAGTTGCATTAGTAGTCTAGGAATACAGTCACCTAACTAGAGCTACTGTGTAAACAAAAACCAACTTTATTCTCAGGTATTGAAGCAATATTTTTGTATAAACTAAACTATAAAAGATATCAATCTTAATAATTATTAATTCATGCATTATGGTTACATTCTTGCCATCAATTAAACAAGGGAAAACCAAGATAGGAATTGGTCTAAAAAAAGGGTATAAAATGGTCACTTAGCAATATTACAAATGATTCACTTTGTGCATGAATAGCCACTGAATATTGCTTAAAGTGTCCATATTAGATACTCTAGTATCTTAGTTCAATTTAAATGAAATCAAGTGTGACATTAATTAATGTAAATAATGATGTTTATAGTATTACATAATGTTATGTCTTTTCTAGCAGATTTGTGTTATGT
Source organism: Agrotis ipsilon (assembly GCA_028554685.1). Lineage (NCBI taxonomy): Eukaryota > Metazoa > Arthropoda > Insecta > Lepidoptera > Noctuidae > Agrotis > Agrotis ipsilon. The sequence continues at coordinate 1,491,556 of CM052963.1, forward strand.
AAACAAAATGGAGATATTAGATCTATGTATGTCTTTATGTAAAACTATCCTATTATCTACTAATCTTAGATTATAAAATGTCTAGATTCTGTGTCCGAAACAAAGAATGTTTTTTGTGAACAAAGCCACTTTATAATATTCCACAACTATCACACAACACCATCTAGTCCCAAGCTAAGCAGAGCTTGTGTTATGGGTACTAGACAACTGATACACATACTTATATATTTCTAAATACATACATATTTTATGAATGGTGACTAGATCCATTCTCATGTCAAAATAGCTTAACTGATTTGAATGAATTTTGTTACAGACAGATTTGCCTGTTGAAATCTAAATAATGAAATAATACCTACATTTTAAAAAGAGGGGCTCTAATAGGCTATATGTTTTTTTTATTTGGGACAATAAACAACAATACATAATATTATAATCAACAGTAAATAAGAGAGCTATATTTCAAATAGGATTCCAACTAATTACCGTGTAATAAATCTTCTTTTCAGTACTAAAAGAATTTGTGTGAGGAATGCCAGCAGCGCCTTCGTCACAAATAACCCTAATCGTCAACTATCTATATAAAAGATTTACAACCTTATCACCAAAGGAAATGGTTTATGAATGATTGAAAAATTGGACAATTCGGGATAGGTTGACTTGCTGGTGAATTATATTGGTAATTTTATTTCAAAATTTTTTAGGTTATTTGATCTACATACTATGGGAAAATAAAGTTAAATTGGTTGATTTTTCTCCTATCCATTACGGTATATCTTAGTTTAAATTTCAGAATTCTTTAATTACATGGTATACCCACTAATTTGTGTTGTCTTACTATATTTATAAAGTACATCTTACTAATCTTAATAACATATAAAAAGCTGTTTATCTAAATATGTCAATCAAGATGATGAAATATAAATATTAAAACAGAAGTAAATATAATTTTTACTAGTTTTGTATAACAAGCCTGATTAATGATAAAAATATATTACTCAGAAATCTTCCACAGATATGTATGTGAAATAAAATAATTATTTACTCAAGCATTAGCTTATGTACTTAAAAACTTGTATGAATCACATCTTTACAAGTTGCAAACACCTTGATCATAAAAATTATTAGAACTACCTATGACAAATCAGTAATTCCACTAAGTATGTTATTGTCTTTACATTTTGGGTCAAAAAGTGGATCACATAATATATTGGTTACATAGATGAGTTATCTAATGCATGAAAGTTTTTATGTACTTCTGAACATAGTACTTACCAGATAAAAGTCCTACAAAAACACAGTTGGACACCATTGACAAAGCTTGTATTACTTTTACAACTAATTATCAGTCACCATGCACATTGACAAAGAATCCAATTTGTTGTTTTTTATCAAACCTTGAAGTTCGAGAACTACGAGAGCGATTGTAATAAGACTGGCTTAAAACGGTAAACAAGAAATTGTTATCTCCACGTCCGTATCGCCGCAAAATCACAAAGAAACAAAAGGTAGAAACAATGACACTATCAGCCACTTTCGGCGCAGTTCGCCAGACCTACATAATATAATTTCTCGATCAATTTATCTGTCGCGCACCAAAAACGTGTCTGTTATGATGATGACTAACCGCTTATGCCCCTATCACAGCGTTTCCTTCGACTCGAGCGATTAAAAAATACCTATAGACGCCCTCATCGGAATCAGCTGTATGTCACAAAAGCGCTCGACGTAGACATCTTCGAGTTTCATCACTTTGTTCTGACGACTACTGCTAAGAACAATAGCCCTCATCTTCTCATTTCATGAACACTTGCAACAATATTCGATAAAATGACGCATTTACTTGATTATAAGGATATGAAAGACGTACCCTCCCTGTTATTATACCGCTGTTTTGCACTTTTCCTTAGGCGACAGATCCTCAAGAGGTCGCCGTATCGCCGAAAATATCATTAATTACACACTTTAATGAATAAAATCATTAATTTTAAATGCTAAACTGGAAAATCTAGCACAGAAATGCAAAATGACCACGAACAAACATGGAAGCGAGAGAGCGAGCGAGACGTTTCATTTCACAAAAAAATGTCTATGGTTAAGAATACGTCATTATTAAGAAAAATCTTCTGCTTGCTTATGATTAAAGATCAATCACAAAATTCATGTTTTATTTTATTCAAAATACAATAGAAGACCTATTATATTAACATATTTTAAAATCGCAAAATTAAATAACATGGAATATAAAATGTTTGCATTCAAAACCGAAAACCGGGCTTTTTCTCTATGGTTTGCAATGCTTGATATCCGGGGTGCGTTTAAGTCAACCATCCAGATAAAAATCAAACTAGCGAGGGTTCGCTGAACGGAGTCATAAGTTTAACTGCCAAATTCAATTGACAGCTCAGCTTGTTATTAATTATTCTCACTTTTTTCAAATCTTATTTACTTGTTACACACAAATAAAGTTCACGGAGGTGATACATTATGTACTTGTTACAAATATTTGTTTCTAGAGAGCGAATTGAGCAAACAGCTACATGTCAAAGTCAATCTGACAGCAGGATAAAATTTAGCGAGGTAAAAAGGTCGCTAAGATTTATCCTAGTAGGCGAAAACTTATACCAGCGGACGACCGTGAACGGGGCATATAAAATTTTATTCAGTTTAATTTTTCACCTCTCGGTGTACTTGAACGGGGTGTTTAACGTTTAGTCCGTATAAATTTTAAACTGGATGGTTGACTTAAACGCACCCCCGGAGTTCAATGAGTATCCGAGTATCCGGAACATCCGGAGTGATCCGGAGCGGAGTATCCACGGAGTATCACTCCGCTTTTTTATGATTTTGACAACAACAAATAACAGCTAATAAACTAGCATATTGATTGTTCCGTGTAAATAAAATAAAATGGTCAATGTTCGCTGGGTCGAAATTTGTGAAGCAGTAATCATTGAACATGGAACGCGGAGATCTTACTAATCTGTCGCTTGTCAATGTCAGTGTCAAACCAGCTGTCATTGTCAAATGTCAATTTGTCGTAGACTCGTTGCTTTGCTTTGCTGCGTATTTTGTGGTTATTTACTAGCTTTAGAGTAAAAACAAAGCTGTTTTAAACACGGTTCACAGGTTTGTAATAAATAGTTTCATAAAATGAAGATTACAAGATACAAAAAGGTTCAGAAGTATCTGAAGTTTTATTACAATAACTTCGGTTTCCACCAGCCATACCAAGTCTTGCTCGACGGCACATTTTGTTTTGCTGCTTTTAAAGTAAGTCTTCTTCTTACTAACCAGTTATAACTAACCCACTACTAATGAATGATTATCAGAATAATAACAAAAATACAGAAGAAGACTTAGTTTTAATTACTGCTTGCAAAAAAAAGAAATTTTCTACCCAAAATTACAACTTAAAAACGACATATAATGTCCACAGAATGGACAGCAAGTACCGCCGCAATGGTCGTCTGATAGACATAGTGGATGAGGAGTGGCGAGCAGAGCAGCTGCCTCATGAGGACATCCAGGTTCCTTTAGAAGAGCTCCCTGACCCTGAGGCCGATAGCGCAGACTCCCACCTCACTCTCAAAGAACAGAGCATGCGCTGGCAGGAGAATTTCCCTGAACCAGCAAGCAGTAATTAAAACTAGGTATTCTTCTATAAATATTGTAATTATTTTGTAAGCCCTAAGGTTCCTAAGGTTAAACATCTGTTTAACATCAACGCGACAGACAGCCCGTTGTGCAGGGGCTGCCTGAACGCAGATGAAACAGCATCCCACATAATCCTGGAATGCTAGGGTGTCGCTAACCAATGGGCACAAATCCTTGGTGTTCCAAGGTCGCTCCAAGAAGCCTGTGAACGTCCCAGGAGACTTCTGGGCTTCTGGAAGGAGCTGTGTTGGCTCACATAGCTAATCGTCCCACCTCACGCATAACAGACCACCTACGAGTCCAAATGTGGAAAAGGGAGCCGTTAACAATACAATAAAATAAGCTCTAAGGTTATCAACTCAACCTTACCATAATATTTCAAAATCCATTGTCTCCTGATTCGTTGGGAGTTAAAACTAATTATTATTTTATGTTATATCATTTTTCTGGAATGAGTTATGCCATACCCCAGCAAAGCCAATTTTATGTTTATCAATCATTTAATTTTATACTCATGATCATTGACACTTTCAGGAACAAATCAACATAAGAGAACAAATCCCAAAATATTTGAACTCTCAAGCAAAATTACTGACTACAAGATGCATTATTATAGAAACAGAGAAAATAGCAAAGAAGACTCATGGAGCCCTAACTATATTGAAACAGTTTGGAATACATGAATGTAATCACAAAGAACCTATTGGAGGATCCAACTGCATTTTGTCTATGATTGGTAGAAAAAATGATAAACATTATATTCTGGCAACACAGGACAGGGATCTGCAAAATAAACTAAGGGAAAAGGCTGGTGTACCACTTTTGTACCTGCATAATAAATCTCCTACTTTAGAAAAGCCATCACCAGCTAGCTATGCTAAAGCAGGGAAGACATTAGAAGGCAATGCAAACTTATTTATCACTGAAACTCAAAATGAGGCATTGCAAACAATGAAAAAGGTGCTAGGTGTGGAAGAAAAGGTTGAACCACCTAAATTCCCCATAAAAAAGAAAAAGCAACATAACCCCAACCCATTGTCATGTAAGAAGAAAAAGAAGAAGCCCATAAACAATAATAATAAGAAGGCAGAAACTGTGGCGGAAGGCAAAGTTAGGAAAAGAAAGAAAAAGAAATTGCCTCAACATTTAAAAGAGCAATTGAAGACTGCTGTTAGTAATGGCTAATAAATGTTTTAGTGATTAAATGAGTTGTTTTATTTATTTTCTGTTTGAATTTGCATAAAACTTATGAATAAAACTAATATATTTAATTCAGGCATTTATTTTAAATGAATATTTAAAAAAGTATAGCTATAAGTAAGCCATAGTTAACTCCATGTATGAAAGGGACCTACCCAAACCCATTACTACACACAAAAGCAAAGTATCAAATGACGATGGCACGGTTGGCGCAGTAGACGGCTGCACTACGTGTCGGAGGTTCGATTCCCGCACGTAAAAAACATTTGCACTCGCAATCTACTTATAAATAGTTTTACCGGTTGTGGTTATGTATGTGATTATGAAATGTTATTGCAGTTAAATTTGATTGAAATAACATATTGTATTGTAATCGCAAAACAAAAATGAGATAAATATGGTAATAACCACATAAGAAAAAAAAAATCGTCAACTTATTGACTGAATTAATTACAATTCCTTATTGGTTAAAGGTCTATCTAGTAAGCAAACTCGAACCAAAGAGAAGTTGTACACCAAGCACTTTGTGAGACTTCTATTTCGCTTTGAAAGGCCAGAGCAACTTGACTTGCTGCGTGCCGAAGGTAGCAATGTGTACCAGCGGCAAGTTGGTCAGGTACACCGTATGAAAGTGCGAGATTATATCGTAGCAATCACAAGCTTCAAATACTTCTTCACCATCTGGAGTATCCTAAAAACAGAAAAAAGTCCCGTCTAAAATATTTCAGTCACAGTTTTCCAACTGCGCTTACATTTAGGTGTCAACTAATGTTAATAAAAACGAGCCCAAACAATTTTCCGCGAGCGAGGTTTAGGAACTTAGTTGTAGTGATCCTTCAATACAGTACTACCGCAACAACTTAGCTGCGTGGGTCCATTCATTTTGCTAGACATATTGCCATATATTCGCATCCTTACACTCGTAGCTGATCAGTCAGATTAAAAAGTAGGTAAGATAATAATGGACGGCATGGCTATGGGAAGCTCAGGAGTTTCGCCATAGCAGTTCAGTTCCGATTGACAAAATAATGATAAGAAAACGCGACTCACATTAATCGTATGCCGTTTCATAAGATCTTTGAAATACGTCCAGACAGCGGTCGGCGACTGCCAGTAGTACCACTTGAAGTACATATGTGTATTCAAGTATATGGTGATAAGCGTAGAGAGTCGATGAGCGTCAAACTGCCTCTGAGCGGCGTAGTCGATGGTTTCCATCAAAAAACTGATGAGAAAGTTCTTCTCTGAGAGGAAGTAGTTCGCTATTATGTTCTTTTCAACTAGGAAGTCGCCTGGAACATTTTAAAAGCAGTCAGTAAAATGTGATTGTACAGGAAGGTGTAGGTATCTGCCTAGACTTTCGGAGATTATATATAAATATGGGGAAACTATTTACCTGATACTAGCTACCACAAAATAGGTATATCCTGACTCCTGACCACCATCAGCATACTTTCCGTGCTTGACTACCTATACCGTAAAACGGGGTGAATAGGGACGCAGGGGTGAATCGGGACAAAACTTTAACAGGGATTTAAATGTTGAATTAATGTGATAGGTTACCAACAACTACTCAATTTTATTTATTGATTAATACTACATTAATTTGAAACCTTGCTGGCAACATACCATCATAATTTTTCCTTAAAATCCACTTCAAAGTTTTGTCCCGATTCACCCCTGCGTCCCTATTCACCCCGTTTGACCGTACTCGCTCTAAACTGTAGGATAGTACGGAGTGACATATCTTTTTAGTATAATAAGCCTGTACGTAATTGTCCCACTGCTGGGACACAGGCCTCTCTGCGAGAGGCTGTGATCTATCACGCAGTGTCAGTGCAACTTGGAAATTAAATGTTACATGTCTCCGAATTTTAGGTTTTAGAAGGAAAATGCCGGTTTCTTCACGAGGTTTTCTTTTCCGTTGTTAAGAGCAGTGGTGATGAAATAAATTACACATGGTAGATAAAGATAATGCGTCTGGCTTTGGATGCCTACTTTATGAATTGACGTGAAGAGTCACACCATCGAGAGCAGTGGAAGAAATGAGGGGGTCATTGCTCAGGAGTGAGACAGAGAAGGCTTTCAATAAGATAAATGCGCGCAGCAGAGTCCGAACTCGTGAGTTGCAGCCACTACCACTTTAGACTACCACTGCTCTCAATCTAATAGGTACCTAATCTATCTTCTTCTATCTATCTATTCTATACATATAATAAAACTGTAGAAAAATCGTTTTTGTACATCAAAATAAAATAAATAAAAAATAGCTAGGGTGTTAAAGGACAACCAATAGGAACCATTTCTAGCATTTTTAGAATTTTTGTCTGTTTGTATGTTTATATGTCCGGGCATCACGTAAAATGTACGAGATCAATGTAAATAACTTAGATACACAACGATTTAGCGTAACTTGAGGTAACATTTAGTTTTTGTTTCATTGCAATCGGTTCAGTCTATCAAAAGTTATTCGAATTTAAAGTGTTTCAGAAGTAAAATTACGGTCAGTTCACACCAAGACGCGTAGTTCAGTAGCGCGATCTAGCTTCGAATAGAAAAACTACATATTCAAATAATTATCTAACGATGATGATAGGACGGGACAGGACGGGACAGGACGTGACAGGACGAGACAGGACGGGACAATTATATGTTTTTTTTTTTCATACAAAACTTCATTTATTTGATTTAACATCGAGAATGCAAACCGATAAACAAACTACTCTCTAATCCAGTAGCAATTGAATGGTTCTGCCTATGAACAACAGAGGGCGTTTATAACAATTACGTCAAATATTCTACTAAAATTCTAAATACAGGGTTTAGGAAAACTTGGCGTGGTGATTTACGTACGCATATTTATGTACGCTCCAGAATGATGGTTCACAGCAAATGTTGTTAATAAAGAAGAACTAGCTTATATAAAGTACGTAATAAAATAATAATATAATATTTTTGTGTCGGTTGGAGGATTCAACAGCGCTTCGCACAAAAAATACATTGGTAAGTTCCGACATCCATGCGAACGAAGTCGCGGGCACAGCTAGTAATAAAATAATACTAAAAGCAAGGGCTAATATTACTACTAAAAGGGAGCCTTGACACAGCCAATAGGCGTCGCGGCAGACCTCGCAGAAGATGGCGGAATGAGCTGGATAAAATGAACAACCAGTGGCCCACATAACCTTACATCGAAACAGTTTGAAGTCATGGGGAGAGGCCTCTGCCCAGCAGTGGGATGATACAGGCTGACAGTAACAGTAACTAAAAGCAAGTTTACCCAAGAACTGCCTCAATCCTTTATCACCATCGATGTCGGCAGCCGCAATCATGGCTACAGCTTCGGCCTCATTCATAATGGTACCAGTAATGATACAAGGCTTTGGTTCGTGTTCTGGCTTCCTAAACGGAGGCTCATCATTTTCCCGAAGACAGTTCAGATATGATGGAGCAGATATTTGCGCCCGAACCTCTGCTTCCTGTGACGGGGTTTGAGGTACGACAGGAGCTGATGCCGCCTTTATCTTAGTAGCTATGTCGGTAGATGTTTTAGAGCCAGGACTAGTTCCAGAATCCAAGAGGGTATCTAGGCAGCAATCCATTTGCACTGGAGACGACTCAGAAGGCTCCATGATGCTGTTTATGAGGTAAATACAATTAGTAGGTAATTTCGGCAACAATGCTACAAATGTACAAGAACCAAGAACCTTTGATGACTTTTTTGACACTTGTGTTTTTAACTTTCATAACCCACATTGACATTTTAACAATGGTTAGCAAGTAGGTACCTACTTTCGAAATAGTTCCTATGCCTATTTGGTTGAGTGTGTTTAGTTGTTGTTTTATACAAATCTGAAGCTGAATTTTGCTACAGAGATAGATGCAACTCCGGTTCTGTAGTTCCCAAAAGAATTCTGAAGGTTTGAAGCAAAAAAATTGGGAACTAAAGTCCAGTTTAAAGCGAAGCAGATAAATAAAACTAGGGTATGTGGACGCTTGCGCGTTGTATCAAAACAGTTTGAGTAGCGCTTACAGCTTCCTATACCTCAAAAATCTTGCAGCCAAAGCTATTTCCAAAGTATTATATTCCAAAGTATTATACGAATTAACCAAAGTTTTGGACAAATAATAATTCTTATGAAAGTTTGTAAAAATTGATCTTTCATTAAAACTAGAAATAAAATACGTCAAGTACATTTTAAATTATTTACTAAAGATAATTATCAAATTTTAATAGGTATCCATACATATCTGTGCAGGAATATTGAAGCCCTTGGCTTAATATCCTTCGAATTTTTATACGGAAAGCTGACACAGCATAATGGACCTTATGCTTATTACGTTACGTACAGACTAGAAACGGGTCCATAAAAATTGGACAACATTCTCGAAAATTCTAGTTTGTATGCACATTACATAATTTGCATAAAATTCACGATGCTTTTGTAAGATTTCGTTACAAAAATTCGCTTACTAACCATTCAATTCTGCGGCTTAAATAAAATGAGCCAGTTCAACATGGAAATATTGGGCGTGACGAATGACTTCGCCAACTTTTGATTTTTACAATTTAGTGTCGTTGACATTCAAGTGCCAAAAGATCTATCTAGACACAGTAATACCGACTAACTTTCTTCTCGTATTTGCTTGCAATTTTGCTGTCCGAAGATTTAGAAATCGCCTGTATAGTACACAAGTATCTACGAAGAGGTTTAACACCGAGAATTGTATAGGCAAGTGCTTTTTTTTTTTTTTTTTTTTTTTGTGTGTGGCATCTCGCAGGTCAACCTCTAGTAGGTTGTGTACTGCTTAACCGGACTTTTCTGTGGATGCCTTAAGAATTTAAGGCCTCCAGCCAGAGCAACAAACTTAGTTAAAAACTAAGCGACCACACGCTAAGGGCACCCCCTGTGGGGTACGGACCTCGGCTTAGGGTGTCGCTGGGAAAGACAGCTAGGGACAGGCTGGATCATATATGATTATTTATAGGGCTTGTTTTAAATCTAGGCTCAGCTCGCGGGCTGGCTTTGCAAGGGTCGGGGAGGGATAGGCAAGTGCTGTACCTATGGACACTTTTACCTGTGGACACCTTTAATTCTAGGGAAAACAACACGGAAAAAAAAGATGGCGATACGTCTTTGGCGACCATAGACAAATGCTTATGGCTGTGTTCAAATTAGAATTTTAGGGTTGCTCGTTCTCCCATAAAATAATGGTGTCCACAGGTACAAGCGTCCATAGGTACAGCACTTGCCCTTATATTTTCAACCCTTTTTTAATATCGTACCAAAAGTACTAGGACCGTTGCTTATTTCCATGTACCACTTCCTTCGATTCTTCCCTACTCTTAATATCTAAAGTATCCCAATATCTACTGGGGACATGGCCATCATCATCATCATCGGAAGACGAAGATGATGATGATGAAGACGAGGAGGATGATGAAGAAGATGAATCGTCACTGACTTCTATCTTTTTATCTTTCCTTCGTTTCTTTTCATTCTTTTTACTTGGTTTTTCGTCTTCACTACTGCTGTCTCTAGTCTTCTTTTTACCTTTCTTGCTAGGTTTATCTTTCTTTTTACTTTCCTTTTCGCGTTTGTCTGCCGTATCTTTCTTTTTAGATCTAGGATCTTCGATTTCAGATTTGATTCTATTATTTTTGTCATTTTGTTCGTCTTCACTTTCATATCTTTGGTTGTTATTCTCTCTTCTTTTAGATCTCGAGTCCTCTTCAACGCGAGTGTCTTTTTGTCTTTCATTGTTTTTATCTTTCCTTCGACTGTCTCTTGAACTTTCGCGTTCGATTTGTTCTTCTAAGTCTTTCTTCCTACTTCTTGGTTCTTCATTATCCTTTCCATTTCTCTCTTCTTTATCTTTCTTATTTCTTCTAGAAGTATCATATTCTTCCCGCCCTCTTTCGTCATTTCTGCGCAATCTGTCGTCGTCACTTCTTCCTTCTTTACGTGTTCTATCATTATCATCGTCCCTACGTCTCTTGTCATCATCCTTTCGGTTTTTATCACTATCTTTACGCCTATCATCATCTTGATATCTTCTATCATCATCCCTGCGTTCTCTCTCATAATTTTTACGTCCCCTTTCTTCATCTTTCTGGTCTTTACGAACTCTGTTATCATTTCTTTGTTCCCTATCTTCTTTGCGAGCTCTACTATTATCTTGGCGTCCACTGTCATCTTCTTTCTGTGCTCTATCATTATCCTTACGTACTCTGGGTTCTCTATCGTCATCCCTACGTCCTTTATTTTCATCTTGCTGTGATCTGTCATCCCTGCGAGTACTACTTTCATCCTTTTGTGTTCTCTCATCATCCCTTCGGCTTCTACTTTCGTCTTTTTGTGATTTCCCATCATCTCTACGGGCTTTATTTTCATCTCTCGATGACCGTTCATCCTCTCGTTGTAATCTATCATCTCTGCGACCTCTATCTTCATTTTGGCGATTTCTGTCGTCATCCTTCCGGCTTCTATTTTCGTCTCTTTGTGTCCTGTCATCATCTCGGCGGCCTCTTGCTTCTTCGCGTTGTGGTTTATCGTCCTCTCTACGGCTCCTGTCCTCTTCTCTACGACCTCTACCGTCATCTCTTTGCAGTCTATCATCATCTCTTCTATTTCTACCTTCGTTTTGGTTTCCTCTGTCATCATCTTTGCGTGCTCTGCCGTCATCTCTTTGTCTGTCATCGTCCCTACGGACCCTGACTTCCCTCTGAGGTCTTTCATCATTTTTACGACCTCTCTCCTCGTTCTGATTGTCTCTTTCATCATCTCTACGACCTCTACCGTCATCTCGTGTTCTTTCGTCCTGTTTCCTGAACCTGTCGTCATTTGGCTTCGCCCTGTCATCTCTCCGGCCCCTGTCATCATCTGACCGGTTTCTTTCATCGTATTGCCGTCCCCTGTCATTATCACGGCGTCTGTTATCACCATTGGTCTGTTCATTTTCGTCATACCTTCTTCTTCGATCATCTCCGTTTCTTTGAACCATTCTTTCGTCATTTCGCCTTACGTCCCGAGGTCTGCCGAAGTTATCCCTGTCTTGACGCATATCTGGCCTGTTCTCCATCCTCCTGGCGTCCTTTCCGTAGGTGTCGTAGAATCCGTCGTGTCCCCATCTTTCGACCGGTTTCTCAGGCGCCTCCTCTGTGGGTGATTCGGGAACTTTTTCTTTACCTTTATTCTTTTTAGATTTCTTTTCTTTCTTCTTTTTACTGGATTTTTCTGCCTCGCCATCTGAAACAAGAAGAAATGAAAGCTAAATTAGGGAGGTTACAGAACATCTAAATTTTTTGATAGCATTGTATAAACATCAAATGAGCCCTTTCCACCCAGGGCAGGGTAGGAGGGACTGTCACACTTGTACTAACTAAAATCTATGGTGTTCTTCAATAGCCCTTTACGTTCTAGGGTCAAGGTATTCGTTAGTCCGCGACCCCAGCAGGCTCTGGCCCTCTAAGGGGGCGGGGGGTCGTCATCAACAGATTAACATCTACAAATTTTTTTTTCATCCAGTTATACAATACGTCATTTTAGTGTAGCAATATTGTATACTATTACTAAGTATTAGAAGTAATAAAAGTTAGTAATCATTTACAGCTGTATTGGTAATTGGGTGCATTCATTAATTGTGCGATATTATACCTTTGAACTCAAAATGGATTGTTTATAACTACTTTAAAATTAAAGCTTTTAGGAAAATGTCGATCACTCCTCATGAACTAATTTTGTGACAATTTTACAATGTTTTGGAAAACCAGATTATACACAAACAAAGAAAACTAACCACTAGAACTGTCACTCGACGAGGAGGAGTCCGAGCTACTGGAACTAGACGAGTCTGAACTAGATTCTGAGCTGGAGTCACTGTTCAATTTGATCTCTGGAATCGGTGCTGGCACATTCTGAAATAAAACATTAGTAAAATGAGTTTTATTACGAATGTTTTTAGTTGAAAATCGAACAACACACACAAGCCTAGTGGAGTAAAAGAAACTGTCAGACTCTTACTGACTAAAAGTCCATTCTGTCCTTTCAGTTGCGCGTGTAACACAACGCGCCGTCAACATGGGCCTGGTCCTTGATCGGATGGCGAGCAAGCAATTTATTTTTTGTACTGATGTCCACTACTATAGGTGCTTATATACTAGTGTGTACATCAGTACAAAAAATAAATTCAAAGTTGAAGAAATCAAAAGGCATTTTTTCAAAATAGGTTGATTTATCAGCACTTTTTGCAGGTCAATTTTTACATAAGTCAGTCCCTGAACCAATTCCCCAGCAATCAATATTTTATACTATTTAATAGAACGTTACCAACGACGATATATTACTAGACTCCTAACAACAGGCGACCGATGTCTGTCAACACATTAGGCAAAAAAGTCTTATATCCGTCTTATTCTGACCACTCCTGTGAGCCGTAAACATACCTTAAACAGAACAGACCTTGAGTTAGCCAATCACAACGCAGTACCCCGTCCCCCTCGCTTACGTAGTACCTCAGCGAGTTGACAGAATAGTTTTTGTTCCTTAGATCGTGCATGCGGAGTCTAGTAATATATCTTCGTTGAACATTACATAAATAAATCCGAAATTACATGCCAGTTGTGACTATTTTTTTTAGATAACTGCCCATATGCTAATAGGAGCATGATATGACGCTATTATGAATGGAACGCTGTGCTGGTTGCTAGTTGTGCGCCAACGTTGACATTTAAAAATCAAAATGATGTGTGACGTCCACTCGTCACAAGGCGTAAGTAAATAAATACTACTTTGATTTCCAAATACAAGAGTGCCAGTCCAATACCTGTGTGACAGTTGTCTCGTATGTACAATCGAAAAGAGGAGTCAGCAACGACGATATATTTCTAGACTCCACATGCACGATCTAAGGAACAAAAACTATTCTGTCAACTCACTGAGGTATTACGTAAGCGAGGGCGGGGTACTGCGTTGTGATTGGTTAACTCAAGGTCTGTTCTGTCTCAAGGTATGCTTACGGCTCACAGGAGTGGTCGAAATAAGACGGATGTAAGACTTTTTTGCCTAATGTGTTGACAGACATCGGTCGCCTGTTATTAGGAGACTAGTAATATATCATCGTTGGGAGTCAGACTGACTGCTACAAGGTGCAGGTTAAAAGAAGTCATTTAGGCAGACTTTTTTTACGTGGTAAAATCATCAAATGAATCCTCCCACACCGGGCAGGGCGGGAGGGACTGTCAGACTTGTACTGACTAAAATCCACGGTGTCCTTCAATAGCCGTTTATGTTCCGGCGTCACGGTGATGGGATAAGTCCCGGGACCCCGGCAGGCTTTGGCCCTCTGATGTCTGATGTCTGACCCCGTCATTATGCTGACGCTCTTCGAGGCGCGCGTGGAACACGAGGCGCCGTCGACCCGGGCATGGTTCATGGTTGCACAGCGAGTTGTCCTTTACTCGCTGTCCGCATGCCCGCGCCTACGGTGGCCGGAGATCGTCTTGCGACGTCCGTCGCCGTGGGATTTACGCAGGCTAGAGTAAATTATACTACAACAGACCTTAGGCATCTGCTTCAAATGCTCCCTCAACTCGTCTGTCAGACCACCAAGACCAATAGAAGTGAAGAAATTGATGGAGAACCTCGTGTTCTTGGGGTTGTCGCGAGGAAAGATGCCAGAGAACGCGCTCTGCAGGGTCCTGAAAAAGAAGAAAAGGAGTTCATTAATTTGGGGGCTTAATATCTGAATTTATGGTATGCAGGGTGAGTGATATTTGTATTTTGTAAAGTCCCTGCTGTCTCTGAAACTCAAGAATTTGAGGTGAGTTGTGTACTAAAGCTGTAATAGAAATTTTTGATGCCTCTGAGGTGATTATGATTTTGGTTTACTTTTAGATAATATGTTTCTGTAATCTTACAGCATTTTTTAATTAGACTAGGATACTAAGACACAGGATAAATATATTGATTACAATTGTTTGATGGTAAGAAACCAACAAAGCTCTCTTACAACATAACTAAGTTGGTTTCTGCTACCAAAACCCTTTTATATCAGCATAATTATGTATTGTTCATATAAATATAGACAATATTGACTCACACATCCTTCAGTCGATCATTCAGTTTCTTCAGTCCCATGTATTCTGCCAGCTCTTGGAACAATATCTTGATATAAATACGACTGGAACTCGTAGTATCTTCCTCGTTTAACTTGACACACTCCAAGACTTCCCAACTGATGGAATCCGTGAAGAGTAAGTGAGCGAAAAACTTGCTCACATTCCTAAGTCTGTTAGTATCTAATCTATGAGCAGTTCCATAAGAATCTTTGAATATTTCTTCAAAAGGACCAATGTAAATTCGGTTTATGTTACAGAACCGTTGTGCTAGGAGACCGTAGAACTTCTCATACGTCCTCTGCTCAGCGCAACAGTCCAAGAACATGTGACACAGTTCCACTTCCTGACCAGGTTTGAGTTGCATCTTCATTAGTTTGTGAGCGCACTCCTCAAAGTCCAAACTGGAGTTGATAGTAAGGTATATTGTTCTGCGTAGAGCTACGAGGTTTGTCTCCGTGTTATCAATGATGGTCACTTCTTTCTGAGCCTCCTCTTCATCCTCATCATCTGATTCATCACTACCACTTTCTCCTGAGCCATCTTCTTCACCAGATTCAGCATCAGAGCCGAGGATCTCTTTGCTAAGAGTTTTGTATTTTTGTTCATTCTCCTCATATTTTTCATCAAATTTGAAGACATCTGGGGAGAAAAGAAATTACCTCTACAGATTACCTTGTTTTATTTTGTTCTACATATCTATATATATAAAAATGAAACCCGTTTTCCGTTGTCACGACATAACATGAAAACGGCTTGACCGATTCGGATAATTATTTTTTTGTTGTGTTTGTAACCATCGGGACCGGGTTTTAGACCGGGTCCTCCACCCGTGCGAAGCCGGGACGGGCCGCTAGTTTATTTTACAAACATAGTAATTAATATTGATAATCTTACATTAGTTAACAATCTCATAAAGTCCCATAATGAAGTTGAAAGAATGTTTGTAATTTCTCTTCATATTTTAGGGTAACTGCTATAGTAATTGGCCACGCTATAGTAACTGGCCACTCACAACAAAAGAGGTAGAAACAAGGTAATGCAAGCAAGCCCATGAATGCAAAGGACAAAAAATATTTCTTTATCTATTGTATTTTCGTTTTAGTTCGTAAAATGTGACCTAGATGGCGTTTTACATCATTCAAATGGTCAGTTTGAAAAAGTTTTGACAGATGTGAGCGGTTTGTTAAGAAAAAAATAAGGTAAGAGTTTTGGAACAATTTGATTTGCTGTGCAACTTACTTTTCCAGTGCCTAAATATTATGTGTTTCTTTTAGTATATTAAGTGAAGTTTAATTCTGTGTAATTTCAAAGTTCGCAAGTTCGATATAACCTTAAATGTTTACCGGCTAATAACTAAATTCAAATTTGGTTGAATTTCAGTTATTGGCCATCCCCGGCCAATTACTAATTTTCCATTATACGTTTTTTCAATGCAGTTTCGACCTTATAAGGGTATAATATACGGTATACAAAAATTCTACAGTTCTAAATTCAATGAATCAGTTATTAGCCGGGGGTGGCCAATAGCTGGCAAGTAACATGGCCAATTACTAAATACTTTTTTTAAATTTCTTTCAGACTGCTTTAACATGCCAAAGATACCGCAATATACCAAAGAACAATTAGACAAAGCTTTAGAAGACGTTAGTCAAGGTATATCAGTTCGTACAGCAGCCAAAAAGTATGTTATACCTAGAGCAACACTACAATTTAAATTGAAACACCCGGATAGCAAGAGTGAATTTGGACCAGAACCCTACTTGACTAGAGAAGAAGAAAAACAGTTAGAAGAATGGCTGTGCGATATGGGCAAAAGAGGGTTTCCTAGAAATGCCGAAGATATTCTAGATTCTGTTCAAAACTTTCTGAATAAAAACCCCAGAGAGACTCCATTCAGCGAAAATAGACCTGGAAAAGGATGGTTAAAAGGTTTTCTGAAACGCCATCCTAGAATAACCAAAAGAACGTGTGAAGCTGTTACGCAGGCGAGTGCGTGTGTATCCGAATCTGACATCAGAAACTGGTTTGGTCAAATCATGGATCAGATAAACAAGTCTAATCTAACCCACATTTTAGATGACCCTTCCAGAATTTTTAATGCTGATGAAAGCGGTTTTCAGACCTGTCCATCTACCGGAAAAGTCTTTGCTGAAAAAGGAGAGAAGAATGTCTACATTATCGATAAAGGAAAAGCCAAAGAAAATATGACAGTACTTTTTACAATATCGGCTGATGGACAGATGGTGTTGCCTACGATTGTGTACCCCTATCAACGTTTACCTGAGAGAATCAAACAAACTGTACCTGATGACTGGGGTGTAGCAACTAGCAGTTCAGGATGGATGACGGCGGATACATTTAAATATATTATCGAGCATGTTTTTCACCCTTTTTTAGTGAAAAATAACATCCAGCTACCAGTTTTGTTGTTTGTTGACGGACACAAATCTCATTTAACTTACGACCTAAGTGTACTAGCTCGCTCTCTTCAAATAGAAATATTTGCTCTGTATCCAAACGCCACTAGGATTCTTCAGCCAGCTGATGTGTCACTATTTAGACCCGTAAAACAGTTCTGGAAATCGGCAGTTAGAGAATGGTTGCTAGAGAACATTGGTGAAGTTGTTTCTAAGCAAAATTTTGCTTTCGTTCTAAGAAAAGTTACAGACAAAATTAATTCTGCCTGCATTGTAAATGGCTTTCGAGCTTGCGGTCTCTACCCTTTTGATCCAAATGCTGTCGATTATTCTAAATGCTTAGCAAAGTCAGCATCCAGATCTGAAGACACTGTAGCCATTTTAAATGATGAACCTGAAAAATTACTATCATTGACAAAATTTTCGGAAATCGTAGGTGTAGAGATGATTAACAAATTTAAAAATATTAAAAATATAATGCAAGATGTCCAAAACAACGAATCATTTTTCACTCTTTATCAAATATGGAATTTTTATCATTCGAATACGTTAAATACGATAGAGAATACTAATGAAAATATGACAGAGACTACTAATGAAAATACGACAGAGAATACTAATGAAAATGAGGAAGGAGAATATAATGACATGGAACCAGAACCGACAATTGCACAAGAAGAAAACTTTAACACAACAATTATAAATAACAATATTTTTGAAAACGAAAGTCAAAATATAATCATAGCAACACACCAAAGCCTTGAAAGAATCCAGGATGAACAAAATAGCGCGAGAAATGACGACCAGACCTGTGAATATGAAAACTTTCCTCACTCTGACAAAGAACCCTTTACCATTCAACCTTCAAATAATGAACAAATCAACATTACTAGTGATCTACAGAATAACGACCAAGAACTTGTAACTTTAGAAGACCTAGGAATAGCAAATGCAGAAAACCATGAAAGAAACCTACCATCCTGTTCAACAACAAGACTCAAAGATTTTTTATCAATACCTCCAGGACCAACCAGAAAAGGGAAACGTAACACTGAGAGGCTACCTTACCACATATCAGGACCAGAATACCAAAAGATTTTAGAAGAAAAATCCAAAGAAAAGAATAGACTAGAGGAAGAAAAGAAGGCAAAAAAAGTTGCGAGAGAGCAAAAAAAAGAAGAAAGAAAGAGGAAACTAGAGGAAATAAAGACAAAAAAGTTGGAAAAGACTAGAACAGGGGTCACCAATTAGTTATGCTCGGGGTCCGTTTTAAGAAATGAAATGACCATCGCGGTCCGCACATTTTATAGAAAAAAAAAATATTAAAGAAATGTAGTTACGGAACTAACAAAGATAATTTTTTACTTTTGAATGGGAAAAATGATTTTTTCTGTTGTGGACTATCTGTCTGAAGTTTGGAGTATAATTGGTGCACGCTATTGTCATTAAATCCTGGAGATGTTCATTAGTAAGTTGAGATCGAAATTTATTCTTAATGAAATTCATCTTTGAAAATGCTCCCCCGATGATAAACCGTTAACAATCCGCGAACTTGCATGTTTGTCGAAATTTGTCGAATTGACGTTAACAAAGATAGTGCGGGAGATACATTTTTATTAAATTCCGTGCTCTGTAGTGCAAGTTGCTGTGATCTTGCGGTCCGCACAAAATGGGTTGGCGGTCCGGATGCGGACCGCGGTCCGCCATTTGGTGACCCCTGGACTAGAAAAATTGAGTCTATTTCTTGCTGTGGTGTGTGTAAAAGAGTTGTAAAGAGCATAAAATTGAGATGTTGTGAATGTCAGAAAGCATATCATAAATTATGTATTCCTAAATTTCACCTTATGCATATACCTCAGGAGGAAGGAGACAATTTCTTATGCCATAACTGCTTTTATACGGAAAATGATGAAAGTATTTCTGAGAACGAGGAGAGTGAAAGTGACGAAGAAAATCAGGATTTTTTAAATATAATTAGATCAGGACAAAAAGAATTAGGTTTGAGCTGCGTAAAATTTTAATTCATATAAAAAAGAGTCAATAATTTAGGTACTAGAATTTCACAATTAAATTGGCTGGCTAATTACTGTGACTTGTCATGATAATTACTGTGATTTCATGGCCAATTGCTAAATTTCTTAAGTGATTGAATTTGATTGATATTTTTCAACAATAAAAATGTGAGTTTATCTTATTTGTTTTATTACCTATGACCCCATCTCATTCACTTTTATTTGGTATGGGATAAGTGTATGTGACTTTATCAACATGTTTTTTATTGATGTCAGAAAATAAATTTTACGTTAAGTGGCCAATAACTACAGCATTCACCCTATATTGATTTAATAATTAATCATAATTAGATGCAAAACAACTAATAAAAAATAAAAAAGCTAAGTGTAAAGCACATAAACTTACTCAGAATATCCTGTGGATCTGTAGCCTCATCCAACATCATCAGATGAGTGAACTGCTCCTCCTCGGGCACCAGCTCCAGCTCCTCAATCAAAGCTGGATGATCTTTGAAACCATCCTTCCACACTTGGAACATGACTTCAATCATATACTGGACCCTCTTGTCCAACTGACCTTCGTGTAATATGTTTCTCAGCATCTCAAATATAGCATTCACACCCTTGGAAGACACTTCGGTCAGTTTCTGCCCGCACTCCTTCAGAAAAGCAATGGCTACCTCCACGGAGTCATCAGTAGGTGTCTCAACAAGTAATGTGAGCAGTTCCAGTGCTAAAATCTCATGAGCCACTCTCTGGTTCACCAAGTGAGCTATAAATGAGGCCGAAGATATACAAATAGGTTTATCATTCCGCTTAAAACCTCTTTTGAATTGAATCATCAACCTCTTTAGAAGTAACTCTCCAATATTCGGGAAACGAGAGTTGACGGCGGCTACCAGGGCAGCATAAACATTAGTGAATGTAGGTGAAGCAGCTTGTGCTTGTATCACAGAACGACATAGCAAACCTCTACCACGCACTATGTTTTCCTTTAACAATTCCTTGATAATAATACCGATGTTGCCTACGTTGATTTTGTTGATGTGGCCGTGTATTGACTTCTTTAAAGCCTCCCAAGCCAGTCTTTGATATGCCATTGAAGATTTGTCTGTAATTTGAGCCTGCATCATCCTAAGACGCGCAGGAGGTATGTAGGCACCTCCTGTTCTTGTGTTCAGCATGTCTGTTTCTTTGGCACGTCGCTGTGGCACTTCTTTTTTTACTTCAGGCTCTTTAGCTGAGTCAGATCGCTTTTCTTGTTTGACGGCTCCTTCGGGTGAACGCGACTTGGAGTGCTTTCGCTTCCTTCTGGAGTCTCTCTCGCGGCTGTCAGCCGGTGATCTGGACCTCGAACGTGCCCTTTTCGACTTCTTTTCCTTACGTCTATCTTCATCATCACTGTTTCGATCTTTCTTACGTTTACCATCCTTGTTTAACTCCATTTTGTATGAATACACAATTCGTAAATCAGAACTAATCAACTATAACGTTCAAGATAATTATGAAATATAGAAATGCCCACAATTACAGCTATTAGTTGGTAAATTCTTGAATCAACAATTGTGTGGAAATAACACACGATGCGCAGCCATTTTTATTTTGACATTTACGATTTTTCGTCGTTCACGTCGTTGATTCATGACATTTCTTTAAGGTTGGAGTATCAGGCTTTTTGCATGGATGTTGCCAGCGTGACAAGTACAGCTTGGCAAATTAGAGTAGAAAACCGGAAGTCGCCACTGTGCTCTCGCTACCAGCAATTTGAATGTTTTTTTTTCACTTATTATTTTAGTTTTATGAGGTTTTATGGCACAATAATAAATCTAACAAACCTTCGTTCTTTGTTTACATCAATTATCAAAGAATTTAAAACGTTGTCATCAGACAAAAACATTAGTTCCGTTTCAAGTCGTTCTGGCCGAGCTGTGGATTATTATTATTAGCCTGAACTGTCCCACTCAAAGGCCTCCCTCTTTTCCTTCCAATGTTCACGACTTTGCGCCATCACGACAAGTAGATATAGTCCATACAGTCCAATAATGGTTCAAACAGCTCTAAGTATTAGCCTATCGATAGGTATGAAACTTCCATGACCACAGGGACCTATGAAGCAAAATTCTATTCCTATCCTGCTTTATTTTTTTATTTCTCATTTCAAATACACAGGTTTTTTTTATTATCGTGGTAAAATCTTCAATAGCCCTTTACGTTCCGGGGTAACGGTCGGTAGCTCGTTAGTCCCGTGACCCCGGCAGGCTTTCGGATAGCGAGTCGCCCATTACTCGCCATCCGCATGCCAAAAGTATTAAGCCTCTGGGAGTACTGAATTCTTCACTCTGTAAAAAGCTACATTGGTTCCGAGTGGCAGCCTATAAGGGAGGTGAGGGGGAGAAAGATCTTATTTTTCGAGGCAAAGTAAGTTCGTTTGTAGGAAGTAATCTCTGGAACTTCCTAACCGAATTAGTGAATCGAAAATTATTTCACCAGTAGAACACATATCTTTTAAAAAACCTTGTCCCACATTAGGAACTTCTCTTGTGTAATAGGTACAGTCAGCGCCAAAAGTCGATGAACAGAATCAACATTACAAAACACCTGTTCAAAATAAAATGCCATAAGTTATAGTCGCAACTAGGAAACAAAATAGCCTGTACACCAGAAATTTACAAAAGTCGTTGAACACGAGTATTTCAAAAGTACATATGCATTAGTATTCCTAAAGTCGCTGTACACCATCAATCCAAATGTCACTGAACATCATTGTATCAAAAGTCACTAAACAGCAGTAAAAATACAAAATTAGGTTAACAAAGTATATTTTTAATGTTGCCGTGTGTTAATATACTTTTGACCCTTATGTTGTTCAGCTACTTTTGGGACAGTGCTTGTTGACCATTCGATAGTGATGCTAATATGGATCAAATTCTGGGAAGTAATCATATACGGCAAACTTAAGGAAATGGCTAATTTTTATGAAATCGCTATTTTTCCATGTTACTTTACATCTAATGAGCCATAATTTTTTCGAAATTATAAAATTTCATTGTTTTCAATCAGACTTACTCTCACTGGATTTGACGTTTCAACAATCCCACTGTACTTAGCAATACGACATTATTGAGTTGAACAAAAAATAGCATTCATTTAAAGAAGAAAAGGTGAGTTATGATTCAAATACAGTCTTTGCTTTGAAGATAAATCAGTTTTTTTTTGTAATTATACGTTTTCCTTATGTTTGCCGTATATGATTACTTCCCAGAATTTGATCCATATTAGTAACACTATCGAATGGTGTAATAATACAGGGTATGATTTTTTTTCCAAAATCAGCGGGTTCGATTCCTGGCCAGGATTAATGATTTTTACAAAATCCAATGATGCAGTTTAAGTTTTCGTCAAAATCGGCCTCGAGACTCCTTTCAACGTTTTTCGATATTCCTCATAACTTTGAAAGTAGCCATCCACGCCCAGTTGAAAAATTCACCCTGATAGCACAATCAAAAATTCAAATGAAAATATTTTAGATATTATAATATAAATCTTAACATATTTTTGATTAAAAATTTGGATGCTCAAAGTTGACAAAAAATCTTGAGTATTATCTCAAATTTCGAAACACCCGGTCGACCCAGCTGATGTGTCAAAATTTTGTCGTGCAGAGTGGTTAAGGTCAACAAGCACTGTCCCAAAAGTAGCTGAACAACATAAGGGTCAAAAGTATATTAACACACGGCAACATTAAAAATATACTTTGTTAACCTAATTTTGTATTTTTACTGCTGTTTAGTGACTTTTGGTACAATGATGTTCAGCGACATTTGGATTGATGGTGTACAGCGACTTTAGGAATACTAGTGCATAATTATGTACTTTTGAAATACTCGTGATCAACGACTTTTGTAAATTTCTGGTGTACAGGCTATTTTGTTTCCTAGTTGCGACTATAACTTATGGCATTTTATTGTGAACAGGTGTTTTGTAATGTTGATTCTGTTCATCGACTTTTGGCGCTGACTATACGTTTGTAAACATATTAATTCACATACACTAACACTCAGACCCGGAACAACTGTACTTATAGATCATATAAATATTTGCTCCGTGCGGGAATCGAACCCGCGACACGGAGCACAGCATGCACAGCTCGCAGTGGCTGAGCGATCAGACGATTGATCGCCATCGTGCCAATATGCTAACTGCTAAGGAAAAGGATAGCGTTAAGTCCCATCGATGCTAATTTTATAAGCAGTGGAACATATTTCAAACGTTTCTAAAAATACAGGATAGTAATAAAAAGGCTTAATTATTAGTATTTATGACTTTATTTAATACGACAATGAAACTACAAAAGTTGCCTGCACTTCAAACAGCAATTTTCATATACCTCACAAACTGAAGCACATTAATATAATTAATCACATAAAATATAAAAATTAACGATAATAACACCATAATAAGAGATAGGAGAATGACTAACATTACGCAAAAATTACGATAAACAAAAATATAATAATCTGAAAGCTATAATTATGTTGCATCGCTATACATGATTCGTCTCGATCGTGAGAATCTAAAAGGCTACACAATACCCAAGGCAAATTGGTCAGAGGTTTACACTTCTTTACCGAGAAACAAGCTAGTAACTTACAACTAGATCCCTTACTTGATATCAGCGTTAGTAACATAGAGTGAAGCAGGCAAGCAACTCGCCCCGCCGCCGCCGCGATCCTCGCGCCAAGCAACGATACATCATCTCTTAATATTATATACAATTATTATCATATCTTTGACGTTAAAACAGACCGACGCTAAATGAATGGCAAAAATATACTATAAAATACAGGAATACTCTCACTAAACAGTCGAGCGACAAACCCGCGTAGTATCTCCCGCGCCGAGCTAACACGCGGCGCGGAGCGTCCGTCTCGTCATTTGTGCCTAACCGAACGATACGATACATAATATCACTAGAGCAAAAACATCACAGAAGCGGTTTGTGTCCAACACACCATTACGTCCGCGGCCCGGCGCCCTCGCCATCTACAATTAAAAAAATATAAAACGCTATGAAGGCAGTTTTATACGTTACAATTTATTGATATTATCCATGAGCCAATACCGAGTATACTGAGGCACTTCCGCTGGTAATCTAATGAGCTAACGATCCGTCTATGTGTATGTTTATTGTACCGATTGAGATCATAAAAGGAAGTGAGATACGACTTAAATTTAACTTGTAGACTAGATGTTGTGGCGTCGCGCGGACGTCCCGGAGCCCTAGGGCTCCAGCGAGCGAGAGCTGCGACCGACCTGACGAAACTAACGCAGCCACAAACAACCCGCGACACGACAGTCTTCCAACTCATCGATAACACAAAATATAATCATTAAAATCGTTAATGGGCAGTTAATAGCGATACGGCGATACAATTATAAAGAACATGATAAAACTTAAATATAGATTATACCTTCCTAAAAATACTGTTGCGTATGATAAACATTAAAAATAATGATATAAGTCTATAACTAACGATTAGGGATACTTCTCGTTCCACCATCGAGCTTCGTCCCGCCAGCTTGCTTACAAATCTCATCATTCATTTAATTTGCCGAGGGTTCCGTACTAAAACTAAATAGTTAGCCTCTGCGAAATTAGGTAGTCTACAAATTAAAATTTAATATATAAAATAATAGGCAAATATGCGGCTTTTTACGTACAGAACCCCAAATGCGAGTGTCCAATTTTTAGTATACCAAGATAGGTGAAGTGAAATCATTGAAGTCAAGGAGATAAAATTTACAATTGGAATACTAAAATTTGGTTCGTAGGATCACGTCTAAGACATATTCAATTAAGTACATCATTTGAAATAGGCCATAATTATTGTTATTTAAAGTGTTTAGCAATGTTGCCACAATAGGTGAAAATAATTCATAACTTATTGCAATTTAGAGTCAAAGATGTCGTAAGCATGATCACGAGGGACATTTTTGGTGTCACAAAGTAAGCGCGTCAGGGGGTGTAACACAAATATTGTGAGGATGCTGTACGGTGTGCAATATTAGAGAAATATATTTTTTTATAATTTTTATCACAATATTTTTACATGTTACAACACCGACGCAGTATCGGCCTTCTAAATGGCGCTTCCACGTTTTACACCGAAGTACAAATTTTGCTACTGGACCAGCCAAAAGACCTTAAATCTACCTTCATGAATTACTTACATTGCCAGCAAAAGACGTGTTAGCACTGCAATCACAAATACGAATAAGATGTTCCAACGAAGCCAACGTGTCCTTTGGAAATGTATAGCAATTTACGAAATCTTTTCTTCAATCATACCTTGTGCCGCGAAAAACTAGTCAAGTTTGAAGTTGAGTAGTTTTCCATCGACGCAAACCTCCCAAAACTTGAGTAACTGAACAATAACAGAGATGTACACTACATAAATGCGAATAGAGCGCACAAACGCTCGCTAAGCGACCGTCAAAACGACGTGCGATTTCCGACAACCTTAGAATTTAACACATGGCAACACTCTAACGATCTGTCATTGATGGCGTTGATATTTGACATCGAGTGGTTGTTTTTTTGTCTCTACGTGGGTATGAGTCTTTTGGCTCGTCATGTGGTGGTGCGGTGATGTCGTCCTGCGGGCCGGTGTGTGCGCGGTGCTCTAGCCGGACGTGGCGGCGCCCGAGCTCTCCACGCGCGCGCTCTTGTTCTGTCGCACCAGCTCCGCGCGTCGCTCCTGTGGGGCAGACACCAGCATATCAGAATCACCGCTAATTATCAATCATTCGTCAATAACCAATAGTGTAACATAGATTTTCGTTGCGTGTTCACAGACAACTAAAGACACCCATTTTTTTATTTCCACAGATAGCTTCACTAAAGGATCATGCTGTCTTATAAACTTTGCTGAACATAGTACAGGCGCTAGACCCTTATCAAATTAAATCTTCTCAATCAAAGATGAACCTTCAGAGTTTGGGATAAAGTTGAAAATCTATGAAAGACAGATAGGGGTAGATTGATGTGTCTGTACATGCATACTTTGTTTAGCAAAGTTTTTAGATCACAAAACTGAGAACTTTGTATTTGAATAAAGTAATGATACTAGTCAACTTCTAATACATTCACCCCTATGATTCAGCAACACAATGGAGAAATTTTGAAGCAGTCACGTTCAATTAATGACAGCTTTTGAATAGAAAACCATACAAAATGAGGATGAGAAGCGATAAACTGAAGGACGCTATACGCCAAAATGCTTCCCTATTAATTTCCTAAAGAATCACCCGTCATGCAAGCATTACATTGTTGACGGGAAAGTAGTTATGTGATCGAATGCTGCACTACGTATTTCCGGTTCGATCCCCGCGCGGAACAAACATTAACTGTCTATTTTTATACATGAATTTAAATGTGTTACGAGAATGTAAATTTTGTAAACCGCGATACAGGACAAATTGTTACGGGTTAAAATAAAATCAATACTTTTTGTAATAAAATGCCGCTGTATTCTTTAAAATACTATCATCCAATCATAAAGTAGCCCCTTTTTATTTGGGCCACCTCTATCGATCACTACCATGCCTCTGTGAGCGATCACTAAGCGCGGTGCGGCGAGCGGTAAGATCTAATGTATATGAATGTTTGAAACACGACACGACGCGCCGCCAGTAGCGAATTCGCGTACGTAATTACCGCAATGGGTATGGCCGTTGTAGCCATAGAATTAGAAATATTGTAAAACCGTTTTTGTAACAATTTTGGTGTACAATAAAGTGTATTCTATCTATCTATCTATGGCAACTGGGGAACTAATAGCGCTAGTATAGCTTGTTCCAAGCATCATCATTGGTTCAAATCAGTTCAATTCTTAAAGGTACTTCAAAATAGTACTACGTCATTGGTCGGATTAGGACTAATATATGGTGGCGCCATCTACAATTATCTTTGAACGGACTTCCCTATTTCTTCCATCGATATAACGACTTTTTTGTTTTTTTTTTCATCCTCGAAAGGCAGGACAGGAGTATAGCATCCTTCAAGCAAATGAAACACGACAACAAACCTCCTTCTTGACGAAATCCAGTTTTTTCTGAATCTCCTTCTCTCTGTTCAGTTCGGCAGCAGTCAGTTTATTCTCGATGTCTTTGGTGATCTCCTCGACCTTCGCCGTAGCGGCTGAGCGCGCCTCGGCTAGCTTAAGACTCTGCGTTTGCGCATCGACAAAAAAAAACAAAAAATAACATAAAAACAACCATGCAACACATGCTATGTGAATGAGATGTATGAAACAAATAAAATGATATTGTATGAAGTGGCTGAAACGGTTTGATTTGGTTTTTTTCTTCTAAGTTCGCGTGTAAGCCAATTTGAACCCCAAAACTAACATTTAAAGATCAAACTGGTGTGGATAGATTTTGGGTTGGACTCTGGATGCCAAAATCTGACAGTCTAGTAGTCTACCACCTCGGGCAGACATCTGCAGCTACCCTATAGGTAGGTATATTCTGTGGTGGAGACTGAGCAATCTCACAGGCTGTGGCAGGTCTCACGAAGGTCACAATAGAGCAAGACCAAGATCCTGTCAGATCACCGGTTTCTTAGTCTTTCGGGTGACCTTGCTTAATTTTAGATGCCATCAAGGTCAAAAACCAACCCATCTATAATATGAAAATCAATTGCTGTTCGTTAGTCTCGCTAAAACTTGATAATGGCTGGACCTATTTAGCTAATTTTTGTTTTGAATTATTTTGGAAGTCCAGGGAAGGTTTAAAAGGTGATTTTGGGTCGTTACGAAGTTTGCCCTGTCAGCTTGTTTTAAATAAAAATCTGTCAAACTCAGACATCCACAGCCAATCCAAAATCCTACCAATTTGAACGCACCTAAAGCAGAAACCAACCAATACAGCAGAACATTTATAAACTAGGCACACCGAACAAGTATTGCCAGACGAAATAATAATAATTTTGAAAGCCCCCAGCGAAAAGTGCGGAGTGTACTGTTGTTTACCTCACGATCCGCTTGTAAGCTTGCAACCAGTTCGAACCGTCGCAGCCGGCACACAAACAGAACACCTAAGACCTAAGGTCACAACGAGGTACACATAGCTCTTACCATAGAGTATTGTTGCCAGCCAGGTTTAGCGTTAATCTGACGTCTTACCACAGATAATTAATTTGTTTTATGAGACCTCACGCAATGGAGTTTTGTATATTTACTTTATTTACAGAGCATCTTTCTACCAAGAAATTAATAAAAATTGATCGCTTATGAGTGCTCTGTTAATAATGTTTTTAGTCTCGGAAATTGTCAATTAAAATTTTAAAGTCGTTTGTTACGTCAAACTTCCTTGGGAAACAATATTCAGGGCTAAGATAATATAAAACCAGGCTTTATTTTAATTTTAATTTTATTTTAATTGTGATTTAATTTTATTTTGTTTTCTATTGTTATGGAACACTTATTTTAATTCGCTCCAGGGGTGGGCGCTAATAACTGCAACTCAGTTACTTAACTAACGCGGTATTAATGTACACATTAATTGTAATATGTTATTTGTTCCAATAAACTATTATTATTATATATACGGTGTTTTACTTCACCAAATACAATGATTTCCAAGATAACAATTGAAAAAGACACTTTGGTACTCGACAACAAACCCGCACTGCGAACTCCTAACTTCCTACATATGATGGCTTACTATCACGTGTTAAAGCAACAGTAGTTCCGCTGAAGAAAAGAGATACAGCTATACAAGTCATCTAGTGCCATCTCCTTCCCTCAGGGACTACTCTTGCTTTAAGACGTCTTGGTCTAAAAATCTGTGGTTCACACAACAAAACCTGACTGCCAACAAGATCCCCAGGTCCCAGGTATTTGGTCCCAACTCACATGGTTGCGCAGTTTCTCCTTCTGCTCGGCCTCGAGCAGCAGGCGCCTGTCCGCGGCCTGCTGCAGCTTCTCCTGGATGGCGCTCTCCAACTGCTGGAAGCGCTCGTGGTTGCCCGCGCGCACTTTCTTTACTTGTTCCTCCTGAATTAATGCAGAATGACGTTAAGTTTTTTTTCTAGGCTCTTTTTTTTAACGTAGTCAATCATCAAGAGTCCTCCTACCCAGGGCAGGGGAAGAGGGACTATCAGACTTGTACTGACTAAAATCTACGGCGTCCTTAACGTTCCGGGGTCACGGGGTAATTCGTTAGTCCCGTGACCCCGACAGGCTTTGGCCCTGTAGAGGTCCCGCCCCATCATCGCCATTTTGCTGACACTCTTTGAGGCTCGCGTAGAAAACGACGCGCTGTCGACACGGGCATAGTCTATGATCGGACAGTGGATCGCGCATACTTACCATCCGAACTACTTTTCGTGCACTAATCAAAGGATCTAGGCGTGCTTCGCAAACAATATTCACACGTTGGCCCAATGTGTAAACAGCGACATCGACATTTAGAATTCATTATTTTGGGCCAACATGCTGATCCAATGCCAATGGCCCAATGTGTACAGCGGTCTTTATAAAAAGAGTTACTCACATGTTCGCGCAGACGCTCAAGCATCTTCTTAATATTCTCGTCACGCTTGTCCGCGGCCGTGTTCATCTTCTCCTCGATGGCCTTGTACACTTCCATCGTCTGCTGTTCCAGGGTCAGCCTGAAGAAATGGAGAACATATATAACTATACTTAATATTATAAAGCTTAAGAGTTTTTAATGCAGTTATCTCAGGAACTGCTGGTTTGAATTGTAAAATTATTTTTGTATTGGATAGCTCGTTTATCGAGAAAAGCTATAGGCTATAACATCACGCTAAGACCAATAGGACCCGAGCAGCGAGGGGATTTTTTGTTTATCCGTAATCATAATCTTTGTAAGGTGTCGAGATTTCAGAAACTCGAAATAAATAATAAACACATGGGCATTTTGCTACTATGTGTATGTTTCGGTTTTTGACAATTCAAAAGTTTTCTGCTCAGATTTATCAGTTGTCCGTCAGGTTGATTTGCCTCCGGAGGACTGGAGACCACATATGGGCAATGCGCAAAGCATGATGGATCGATGATTTGAAGTATGTGGTTGGCAGATGATGAAGAGACTACTCAAGGCCGGAAATATGGCCAACATTCCCGGTCTTCTCTTTTCTTTTTCAAATTGAGAAGTGAGTAACTGGCCTACTTTAAAAAGACATCTTCGATTTCTATAAGCTTCTACTTTTCCTTTCTCCTATCCTATATTACCTGGTCTTCTCAACACCCTCGAGGTGGTCCTTCAGACGCGCGCGCAGCTCGTTGATGTAGGCCTCACGTTTCTCCTCATGCGTTTCCATCTTGGCATCGAGAGCCTCCTTGGTGTTGACGATGAAGTTGTTGGTCTGTTCGCTGCGGATGCGGGATGCTTCCTCGATCTTCTGCATCTTTGTGGCGATGGCAGCCATCTTACTGGCTTCCAGACTCTGTGGGTGATGGAATTAGGCGTTAATTTGTGGACATCCATGACAAGTTCCATGATGAGCGATTTCGGGTATGCAGTTGAAGACCAATGAGATAATTATAACGCTTTACTTCGGGTGTAATGTTTTTTTATGGAACATGCAAAAATACAACCTGAACAGAAATTTCTTTAAAAACCTATAAAACGATTCGTGCTTGTCTAGCAATAACCTAGTAAGGTACAATTTATCAACCATAAGCTAGCCAGACATATCTGTATGGTCCATGCCAAACTACAAGAAGCCTGGGGGTCTAAAAGGCCACTAACAGAATCATCTGTATTAGTTGCGATAGAATGATTCTAAACCTGTTCTATTGCTTAAGCAATTATGTAAATAGAATATTCCATGTGATTTTTTGACACAAAGATGTGACGTTTTTTGCCCCCCTGGTCACTCTCTTCATTTTATATTAGAACACCTCAAATTGCACTTACACGTCTCCTCTCCTCAGCGGCCTTCAGCTTCTCCTGGATTTCCTCAACAGAGGGCGTCTTTTCAGGGGAGTCGGCGCGGCGAGGCACCGGCACTCCTACGGGCTCCGCGAGGATCACCTCGTACGCCAGACCTCCCTTCGACATCTCTTGGCAGCGGATCTCGGTAGCTGTGGGGACAAAAGAACAACGTTAGTGGAAGATCAAATCTTGGCCCTGAAAGGTAAAGGTCTGAAAACTGCCTTAGTCCTCCTGAACTGATTTCAGCCACAACAGCCAATCTCGGGGCATTTGCATATTTTCGGGAGATAATATAGTGCAGAGCGTGTATGCGCATGTACAGGTGCACTCTCTGTTCATTTAGTCTCATAGTCCGATGATCCGTCACAATCAGAGAGAAATCAGGCGTAGATCCAACGGCTTTACGTGCTCTTCATGGCACAGGGGTGTATCATACTGCTGACTTTCAAACTCCAAGTTGCTATTGAAAAAATTGGGATGGAAACACCAATAACACTTTTTGCCAATGGCCTAGCTAGATATATTGGTCGGTTTATGGCATTGTGACGCTCTCTTCTTGAACGTCAAGCTCGTATCGTTATGGGAAAGGTTTTAGTAATAGCCACGGTCCAAGGGTACAGTTCCTGTCTCGTTGGAATGAGCTATAATGTAGATTAATGCCGGATTCCAACTTCGGATTCCAGAATTTTAGCATTATTGTTAAAATTATGTATGTAGCTATGTAACAGAGTAGTCTAATACAGTATTGTTTTAGATTATTACTTTATATTACATAAACCAAATTCTCTCATCTCTGTGTCTGATGAAAAGCGATATCTCAAAAACTAACAAACGGATTTTTATACGGTTTCCATAAAAGGACAGTGAATTATAAGAAAGATTTATCTGTATTAATTACGTTGAGTTGTGTGTAAATTGGCTGAAATATAACATTTCTTTGAGACTAGAAGGGCATTAGCTGAGCGATTGAACTGCTGCGCTGCAAGCAGGTTTCGATTCCCGTACAGAATACATATTTGTATGATCTACAAGAAGTTGTTCCGGGTCTAGCTGTAGGTTTATGTGAGTTTAAATGTTGTTGTTCAGATAAGTAAACGCATCCACGACACAAGAAAAATTCCCAGTGTGAGGTAACGCTCTAGTCAAGATAGATGCTCTCAACAATACAATCTCTTCTATTGCAGCTTAAGAAACAAAGCATGAATATGTATAATTGTTGCACAATGAAAAACTACTCTTCAACGACTTTGTGACAGTTATGTAACACTATTGTACAGTGACAGGATTCACGCGTGAACAGCGTCGCATAATGCAATAATTGTGCGCTATGATCGAATGCCGAACAAACAATAGAGCTTGCAATTCGCAGTTACGTATGAAATTATCTAGAGGCAGTTAAAACTACGCCCATAGCGAGATCGACAAAGTTTGTTTATTCTTATGATTATCAAATACTCATAAGGTCACCCGGGGCGAAAGCAACTATGGGGCTAAAGTAACTAATTCAATTTTCTCTCTATCTAATCGTTTTTGTAGATAGATCTATCTATTGGAGTAAAGAGGAATCATTCTTTTTTCAAATAAAGTACAGATCGCATCGCCAGTTCGCCGACTGTAGTACCTACAGACCATTTTCTGTCAGCCGTCATTTTGGAGCAACGTGTTGCTGCGGCCTGTGTTATGTTTTAAGTTATTAAAAATATTTCAAGTCGTCGCAAGGAAAATTATAAGAGCATCCTAAAAACAAGATAAAACGTCGGTGTTTTTGGTATATTTGGTTAAACTCTAAGTGTTGTAATTAATATTTTATTGATATAGTTACATTAACCCCAACTTTTCATGCAAGTGGGTTATTGCGACTATTTTGGCAGTTACAATTGCCTCATGCTTTTTGTGTGGAAACTGCAAATTAATAGTGACGTTCCGTGTCGATATTTCGATAAATGTTTATCTGCAATTATATAATAAAACAGAAAGCTTAAATAAAAAATGTACCAAGTTAATACAAAATCCAAATTTTGTTAGGTATCAGAAATTATAAAAGAAAAAACGAGAACACTTATTGCTGTGAAACACTTCTGGAAGCTGTACGACTAGTAAAGTAAAATCAGTTATGCAGCTGCGGAACGCTTCAATATTCCTCGTTCAGCAATAATATCACATTCATACGCTACGCGCCAAAAACTGTACTTTTACATTAAATTTAAAACCTTTCAGTATTGTTAATTATCGAATCTTTGCATATTTATATTTATCGATAAGTAGTAGGTACTACATCTCAAATTCTCAACACTAGTCAGTATGGAAGACAGTCGCATTCGCCCCATAAAAAAATAAAACTAAATTTACTTGAAACTGAACTCTTTCTCAGCAACTGTAAATAGCTTTTACAGATAATTCTGTGTGCATCTACATGTACTCTTGACCTCAACATTTAGAAATAGATTACAACAGAGTTATAACGAATAGTCACATTTACCCCAAAGTGGGGTGAATGTAACTTTTACTGGTCATATTCAACAATAATGCAATTTAATGAAAAACTAAAGCTTGTTTGTAAGTTAATTTATGTCGAAACTGTTCATCGAAAACTATGCAATGAAGTACGTTTACTAGAATATCCCTATTATTTAAGTAGCTTATTGTAGAGGGAAACAAACTTTCAAAATTATTTTGTTTAGTTGCTTTCGCCCCGGGTGACCTTAACTTATTTTAGCCACATTAGCAATACAGGTGTGATACAGGCCCTTTCCACCGATAGAAAACCATCGTCCTCTCTGAGAGAGGGAATGGGCCATAATCCACCACGCTGGCCCAATGCGGGTTGGTGGATGTCACAATATGTCTTTGAAATTTTTGTTCTAGGACATGCTGGTTTCCCCACGATGTAATGTAAATAAAATTACACAAAGTAATGTGCCTGACTGAATTCGAACCCACGACGTACAACTCGTAAGACCGGGCCTTTACCACTGGGCCTGCACCACTGCTCACTTCAGCCTTCTAGTTACTTATGAAATATTAGAGATCTCTCGTTAAAGTAGGTATAATTTAAGACAGTATTAGCATGTCATGTTAATTAGGTACTCAAGTATTTAACAAACTCCACAATATCAAATTATGAACTGCCCTACCAATATGTACATTAACTCAATAGTCTCCATATCTATGTAAATACTCCTGTTCTAAAAATCGACCAGCAGTGTGACCATGAGCACAGTGAGGCCCCCCAGACGTCATGTTTCGGGTCCTAATTATTTTAAAAATATTTACATACAAACGAATAAAATATTCTAGAACTTCTGAAATTGTACGCTACGTGGAATTCCACGTTATGTTTATTTTTATAGTAGCTGTTGTATAATAATAAGATTACTAGAGCGTACTACATCTCCATACCAAATTATGCAAAGATAATTGGGTTTCTACATAATAAACGATAGCTGAACATGAACAGACAAAGCTGTTGTCGCTATCAACGTCCAATGATCCCCTAAATTACCAATTTCATCTCACAAACCAGCCCACTAATTTCCTTCACAATATTTCACAAATTAACCGTAATTTTAAAGGCGTTAATTAACGTCCCCGTCTGAATACACCCGCTAAACTCATTAAATTACCGCCCCCAACGTTTAGGGGTGGAATTCTTAAAACGCTACGGGTAAGGGGTAAATTACGGTAATATTCAAGGTCGGGTAAACTCCTTGGGCAAGGAATGCTGTATTGTTTAATTATTGGGAGGGTAGGGGGAGAGTCGGGACTCCCAACTACTCCCCCCGTGAGTCACGCCAATTGCATTACAATCGCTTTTCAGAGTATGACTGTGTCGGCAAACGTATGTATGAAAACAGGTGACTCATCCCAGTGATACTGGGGACGGGGGTGACTTTCCATTTACACGCATAAATATTTGATGAATCCAACTTGGAAATGCGATTTTTCACTATTTCCAACAAAGTTCAGCTAATGTAGAATCTAGAAAACTTAAATTCATTTTCCCGAGCAACATTTCCTGAACACATAAAAGAGGGGAAAACATGGCGTCAAGGATCTTAAATAAGTGTCGGAATTTCACTCACCCACGTGAAAAGGGCTTAAAAAAACAAACGCGCGCACAATACGAAACTAACAATAACTCACTTAAAAGGGGTGAAAAACTCTTGACCCGCCTTTCTGCCAGCCTGCCACACAAAGGGGGGGCTCACATCCCCCGGGCTGTGTACTATCTTGGAAAGGGATCTACCCCGTATATGCCGAGCACAGAGTTGTAAGGAAATGGAGTGATAATGTGTGTGAAATGGCTCGGAAAGGACTTGCACTTCCATCTCTTTACCAATTGGGGAAAAACATATTATGAGGTAAAGTTGACAGTCCATAAAGTAAATGAGTGGACTGGATTCTGATTTTGATAGATGTACCTACTGAACTACCTCCTCAAATTTCGGTATCTGCGCTCCAAAACTGGAAATCATGTAAATGTGTACCTACTGCGTCTGCATGCTATGCTTTATGATTAAGTATAACCAAGGTGTAAAATCTAAATATTTGTACGGTTGGAATAGTGAAACCAATATAATAAGAACTAATATGTTACCGGTCCTCTTACGAATAAAAACTATAATTCATTCATTCCATTCCGTTCGTTATGACCTCAAGTTTAGAAGCTTTTGCAACATCACGCACGAACCAAATTGTTAAAAAAATCGGCTAAGTCAAAATCAAACACTCCATTTACTTTCAACTCCATTTTTTTTTAATTCTATTTGCCTTTATACGGACTAAAGGGGGTAAGCTCCAAATCCTTTGGCAGTCATACTGAATCGTATGTCCACTATGTCACTGCACTTACTAAAGTTAAAACAAGCCAACTTTTCTGGCAGCCAAATTGAAACATGTCCAAATGGCTGTCTGCTACAATTTAATGTCTTTTATATCTTTTGAAATATTACATTTGTTAACTTAAACTTTTAACTGTCTGGATCTCCTTACGTATTTAGAATCCCATCTAACTTAGTTTAGCAAAACGAGATTATACACAAAACAGCTGTTCCATAATTAAACGGGATAGTGAGTTTTGTACTTTTGTGCGCAGAGCAGTTTTTTTCTGAACAACCGTCGAATAGTTTCTTGTTTGTTGGATTGATAATCGTATGTAAAACATTAATGGCAACCAATTTGTGCTTATAGGGCTATATGCCAAATTGCCAAGGATTCCCAAACTTCTGCAATTCGCGGTGCATTTACAGGTTTAGTATTTTGTCTCGGAACACAAGCTACCTGAGATCAGGTGACAATAATACCTGGTGGCTTACCATTATGTCGTAAAGCGACTGTGTGCGATGTCTTTCCCACAGTGGGAAAGAGACAGAGCTATACAAGTCTTCTAGCGCCATCTCGTTCCCACAGTGGAACTAAGAACAGTGGAACGCTTGCTTTAAGACGTCATAGTAGACCACCTGGATCTGGTTTAAGCACTGCAAGAGAGTACAATGAAGCTGTTTCCTTCTTCTTGGTGGATATCGTGCGTAGAAAGAATCTTGAATCCACGCAAATACGATTCGTTGAATGGACAACAGAAACGTCACATGTAGCATTTAAGGTGAGTTTGGGAAACCCTGGCTTAATAGACCAGGCCGTAATCGGTACCAATTTAATAATAAGGTTCCTCGAACCAGCATGATTCTTAGTACTGAATACACAATGATTATTTTCCAGCAAATACCACTTACTTATAAATTTGACCTTCTTCGGTTGCTTGGTCCTCGGTTTGCCGACTGGTTTCTTGACGGGCGCCGACCGTCGGTGAGCTAGAGACAGAAAGAGGCCATCAGCGGAGCCCGAGGCGACGCTGATGACTCTCGTGGAGACAAACTGACCCTTCTAGCTTGAGAAGGTACCGTAACTGCCGAAACCGACTTAAATGTATCTCAGGAAGCTGTTCTGAATCAACCAACATAAAATTTCAGCAGCATTACTTCATATGTTTGAAAAAATCATCATAACGTAAACCAAGCAATGAATATAGATGACCTATCCAAACGAATAACATGGGGATTACCAGTGGATTACTCAATTTCCCCACAGATTAGGCCCAAGAGCTCAAAACATCGGTTTTCGACAGCAAATACCATCAAAATTCGAGCCTGCCAAGCCAACGACCCCCCAAACAACACTAACGGACAATCGAAAAACCATTACGTCGCCCGAATCGACCCAGCTAATGTTTATTTGAAGAACATTCAGAATTTCGGAGTTTCGGACCCAAGCTTTTAATGAATCGATGCTCGCGTGACTCGTAAAAGCTTCGATTGTGGTGGACAAACAATCGATAGAAAATGTCGCAGTCCACATAACATGTACATGGTTAATGGCTGACGTAGAGTAGATAGAAAACTACGAACTAATAAGTACCTATATGAACATGATACTTCATATTCATACATAGTCATAATGTGTATGATCGACGACTCCTGAATTTTTTATGGCTTTACAAGATACATGCATAACATTTTGAGCTAATTTGTGTAATGAAAAAGGATTATTTTCCATCAAATTAACTGTTGACATAAAAGGCGAACTTTCAAGGATAAATGAAGCTAAAATTACTGCGTAGTAAAAGTATAAAGTTGCACAAAGGGCTATTTATGAAACGCGTCATGTTTGACCTACCGTTCAAAGACCGGTTGGAAAAGGGTACTTGCTCTGAATCTCTATCTGAA
Source organism: Agrotis ipsilon (assembly GCA_028554685.1). NCBI lineage: Eukaryota > Metazoa > Arthropoda > Insecta > Lepidoptera > Noctuidae > Agrotis > Agrotis ipsilon. The sequence goes on from CM052963.1 coordinate 1,529,648, forward strand.
GGTAGACAGAAAACTTGGCAAACCTTAGTGATGGCAGGTGGATTGGAACCCTTAATTGATGATTGCAAAGAGACGATTGAAGAAATGTAGGTAGTTCGACAGTTACTTTTAAAGGGTGGGTGATATTCATTAAAAAAATTGAAGGTTCAGCTAACACTAGAAACGTACGCGAGAAACAAGAGAATAATACATATGCTCAAGATGGCTGTAATAAAGCTACCAATGATGATGCAGATGATAGCATAATTTAAAAAGTGATCACACAGAAAATTCATGATTCCTGACCCTATCCTGACTCCTCGACCCTCTTCTGTAAGATTATTATACATCGATCCCATCACATTACCAACCATAGTCATCACAAAACCATTCTAACCAAAACAGCGTCAGACTCAAGACTTCAAAAAGTCGAGGTCGCAAATGAATAGTCATTTATTAGATATTTGGGCCCCAACTCATGTTGTTGGGGACATCTTGGTAATAGTATCGAGGTAATAACGTCGACACGACGCCGGGAGATGAGGCCGCTACGTGAGGGGAATGCCGGAATGCCGGAGAGCCGGCAAAATTCGCCGCAAATACGGATAATCCCTCACGGCAGAGCTAAGTCCCAGTTTACACAGCAGACGATGCGGAGACCATGCTATACAAAGTGTTAAGCCGACTTTAAAGTTTCATTCTCAGCCAATTCATGGACAAAGTTTAAACAAGGTAAGACTCTGTTAATTTTGTGTTTGAGGGAGGATTTATTTTTTTAGCAATTGTGGACAAAATTTTGGGAAGTGTCGACGAAAGGTGCTATAGATCCCAAGAAAATGAATGTTAGTTGGTCGGTATTACAAATCAATCAACAGAAAACATTGGTCTCTCTGCCGTCGCAAAAAAATAATTCCCTAAAATCCAAGTTTGCTGTAACCAAACAATCGTAATGAAAGCAATATTTGTGATTGCTCGAGCTCCCCGGGGGTGCTATTTATCAAAACTTAATTAGCTTTCGCAATAATTCACGACAAAACAACCGTTATGAGATGTTTGTCTCTTCAATTCTGTGTAATTGAGTCGCTCATCATCACGATTTTCGCAAATAACCAAGTAAGGGAAATCATTGCGGTACACCGCTTAATCCCAGCTGTTTTACGCAACCGCAAACACTGATGTAAAAGAATAATCTAGACCAAGAAAATCTAGTCATTGCATATCAGGGGAATACAAATGACAGAAAGCGATTTCAAAACAATAATCTTTTTGCCACGCTAGATGCTGCTAATCTTCTGAGGATTAAAGAAACATAATGATTTGATCATAATTTGATAAACGAACAGATAAAAGTATCGCATGAAGTCACAGCTTGTAACTTCAAGACTCTCACTTTAGTATGAAATACAAAAAAAAACAAAGTAATTGAACCCGAGCCGGTTCCATTCGTGTTTTAGAATTCTAAACAATAATTTTTCATCCATATTCAAAGAGTTGCAGCTGTATAGCATCGTTTATAACAGCAATTTAATGAACGTGCATAAAAACAATAAAGCAGAAAAAGTATGGTAATCGAATACAAACGGGGCAGTTACAACTGAAAGGTCGACGGGCAGCCCCCTCCGGCGCCGCACGATACAACATGGAAAACCTGATAAAATATTTAAAAGCTGGCTTTAAAACCCTTGAGGGGAGAGCTGAAAGTAAATTTATTACCGCTGGGAATACGAGCGTTGGCACGTACGAGTGTTTTAAACACGACGCAAATGCGGCGGCTAGGCGATGCAGAAACAAGAGATATATTCTATGCAGCGTTGAGAACATTCCAGAATAGCGGAGACGGCACCGACGTCCTCTTTACGAGTTATGCTCATTAGGAAAATGGGTGTGACTTTGTATGCAACCCCTTTTTATAGCGTTCCCTGCAAAAATGTTATTTTTAAATCCATTCACTGCAGTGAGGAGTGAAGATGGAAATTAATTAAGTTACTGCAAGTCGTAAAGCAGCTCGGTTGCAAATTCTCAAGTTGGCCGAGACAGCTGTTGGCCGGAATGGTTTTGAACACGCAAACTTTGTAAGTACCTGCAATGCATCATTGTGGACATGTGTGGCCCCAAATCTAGCTATTGGTAAAACCTTGGCTTGAGAATTAAGATTCACGATATTCTGTGATACATTACACCATGACATAAAAGTAATACACGTTGAACCCATACACGAGATGAAATGTATGTTTTATAGCATTATTCAACCCTCATACGGGATCAATAACGTGTGACGTCTTGGCTCCGAGAAAAAAGGCGTAAATGTCTACTCTTTTTGTATTACAATCCCCGAACCCCAACGAAAATAATCCATTTGACGCGTACACCAAAATTTAATGTTTTTATTAAGCAGAACGACAACGTAATAAAGATGATCAAAATCTGTAAGCCCCACCGCACCCTCATAAAGGGTGCAGGACTTGTTAAGCCAATTAAACCCAATGTTATAATCGTCCCCTAAACAATTATGCGATCTCGAGTCCCCTGTTGTCACTTCACAATAGCGTGTTTGCTAATCCAAACGCAGTTGAAGTGTAGTGACAAGCATTATGACACGTTACGAAGCGAAATATGCGACGATGGTTAATTAAGTAACTGTAAGATCGTTAATTACGAAGTTATTTCACGTCACGAATGATTCCAGCCGTAAAATGCGCTGGAGAATGTTCATAGCCGTTTTAACGAACACTTACAGCAGTTCTGAAGAATATGCTTTCTGAGAATTTCGCATTTCCAAGGCTATCTGTATGGTCCGTAAAGCCCATGTTTTATGGTCTTTGAAGTCATGAAGTTGAATATCAAGGACCATGCTTGGTATACCAACTCGGGGAGATCGATAGTAAACGTTTAATGTTTCGAACATCAATAATTCAGGAGGCATATTGTCTGGGTCTATTTCGAACCAACGTTTGTCGTCCCATGTTTATGTCTACAATTTTAATGTGACGAAATTGGATGAAACAATACTTGGTAATCCTAATAACTAACAGATGACTTGAAAAAAGAATCAATTATGTTTCAAGAAGCTAAGTGAAAAATAATAAGTTTTAGAAATTACTGCGCAATGAGCAGTTATCCTTTTCGCAATCTGAATAATGACTGCAATAAACGTCGAAATGTTTGAAAAATGTCGTTAATTAACAAGCCCGCAATAATAAACTGATGCGAGGTCCTCTAATGCGTGCGTAGTGGGGCATAAAATACCAAAACATTTTTCGAAGGGCCTACTAAAGTGATTATGTCGCGATTGCGTGACATAATTTAATCAGACCTACGATATTATGTGAAAACAGCTATTTTTCCGAATTCCCCAGACAAGTATGTTTGAAGTGAACTCGAATGTTACGGAATCCGAAACCATTACGTAAGTTGTAAGAAATCATTATCTCGAAAAGGTTGTCTAATTTTAGATTGGTGGTCTTTCAGACAGAAGTATCAAGTGGGTTCCCTGCGCAGAATGGTGGACGCGTGCCACAGTATCGCGATTCGTAGTCGGTCGGTACAAAATGGTGGACATTATGCAGTAATGTTTAATCAATAGTTGTAGTGAGGCCGGCACAGACTGACAGGTATCCGTAGAACTAGAAAAGTCAGAACTTGCTAGGCCCTGAAAATCCGGGAAAAACGAATCTACAACGTAGACGACGTTATCTAAAAGGCTTCTTTTGCTAAGAAAATAGAAAAGATTTTGCGGTTTTCTTTCGTGTTTTAGATATCATGTTGAATTTCACAATATCTTACATAATAACAAATATCTAGACACTAACATTTCAGAGAAGAAACAGCAAATAAAACGTTGACGTATGATCCACACTGCTATCATCAAGTTGGGAGACTCGATTGACATCCAATAACACAGCCTCTTGCTCGTAATCGATGGATCACGTGATTTACGTCAGATGCAATTTAAATATAAGCACCGGCCGGTGCCCCTCCCCCCGCACACCGGCCGGCCGGCGGCTCTGAAGACTCAATAACAGACATCTGAGACGTCACAGGCCAACCAAAGATACCATTTCTTAACGGATCAGGAAAGCATAAAGCATCAGCGATTTATATTACAACCTTCAATTTACCAGACTCAAAGAAATTGGAGAAGCTGCAGCTGACAGTTAAAAGAGGTTACCTTCTGTTTTGACCTTCCTGTAAGAGTATTTTGGGATTTTGACGTAAGATTTGGAATTCGTTAACCATTTCAATTTCAAGCCAGATAATAATGTAGGGCGTTTGTCTCCACAGCGAGAGTGGCAACAGCGTCACCGGTTTTGTGATGATTACGAAGAATTCCTCCAAAGCAGCGGTGGTTCCAACCTGCAGGCAGAACTGGTGCCCGGCATGAGTGGCAGAAGCACTGCATCACCGAGTCCCGAACGAGCCCTATCAGCATGGTGATGATCAAATTGACTATCTAACGTGTGACGGAGTCGCGTCGCGGCGCTAGCGGACTGCGCGACTCTCGCCCGGAAACTGAGCCACGCCGGGGGGAGGGCAGCCGGTCGATAGCTGCACCCCGCGCCCCGCAACCCCCGCCCTGCGGACCCACCCCGCAGCCACCCCTTGCGCGCTACCGTCCCTAACTTGATAACCCGCACAAGAAAATAAGCCTACCAAATGGAAAAATAATGTCACCCGCGACATATATTATGTCGCGTCAAGACTCCTACATGTGAGGATAAGAGATCTCGTACTGAAGTTTTATATCCTCAGTGGAGAAAGAACAAATCGATCTCCTTCAGGGAAATGCCAAGGTGTAAGTGACACCTAAATATCAACAAAAGCTTGGAGTGTTCAAGTGGAACTAGTCAAAGTTGACGAAGAAGATGACGTTTTGGGGTTCAAAACCGCACCTAGCAACTAGGGTCGGAGAAGACAAACTAATTTAAGAGTCGCCCAGACTCGTTCGGGTCTCGACGGACTTCTCGCTCATAAAAACGCCGAGCTGTCGGGGGGTGGCAGGCGCGTGCGTGGGGAGGGCATGCGAGGGAGCCTCCATGCGGAGGTTCCGCCGCCGTCTCGGCGCCGCCACCCGCAGCCAATTAACAGCCGGCAACGCCACGCTGAATTTGTTTCGCCACTCGAATTGCTTCCGATTGATTTCCTGTTCTCAAAATCTATCACTGAATGACTTTCGTGACAACTCTCAAAAATTCAACACTGTCGAAAACACTGAAGGACTTCTTCACAGAAGTGGTAAAGCGAGGTTAAGTATCGAGTCCCGAAATAGCTAACGAAACGGCTTACCTAGTCCAGTGCAAGAGAGAAATGAAATAGGAAGACTGCAGTGGTGATGGTGTCGTAACCCCGTGCACCGGTAACACCGGCCGTGGTGCGGCGGATCGATTGCGGCCAACAACCCCTAGACCGCGTCCCCCTGCGGTAATAACTGGGAATACCAGGAGCGAACCTCGCTTGGCCGGTGCATACGGACAGGAGCCGTCACAGCCGTGGAAATACCGCCGAGCCTGGCGTCCGCCTGGCTGCCGTTTGTCAGAATCGTGCCTAACGACGACAAGTTACGTTTTACTGACCAACTCAGACCCAAACCTACACATTGACATCACAACTACATGTTCTATTTGAGCCAAGTCATGTAATACATATTATTACATTACAAGAAGCTTACTGTTACAGTAGCCTTTAGGACCGTATGAAAATGCAAATTCACAAAATGTATTACGCTAGGGGACGACATAAAATCCTCGACAATTTGCGAACACTCCATCAAAAGAACATGAAATTCAAGATAATACGGGTAGTCCGTCTACCCTCGACGACTGCGTTCCATAGATCATATCACCGCAGTGATAAATTAGTTTCCTCAATAAAAGTTCGTCGTCGACTCAACGCAAAGAGGTGACTAATAAAGTTTTCTGAGGCTTTTATTTACAGGAAACTTTTGACATAAAAGGACTTAACAGACATCATTATTTTCTAACTTTTATAAACAACATTAGTGAGGGCAGATTGTTTGGTTGTCAGAATTTTAAACAAAAACAATATCCAACGATTGCCAAATTCACTGAGTGGCTTTATAAAAAGCGTTTTAATATAGACGACAGGATGGCGCCCAACGTGGGGCAACAAGATTAATAATTCTTGCTTAGACGCTTATTATACGTACTGTCTGTACTGCAGTCACATTCACAAGCGATGCGGTAGCGAGTATGAAAATACTGTTTTTTTTTACAAAATATTTGTTCCATTGGTATTTATTTTCTGCAAATATCAGTTTTCAGGCCAATTGAAGTTATACTAGAAGATATTATTATACTAATTAAGCATCTAACCTACATGTAATTCTGGCTCAGTTATAGGTGCTTTTATGATTTCTATAATCCATTCCATACATAATAAAAGAAACGGCCGTTGTAAAGTGAAACCACGACTACAATGGTGTCAATGGTGCTTTAAAGAATTTAAATAGGACACTTAAGATAATGGTCAATAATCCGCCATCGGTGGCCACGATCTCACCACCAGCATATTGCCAGCTATAATAACGTAGCTTTGTCTCTCTCCGGAGCGGCAACAAGTTGGGTCACGTGCCGGCTGGATTTGGCTGAGAATATAATTCGGAGCCAGCGGCGCGCGTCCGCCTGCGACGGCAACAATATCGATTTTGCCTTGTTTCAAGCAATGCTTAGACACTACCGACCCGATATTTTGACGCAGACACAGCCTAACAAAAACTCCAATACAACGTTATCCTACTGGAAGTTTGCAGCATTATCATTAAAGAATTTTGTCCGTTTACTTCCACCCAGACATCCGGAGTAACTTAGTGCGTACGACCAGGAGAGGCCGACATACGTGAGTTAAATAACTTGGATTGGTAACATATTGTGTACTGCGGATCGAGATACTGTAAGAAAACATAAAGAGATTACGTGTTAATAGAGCCGGCTGCACAGCGAACGCGTTGCCCGCAATAAACTTAAACAAAGTAATATTAATGGGGGCAGGAGACATTAAAACCAATTAAAATGGTGCCGTCGACAGCAGTAAAGAGTCCGCAAACAAAATAATGATAATTAAGGGGATCTCTCGATTAGATATTAATTATGGATACCACGTTCGGAGATAAGTAATCAGAGTTGAAAAGTTGTGCCATTAATATTTACTAGGACTTATACATTATTCAGACGACGTGGCTGTATTTCTTATTCGTATCACTAGAAATTTCTAAAAAGTAAAGGTAAATAATTTGATCATTACCTTAGGCACCTTTGTACGAAATTAAAAAAAATGGAAGTAGATAATGCGACCATTTCTGACACGTCAGGAGATTAGAAGGGACCCCAAGTTGTTGTAAAGTTTTGATCCACATTAAACAAGTCTTCACCACAGAATATAAAAATGTGAATATACAAAGATACGACGGTTTGCTTGTAAGAGCAAGGATTATCTATGATATAGTGTCGAGCTTAAATATTTGCGAAGAGATTGGAACGCCATATGGCTATCACTTACTAGCCATGTCGGATTCTAAGCCATCTGGACCGAGCAAACTTTTGGAAAGTTCGAAAAGGAGTTCGCAGAATTATTAAAGATCCTCGCTTTGGAAATATATTAATACTTTCTTCTTAGAGGTTAGGTTTAGATGAAATTATTTGAAAAGCTTTTATAAAGAAACCTTTCAGAAATTTGAAAGAGCCAGCATGACTAAATAAGATCTTTACATCATCATCTTGGGTGCTAATCCCGATTTTTAGCTTCGTGCGTCCAATAAGGAACTTATTACTCACACCGATAATTTTCTACGTGTTGCAAATTGAGCGTTACCAAACCACTTAGGTATACAAAAAGTGTACCCAACCAGCATAACAGTCGGAAAGAGATAGATCGCTAATCTCACAGACATTAAAAAGTAATCCATAAAACCGTAATGTATTTCTCGACGGACAGACATCCGTGGGAGGAACATCAATTCCATCCGACATTGATATCAAGAGGGATCAAATCGAGGGTTCATATTATAACGACCCTTCTTGTATGACAACATCTTTATCATATCCTTTCGCCCCCTCCGCTCCACTTGATTTATTTTGATTGCTCTTATGCCTTTTTCTTTTCATTATCTAGAGAAAATAATCTAAATTACTAAGTCCCTTTGTAAACAAGCGCACAAAGAGATTATCCTTAGTCCAACCGTAATCCACCGCACGGCTGCAGGTAGCTGTAACTCTACGCAAACGGACTTCCCTTAATGCTATAAAAGAGGTTCAAGGCACGACCGTCGCCGACAAAAGCTGTAAAGAGAATGACACACGCACATGGATCGATCAAGGCCAGACGCTTTGTGCGATTAAGACTTTTTGTACATGTGCGTTTCCTTTATTATTTGAGGCTGAGCCTTTCTTTGTACAATCTTAAGTAGTCTCGAAGCTTTGCGAATATCGTGTTCTGAGTTACATTCTCAAGGTGAGAACTATACCTACGGCTGGAGCACCTCGACGTCTCAAGGATTCGCGGAAAATCAATAAGTAAAGAACGAATAAAGGATCTTTGAATGATGCGAAATAAAGATTGATCGAGGCTAGATTAAATTGGAACACGGCGGTTAATGTGAAGCCCGAAACCGCAATGTCTTCGGTTGGAGGATGAAACGTTAGACCTGAAGCCATACTTATCCTGTCGCGGTTAATTGCCAAGGTCCAACGCGTTAATTGGGCGATGAACGGTCATTGTCTTTATAAAAATGTTAAGTTTAAAGAAAGATTGACCTTCAATGAAACAAAAATATTTGAGCCAACAATGAAATGAATCATCACAAAGTCAAAAAAAAAAATGAACGGATTACAAGTCCCGTTCTCAATATAGAGATGCCTTAGTAGGTACGTACTGTATGACATTGGGGGCTACAGAATAGTGCGTCAAAAAATAAAATACCTAAAGAACCATCACTGATTCTTCTCAAAATTGTTACATTTTATTCGTCGAAGTACCGAACTAGATTGCTCACATTAATCACGAGCGTATGACGAATCAGGATAACGGTTTCTTTGTTCGAAATATCATGTTTTTCTGCCCTCGTTACATACAAAGTTTTATTCTCTTTGTTTATTTTATCTACACATGTCTCGAACTATATTGCGTTACTGTTTTTTATAAGAATATTATTTCTGTGTCTTTCAATAGAACATCATATTGTGCTTTAAGAACAAAAGGATACATTGAAAGTAGTACGTAGTAGATAGCCAGTTGGTTATCTTACAAGCACTTAGTTCACTTATACCACGTTTAACGATAATAACACTTCTGTAATAGTCGATAAGGAACAATCTTGCAACTTGTCACAATGTATATGGTCGGTTAAAAAAGGAAATAAGCGACATAATGGTCGAAAATGAGCTATGAATGCCATTGAACTTAAAATTTTGCACTTTTTCTAAAACTTGTGTACTGTTTATTGTGTTCTACAATTTTATTACGAACTGCTCTCCTGAACAATATCATTTTTGTCACTTAGTACCTTTTGACCGAGCAATATCTAATAAAATACTCTGTATCTTTAGAATTATCCGTCTCCATCTCAAAGCTTGGATATGGATACACTATCGTTTCAACTACTCTTATAACATATAAGTGCTGTACTTATTACGCTCTTTTATCTCAGGTCGGTTAACAAGAGTACGATCTGATGAGATGGTTAAACTTTTGAAGGATGGTGTCTTTGATTTTAAATGTATATGACCTGATTCATGTTAAGTACAGAAAAAGATGGCGTAATGAAGAGATCCCTCCTTTGTGGAGAACCACAAAGTTTCAAACAAAATCGTAAAAGTGTGACTGTTAGTAAGTTTAGAGTAACATTTTAATGCGTTATTCACCAACAATTAAGAAACTCCACACTGAAAGTTTGTGTGTACACGCAGCTACACTTCAAGCGATGCAAAACCAGTGTTAGCTGACCGTTCATTGTGTGAAAAATCGTACGAAGCGAGACCAAGACAAACTGGTTTTGTATAGCTTGATGTGTAGCCGTGTGTACAATAAATTTTAACTGAGTTGTTAGTAACACAGAAATGTCAATGTTTCGTGATCAGATCTGAAGTCTTAAAATCGTGACAAAATAATGCGATGGCGGTGCTAAGCGCCCTTTTTTTCTAAATTGTTCCCAAGCGAAGCCTGAGCGGGACGCTCTAAATAGCAGGAATATAGCAGGCATAGATATAACAAACGTATGTATTTTACAAGCTTTTTATTTTTAATCCTCTTGTAGACGAGTAGACGCATATTTTACGAGTCAGCGGGTCCGCGGTAAGGGGCTTTGCTACTCCGAGTAATAAAACTTAAACCATGAATACGAAATTATAAAGCAGATTCGAGAAATATTACTTGTTCGCACAAGATTTGATGTAGACGAAGTCTTTCGTTAGTTTATTTAGCTCGTATAATTTTCAGTTCTTTGTACTGTGGATTACTGGATTGCGACAGTCTAGGACTAATAGAGGTCAGGCCTAAAGATGATATAAAGTTTTTTTTTGCTGTTTTAAACTTAAAACAAATACAAATCCCATGTGTGATGATTGTATATTATATAATTAGAACTAATGGAAAATTAAAAAGGGATATGTTACAAGCGCCCCATGATCTTCTACAAATACAGGCAGTGGCGTAACTAGACTTTTATGCGCCCACTTTTATGTGCTCCTTTTCTGGTAATTTCTACGCCCTTCTAGAATCTGCGCCCAGTATTGGACACCATTGGTAAACCCCCTTTTCGGCACACATTAGGTCCTATAAACGAAACGAAGTCTAGCTTCCTCATTTTAACCCTTAAAAGGTCAAAACTCCAATCTTCCCCATTAGACTAGAAATATGCAAAACCAAGTTGTCAGCAAAATGAAGGTTTACTTATGAGAATCACGAGTGCCGTCAGAGCGTGTTAATGATCGCCGATCAGTGACCCGTATGGTCTAAAACGTAGCCAGCTTCAGCTCAGCAGTAATTGAACCAAGTGTGGCGTGAAATCAGCGTGAAACTAGTGGCATATTGAAATTAGTAACTTTGGGGGCGGAAGAGGAAATGGGAAGCTACTGACCGGTTTTCATAAATTGGAACTGTGCTATGGATAACTAATTCTGAAGTGCAGGTTTGGGCTATCGCCATCAACGTACGTAGCACGAAAATAGTGCAGACGTGTGACCTATTGGTTTTGACATAAAATTCCCTATCTCAAAAACTACTGAACCGAAACCGAACTGAGAAATCGGGGAACATACATTAAAAAAAAAGATTCTGACGAATTGAGAACCTCCTCCTTTTTTTGAAGTCATTGTCACGCCTGTCGGGCACAGCAAAAAGTAGTGAGGGGAAGAGGGCTTATTTTGCTGTGATCATGAAACTGTTACATTATTTACTGTCTTATTTATATTAATCTGTTTTGTTTGATCAATCTGGGAGATGGTCTCTGACGAGAGAAATTACGAGTCTGTCGAGATATGACGGAATGCGTAGCTGACCATATCTGTTTACCCTGACATATGATGATGTTTAAGACTCAGTCACTGAGTACCTTAAGGGAAGACGGCTGAGCTGACTTAAATAAAATATTATTAATTTGAAGAGGATATCATTTGACTATGACAATATGAAGTAAACGTGAAAGCTTTTCTTGAGGAAACCTTTTGAGTATTGTCACAGAAAACCGAATTTAATGTACATAGTTGTTTTTACTTTACACAACCAATGTTTTACTAAAACATTTCCAGAACAAAGACGGTGAGGAAACTGAAATGAAAATGTGTCCAATTTCGATCATTTTTATAAAACCATCAAAGGAATACCATATCGCTAGAATTCAATCATGTTAGACAGCTAAGTTATCGAAATTTTTCCATGACAAGGCGGAAAAACGTAGCTCCTGAATTTTAGACAGAAACGTCTGGAAAATTCCTAAAGATATACGCAAGCTGTGTATGAAGTAAATTTGAATCTAGACATCAAAGTTTTGAAACAGCTAACGCTAACGCTAACAGCTACGATTATTTCCATATCTTCTATTTATGGGAGTGAGTGGGTACTGGTCATAACCCATGAAACTGGACTAAAGCAGGTTGGTGGAAGTCACATGCCTTTAATTTTGGAAGACTTTTGGCAACCTAAACCGTGGTAAAGTCTCTATACAGAGACTAGATATGAAAAGAATTCTAACGTTGAAATATTATGAACTGCTAAGAATTGATGTACTTATTTAATATTAAAAGTTAGGTACTTGTTACGTAAGTTGTCTTAAGTTAAAATCGCTTTTTAAGCCTGATTTCGATTCACCCCGTTTAATCGTTATAAGCTTCTAATCTACCTTGCTGCCATCATCTAAAATACAAAAGACCTAGGTTACTTTAAATTACCAAGACCCCTATCTCTAAAACTTACGACATACGATTTGTATGAATATTCACAGGCACATATTTGCAAGGACGTGTATCAAATACGACAGATGTTCTCCAATATCTGGCGCGGATGTCCCGGCAGCGGTGCCCGCAGAGGCGTAGCTAGGCTGGGGCGAAAAGGACCTAAGCCCTCGGCTTCGCAACTAAAGGGGCCTCGCGCCCAGATTCAAAATACAGAAACCTTGACAACGGCGATCACAACTTTGTTACCAGTCAGTAAATTAGTCCAAGATAACTTCTACCACTTTTACTAAAAAAAAAAATGTAGTGTCCGATAAGTAGGAACTTAAAGAGCCTAAGAGGCCTCGGAAAGCCTTTGTAGCCGACGACCACATTTAGGTCTAGCGCTTCCACTGCTCGCACGAAACATAACCAAGTCATCTTGCCCAAATAAAACATTTAAAACAAGTCATCTTGGCCATATAAAGCATAATCAAGCTCTCTTGTTGCAAGATTACTTGGTTATGTTTTATTTCTAACTGGGAACTGATACAGCCTTAGAGGAGGTCGAGGTTTCGGAAAGCTGATGTGACTGACAAAATAACATTTGGTATAGATAACTTGTGAGAACCAAGACATCTTACAACAAAAGGGCCTCGCGCGAGCTGCGGAGGTACCTAAGTTTGACAGAAGGTTCCTCACCTTACATCCCATCTGGCCCCACCTCAACTGAGGGAACTGTTGGAGGAGAGGAGTAAAATTTCAACTATGAATATCAATCCACCTAAGTGATGTTGAGTGGAGTGGAGGAAATCATGAGGTTTGGACTTTGAATATCCTACTAATATAATAAACGTGAAAGTTTGTATGTATGGATGTACTACTAATATTATAAACGTGAAAGTTTGTATGTATGGATGTTTGTTACTCTTTCACGCAAAAACTACTGAACGGATTTGGCTGAAATTTGGTACACAGATAGTTTATAACCTGGTTTAACACAGGATAGTTTTTATCCCGATTTTATGTTCCCGTCGGATAATTTTGGAGTTGTAGCGGGTGAAGCCGCTGGCAACAGCTAGTGGGTAATATTTTTCGCCCTGAAAAGGGCCTCGCAAATGCCCCATCCTAGATCCGGTCTCGTTACACCACTGAGCAAAGCCAATAAATATCTGTTCGTATTGATTTTGCTCCATGTCTGCCTGTGCCTGTACAAGTTTCGGCCTGTCTAGGCTTTGTACTACGCATTACTGTATATTTTACGTGTAGAAGGAATCGTTGATTGGGGCTTTTCTGGGCGTTCTGAATTTGGTAAGAGGGTCTTTAAAGCTTATTGGTTCTTATAATAGGGTTGAATACAGGTTTTTTTCGTTAATTAAAAAGCTATGAGAGAAGTTTATTAACATTTTTACTGAACATTATGGTAATTACATTTTCACCAAATAAATTGAAGTGCATTTTTATCTAAAACACTTTGAGGGCATTTTGAAATAGCAAAAATCATTTTTCTGTGCTTTTTTTTTATTTGCATACCTAAGTATTGTATTTGCTAAACGTTATTTGGATGGAGGTCGGTGACACCTGCCTTCCTAATTGAACCACATATTACATTGCTCCGGTAGGGTAGTTTATAATGATTTACTATGAACGAAGGGTGACTCAAAATTCACAGAATATGTAGCTGCATATCCATTAGTCTGGCTACAATAATTTTATCGATATTTATGTTAACTTTTAGTTGTCTAGTTATTATTGTACTACATTTCTTTTATTTGTATAGGAAACATGACCAGAAACAATCAAAAGTTGGAAGAGTTGGTAAAATCCATTGACGAGTAAATGGTTTTAACTAGTTGTGTTTCTAAACGATACATAATATATTACATCTACCAATCGCTCGACTTACGAGATGTAGGTCGTGGGTTCGAACCCCGCCAGGAGCATTAGTTTGTGTAATTTATCTCATCACCATGACTGCTCTTTAAATACATCGTGAGGAAACCGGCATATCATAGAACCAAAAATTCGAAGATATGTGACATCTACCAATCCGCATTGGGCCCGCGTGGTGGATTATAGCCCACTCCCTCTCACAGAGAGGAGGCCTGTGTCCCAGCAGTGGGAACATCATACGCCGATGATGATGATTCAAACGTAACAGACAGAAATTATGGATATTTTTAGAGGTTGAATTAATTTGTTTTTAACCTAATAAGAGCAAAAGATAATAAGACAAATTGCCTTGTAGAAAAAAAACATTCTGTGACTCACAGACCAAGATATAACTACATCAATTTATTTCTCATTTTCTTTGTGGACGTGAAAGGACTGGAACATTAGGTACTTACATTATTACAGTCTGAAAATAGGTCCAAACTCATACCTACATGACATAACGTTAAGGCGATAGGTACTGGGTCTTTTGAGAACCTTAAAATCCTAGGTAAATCCTGAATAAATTATGGCTCGAATATCTTTTACAAGGAGAATATTATCGACTTACTATTTAATACGTATTATTCTTCGATTTTATTACTTCTAATAAAGTGTGTATGTTTTGGGTTGACTTAAAAACGGCTGAATAAATGTCGGTGAATTTTGGTACAGAGGTAGATGAGAGACGGTTAGTCGAGTGAAGTTGCGAGCAACAGTTTGTAGTAACTATACCTAAAGAGAAGCGTGTTCGTGTGTGACGCGTTCACGCCTCAACTGCTGGACCGATTTTGATGAATTTTGGTACAGATATAGATGGGAAGTCTACTTAAAGGGTGGAAGGAATCCGTTTGCAACAGCTAGTAAGGACATATTTTACATAACAATGCATATTACGTACATATTTTAATGTCATTGCTACCAACAAGGAAAAATAAAGTAAATAAACCGTTTGACCGATAACACACGAGGCTTGACCTTAGCTGATATTACGCTTAAAAAAAAACAAAGCCGTGTTTCATCCGTAAAGAATTTCTCGTTGGATAGCCAACGAGAAATTCTTGGGGGCCTAAAAAGGCCTGGAAATATCAGTTAACGTTTACATTTCTACCAAATCCCTTTTTATGAGTCCCCCTCGCCATGGATGATGGAGTGGAAACTCCCTATACCTTCAATAGCCTTTTGGCTCTAGCAGGTCTGAGGACTTGATTACAAATTTGATATCATATAGAAAAGCCTCACAGTTGAAACCTTCACGTTCAGGCCATTGACATTGACAATCTATACCTTCCTAGCCGAAATAATTCAAATTTCGTGGAAAGCTACTATTGTATACAGTTATTGTAGTTGCTTGGCAAACTGACAGTTCGGAAACTATCGATTTGATAGTAAATGAGTTTACAACGACGAAGAATAGTAGTGCCATTCTGCAAAGGTCGAGCACGCAGCGTTGAAAGCGCAAGCTATTAGGGATTCTCAACTTTATACTGTAAACGTAAAGTTGTTAATCTATTGGAGAGAGGCTGCAGTTTCAACGCTGGGCTGTATCTTTAGGGAATAGCGCTGATGAAAAACTTGGCATTAAAGTAGCAGGAAAGTGGTTGAGCTCAATTTAAAGACGGATCAGTCCAGCCGTTTTTGAGTTTTAGCAAGACTAACGAACAGCAATTGATTTTTTTATAAATATGGTCGCAATTATGGTCTTTGTTTAAATGTACTGCAATGACCTGAATAAAAAGTCTATATTGTATGGATTTTCTTCGTCAAGTTAAGAAACGCACAGAAATCTGTGGAATCTAAACATTTGTCTCGCCTTTCTCAGTAAAGAAAACCCAAGAGTACAATAGATTACTTTATTTACAGTAGATTTAGAGGCAACTTAATGAAAAAATAGTCATTTAGGATTCAATATAAAGCCGTCCTTCCTACATTAATGTTTACCTGGAGGGACATAAAGCTTTCCAATACTTTGGTCTTTTTATCCTGGAAAACTTGTATTTCAGGAGTCTCACTAGGATTCTAGCTGTATTCCAAGCTTCCAATATACCTTGAAATGAAGTCCGAGGATTTTGATCGCGATGATTTATCGAAAGCAAACAGTAATTGAGGAAACAGCGCGTCTAAAACATCACTTAGCAATATTTACTTATGTTTCATTTCGTGAAAATCCAGCAAACATAACAGGCTATTCATTAGGAATATTGCTAAGTGGCCGGTTAAAATCCGTTTTTGCGGTCCTGATCCACACAGAAGTCGTGGTGATGAGTTTCCACCCAAAAAAAAATTATGGTTGCAGCAATGTGTTGTCGTTACAGACTTTTCAGAGACAATTGCATAAATGAGTGAGGTGATAACTAAAATTTTAAGTTTTCAGCTATTAAAAGCACAAATTTTATAAATGTATGTTGGTCTGTGTCTATATCTAGGGGCCAACGCCTCTTTAAAATAAAACAACTCCTCAAAAATCCTTTGCTAAACCAGCGAAGCCCTAAATATACCGTAAGTACATTCAGTAGACTAGATAAGGAACTTGTAGCATGCAGCCCCGGTACGGCACTAAAGCACGAAAGTTCCTAAGGGCCTGTTTAGCATAACAGCATAAGCCGTATCTATTTTTGATATGCATATCCTGCGCACGAAATATCTAACACTTGCCAAGGTAAAGTGTGTTTAGTTTACAAACATATGGGAATATCTTGGTCTTCCAGGATGGTATGAAGTGTCTTCATCCTGCCCTTTTTACAATTTATGAGGGTTCGTTCCTGGCGGTATTATCTTCCAAACAAATCCATCAATATTTTCTTCGTTGAGGGCTTTTCTAACAGAGTACCTACAATAAGCTGTTCGGCTTTATCAGTTTTGACTGCTTTTGGCGAGTTGAAAGAAGTTAACAAAATTATCTCAGATTTTCGACAGTTGTCATGTTTGTATTATGTAAGTTATTTGCCAATAAACTAAGTTTCTACTATGCCAATAACAATGAAGGAGCTCTGCTAAATTACAGTACACTAAATAATAATCTTCCAACTGCAGACTACAATCGATTTTTACCAAACGCTCTTTCCAAATAGTTTGGCCTGAATTTGCACATTTTTTGCACCTGAGTTCAGTGATATTTCATTCATCTGTGTACAAAGTACCGTTGTGTGCAGCACCGCTAGGCAATCGCAATGTAGGCTCTGCATACTATAGATTATTCACCCCGGCACCACTCGCTTAGGTCATGCGCAATGAAACTGATTAAATGTTTTGGGCAACATCCAAATTTTCCAACTCAACGGACACTCCGCACGAATTGAAAATTCATCTGACGAACGAAAAATTCTTCCCATTATTCCTTTGTGCGAGGGATTTTTTTCTGGCGTCTAAAAATGGGAGTTAATTCGGCGTTCTTTCTTAATAAACCCAAGGACAACGGAATCCCGAGAGGTCTGCACGTCTTTGTTATAGTACCGTGAGACACCGAGGTAGACGAACCGATTTCATCTTGAGTAAGAGCACAATACTTGAAAAAAATGATAAAAAGAATTCTGCAATAACAGTGCGTAGTTGGATGACCTTACACGAGGGCAGACTGCTAGACCCCTCGTGAAAACAATAAAATGACTACTAAAACCGCTACTAGGCCGGATTTATGACATCAATAAAGTTCAAATTAATGATCGACTCCGATGTATTACGGTGATAGGGGCTATGAAATGTCCTGTAAGATGTCTGTAAGTTATAACTTGGTGTACCTTTGCCTAGGACTTAGGGGATAACAATGGCATAAATACACATTAGGGGGATTCTTCGAAGCTAATTTAATTTTCATACAAATTGCCGAAGTTAGGAATAAGTACGAGTAGGGTGAAACTAAAAAGATACACAACAGTTTTATACAAATTCTCGTTCATACAAATTGTTGTTACGTCACATGAGACAGCTATAAAGCCGAGGAATCTAATATTCGTAATGTACAAAATCATAAACAATAATTTATGACAATCTAAATTGGAATCTTAATCTCACTTCAGAGGAACGTTACGAAATAATTCTGTTTACCAAAAACATGAAATGACTTAATTCACTTTGTCTTCGAGGAATGGTGTAATCAAGTTAAGACAAAACTAAAGGAAACAAACATTGGATCCAGAAGTTTCACGTTTCCAACTTAGTATTATTAATCCTTGGTCTCGAGCAAGGCCATCGGCCGTTTGTTGTAATTATAGCGAACATGTGTTAGTCGCATTTCTGCTAACCGTTAACGCTAACCAAACGCACCAAGTTTGATGACCCGAATGCATTGTATCTATTAGTCATGCCGCAACAAACTGCCACAATAGATCTCCCCCGATGAATAATGAATGGCAAAATGGAATTTCGGAGTACTGGGTAAGTATGGAAGGCGTGGGTCGACAAGTATCGCCCACGTCTTGCCTTTTCTGGGCAACGTACGCTCGAACAAGCTTTCATTGCGTGCTGCAAACAGACCACAAAAACAACCCGCTCTGGGAACCTATAGAAAGCGGTGTAGGTGGACGACATGCTCAGCTTGATTGCATTCAATTTCGCACATTGCAAAATCTAATGTCACTAATTATAATGATTGATTGTTTCCAGAGAAAGTTTTGCAGTTTTGCGTCTGAGTAATCCGTTTATTCGGTTCTAAGAAAAGGCCTTTCAAAGTAGCACTCGGCTAAAAGCGTTATCGATCGACAATAAAATCCTGAGGAAAAAACTACTTGAGCCGCAACCGGTCAAAATTAGATTGACCTAGCCGACGACCTAACTCCCCTTGTTTAAATCAAATCAGGAAAAGTACCGTTGCCGCAATGAAGTTTTCACATTGAAAAGGTGTTCAATTTACCTTCCATTTCAGTAGTTTTCCTGTTTTTGCTATTTCTCTTTTCAATAACCAATCTTAGTATAAAATCTCAATCTTGCTGCGCTCCTTTAACTTGGAGCAGTATTGCGAGCTTTGTTTTATCGTTAGACTTTATAATGAGCTACGCAGCAGTTTGTCCTAAGGACATTTTGTCCTGGACATAAAAGGTAGGTAGAACATTGCCATGTCTTATCTTTTGATACCCGTACGTTGACTGTAATAATGTAGTTGTTTACGTTCCGTCATGGACAATGGTCAATATTTGGTTTAGGTGCGGCGTTGTGGGCCGAGGATTCCTTTCATTGTCATGTTAATGTGTCGGATATCAACCAAATAGGGGGCTGCGTCGAATCCGCACCACTTCTTTCCAAATGAACAAAGTTCCGCCTCGTAACGGCCCATTACGCGGCTTGCTTCGAGATATTACACCGCTATAGTATCGTATTGGAATTTACCTCCGCCACTCTGGGGCTATTGCTCTTCTGTACCCGCTTCCTGCGCTTTTAATCAACGCCTCCCTCCGAGATTTGGGACCTCTTAGTGTCAATTTAATAACATTTTAAATTGAGCGTCAAATTTAAACATCGAAGTATATTTCGGCAACAGCTTTTTACAGTAACGGCGACGGCAGACAATTTAATAAAGCCTATTGTTGGCAGGATTTTTTTCAGCAGTTTAATTAAGCTCTGGTTTGTTTACACCAGCCATTCACTGTGTCTAATGCGGTCAGCACAAAAGAAAATATTACATTTTCATGGACGATTAAGTGGGAACAATGGAGAGAGTGTGGTACCAGAACGATGTGGTCACTACAATGCTTTAAGTGTAGTTTAATAAGTCGTAAAGCGCTCCCTTTTTAGCCGTTTTAACGTAATTAGGGATAATTAAACGTAAACTAAAACAAAGACTTGCTATGTAAACAAAGGAGTGAGTATACATCGTAGAAACGCCGGAACTCAGAACAAGTTCTTTACATGTTGACAACGGAAAGATTTACATACGGCGCCGGTCGTTTACATGCAGCTAGGCTCCTTTAGTGTCCCCTAAAAGGACAGGTATTTCAAAGTTCAAAATATGGCATAAACTCGTTATGTAGGAAGAGGTGAAGAGCTGGGCATGAGTCATCGCAACGGTTGCAGTGGCCTTGCGAACCAACCGTCGTCGTCCGTTGAGGAGGATGACACACACCCACGAAAAAATAACTTTCTTACTGGCGCGCCGGCCGGCAAATTGGAACTTGTTTAACGGCCACAATGATGACAAATCGCGAATCTTGTCGGGCACAAATTGCCAAAGGTTATTAAAATATTAACCGACTCTCAATTAACCAGTTAAAGGGGAGCGTTGAACTTCTATATTGTAAATACATACTGTGTTTCATTTATGTTTTCAGACACAATAAAGGAATGATTTATTGTGCAATGTTAATAATCTAATTAGAGAGAAGATACTTGCGGTCTTAATAATAAGTCTGATAGATTACAACGCAGAAGCAATTTTATGTCCACATACATAATTATTTCTCGAGTGGAATATTTTGTGCGCGGCAGAAAATAATGAAAACGTATCATCTCCTTTATTTGTAGCTTCCTTGAAAATAGGTCACCATCTCTCGTCTCTCGGGAATATTAAAAGAGATTGTTATTCCAAAATCCAAAGAGATTATAACAAGGTAAATGAACAGCTGCTTTCAAAAACCGGTTTCGTTAGAAGTAAGTTCGACGCAATTATGTGTGGCTTGCAGTTGCAGCTTGCAGTCAACTGCCAATTCTGACCGTTGGCGGTTTCTCCGTATTCACTTTTGAATTTCGAACTGCACAGAACGATTATGACGTGCTGGTGAGGAGAGGATGGGTCTTTAACCATATCTCTCTAGGGCTTCTAAAACCCTCTAGAGGTATGGTAGTTACCCTACAGGTGTCATGGATATCTGAGTATAAATATCCTGATAATATTTGAGGTATGTTTGCCCTTGATTCTAGTCTAGGTCATAGAAAGTCTATGATGGAGTGAGAAGCCCAGAAGATAGCCCATAATCCCCAGGGGGATTTGCTCTGTGTCTGCCATCACTAAATGCTTACATATCTTTTTAAAAAAGCGAAACCAACTGTTTGATGGTCTATTCAACCTTTCCTCTTTTTTTTCAGGGGATAAACGGATCATGGAAAAAATGGCTGACCTGAGTTAGGAGATCCAATTTTTTTATCATTCCTGTGAGATGATTTCCGAACAAAATCGCTAAAAAGCTAGAATTATATCGTTGCTACGACGCGTAAAAGTAAATTGTGCCGATTTGCTAGGGAAACGAAAATGTTTTTTTAGCGAATCAGAAAAAAACTTTAACTGTTAGAAACCTCAGATTATATATATCATTGAATCATTGATAGAAACTATGTCTAAGTAATTTGAAGGGAAGAGATCACCTCGAATAACATCGTAATGTTTTTTACATCAAATTATGCAGTTTTTCTCTCGTAAAAATTGTTTTTTAGACTTTTTTGCGATTTTCGCGGGGCTGCGTATCGGGCTAAATAAGGAACAGCATAGATTTTAGTCAGAACGAGTCTGACAGTCCCTCCCTCCCACTCTGGTTAAGAACTCATTTGTAGATTTTACCACGATATAAAATAAAGAAAAAAAAGCGGTGTTAATGACTTTGATAGGATGCAAAATCACTAAGAAACATCTGTTTTATATCAATTGAATATACTTTCGGATTATTTAATCAATCTGCCATTATACCTATATACATATTTATGATCGAAAATAACAGAATAGGTAGGTAGATGAAGGCTCGAAGGATAATGGAATACTTAATTAATTAATAATGTATTAAAATGTATTGAATTGATATCCACCCGATAGTGCTCATAGAGAAGACGAAAAAGGTTAGGCTAGATTTTAAAAATATCAATAGTAAATTAAAATTAAAAAAAAAAAACATCGATATGCTGGCCGTAATCGCTGACAAACAAACAAACGGGCCAAAATAAGAACCGCCTGTTTTTTTCAGTGAAATCTGCTGAAATAAGTACCATGGGAGTCTGCTCCTTCACTGGTTACTGAAAGAGCAGACTCTCAGATTGTCTAATAAATGACCCATACCGGTCATCTGGGTGCCTGGAGGTAGGAAACGGGTTCTCAAGTTGTGAACATTTTACGATATTTAGCTCTTTTTATCGTGGTAAAATCATATTGACCCACCCGTATCTTGCACCCAGGACGGGAAAGGAGGGACAGACAGACTTGTACTGACTAATACCCGCGGTGACATTTCAATAGCCCTTTACGTTCCAGGTTCGGTCACCCGATGAGAAAGTCCCGCTTTCTTACGTAGGTAGGTATTTAGCCTACCTAATTCGAGAATTGGTAAAATGCTCAAAATATAGTAAACTTCAGAAAAAATTTCGTAAAAGTATTCTGGTAAGACGGTCCGTATGCCTAGACCCTGGTGGTACAGTAGCCAGTTTATCAAGAATCCATGATGAATTGGAAACATTCCGATTATCGAGTAGGTATTTTCAATGTAAACGACGAAACATAAATAATATTGAGGTAGGTCGGTTCACCTTTTGCAGGCTAGGCGCCCTAATTTCAAATTGATGATAATCACTAGATTAGACGTTAATTCGAAAATATGGTAAATGCTAGTGAAACGGTACCTACCTAAGAATTAAAATAAAGAATGCAACTTTTTGAAATCACAAAGGGTGTAAGTAAATAGGCAGTTGCTTCTTCTAATTTTTATTTCTTGTTTGTCTATTCAAACGTAATATAAAAATGTTCGATTCGTTCGATTGATAATCATTTTAACGGCGTAAAATTAAAAAAAGACGAAAAAATTTTACCAAAATCTCGGTGATTAAAAAAAACATTTTCTAATTGGAATATCCAACGACTTTGATAACCTCGATCTTGTTAAGTAAAATTTCTTTAAAACTATGTTTTTCAGTAGTGAGCAGTGATATTCCAGGTAGGTTCCTATAAAAGATCAAATAACAAAAATAAATTCGACTTACGTTTAGCGGCTTCAACTTCCATGGTTGTCTTTGTTTGAACTGGTTGACGCTGGATTACAAAGGATTCACACGTCCGTTGCACACAAAGGACGAACAAGTTTTAATTCAGGATATGTCCGACACAAAATCTTTATAACTCTTAACGCCGTTGAAACAGTTATTTTGAATTAAATTTGAAATAAAGAAAGACAGGATATGAGTTAATGGTAGACGTTTTCTTTCAAGAATGAAGTTTTCGTACAATGACTGACAAACTGCTCGATGCAAGTGCCTGATTGGCTAGATTCAAATCTGCCGCTTTCTCGTTCGATTTATCGACCAATGATCTAGGAAGCTGCGTCTCGTAAAAAGTGTGTTGCAAGTTGAAATAACAAAAAAAATGCATTTTGTCTGCTTGGTTGAATTGATAAATAATCGAAATACCAGCTTTGCCTTAAGAGAACGAAAATAAAAGACTAATAATTTTATCAACAAAGCGCATAAACTACGTAATTAATTTATACTTGCACTCAGCGACATCTATCGTCATAATTTACAAAACATTTGCTAAACTTGAGCACAACGCCATCTGTTGAAGTTTGATGATACTTCACACTGCCAGGTCAACACATTCATCCTCGTTTCATGCACGAAGGTAAGCAGAACTGTAATCATGGTAGGGTTACAGAAATAACAATACGTTATTGCACCCTCACACTGGTGTTTGGGGTATTCATCATCTACACCTAGCCTTGTTCTTAACTATGTTAAGACCATTTCCAGTCTAACCGAATATATCTGACTAAATACCGGTATTTTACTTTGAGAGAGTGCCTAACTGGCGTCCACAATCCAGTAATTGGATAAAACGATTTCGTTTGGTAAGACTAGTTGTCGGACTTTCGAGCTACCAAAAATTGACAGCTGGGAGCAAAAGCTTTACGCCTTTTCTGCGGCATAGTCGCAAGCTCGCTGCGATATATTGGTCACCCATCCACAGACCAACCTCAGCAAGCGAGGCTTAACCTTGAAGATAGATTTGTAAGGCTTTATTATTTAACTACGAGGTCTTTGCTTAGGTTTTTAATTTGACTGTAATTAAGACATAGTTAATATTA
Organism: Agrotis ipsilon; assembly: GCA_028554685.1. Lineage (NCBI taxonomy): Eukaryota > Metazoa > Arthropoda > Insecta > Lepidoptera > Noctuidae > Agrotis > Agrotis ipsilon. The sequence continues at coordinate 1,553,919 of CM052963.1, forward strand.
TCAGAGAAATAAAAGTATAGTTCAGATTATGGTATTCTTAAATAATTTAATAAATTAACAGTTTACTATATTCACTATTACATGAACGAATAAATACAATAATAAAATATTTGTTTGAAGTATAATAATTATGTAAAATACATATTTCCTACTATGCTTGGACACAAATATAAACGTTGTAAAATGGCGTCACATAGGTACACACGTCTACACATCAATTTATACAAAAAAAAAACAATATTACTTGGCCTCGCTTCCTAAGATCTTTCGTCACAAAGAAAGGTCAGCTAATACTGGTTTTGTAAAGCTTGATGTGTAGGCGTGTACATAGCTATTTTTATGACGGTTTGATTATTATTTGATTAACGCGACTTGAAATACAGGTAATATGCGCGTATCACGCAATACACAATGTAGTATAGTATCAGGAAAAAAATATGCGATAATGGAACATATTTTTCCGTGTTTAGAGCTAATATATTTGTCAAATATTGTGATTCAATTTTGGTCAAATAGCTATCAAATATATCGCTGTTAATATTAGTAAATGAAAATAGAATATCGCTTTGCAATTTTATTTTACAAATATTAAAAATGCGACAGTGTATGTTTTCATGTCAAAACAGCTGAATCGATTTTGATGAATTTAGGTACAGAGATAGATTGATTTAGAGGCGGAATCACGGGCAACAGGGAGTTGCTTATATAAATATTTCGTAGGCATATAATTGAATCCTTCTCCACATAAACTTTGATTTCTTCACATCTATATATATATAAAAATGAAACCCGTTTTCCGTTGTCACGACATAACATGAAAACGGCTTGACCGATTCGGATAATTATTTTTTTGTTGTGTTTGTAACCATCGGGACCGGGTCCTCCACCCGTGCGAAGCCGGGACGGGCCGCTAGTATGTATATATAAAGGTAGATATAATAATATAAACAGCAATATATTTGACAGCTATTTGCGACGTTGCGAGCTTTATGCCATTTTCACAATACATTTTCCTGATTATACAGTTTCATAAAAACATTAATCAAATAGTAAACAACCCATTCCGCAATAAATATATTAATAATATCTACAATACATTTCAACTATTCGTATAATAAATCCTGTAAAAATTTTGCATAATTTTCAAAAGTCTGTGATATTAAAGAGCTTCTTAAAAAGTCATAATTTTAGTACATTAAGTAGTTATTTAAAGTTTTTGTCATAAAATAGCAATTAAAAAAGAAACTATAGCTAATTAAAAATGGACTTGGCCACATTGATTCGTTGAATTAGCGACTAAAAATACTTTCAAAAAGTTCTAAGGGCAAAAATGAATAGGCGTTGTTAATCCTCTAATAGACTGTTACCGCCAGTTATTACTTTTGACCACAGATAATATAATACTGTTTCAAATAAGAATAGGATATTCTTGGCGCCTTATTACGATGACAATGGAAAAAAAATTTACGTGATAAAATCATCAAATGACATCCTCCCTCTTGGGGCAGGACAACAGGCCGGAGTGACTGCTACACTTGTACCGGCTGTAATAAAATAGCTGGTGTATTTCAATAGTCCTTTACGTTCCGGGGCCACGGTTAGCCGGAAGTCTCGCGGCCCCAGCAGTCTTTAAAGGCTAAAAACAATTAGCAAAAAAAATATAAAGTAATTTTCATTAGTGGTATCTTTTTAATGTAATTTATTACGATAGTTTATTATTTAAGAGCTTGCAAGTATTGGAAAAGCGTGCATGAAAACACAACAAGGCGTCAAGGTCATGCCATACTTAGTTGACACATAATGGTACCGCTCCTTAGGTGCTCGCGAGGCAAAACGTGCCTCGCGAGCTTCTCGCTGAATGTGTAATGTCGCCGTCGACATTCGCGGCGGTAGGTAATAAGCGTTATTTGCATGGAAAGTGTACATAAGTACGTCTTATCCACACGAGATAAAGTAAACTAATAATATCCGAAAATGAGTCGTATTGTTACAGCTTCTCACATTTGAATACAAGATTAAATTTTATCTAGAGTAACTGAGCGGAAGCAAGCGATGATCCAAAAAAAATAGTATTTTTAACTATCACATTTTTAAACTACAGTCAATTCTGTTTGATTATTAGTATAGGTATCAACTTCTAGGTTCTAAATACCGCCTGACAACTTTAGTCAAAACCCAAGGTTACCCGTGTTACGCTTCATCCGAAAATAAACCTTATTGATATAAACTTCAGTTGCATATTGCTGCAAACTACTGACACCAAGCTTATCATACGAATAAGAACCTTAATCGTAGGCAGCTAAGATTGATTATCGGATGAAACGAGACTGAGCAAAAGTTCGCTGTAAGATTTTGTTTCCAACCTTGCCAACCAAATGTTTGAAACACGTCACGAGGCGCCGCCGTTAGCGAATTCGCGTCATTATTACTAAGTAATTAAAGTCTTATTCGCACCGCCTGCCGCGGTCTCCGCTTAGACCAAAGTTGTGACAGGCCGAAGTATTGTGACTGCTGCCAAAAGCTAGGCCAAAACGCTTATCCATTTCTTCAGAGAACTTACTATAGACATAATGCATTATTAAAAACATAAATTAGAGTTATAATACAAATTTTATGACATTGTAAGTTTTAAAAATAAAAACTTAGTTATGTACCTAATTATTGTAATCGACCTTATAGAATGAAATATTTTGGCAGAATTTACATCACTTTTTTATCAAGAATTATTAATTAATTTTAAAATTTGTCACAAATCTCAAAGATCCTTGAATTAGGACTCCAAAAAATCTTGAAAAATGTTTGATTGAGAGAGCTAACATTGACTAACTTATTGTTAATGTAAATGCAACCTAAGGGACATTTAGTGTGCTGTTGTATTTTCAACTTTCGGCATCGAGTCGAAGGTTGGAAATCCCTTTCACGTTAAACGTTCCTTACAGTTAAAAATTCCAATGTCGTTGTGTTCGTATCAGTATACAGTATTTGAGCCATGAGATGTCGCCCACTCCCAGAGATATGTTTAAATCATTAAATAGATTACTACCGCGATATTTACACGCAGTAGAGACCCGTGAATAAATATCCTGTTTGTTTCGTTCAAAATTAAATTTGAATAGAATTATCTTGTTCTTTGTCTATTTTCTTTTTCTTAGCACCCTTTTTTGTCATCAGAGTCGGGTGCCATTGCAACAAAAATGAAATCTTTAGCTCGCCGTTCGATCAAGGACCAAGCCCGAGTCGCCAAGCTATCAGTAAACTGACTATGTGCCAAACACCTACCGATATCGCGGGACTGGATGGACAGGGTGTTTTTTTTTGGCCTATCCAACATTGTGACCTTATTCTTCGGTTTATTCCACTTTGTTCACCTGGGTGATATGACCTGGGTGAACGAAGTGGACAACATTCTAGCTTCTGAGCATTATGAAGATCTGAACATCGGTTATGAAGTAAAATAGGGTGTATTCATAATTCCTAAATTGTCCCATCCTTAGGATTGATGGATAGCACGTGAGGCGACATCTCATTCAGCAACACAAGAAAAATCTGGTAACATTTAACATGGAAAAGTCACACATTTACATGACAAACAATTTTAGTGAGTATGTCATTTAAGCGAGAACACCCAATTACTAAAATTAGAACAAAACAATGAGCCGAAACATTACATTGATAAATGCGAATTCACGATAACTATATGGTATTTAAGCGTAAACCATAATGTGAGACTTCTTTAAATAGGTAGTATAGGTACGGTACAATCTCTAATGTGATTATAAAAATAAAAGTATTCCCTAGTGTAAACTAATGGAAATTATTGAGTATTATTCTAATAAATTAATTAAAAACAATGCGTACACGAGGGTACTAAACAAGAACTCGACAGGAAAATAGAACAACTCGATGGGGCTAGTCATAAAGATATCATTTCTACACTTAAAGGCAGTGTTCCATTTTTCCATCCAGGTTTTACAATATTACAACAACAATTACATTATTTAGAAAATATTAAATCACTATGGTCATTTACCAAAAAGTGGTATACAAACTGTGCCTTTTTCTTATCTATGACTTGTTTATTTATCCTTGATTGCGGTTCCTGCGTTTGGTTCGGATTATCTCTAAGGAAAATGGCGCCAAACAAGGTGGACAGCGTTTTCGAGTCCAGTCCATTTTCAGCACTGTGCTGCAAAGCCTCTTGCAAAAACTCACATAAGTACAGGAAGACATTCTTTCTGAATTCTGGCAACTCCATTATTATTTGCTTGCATTGTAAGTAATTGGCTGATGCCCTCAAGCATACTGACTGAAGATTGTAAGGAATGATGGGATCTGCTGTACTTTCTAGAAGCAGTAGTAATGCTTCTGCTACAGAGTGGATACTTCCAGGAATTGGGTCTATGGAGCCACTATCTAGCCAATCCCTAATCTGGAGAATTTCTGAATGGAACCCTGGTTGTTCAAACAGGTTGGGTTCCTTCAAGCCATGCAGGTAAATATGGTCAACTAGGAACCAAATCTCTTTGGGTATAGAGTAAGTAGACTGGTTAGATACACAGGTATCTCTCTTATTTTCAAGCTCAATTAGTTTCCCTACAGGTACCTCTTTGATTGGCATGTTGAGGTTCACTAAAACCTCTATTGAGCATCCAAAACAACTTCTTTGGTATGTACCATTGATTGTTATGAAGATGTCCTTGCCCCCATACAAATGTAGTACAAGAATATCATAAAGTTTGTCTGTTCCAGCATTCATCTTACAAGCAGATGTCTTATTTATAAGCACCTTGAGTTGAATTTCGCATGTTTCTTCAGCACAAATACATTTTTTGTAAGGTTCAACTATCAGCCATTCCTTGCAGAAGCTTGTTTCATCTAACTTCTTTATGAATTCAAACTCCACAGGTAATTTACCAATGTTCTTTATAGTGATTGTTCGAACCTGTAGTTCTAAATACCGTACAGTCTCAAAATCAATTTCAGTTCTATCAACTTTTACTTGAGGAATCAATTCATTCTCCATTTTATCCAATTGCTTGATGACTTCTTCATACACCTTTCTGTATTTCTCTTCATCTATTATTTTGATTGAGGAGTTGAATATGGCTGATACAGGTTTGTGGTCACTGATGTTCAATGATGGATGGCTTCTGTAACCCAGCTGTGTGATATTCTCTCCTCTCCAGAATATTCTGTCACACCATGCAGGAGCTCTGTTTTTCTCACTAGAATCCCAGTTGTCAGTTCCAGGGTCATACTTGTATGTGGGTTTGAAATTGATATCACCTTCTATGTACCCAGCAAAAACATTGTTTATTTTATGTTGTTGCTTCAGTTGGTCCTTCTCCAGTACTGGGACAAAATTGTTTTCATTACACAACTTTTTCACAGTAGTGGGGTCTAATTCTGTAATGCGATAGTTCAGGTCCCCAAGCCAGTACACTTGGTCATGGTCTTTTATAGCTTTGGGAAGCTGGTTAGGTTGTACAAATCGGGTCCTGCTGCAGATATCTCTGAAATCTTGGTTTCTTCGTTCAAATTCCTCTACATGGGCAGCCAAGTGGGAGTTGACAAAGCACATTGAGGTGTTGTGGAGGTCAAATCTGATGGACACTCCCCCTTTATTACCCATCTTCCCCATGATCCCGGTCCCCACAGTATCACATACAACATTACGCACATGAGAGAAGTGTTTGGCTTTAATAAGAACTATCAGCATCATACCAACCAGTCTGACTTTCTCCACCTTCACATATTTAGCTCTCTTATCAACAAAATTCAGGACAGCAGTGTACCACTCATCTTCTCTAAAGGTTTGATCAAACAGAAATGTCTCCTTAGACAAGTCCAACTCTTGGAAACCAACGGCATAAATGTCAGGGGGCTCCCGGTCAACACTGAGCCACCCCTTGAGAGGAATCACAGGAGATTTATCATTCACATTCCATGTTCCACAGAATATAGAAAACTTTTTAGTGAAGGTGTACTCATATTCCTTGTCAGACATTTTGTGTTTGATGAGGCTCTCTCTAATGGCAACAGGGGCTGAGGTCTGCGTGTGCGTGACTCCTCCGGGCAGCGCCATCGTGTGTGTCAGTATATCGTTATCAATTTTCCCACTGTACTTCTTGAGCCACACAAAATCTGGCGTAGTTGGCACCTTGTTCACAGCTTCTATGCCTCTGAACAGGTCGTCCACAAAGTTGTCGACGCGCGGAGTCATCTGTATTTCAAACTTATACTTATTGCTACGAGATTGCAGATTCAGGTACAGTATGGCCTCGGGATCGGAAGGTTTGTTGTCAATTTCACATTTAAAACTCTTATCTATCGGCAACACTATTTCTATGGATAAATCCGTGAAGGACTTTGGCGGGTAACATGACGTAAACAAGCAGAAAACTGCCTTTTCGTCACCAAACTCAACAATTGCTAATAGCCGATCCTTTTTTACCCATTCGGGATGCAAAACTTTGGCGTCGCACAGGAAAGCTGTGACCCGTTCGCTTGATAGGAATTTTTCCTGTACCACAGATTTTATCTCGTCGTGATTCATGGTGTTACAGGGTTTATTTCGTACCACTTTTCACATTACATCGATATTGTTCGAAGTTCATGTAAATTCGATACATTGACAGCTTTGCAAAATAATTTGTTTGACGTTGACAGCTAGACACATTGAATATTTTCGTTCAGCAATATAAATATTCTAAATAAAAAGAGAGTGTTTTCACATAAACAAATTATATTAGGAATTTATGCCATTTCTATATAAATTTTTAATGCATATTACTTTTTCTATTTGGATAACAAGTAGCCTTAATTTGCCTGGAATGGAAAGAGAAAGTTATCGCAGTGAAATAAAATGGAATTATTTCTAAACGTTAGCTAATAAGTCACCTGACTCGACCATCTAGTTTATAAAGATAGTTACGTAATACCGAAACGAAACATTTTGAAATAAATAATGTGTTTGAGATGAATCAAAATTACTCAGTTAACGTAATTAAGTTATCTACATAAGTAAAGTATATTTTGTTACTAAATACTTAAACAAAACAAATACTTTCAAATGATGAATTAGTCAAATGAGACTGAAACAACATTCATAAACGTTAATTTCCATTAATCAAAATCAAGCCAAAGCGAAATGTTATTTTGGTAAAATAGCTTGTTTTGTTTTTATTCGTAATTTCTCACGTTTCTCGGCCTCGGTTGAGTAATCCTGACTCAGTAGCCGTTGAATTACATAATATACAATTAAAAAGTTCAAGAACATGGCGGGAGTGCCTAGTGATTGGCAATTGGGATGCGTTAAGGTGAAGCAACGAGGAGAATATCTTTTGAAGTCAGGGCAATGGTCTGATTGCACCTTCTTGGTGGGGGCTGAGCCCGACCAAGTGGTTATTGCTGGCCACAAGCTGATCCTTGCGATGGCATCACCAGTTTTCGAGGCAATGTTCTATGGTGGAATGGCCGAGAGGAATGATCCCATACCCATATTGGATGTACAGCCTGAAGCTTTCAGGGCTCTGTTAGAGTGAGTATGTAACGTAGAATAAGTATTATACATTTCTAGTGGTTATTACCACAGAAGACTATCAGTCATTTATTTGAATTCTTGATTTCTCAATTATTCCGAAATTTTCTATATTCAGGCACAGAATAAGTCCTTTGACTAATAGTGTGCCTTATAGTATTTAAATGAAATCCAAGGTTTGGTCAGTGGGTTGCCTTAGGGCTTCATACAATCTACTATAGACTGCAATTTCCTTTCTATTGTTCAATTTTACCTTTCAGATACATATACACAGACAATATAAACATCAGCTCATTTGACAAAGCTTGTGAGCTGTGCTATGGAGCTAAGAAGTACATGCTGCCTCACTTAGTGAAGGAATGCACTCAGTATCTGTGGTCAGACCTGTATCCGAGGAATGCCTGCCGAGCTTATGAGTTTGCAAGGCTTTTTGAAGAGATTGTGCTTATGGATAAGTGCATACAGGTATATTATATTCTACAACTATCACATAATGCCATCTAGTCCCAAGCTAAGCAGAGCTTGTGTTAAGGGTACTAGACAACTGATACACATACTTATATATTTCTAAATAAATAATAAATAAAATAAATATTCCACAACTAACACACAACGCCATCTAGTCCCAAGCTAAGCAGAGCTTGTGTTATGGGTACTAGTCAACTGATAAACATACTTATATATTTCTAAATACATACATATTATAGATAAATTACACCCAGACACAGAACAAATGATCATGCTCATCACACAAACATTTGTCCTGGGTGGGAATCGAACCCACGACCTCCGGCATAGCGGTCAGGGTCACTAACCACTAGACCAACAGGCCAGTCAAAACAGTAAATACATACATGTTATAGATAAATTACACCCAGACACAGAAAAAATGATCGTGGTCATCACAAAAACATATGTCTTGGGTGGGAATCTGATCCACAACCTCTGGCATAGCAGTCAGGGTCACTAACCACTAGAACAACAGGCCTGTCAATATGGTATATAATGACATTGTAGCTATAATTCCAGAAGGCTTTAGCCATAGAAGAATATAACAGTACCTAAAACATTTTGCTTGTTATGTTAAAGTAACCATAAATAGGATACAATTCCAGACTCTATTAGGAATTCCTGATGTATCTCTAAATTCCTGGAAATTAATAATCAGAAATCCAACTGAAGATAAAAACCAAGATATTGGTTGGATTTTTGCCCATAACCTTTCAACAACCTTATTTGCATATTAAAGTCTTTAACTTGTCCAAAGGAACATGATTTGAATTGAATTTTAATTTCAGGTATAAAAAAAAGGTCTATCTGTCTCATTTTAGAATTAAGTTTTTTATCTTATGTATATGGAAAATCAGTTACTAAATCTTGTGTTTTATTTCAGATAATCAGCACAAATACAAAAGAGGTTTTAACCGATAGCAGCTTTGAGGATGTGGAGCTGAATACGGTCATCACCGTCTTCTCGTTAGACCATTTGAACGTAGACAGTGAACTGGACCTGTTTGAAGCAGCCGTGAGGTACGCTAAGGCCCAGGATAAGAGGACTTCAGAGCGGAGTGTGTCTCCACCTTCGGAGAATGGACCTCCCAATGAGAAGAGGTCTAAGAGTCCTGGAGCGTCAACTTCTAAAGATAAAGTATGTATATTGTATCGTTCAAAAAGTTTTTGATGAAAGTGTATGTAAGGATGCACATTAATCTACTATAGTCTGCCAAATTTCTTTAATTGATTTTCAACTATTTTATATTACCAGAAGGTTCATGTTTGATTGCGAAAATTCGGCAAATGTGCAGGCATTTGTATATTTCCCGATTCACTTATTTTATACAAAACTTTAAGATTTAGAAATTACTTCTTCAACCCTTTTCCACTCAATGCTGTGTCTTCCAAATATCGTTTTTGGCAGTTTCGTGTGTTTCTTTCTAGTTTCTTCGAGCCCTAATAGAAATACTTTACAGAAAGATATTTAATTAGTAATGCTAATTCTACAAAGCATTTCGTAACGCTGATTACAAAGGCAAGCCAGTCTTACGTGAAATTTCGTAGATCTAACTGCAATAGAGTAGATATTGCTTTTTTTCAATTATTTTTTGCTAACTTTTAATTAGTTACAAATTACAATTAATTAACTACTATTGGACTGTTTCTGACTAATGATGAAACTGAAAAAATTGATACCTGATGAAAATACCCAACAAATCTTGCGTAACTAAAGCGTAAAAGAGAAACAAATCAATGCGGATTATTCATAATGAGTAGATAGAGAGACCTACTTTTGTATGAGCAAGCGTGGGCCGCGGAACAATCATGAAATGCTACCGTGGCTCTGGAACGCAAAGGGAAAAAGAACAGGTCGGTTTAGGACCTTGGGCAACACTTCGTAATTTATAAGAATCGGACCGTGAGAGATGTGGAGGCGTGCTCGTGCCCCAGTCGACCTAAAATTACATACTTTTTAATGCCGGTACACAATACATTCTTTAAGTTTTTACCAATAGTTAGTATGGACTAACTTTCAGTAAAGTTAAAATTCTCTGCCCTGCCATCCCCCATGTGTGCTGGCCTTAAGAGAAGGTTCATATCGGACGGAACATGCGTCGCGTATTATCGGTCGCGTAACGCCAGAACAGCCAACACGCCAACACTTCACACTCACACTCACTCACTCAACCGACGATACGTTACTGCGTTAAAGAACATTCGGTGAAAACCTTTTTTTTTTTTTTTTTTTTTTTTTTTTTTTCAGTTCTGTCACGGCACTCGTGTAGATCGCTCGCGCGCGTTTGTCGAATACGGTTTCCAATTCATTCATTTTACGCGTATATCTATAATGCAGGATCTTACATAATGGCCACAGATGATCATGGCTTAGAAAAAACGAACCTAGATCAAAGGGATAATAGTGAAGTGGGACAGTTGGATGGATGGATGTCACTAATGACAGAGGAGGGTGAAGAGAACAACAGTAATTCGGTAGACAATTTAGAAGAGACGAACAGCTGTGAAGTAGAAATTATGGAAGAAGACTTAATAAATAAACCGACAAAACGAGAAAGAGAAGCAGATGAAGCAGGGTGGACTACAGTGGAGAATAGAGGCAAGAGACAGAAGCAAATTAAAAAAGAGGTTTTTATTTGGAGTAAAGAAAAACTACCTAAGCAGTTTGCTATAGCAAAATTATTTAATAATCTGGGTTTAACGGATATACTGCGTGTTAAATATATTAACCCGTACAAATTAAAAATAGAGGCATCAACTGAAGAATGTGAGGGAAAATTGTTAGACTGTCAGGAGTTTCAAGAAAAAGGGTGGCGGGTTTATAGTGTAAAAGAAGTGAATATATCCTACGGTATTATCCGGAACGTGGATCTCGATTTGTCAGACGAGGACGCTCTTAAAGTGATCAAATGTCCTAATAATACTCAGATCTTATCTTTAAAAAGACTGAAGCGACGAGATGAAGAAGGCAAATTTGTACCTAGTGAAGTAGCTCAGATAGGTTTTAGTGGCTCACACCTGCCAGCCTTTATATATGTGGACAGTCTACGCGTTAAAGTTGAGCCTTTTGTTTTCCCTGTAACGCAGTGTTCAAATTGTTGGAAGTTTGGCCATTCTAAAGCAAGATGTACGTCCAAAACGCCAACATGCCCTAAGTGCACAAGAGACCACACTAACTGTGAAGCTGCAATATTCAAATGCGTGAACTGTCGTGGTGATCACATGGCGTTGAATAGAAATTGCCCAGCATATTCTAGGGAGAAACGCTTGAGGGAGCTTATGGCAGAATTCAATTGTACATATCATGTAGCCTGTAATATGTATGTTCGACCCCAGTCAGCTAATACTAGTCCACAAACAGTAATGGGAGGTGAAAAACCCAAGATTGACACCAACAACAGCTTCAGTGGTTTACTATCGGAAGAATTGAGAGGAAATAATAAATACACTCCAAGTACGTCACAATTCCCACCGTTGTTTTCACAAAAATGCCCTAAATCACCGCAGACAAATAATAAAAACAAAAAAAACACATGGTGAAGGTACAAGTAAATCACAGTGGCGACGTTGTGAGTCACCGGACCGCATTCCAAAGCAATCTACTAGTACTAATGATATCGGCGACAGCGTAAACAACACGCGACAAGTACATTTTGAAGAATTAGTAGCACGTTTAAAAGACATTATTTTTATGCATAATTTGAGTATAAAAGAAAAATTTGATAATATTATTAAGTGCTGCATTGAATGGTTAGTTTTAGTTGCAGTAGATAGAATGTCTGAGTGGCCAATTTTAAATAAATGTCTAGAGTTTTTTTTAGGTTCTAGTTATGGAACCTAAAAATAAAGTTGTTACATTGAAGATATTACAGTGGAATGCACGTAGTTTAAGACCTAAAATTAGAGCTTTTGAGAATTTTTTATTGATAGAAAAAATTCATGTCTGCCTTATCTCGGAGACCTGGCTTGAACCAGATAGTCATTTGAAAATTGGTTGTTATGATATTTTTAGACAAGATCGTGACGATTCGTATGGTGGAATAGCAATTGTGATACATAAATCTATAAAAGCACAGGTTAGTAATTTCAGGTTACGTAATCAACGCATTCAAGTTCTCCATGTTAAAATATTTAATTGTAGCTTCTTAGAAAATATCGTATCCGTATACTGCCCTCCTAATATTCACACAACAGATGAAGACTGGAAAAGTTTATTCTCTAAATGGCCTAACAAAACTTTTATAGGGGGGGATTTCAACGGACATCATACCAATTGGTCAAATAAAAGTGATAACAGAGGTTTACAGATCCATGATGCTGCGGATGATTGGCGTTTTGTTTCCCTCAATTCTGGAGAACATACTAGTATTAAGTTAGTTCTAAATCAGTTACGTAAAAGTTCTCCGGACATCACTTTTGCGTCATCAGATATTGCAATTCGATTCAACTGGAATGTTTTAAATGAAAATTTAGGTAGTGACCATTTAATGATTCTTATAAATACAGAGATAACACGTAATAACACTATTTACACAAAACGAAACTTTAAAAAAGCAGATTGGCAAAAGTACAAAGAAATTATTTTAAATAGAATTAGTAGTATCAATTTATCTGGTGAAACACAGCAAATGTACGACGTAATAATAGATTTAATTCATGATGGAGCTCAAGGATCAATACCAATAATTAAGATTAGTGAAGATCCCACTAGTAAGTTTATTTCAAAACCTTATTGGTCCCCCGAGTTGTCTAGGGCAGTGGCGGAACGAAGATTGGCTCTTGTTCAAGTAAGGAAGAATCCCACCCCCACAAATTTCGTTAATTTAAAACAGAAGGTTGCAAAAGCACAGAGACTCATCCGTAAAGCTAGTGCTGAGTCTTTTCGTCAGTTCTGTGATAGTATTAGTGAGATAGTGTCTAGTCACGAATTATGGAATAGAATGAGATGGCTCAAAGGACATCGTAGTCGTAGGATCTGTTTGGATGCAGAGAGGGCTAATGAATTTTTAAGACAACTGACACCAGATTACGTTCTGTCAGAACCTCCCACATTCAGTTCTAGTAATTTACAGTTGGAGTACCAGATTTCGGAACAGGAGCTCGCTAATACACTGAAAATGAAAGATACCGCTCCAGGAGAAGACGATATTTCTTATTCGATGATTTTCAACTTCCCTAAAAAACAGCTGATAGTTGATTTATTTAATAAATGTTTGTCTAAAGGTGATATTCCAAGGCAGTGGAGGAAGGTAAATGTAGTGCCTGTTCCGAAACCTGGACGCGATCTAAGCAATATATCATCTTTGAGACCTATCTCACTCATATCTTGTATTTGCAAAACATTACACAATATTATAACTAGGCGTCTTGAATGGTATTTTGAAAGTAATAATTTGTTTTCTAAAAACACAGTGGGCTTTAGAAGATGTCAATCAAGCTTAGACAATCTAGTACGCCTAGTATCACATATTCAATTGGGGCTCACAACCAATCAGAAAACATTAGGATGTTTCGTTGACATAGACAATGCATATAATAATATAAATATTTTAAAAGTCGTTACTAAGCTGGATGAGATGGGGGTGGGGGCATCTATATGTAGGTACATATGGGAATATTTAAAGGAGAGACACTTGGACGTAGCACAAGTAGGTAGCAATGTTCCGATTACGAGATGGACATGTAAGGGTTTGGCACAAGGAGACCCTATGTCTCCAATCTTATTCAATATAGTTACAAGTGATATTTGTAAAAATATTGTAAATGTGTATTTATCACAATATGCGGATGACTACGTCCTATTTATCACTGGTCATGATACAAGATTCATGACCACAACTCTTCAGGAAGCCATTGACAACTTGTCCAACTTACTGGGAATATTAGGCCTTGAACTGTCACCTACGAAAAGTAAAGTATGTTTATTCGCTAGGGGAAGAATATTACAACAGGCAAATATAATTATGAACAATACCAGTTTAGAACAGGTTCAAGCAGTTAAATATTTAGGACTCTGGCTAGATTCGTCTCTGAGGTGGGGCAAACAGATCAATGAAATTTGCGAGAGGAGTATGAGATTTCTAAATGTTTTTAAGGTGCTGGCAGGTTCGTCTTGGGGAGTTCATCCAATGCATTTGAGGCGGATGTATATTGCAATCATACGCAGTCGGTTAGATTACGCAAGCTTTTTGTTCGATAGTAGCGCTAAAACTAAAATTTCAAAATTAGACAAAGTCCAAAACCAAGCTATGAGAGTAGTTGGCGGTTTTTTGAAGAGTTGCCCAATCCATGTGATGGAGTCGGAGTTAAGTCTTCCCCCGTTATTTGTTCGTCGGAAATACCTAGCTGCAAAATTTTGTCTAAAAGCTAAGTCTATAAGTGATAGTGACACCTTTTCAATAATATCAAAACTGACAACATTATGTGAACACGCATCATATTGGAGTAATAGGAAAAAACCGTTGCTAACTATAACTCATAGTGAGTTATGTAATCTAGCTATACAGCGATCTGAAAGACTGGAGATGTTCTCACTGTCGACTTGGACAGCAAATGTAGATATTAAGTGTCATATTAACCTTACCATAAACGACATAGCAGGACCTAAGAGATCCCATACTCCTTTAGCACTTTTAAGACAGTCTATAGAAACTATTGCACGAAATTATGAAGGTTTCTGTCAGATCTACAGTGATGGGTCTAAAGATGATAATGGAACAAGTGCAGCATTTTTTGATCCTCAATCTAGCACAGGAGCCAGTTTTAGGCTGAATCGTAAGATATCGATCATGGCAGCAGAATTATATGCAATTTCTGAATGTTTATCGTACTTGATGTCATGCAAATATACCAAATATGTGATACTCTGTGATTCTAAGAGTGCTTTACAACATTTAGTTCGTTGTACCGCTGGAAAAAGAGGCATGCCGGTGGCTTATCACATCTTAGAAACATATTTACTGTTGAGAAGTAGTGGCAAATTGATTAAATTCCAATGGATTCCATCACATGTAGGTCTGACAGGAAACGAGCAAGTAGATAAGTTAGCAAAAACTGGGATATATGAAGGGATTTATGTGAGCCAGCTACCTTACTTCACGGAAATATTAGGTGATATTAAAATAGTTTGTACAAAGCTGTGGAAAGAATATTTTGATAAAAGATCCAAAGAGAAAGGTATATGGTACAGGACAATCCAGTCTGAACCACCACGTATTCCCTGGTTTATGGATGTCCAGCTGAATAGGAAACTGCTTGTAACAAGTATGCGTCTGCGATCCGGACACATTCCATTGAATGCGTTTGGTCACCTTATGAAGGTGGTTAACACCCCGAATTGCACTATTTGCAATAAGAGAGAGGACACGTACCACGCATTGGTGGAGTGTGCCCGGATTGGGGCAGAACGCAGAGCGGTGGAATCGGAAGCTGGACTTAGATTAGGAGACGTGGGCATGTGTAACATAATTTTATCTAAGCCTACATCTAAATTAGCTGTTAAGATATATTATTTAATTTGTAAATTAATTAAGTTAAGATCATAGATATTTAGGTCCATTTTGTAAATCTATAGGGCTGGCATAATCATGAATTGATAAAAGCCTTTTTTTCTAATAAAGATTTAAAAAAAAAAAAAAAAAAAAAAAACCTTTTTTTTTTTGGGAGGACGGGAGGGACTGGCGGACTTGTACTGATAAAAATCCGCGGTGTCCTTCAATAGCCCTTTCTGTTCTAAGGTGATGGAATAAGTCCCGCGAGATCCCGGCAGGCTTTGGCCCTCTGAGAGGGGCCCCATCATTATGATGACGCTCTTTAATGCGCGCGTGGAACACGACGCGCCGTCGACCCGGGCATGCTCCATGGTCGTCGATGAAACGCTTGAAGTATTTGACGTCAGATATGAACCTTCCCTAAACCAGTGCCCAACGACGATATATTACTAGACTCCGCATGCACGATCTAAGAAATAAAAACTATTTGTCAACTCGCTGAGGTACTACGTAAGCGAGGGGGACGGGGTACTGCGTTGTGATTGGCTAACTCAAGGTCTGTTCTCTCTCAAGGTATGTTTACGGCTCACAGGAGTGGTCGAAATAAGACGGATATAAGACTTTTTTGCCTAATGTGTTGACAGACATCGGTCGCCTGTTATTAGGAGTCTAGTAATATATCGTCGTTGCCAGTGCCACAATCCCGCTCTTTTACCACTTATCTATCGATTACTGAGGTCTTACGCAATCCTTACAGCCTCAGGTGGTGAATGTTGAAAGCAGTGCAGAGAACAGCCCTGAAGCGGTGATGGACACACAAAAGACCAGTGACAGCTCCGACCAGCCTCTACCTGGACCCTCAGATGAAGGCAAGAAGAAACCCGGTGAGCAGAGCAAGTCCAGTCACTTTTTTCATATTACTCCTTACTCATTTAATCCCACTTTCACAAATTAGCACAAACTATTATGAACTAGCTGACCCGGCAAACTTCGTACCGCCTCACAAAATAATAATAAAAAAACCTGTTAAACCTTCCCTGGACTTCCCAAAATAATACAAAACTAAATTCAGGCAAATCGGTCCAGCCGTTCTCGAGTTTTAGCGAGACTAACGAACAGCAATTGATTTTTATATACATATAAGAAGAAGAAGAAAGAAGATAATTCACATTAAAAATTGTCATAAAGTTGTTTATTTATATTATTTTAGAGCTGCTGTATAAAACCTAAAAGTAATCCTTTGGGGCAACATTATTGCTTATTGTACCTTTAACACTTTTCATGGTTTATCTAAGTCAACTTAGAAACATTTCGAAGTCTACATAAAAATGTTATTTTAACACTAACTTTTTATTTTCTACTTTATAGACTGAACCCTCATGCCTACAAAGTTTCATAGCAGTACTGTAGAAATGATTGAAAAAGATTTTCACCAAGATTTAAATAAACAAAGATGTATGGGATCTAGTTTAAAAAAAAATACCAAAATAAAGTAATACGCATCTTCCTTTTTCCTGTCCAATTACTGATTTAGAACCTTTCATCTTTCACAGACCCAAAAACAGATAAGCCTACGATCCGCTCTGCGATCGAAAAGATTCGCTTCCTGACCCTCACTCCCCAGCAGTTCGCAGAGGGGCCGGCCAGGTCCTCACTCCTCACGGAGTCCGAGGCCTTTGCCGTCCTGATGAACATACTTTCGAGCACTTCGGACGTGGCCATGCCTAGTGGCTTCTCAACATGCAGGGTGCCCAGGAAACAGCTGATTGGAGATGGACCATCTTCTAACGTAAGTACATCTTGGGACCGAAGTCGCGGGACTCACGTGTTACCGTGACCCAAGAACGTAAAGGGCTATTGAAGGACACCGTGGATTTTAGTCAGTAGAAGTCTGACAGTCCCTCTAGTCCTGTCCTGGGTGCGTACTCGTGTAATGATTTTACGATGAAAAAAAAGTCGTTAAAAGTACCTATATCTTGGGAAAATTGTATTTTAGTTTTGTAATTAAGTTGGCATTCAGAGATAAAAGGATATGTGTAAAATTTATGTCGAGATCGACCTGTATATTGCTAGTGAATGTCCATGGATTTTCCACCTTCTCCATAAAGAAAAAAACGAGGAGGGGGTTTAACACACCTATGCGCCGCGGCCTCTTTTGGTGCCCAGGCGTGCCGAAGAGAGGCGCCGTGTTGGCCATTTACCAAACGCAATTTCCGTGAATCTAAGATTATTTTTATGCACAACATCTACCAGAAAGAAGAAGTTAGTCTTATTTAGTTCTTCAGCAGCCTAAAACGAAAATTACATAGCTTGAGTTAGGTGAAGTTTTAAGCCAAGTATCCAATTCATCTGCTATCGACTAGTTTGAACTAGAAACTTGTAAGTGCACCTCGAACTAAAAAAAATGGAAATTCTGGACTTTATAGACATCATTTTTATCTTTGACGCCTAATTTAGTCCCTGATAAATGAATTAATGACACCGCGTAGGTAGGCCTCCCACTAGGTGGACCGAACACATCGTGAGAGTCGCGGGCAACCGATGGATGCAAGTGACGAATGGTCGTTCGGCGTGGCGGTCTAAGGGGGAGGCCTATGTTCAGTAGTGGACGTCTTCCGGCTGATGATGATGAAATGAATTGATTATGTCCTCAGATGGCTACACTGACAGTAGATACCCCGAGCCCGGTGATGTTGGAGCAAGTGTTCGGCGCGCCTTCCAGCTACCTGCCACCCTACCCGAGACCCACGCGACATGATGGTAAGCATACACCCAACTTGCTTGCTCTGGCACCCAGGTTGCGGTTTTGTTTGAGCGATTTACCACGGCCTTGGAACAGAGAGAGCAATTTTGAAGTAACAGCGTTTTGGCTAGTAAGAGTCTGACAGTCTCTACCGCTATACCAAAGATATAGCGGCAGGGAGTTAGTTATTTGATGAATTCTCATCTTTGGAAAAGTAAAGGATACAATCAAAGAGCTTATTCTTTCTCTGGTGTCTGCTCAATTAATTTTAGAACTCAAAATGGTAGAACTCAAAAATGGCTGAACCGATTTTAACCAAGTTTGGTACAGAGATATATCCTACACATTTACCCTTATAGAAAGAAAGGTTTTTTTTATCGTGGTAAATTCATCGCCCGTACGGGGCAGGGCTGGAGGGACTGTCAGACTTGTACTGACTAAAACGCACGGTTTCCTTTTATGGCCTTCCACGTTACGGGGTCACAGTAATAAGTTAGTCCCGCGTCTCCAGCAGGCTTTTGCCCTCTAACTAAATGTGCTGACACTCTTTGAGGCGCGCATGGAACACAACGCGCCGTCAACCCGGGCGTCGGACAGCGAGTCGCCCATTACTCGCCTCCCGTATGCCCGCGATGAGCAAAAGCTAATAACATAATATCTAATTGTTCACCTTTAACTCCATAGAGTTACAAAGTACTTATAGTTTTAAATAATAATAATATACACACAAACTTTCTTGTCAATCTTCGCAGTCGGCGTCCGCCACTCGTCAATAGTCCACAACGTGAACCACTCCGGTCTGGGCGTGGATCACCTGGACCGTCACAGCAGCGACTACAACAAGATCTACTGCCAGCGACCCATCATCCAGCACACGGACTGTCTCAACACCTCCGTGCTGGACTGCTCCGTCACCTTCATGGTGGACAAGAACATCTGTCTGTTGGGAGTGCAGGTGAGATAACTGATGAAAACAGAGATATTTTGTCTCTGTGTCTATATATTACTAGACTCCGCATGCACGATCTAAGGAACAAAAACTATTCTGTCAACTCGCTGAGGTACTACGTAAGCGAGGGGGGCGTGGTACTGTGTTGTGATTGGCTAACTCAAGGTCTGTTCTGTCTCAAGGTATGTTTACGGCTCACAGGAGTGGTCGAAGTGAGATGGATATAAGACTTTTTTGCCTAATGTGTTGACAGAAATCGGTCGCCTGTTATTAGGAGTCTAGTAATATATCGTCGTTGCTGTCACCTCTGATCATGAGATAAATAAAATGTCGGTATAAGCCGCTTGTATACGACCGTTTTTTTGCCGGACAACGGACCGTTTTTCTCGCCGGATTCGCGGTGGTGTATGGTTTATAATGATAGTGTGTACATACACCGGACATCTGTCCGGCGAAGGATACAAGGATTTATTGACGGTCTGTTATCCGGTGAAAAACGGCCTTTGTGGATAATAAAATACAATACCTACTGGTAATGATCTGGCCATTTACTTCCGGGCCGGGCCTTCAGTCTCCGAGGTAACCGTGACCTTGTAACTGTATGGACTATTGAACGAACACCGTGGATTGAGTACGAGTCTGCAGTTCGCTTTCTTTTGATGATTTAACCACAAAAAAGACGCTTATCCAACGAGGCTATCGCAGTGCTGCGCAAAGTTAAATTTCGTCCATTCTTAAACATTTTTCAGTGCCAAAATAGCTGAACGATTCTAGTCGTATTTAATCTATTTTCTTTTATTATCCCCAGGTGCCCACCCAGGCCCCGAGCGAGGAGTCCGGCGTGTCATGTGCAGTGGGCGGCGTGGGCGGCGGCGGGTCGTACTGCGAGCTGCTGTACGCGCACCTGCTGGACGCGGACGGCGCGCGACTCACCTACACACACTACACCAACAGGGTGCCCTTCAGACATCTGCTTGACATCATGTTCAACAGACCTGTTTATATACAGAGGAATAAGGTATGCTATGGCTTGATTCAATACATTCATATGCTACTTTTTATTTGGAAGACGGGTTAATGATCACCAATGTAAATTGTTCATCTACATCAGCCTATAAATGTTCCCTCTGTTGACACAGGCATCGTCTCTGTGTGAGGGAGAAGGCCGGGAGTATCACCGATGTTCGCTCGTATTTATTTTTGTTGTTGTTTAATATTTTAATTCATAACTGAAATGGCTTTTTTTATATAATGTTACCCCACTCTAGGAATATCGTGAATACGTTTACAAACATTTTAAACTCACACACAAAACTCAGACCCGGAACAACTATACTATACAAGAGAAAAGATTCAAAATTGTATGACAATAAAAACGTTTGCTTTAAATGTTTGTGAACGCATCCATGACACACGAGAAATTCCTGTACTTCAACGACGATTTCACCCCGTATTTATATAATATTCTTGTTCAAGATAAATGGGATCCAGGCGACGATTAGACAATAGAATGAGCGAGTGAAACCGAACGCATAAGTTAGTAAGACATCTAATAACATTCACCTTTCATCTCCACAGGTATACAAAGTGGGCATAGTATTCAACAAGGTGGGCTGGTACCCCATGGGAACGTGCGCTCAGCAGGTCGCCGCGGAGTCCGTGTTCTTCAACTTCGGCATAGGACAGAGCTCAGACTCTGTCCGAGACGGACTCATAAGGTCCATCATCTTTACCTACTAGCAAACAGTATCACCCGATCTTTACATCGTTCTGTAAAACGGGAAAAGATTGTGGACAAAAGAAAATGTACATTTTAGAGTAGGTTTTTGAGGTATTCCACGAAGGGCACCCGCTGACAATGGCACCAGCGGGGCAATTCTCGATTTTAGAGATGGTGTCGAACTCGACAACAAATAAAACAAATTCTAATGATGTCATTTTTTCGACAAATTGCATTGACAAGCCTTCGACAAACGGCGAATTTGACACAGCAACTTTTAAAATTTGTCGAAAAAATGATGTCATTAGAAATTTTTGTCGAGTTCGACACCGTCTCTAAAACCGAGAATTGGCCTCCTGAGCTACTTGCACCTTATCTATGCGACATAAGGCTCCAGCCAAAATTTTTCGCAGGTGCCAGGTGCCCTGCGTGGAATACCTCAGGTTTTTTTATTAGTTATAAGTGACATTTATATAAAGTTTAGTATAGTTTATTTGTTTAAACTTCAAGGAAGTGAAACAGGATGTTTCTTTTATGATGGATGAACTCTAATAGAGCCAAATGCCTGTCGCGGCTCTAATGCCCGGGCTACACGAGACTAGTTTTTCAAGCAAGGATAGCAAGCTAGTGTCAGTAAGCTAGTCTAGCTTCGTGTAGACAAAACTAGCTTAATTTCTAAGCTTAGAAATGAAATTAACTAGCTTAAAAATGAAGCTAGTTTTGTTTCGTGTAGCCCGGGCATAAGGCAGGCATTTGATGATTACCACCCAAAAAAAAAGGTTTTTAAACAAAGCTGTGTAGTTAAATAGATCTACATACTATTTTTTCCTTGAAGTATAAGCAATTAAACTCTATGATTACTATTATAAGTTTTGGTGTTACCAGTCGAATCCCTTGGACTGTTTTTTAAAAGAACTGACGGATTTTTTTAATCCATGGTAATTATTATTATTGTTTGTGTAACAGAACTCTATGGTTTTTTTTTTTAATGATTATTGTAGAATAATTTTACAGAATATAGGAAAAATGAAATTGTAAATACAATATTTATAAGTTATAGAAAACAGATTGTTCTTTTCTGTTAAAACTTAAAATCAAAACGGCTAAAAATCGTCTGTTTTCTGTAACGTGTATGAATTGTCAAAGTTGATACATTTAAAATATGTAAGTTCAAACTATTAATACTTTTCCTAAATTGTATTTTCGTGTGATAGTGTCTTTGCAAATTTTTCTATTGTCTACTTTTAAGTGCAGCATTTCACCGATTTTTATTTTTGTAGTAAGGCGTACAAAATATTTCTGATTTCTTTCGAAATCTGAATAAAATAAATAAGTTTTTATACTGACATGGTCACTATAACTATTATTTAGTTTTAAAACGGGATCGGAACTGGTGTTCATCCGTGATCATGGCGCTTGCAACAGTGCCGAAATATCGGAAACTCAAAACAAATAATAAACATGGTAAATATGCCGTTTTAAAACTAAATAATAAAATAAATAATATCGCCATACAAGACAAAATACATAAATAATCATGTAAAATGTATTTTTTGTATTACATTTCGAGTGTGCATTTTTTTGACTTGGCAAATTCTTTTACCCAACTGCCAAAAGGAAGATTATGACTATTAATTGAATATAAATAACCGTGTATGATACATTAATAAAATGTTAAATCTAGTTAGCCTGTAATTCTTGTTCAAATTATTTATTAAAAATATTTTTGATACCATATTCTGTTTTATTTAATATGCCTGTTTTTTTTCTATTGATAACTCATCTTCAGTAAATATATTGTGTTTATAGAAATTACTTCATCACAGGAATCGAACTGACTTACGTTTAATTCGTAACATTCACTGGACCGGGCGCAGTCTAATTATTAAATTAGCAATGCATTTAGGACTCTTGCAATAATGTTTATTATGCGTATCCCAAGGTGGATTAACAAACTGCTTTCATTAAATTATAATATCACGAGGTCTTGCTACATAATATATTTTCGTATTGATAATCCGAGAATTCTGTGTGAGTGACAACTGTGAGCAGCTAGCTTTAGATTTACGTTTACAAAGTATGCTTAGATTATAATTTCTGATTCGAAGTTTGTCCAAGAACGAATGTTAGAAATGATGATAATGAGAGGAGGGAGAGATATGATGTGTAAAAATAATGTGAGTATGTTAAATTGATTTTAGTATATTTATACATTATGAACTGCAATGATTCCAGTTTATTTCGTCATTAATAGTAAAATTGTAGACAAGTAAGCTATATTCGTAAACAACTAGCTGTCAAATTTGACTTTTGTCATGTTGGAAGTGGCGAATTCTTTGCTAAAGTTTTGTTCATGATTCGCGTAGATTTAACCATATTACGGCAATTATACGATGTTTAGTTAATTAAAATGAACTTAAGTGGCTTGCTTTGACATTAGGATAGTGTTATTTGATAGAAACGGGCTCATTGGATTTGTTAAATTGATGTTGTAAGCCACCATGTCTCCGAATAGATGTGATGGTTTACTGGCGAGGGTTGATTTTCCGCTCTACACACTTCAAACGCTTACGAATCGACACGTAATTGTCGCGGGTGGTGGAGGAGCTGCGGCAACAGGCGTAGCTAATGGATTTGTAAGTATTAACTTGAACCAACTCGTAATTAAATGACTTCGTTCAGATCCCTAGGCATACGTGTCAGCTGCTTATTCACACGGATACTAAATAAAATTTCACCAGTTTCGGTTCAAGAAACTCTTGTTCTTACATTCCATGCGAAATTTTATCACATAGAAAGTGAAACACGATTATAATTTCTTTTAACAAATGCTACAGTGTTGGTCTAATGAACACGAGATTTTTTGCAGTTATTATGCATTTCGATACGATCGTTAGTTCCAAGAAATGTAGCACGCATTCAACGAAATGTCCCCTGACATAAAACAATAAGAAAAAGATGTTTTATCAAAAGAATAAATGGCAATCATTGAGACAAGGTAACAATTTATTTTTAGGAAATATTTGAGCTGTCACACAATGGCACAAGATTCGTTGCCGAAGAGGTGATGCGCCACGAGACTGGGCCCAACGTAGTGATGAACTGTTCAGTGAGAAGTAACCAGCAGAACAAGACGTATCTAACAGCGGGACAGGAGAGCCACTGTCAACTCTACAAAGTTAATATACGCATGGTGGATGCAGCTGAGATGCGCAGAGGCAGCTTCAGAGCAGAGAACGGGCTAGTTAGGAGAAGAAGGCGCACTGTCTCGGAGAATGACAATATATCTAAGAAGGACAGCAATAGTAACACTACGGAGAAAAGAATATCATTTGAAATAAGGCCTAGTGACAGTGTGCAGACTGATTTCAGGTAAGTTTATCTTAGTTACATATACAATAGCTCATGTATTTTCTTATGAGAAAAATAATTTAAATCATAACAAAACTTGTGGCCTAAAAACGACACTTAAGTAAATAAATGTCTAATGTAGTCTATTTTAAAGAAACAAAATTAAATAGACCATACACTGGCAATACATACTATGGTTCAGCTCAAGTGGCTTTTGAAGCTGCTCTATCAGAGTCAGGGGACAGAGACTAAGACTAGGCATTCAGGAGTCATAGCAAGAGTCCTTATTAATTAAAAAATACTGATACTTAGCCACATCTGGTTCACTGAAAGCCAATCCTAACATTACAATGTTTCATCAATTTCTTCTGCTGCTATAGAATCTCAACATATTTTTCTTTACAAAATCTATAACAAACAATGATGCAATAATAAAAAAAATAAAATCATGATATTTTTGTGAAGGACACTCACAATGCAATTCCCATAATTGCATTCTAAATATTTATTTTATTCAAATTCACTTATATATTGTTTGTACAGTTGAAAAAACAGCTCTTAATCTTATTATACTAAGGTATAAATTACATATAGTTTGACATAGTTTCTTATATATTATTCTTTGCCATGTAATTAATGCAACCTTCAAACCATACATAGTAAAGTAGGAAGTTTATTATTCCATATAAAACTAGTGCATCTATGAATAAAAATGTCTGTAATCTCATTCTAGAGATAACAGATTATTTTATCTGCCGAAGATAAAAATATGTCATCAAACATTCTTCACTTTAGATTATGGTATTATAGATAGAGTATGTTGTGAGGTACATGATTATTAATTTGGCTTTTCGGATCTATTTTTACGTTACAACAGAATATTTAAAAAAAATTTGCTTATCAAATAATACAGTAAAAAATCGTGCGTTATTTTTCTCTTGATATTTTAAGGAAAGTCGCTTGTATTGAGTTTAACTTTCAAGGCTATTTAGGCTATTAGTGATAAGTACTGGTATTTTCGATATGTAAAATCATCTATTGAGTCCTCCCAGGGTGGGACTCTCGCACTGTCAGACTCACTAAAAGTCACCCTATTTCTTCGGTTCCCCTTTGCGTTCGAAGACCGCAGTAATTTTCTAAACAATCCCGTGTAAATGTACTTTGAAATGTGCTTTGTCTTTGTTTAGACTTTTAAGGAAATAAATGCGTAATATTAGTATTCCCGGAAAAATATTCATCAGACCAGTTATTCCCCATTCATGAACTTTGACGTCATACGGAATAACGGTAAACTCTGATAACGCGCAACAATAACTAAGTAAAACAATAATATTGTAATCTTAGCAGTAACTTTTTAATGTCAATGTTTATAAATCATGGAGAAATCTTCGTTACTCTTTACGCAAAAAACTTCTCAACGGATTTGGATAAAATTGGTTTTTTTTTATGTGTAGAGTAATCTTCAATGTCCTGCGCCTCAGGCCCCACCCTGGTTACTGACTAATTTGAAAAATAATAACATTATGTCGGTTGATTCCTTGACGCCGATATTTGTTACAAATCATCTATTCGCCTAGCCGAGTCTAATAGATGTTCAAAAACAAAGGAACAGGATTAGGATTGAGATATAATGTTAATTTCGGGTTTAAAACCACACTGAGTTCCAACCACGTCTGGATGGAGTCGGACGTATTTATAATCACTAATTCAAAAGTTAACGCGAACGAAGCCGGCCCTAAATGTCTTCAAAACAAATGCGCAATCCTCGTAAACTAGGGTTTACGACGAATAGCGCGGGTTTCCATAATGCGATCAGACATTTATTAGTCATTCTTTATTTTAGTGTCCAAAGTTCAAAGTGTTTGTAAGAAAATAGGCCAGTATAATCTGCATTGCAGATGTTTACATTATAGTGCCACTTTCATAACCATAGAAACAAAGTCTATGTCTTTATTTAAAAGTTTTTTTCTAGAATAGTAAGAATTGTATTATATCTAATACTAGCGGCTCGCTCCGGCTTCGCTCGGGTGGAAAACCCGGTCTAAAACCCGGTCCCGATGGTTACAAACACAACAAAAAAAGAATTAGCCGAATCGGTCCAGCCGTTTTCAAGTTATGGGCTTAGCAACACATTTAGCGATCCATTTTTATATTATAGAAGATAGATAGATAGAAGATAAAGATTTACGGCACGTTTGGCGCAGTTGCTGAGCTATCGCAGCGTGTCGCGGGTTCGATCCCGGCACGGAAAAAATATTCGTATGATCACCAAGTAGTTGTTCCGGGACTCTTTCGGGGATCTTTGTAAATGCACTCAAGATACATAAGAAATTAATTACTAATGTGGGTAAACAACAAAAATTAATTGAGAAACACATTGTGCATCAAAAGTCAATACGTCTATTCATTTAATAAGAATGTAACTACAATAATTGATTGTTTATCAAATCATTCTTTGGTGCCGTACGTAACAAATAATATTGACGAACGCGATATTTCGTGGCGCGTCACCAGCCGTTGCTGTTTTATTGTGCGTAACCAAAAATATTCACATACATACATCACTGATGAGATTAAAGATTTGTGTTAAGAGAAGGGAGAGAGAAAAATGATTGGGATGGGATTTGTATGATCATGCACCACAAGAAGCTATTAGCAATGAAGTTCAAATTCCAGCCAATAGCTTAACCATCGACCTCATCATCGCTTTAGGGCAGAGTCACACCGGAATGGCAGCGGCCGGCAGCTTCGCGGCGAGCTCTTTCAGTGTGAAATAATTTTAAACTTTAACTGCATACTTAAAAGACCAGTATCGCTTGAAAAGCTTGAATAGGTCGCGAGGCCGCTCGCGGCACCGCGGGCGGCTGCGTAGAAACTTAACTAGAAGTCAAGAAGATACCAGGCGCACGGGTTCTGGACCTCGCGCGAGGCTGCCAGCGGTAACGCTGCCGGCCGCCGCCATTTCGGTGTGACTCGGCCCTTACCATCAGGCGAGGATCAAACGCGAATGTATCGCTAATTACTACTTCAGCATCAGCTATTATTCTTTTATTAATATCCATGCCAGGAAACTGACCATCGGACTCATAGATTTTCTAAAATATTTCCAGCAACGATCCTCTACAGCGAGTGGTCCGGATCAACCACAATGGCAAACAGATGGCGACAGGCGGCATTGACGGCAAAGTGCGGGTCTGGAGCTTCCCTAAGATGGAACTGCTTTACGAGCTGGAGGGACACACTAAAGAGGTGAGCGAGAGGAACAGGGAGGAAGACAGTAAACAGTGCCGGTCCTACTAACATTTTCAACCGGTGCGAGGACTAAAAATGGCGCCCCTCTAAAAAAAAATTATTTTCAACCAGAAAAAGCAATGGGTTCAAATTATTCTGCTGCCAAAAGTTTGTGTAACCAATTTGTGCGAATGTGTGTATGGGTTTGGGTATTGAAGTGAAGTCAATCATTAAAATTATTTTTCAGTTGTAGTGAACAACTGAAAACTAATTTTAGTGACAGTCAACTTTTATTATTTTATTCATTTCACATGACATTACCTAATCAAATGTAATGATTATTTAGTAATCATATAAAAATAACCTTCAATAGCTACTTTCCTAGGATTTTTTCAAAGGCGCGGTGGCGGCGCGGTAGCGACCGTATACACAGCCTAGAGGCGCGGTGGCGACCGTATACACAGCCTAGAGGCGCGGTGGCGGCGCCGTAGCGACCGTATACACAGCCTTTTTTTTTATCGTGTTAAAATCATCAAATGAGTCCTCCCACCCCGGGCAGGGCGGGAAGGACTGTCAGACTTGTACTGAATAAAATCCACGGTGTCCTTCAATAGCCTTTTATGTTCCGGGGTCACGGTAATGAAATAAGTCCCGCGACCCAGGTAGGCTTTGGCCTTCTAGAGGGAGCCCCGTCATCATGCTCACGCTCTTTGAGTCTCGCGTGGAACACAACGCGCCGTCGACCCACCAGCCTAGAGGCGCGGTGGCGGCGCTGTAGCGACCGTATACACAGCCTAGTGGCGTGGTGGCGGTGCGGTAGCGACCGTATACAAAGCCTAGAGGCGCGGTGGCGGCGCGGTAGCGACCGTATACACGGCCTAGAGGCGCGGTGGCGGCGCGGTAGCGACCGTATACACGGCCTAGAGGCGCGGTGGCGCGGGCCCGTACCGGCCTAGGGCGGTGGGGGGTAGCGACCGTATACACGGCCTAGGAGGCAGCGGTGGCGGCGCGGGGTAGCGGACCGTATACACAGCCTAGAGGCGCGGTGGCGGCGCGGTAGCGACCGTATACACAGCCTAGAGGGCGCGGTGGCGCGCGTGGTTAGCGACCGATTACACAGCCTAGAGGCGCGGTGGGCGGCGCCGGTTAGCGACCGTATACCACAGCCTAGAGGCGCGGTGGCGATCGTATACACAGCCTAGAGGCGCGGTGGCGGCGCGGTAGCGACCGTATACACAAGCCTAGAGGCGCGGTGGCGGCGCGGTAGCGACCGTATACACAGCCTAGAGGCGCGGTGGGAGCGAGGTAGCGACCGTATACACAAGCCTAGAGGCGCGGTGGCGGCGAGGTAGCGACCGTATACACAAGCCTAGAGGCGCGGTGGCGGCGCGGTAGCGACCGTATACACGGCCACGTGTACATGAGCGCTTACGCGACTCGCGCGTTCGATCGAGCGTCTCTTGTTTCAAGTTTTGGATCATTTTGGCGCCCCCCCGTAGAAGGCGCCCGGTGCGGTCGCACCGCTCGCACCGCCCTAGGACCGGCCCTGACAGTAAACCACCTGGACATATTTGAAAAATAAAAAGAAATAATTTACTTTCGATTGCTACAATGATTTGTGAGATTGGTGATCTTGATTGAAAAATTGTCATCGTACTCTGCTAATTTTCTGATGATTTTCATGACTCAACCAATTACAATATTTAGCCTAGCTTATCTAATACTGAAAATCATAGATTTGATTATTTTACAGAACTTATATTGACTTATTATAACGACGTCGAGGTCGTCCGCGGCGGAGGTGGTGTGACGCTGATCATGTTCGCGGGGCAGACATGGCCAGAAATTGCCCAAAATAGAGATGTTTGGAAGGAGAAAGGGGAGGCCTTTGCCCAGCAGTGGGACACAAGATAGGCTATTAAAAAAATATACATATTTCCCAAAACTAAAATCAAGTTAGCCACATTTTAGTCAATAAGTAATCATTCAAGTAAAGGAAATGCTACCCCATCCTCACAAATAGTTGTATATCGACATTTATAACATGGCACATGCAACGTAAATGATACTATGGAAGTTCATATTTTTTTCTTATTTACAAAAGTAACGAACGAAACGACAAATACGAACATCCCATTTGAGACCCCTTTAGGGGATGATAAATCAACATTACACCACGAGTTCCTTAAGAGCCAGGCAGCGGATGAAACCGCGTGGATCTGCTAGTAAAATATATTTAATTGATGTATTAATAACCCATAACACAAGCTCTGCTTAGCTTGGGATTAGATGGCGTTGTGTGATAGTTGTGGAATATTATTATCATAACAGTTTATTATTATTATTATAAACTTTTATAGATCGACGACCTCGACTTCAGTCCGTGCGACACCTCCCTGGTGAGCATCGCTAAGGACGGGCTAGCGCTGCTGTGGGCCACGGACCGCAAGCGAGCGCCCACACTGCAGATCACCTGCCAGCCTCCCAACGGAAACAAGTACCTCTTTAGACGATGCAGGTGAATATTATAGAGTCCAATTTTGCATGTGACATATACCTGCACTGGGCCCGCGTATTTGAGGTGTAAATAAACAAATGACTCCTCCCGCCCTGTGTTAAGCCGGAAGGGACTGTCAGTCTTTTATTTACTACGAAAAACACTGTTCTTTTCGTTGCCCTTTGCGTTCCGTTGCACCCTGTCATTGTCTAAATCTACGACGCGAAATGAAAAATGTCTCGTGGATTCGAATGGACCGATTTTGATTCGGTTTTTTTCGAAAGCTGATGTGATAATTTATATACTCAACTGATTAATTTTAAAAAGGGGTTGGCACTGTAAGCCGAAATAAATACAGATCCTCTTAAATCGGTTCCAGAAGTCAAAACTTTTGAGAACACAATGTTGTCAATTTGTATGTATACAGTGTATTTTTTTTATAAAATAGAAAAATTATCTGTACAATTTATTATACTTGCTTTTGATGTTTCAAATATTTAACTCAAAA
Organism: Agrotis ipsilon; assembly: GCA_028554685.1. Classification (NCBI taxonomy): domain Eukaryota; kingdom Metazoa; phylum Arthropoda; class Insecta; order Lepidoptera; family Noctuidae; genus Agrotis; species Agrotis ipsilon. The sequence continues at coordinate 1,584,458 of CM052963.1, forward strand.
ATGGACAAAGGCGTCGGTTTATGTATGTATGTAGAGATGTAATAATTAAGCCATAATTTCTTAATTACAGATTCGGTCTAATAGAAGATCAAAAGAATGAATACAGGATGTTTACAATAGCGAATCCGCTGACACGATCGGGGCGTCAAAAGGGACTCCTACAGTCGTGGGAGCCCCGCACCGGGGTCCTGAAGCGCTCCGCCCTCGCTAACGAGTCGCTGTCGGCACTCGCTGTGAGAGACGATGGAAGATTCGTGGGTGTCGGCACTATGTTTAGCGGCTCCGTTGATATTTATATTGCTTTTAGCTTGCAGGTATGTTTAATTTATAGAAATTATTATCTTATTAAAGTGACTAAACTCGACTTACCGTTTAGGTATAGTTAACAGTGGTATTTGGTACTAATAACGGGTTCTGAAATATTTTTTTTTTGTGAAATCTAATTATCTTTGGGAATCAGTTCGGTTAACCAATTACATACAACAACTTATTATACTATCTTTCGGAACAACGTTGACATTACAGTCAAATAAATATTGTTATTGTAATATTGTATTGACTGCTGCGCAGCTTTTCGCGGGTTAGAAGCCGTCACGGAACATATATTTGTATGATCTGCAATTTGTTGTTCCGGGTCTGGGTGTTTATGTATGTGAGTTTATATGCTTTTAAACGCACCCACGATACAGGAGAAATTCTTAGTGGGACAACAATTTCAAAAAGAAAAAAACGTGTTGATGAAAGACCGTCAGATGTACCGAGTCCGGAAGTCGCAGGATCAAATCCTGCTAGCGGTTCATATTTTTCTTTCCACAGAAAATCTTAAAATTTCGTGACGCATATGTTAGAAATAAATGTGATGTGTATGTCTGGTTTTGTTTATATTAATATCCACTTAATTGTCAAGTTTTGACAGCATGTTTACTGGTATTTAAAAAGCAGATCCTAAGTGTTCGTGGAATTGAGAAACGTCACGGCAACGTATTTATCAGTACCTACACATATTTGTAAAACTTACATTTGAGTAATATTCACATCATGTTAAATATCAATTAACTTACATTATTGTAGAAAATCAGAACAACATATAACTTTCAGCATCTGACACTTAGATTCGCCATTACTATATCACATTAAACAAACACGACAACACTAGTAACACGTCTTAACTCTTCGAACAGTTGCAGCGTAATGGCCACAAATATGGGGGTACATTTATTTTTTAAAATAATTCTACCCCTCCGAACAAAGACTACCACTGACACACATTTTAGCTAAATAACTAATTAAATAAGCAATAATAAAATAATCCTGTGCAGTAGAACCTTTTTTAAAACTTGAGATAATTTAGTTAAGTAGTCATTATGTATTTGTAACCTTAATAAAATGCAATATAATATTTGAAAATACGGAAATCAGTTGATCAGTTGTTTTAAGTGTAACTCTGTTTTTAATTACTTAATTAAAAACAAAATTAATGCATGTAATATTTATATCTCCAGATTGGAACAAAATGTCTCGGCTATTTCTCTTACATTAAAAATACCCTGTTGCATCCGACAAGTACGTGGCGAACTGTTAGATCCTATATTTTAAAGATTTGGATAATCACAGCCGATGTCCAATTGATATTTTCGTTAAAAGGTCATAAATACTGATATACACAATGCACAAAAACCTTTTAAGGAAGGCCTAGATTAGACAAAAACAAAGCATGTAGAAGCTTTTTTTTTGTCTTGGTAAAATCATCAAATGAGTCCTCCCACCCAGGGCAGAGCAGCAGGGACTATCAGACTTTAACTGACTAAAATCCACGGTGTCCTTCAATGGCCCTTTACGTTCCGTGGTCACGGTAATGCGTAAGTCCCTCGACACCGGCAGGCTTTGGCCCTCTAAAGGTGCCCCCGCATTATGCTGAAGTTATTCGAGGTGCGCGTGGAACACAACGCGCCGTCGAACCGGAATGCTTTTACAAGCTTCTAAAAACATAATACTCTAATGTCTTATACCCCGCTTTGCTTTCTAGCGAGTTCTACACGTGAAGAATGCACACATGATGTTCGTGACCGGCCTGGAGTTCCTCCCGGTCCGCGGCTACGGACCAGCCATCACCTCCCGATCAGAAGCTGCTCTTCTCTCCATCTCGGTGGACAACTGTCTCTGCGTGCACTCACTGCCTGTCAGAAGTAAGTGCAACTGGGGCCTTAGTCAAACAGCATACGACATTAAACGACAATCGTTATCGTTCATCAGTCACTAATACATTTTCAACTTTATACCTCAGCGCGTAAAGTTGAAAATCTATTAAAAACTGCTAATCGATAACGAACGAAACAAACGAAAACGATCTGTGAACTTCAATAGATTTTCAACTTTACGGTCTGGGATATAAAGTTGAAAATGTATTGGTGACTGATGAACGATAACGATTGTCGTCTACTGCCGAATGCTGTTTGACTAAGGCCCCTGTTCAGAAATAATCTCGTAAGTCGTTCTATAGATCTGTGACTCGACAAGGTCCTCCGCCGAAGAAAATTCTACCGGTATTTTCGTGTGAAAATATCAATGAAAATATCGAAATTAATAATTCTATCGTACCCATATAAAGCCGACTTACGATTGCTTCTCAATGTGATTAAGGAATTGTGAACAAAGAATTTATAATAAGGTCGAGATGGACATTGGACATATAGTCAGAAGACTTCGGGATCACGCTGGATCGTTTCAAACAGTCCTGTTGGAAATCTAGGGTGGGCTATGTTCAGCAGTGGACATCTTACGGATGATGTGATGATCAATGTCCGAGATGGTTGTTTTTACGCCTTCCGAATTTTTCGTTGCAACATTAAGTTTATGAGAATATATTATTACTGTAAAATATAATTATGTGTTTGTTTGTCCACAGGTACTGTACCTGCCTGGGTTGCCATCCTTCTTATTGTATTTGTTCTATTCTGTACCTTCACGCTATGTTCCTACATGGGCATTTAACGATATATAAATATATTTATAATAAACATAAAATAAATGAAACTATTTCTTGTGTAAGTAATTCGGGGTTATGTTAGTTGTAATTTTATTGTAATAGGCAATTATGAATATTACGCTCATATACATATTATGTATGTATAAATAGGATTATGTAATTGAATTAAATGAGGTGCAATGTTGCAATACTTAAGTTTTTTTTTTTTTATTTCAACCTACGTACAAATACCTTACCTATATTACTTTATTAATGGCAGTACAAAATTCTGTAACATTAACGGGAAATGCCGTTGATAAACACGTTAATGGACGTTTACTCCACATCGAACTTTTAAAGAGTGTTATTGCGAATCAACGGGAAATGCACAGATAGATTGGGCCGATTTAACGGTATGGCACGGTATTTTATCCCATATGGACTGAGATATGCATGAAAATTGATTTTCAATTTAGAGAGAAAGCGATAAATCCACCAATAACATGGTGGGAAAATCACTCTGTCTGATAAGGGTCGACTGGGCTTTTATAATAAAATGAGCGGACTGTATAACATAGGGTTTATTGCTACAACTGGTACAAGAATATTACTAACAAAGAAATGACCCGAGCGGTCGCCGCGTGGTAGCCGAGTGTGCGGACCGCCAGCGGCGACCGGGCAGGCGCGGGTTTGGTTCCCCGAGCCCCGCGATCAACCGCGCATATGTGAGGCGCCGATACTGTCTCTTTTCTGCTTGTGTTCACAGCTGTGTTTAGTCAGTCATCAAGGATTCTGTCTATTTTCCATTTCTTTATCCTCCTGGCCTGTAATATTGAATTGATCGAAAAGCGACTACAGTATTTCCCTTTTTTTTGTTTTTTTTTCGTGCTAAAGTCATCAAATGAGTCCTCCCACCCCGGGCAGGGACGTGAGGGACTGTCAGGCTAGTACTGACTAAAATCCATGGTGTCCTTCGGTAGCCCTTTGGGTACCGGAGTCGCGGGATACGTATGTCCCGCAACAAAAGATTATGCGTCTATCACAAAAACTGCCGTATTTATTTCTACTAGGATGGGAACAAGATGTTATTATTTTATTAGTAAATATTATTGGGAGTTGATAACATTTCAAGTGGTGCGGATATCAAAGATCAAAGTTTAAACTGGGCGTATCTAGGTGACTGATAGCGATTTTAGGGCAACCCAACAGCTGCTGTAGATATTTTCTCTTGCTATTTTATTCTCTACCTATTTGATTTATATTGTTTTTATGTATTTGAAAAGCTCAGGACAGGCCTCAGTAGCATACATGGGCCAGAAGTGGATAAATACAGGCTGATGATGGGCATTTTACTTTGCTCCATTACTAAGAGATAATTATGCCACATGCGCACTTATAAATATCGTAACTACTTGCAATTAGTTTCCGCGGCAACGTAACAGTCTCCATTGCTGAAACTTAAGGGATTTGGGGATCAACCTGTTACGGTGGAAATTAATAATCGTTCCTTTAATCTATTTCGCTTTTTTTTTGTTATTAACCAAGCAACAGCCGAATTTGCCTATCAGAGTTTTTCCTACACACCACCTTATCTTCTACCTCAAATTCTCCAGCTCTCAGGTCTGCTGGAAGAAATTTCTTTTAGAAATAAGCAGTGCCTTTGTACTGTATTTTTTTCTCTTGAAATACTTTCCTGTAATGTGTGTGTACATAAATAAATAAGAAAGAAACAAAGGAAGGGTGTTACCTGCGATGACTGCTGCGTGAGGAAGCCAGCGATAAGATAGAGCTAACAATAAACAAGATGTATCTATGGTTGACAGAGCCCGGAGCCCGGAGGTGTAAAAAGTCGGTGAACGTCGAGTCCCTGAACGATTATAACCACAATTATGACGATTTTATTTTATGAGGGTAGACGAATGGAACCGCAGGTAGCGCTGTTGTAGAAATACGCAAATGACACGTCAAGGTCTGTAGGGCGAAAAATACAAACATTAACTCTCCCTTATTAATAAACGTGGACAAAATCCTTAAAAAAATTATGTTTAATCCGAAGATTAACTTGGACGTAACTTTAGTCCACGTTTATTAATAAGGGGGTAATAGACTAACAGCGACGCAACGGTTACGTGAAAAGGGCCTTAGAAAAATAAGGGACACAAATGAAAACAGTAAAATATTTTTCATAACATTTATTAATTACATCAAAACAAATAACATACTTGATGAACGCGCGCTCGACAATAGCAGTCATCGATTTAGACCGACTAGAGATCTATCAGTGTACGTAACATTATACGTTATATTTTACAACGGAAACTTTTAAATGAAGAAGATAGTTAACGACTCTAAAACTATTTTATAAAAAAAGCTCTTCAAAATATACAAAACGAGGAATGAGCGATTTTAAAATTTTATATTTCAGTAATTATATTATAAATTAACTGTATTTTATATATCCAAAATTTTATAATTTAAGCAACTTATATATATTTTTAGGAAACTAACAAGCGTACTTACGCTTTTACCAATTATAAATTATTTAAACGCATTTATCCTAAAATTTCTCAACAATGCACTATTTTACGCTAAATTTTCCTACCTAATACAAAATACTCATAAAATTTAACTATCTTCTCCTTTTCAAATAATATTTCACTTTACTATAACAAAGGTTTGCGAATGTTTGACAAAATGGAAGACTAAAATAACTTTAAAATACAATAATATGTGATGTCCCTTTATTGAAAAACATTTTCAGAGGAAGACTATGGAGATTCCCAGGATTTTTATATATAACTTTAAACCAAAAATATTAAGAAAGAAAAAACATCATGCTTGCAAAAAGTTTGTATACAATGTATATTGTATAGCTTTTTATTTCTAAACGACAGTAAATAACTATGTGTTCGAATTTGTAATAAGTTAATGTAGACATTTCACAAGCACAACGATGTATAATTTGCACCAACATCAACAGTTATACATCTATATTTCGTTTCATATAACTATATTTTAACTTACACTTTTGCTTAAGACTTCATAACAGTACATATAAATATCTATAGACATCATTGTATTTGGTGCGTTGCATCTAATCAATATATCAGTATAAAATGTTTGTAGATTTTTTTTTGTATACATAATGTCTATTTTGTATAATGTATGTATATCTGCATCATGGTCCCTGGTTGAAATACTGTATAGTGTATTTTTTTAAATAGACATAACGACCGCCATAAGACAAGGTGTTCGAAAAAATCTGTGTAAAGTTCATGATTGTTTTGATTATAAATTTGTGTGTTATGGCAATAATTATGTCGTGTCATCATGAGTAATGTCCTAAAGGCACGCTTACATCATCATGTCGGCCAATACCAAATTGATAGAACTCTATCGATATGCTTCATACACTAACATATACCTACATTTATTTAAATGGCACAAATATGTAGCATTCGACACTATAAAAAAACTCATATTTAATTAATAATAAATGTTCATAACATAATTTTAATAAACTCTTTGCTCTAACATCACATCAGTACAATTTCCTTATACACTTACAAAAAAAAAATAACTACTACATTGATTAATATGTATATTCAGTTACATATCACAATCATATACAACATATAAAAATATACTTTACATTATGTGAAGTGGTCTTTTGTGTATACTTTTGAGTGGTACTTTCGTTGTGTTAAGTCAGACACTTGTATATTGATACAGTTTGTATATAATTTAATATTTGTGTTCGTTGCAACGGAAGCATTTCAAGGTTTTGTGAAGGATTTTATTCTGAATGTACAAAAGTTGGCGTGGCGGTAGACGGATAGTCAGAGTATATAATTTTCATTTACTAAAGATTGTAATAATTTTTTAATTATGAAAAAACCCAATTTAAAATGTATAGATACATTCAAAGTGATACGCTGACTATATTCGCCATTTTTGAGTAACCAGTAAATTATATTAAAATACTGCAGACAGACATGACTCGATAGCAACGTTATTAATATGAATTTTCATTCTGAATTACCGATAAAGGTTACTAAAAGTAGTCATATCTAACTGCAGTCTACTAATTAGGAAATGTTACTAAAATTAAAAAATAATTTTGGATGCTATTTCGATGTTATTAATGTTAAAATTTCAGTAACATCACCTAAACCCTAACCCTGATTCTTGAAAAACCCGTAAAAGAAATGATAATTTTATTGTATGCATCAAAAATTTTCAAGACTTTTTAGGATTCTTTAAATATCTAGACTTTGTTGGGCATGCATTTGATAATTATGCCTGAATTGGAATCCTGTGTAACCTATGTTATTGGAGAGATTAATGGTTACTTAGACTAGTATCGGATCACGGCTGGCCACCAGCTGTGATTGATGGAGACTGAACTGTTCGGGACACTTGGCCCCAGAGTGGGCGCAAGTCCTGCACTAGTGGAGTACTGTGAGCGGGGTCGGCTGCCACAGACGAACACATCGACTCAATCAACAGGTATTACCGACGCAGTTGTTGCTGTAGAATGCTGTCCAATTCTGTAGTTTCACTAAATTCACGTAATCTGAGACAAAATTATAAATCGTAAATTATCATTTCTAATACAGACGGGGATATTTTAACAGAGGACCGCTCGACGCCTTCTATAAATACTCAAACATGACACTATTTACAATAATTCGATATTCGTGCATACATACATTTACATACACGATCACGTACATTCAGTTTCTCAAATACATTATACATACAATTGATTCCGATTAGTTTGAAATCTTTAAGTTACACAATAATTCATGTATAAGATCTAAAATTCACACTTCTAGAGTATATCGTTATAATAAATATAGGATTTGTCGATATAATAGTCGGTGTAGGTGTATACTTATAGATAGTACATTAATATAACAAATGTCTGGTATATCCCCATATAATAAATACGTATGTAACTACACACGACGATTCCAAAGTGTTCAAACAATTGATTTGCCCTGTAATACTGACTCACATGATGAATTAATTGACGTCCAAACACTTTACTAAGGACAACTTGACAATCATAATAACACAATCATTCATACATCCGGAGATTATATTTTCTATTCTAAATACTTTATTTTCTACGTTGACATCCATTAAATATTCACATAAAAACTGCTTTTGAGCCCTCGACACAAGAAATGCATTCAGTAGGCAAAGTGTCCCGCGCCTGCGTCCGGTATCGGCGACGCGGGCCTTACACTGCAATCAATAAAATTGGTCATTCGTTAGCAACAACTATTATCATTGCAGACTGACATATGCAAGTAGTATTGTACAGGAAATCAATCAGCTATTATAACAAACAACCAAATTTTGATTCACAACTCAAATTCAATATACCAAACAAAAATTGATACAAATTAAAATTAAAAATAAAGTTGCCATGTTATAATTTATTAATTCAAAATAGTATCACCTTTTTTGAATTAATAAATGATTTAGTTATAAAGCTAAAATTGTTGCAGTTATTATAAGAATGTTTAACAAATGATAATGCAAGAAAGCCTCGTAAATCCGAACCCGAAACGTAATCAATGAACTTTGACTTACAATAATAAACTAAAGTACGTACTAACTTACTATTTACAATATATTTACAATGTTTATATCCTAGAGTAAATCCGAACATCGTAAGCTGATTGTAGTTCGGATTGCCGCGGCTGTCTGACTAGTTATAGTATACGTCCATGTACTCACCCTGATCGAAGGTGCTGGGGTTTATGTACGAGAGGAGGTCCTGGTCGCTCATGTCCGTGAGACCCTGTACCGGTGCCGTCATCTCCTGGGTCACGGCCTGCGACACGGCTTGCGAGACGGCCTGAGACACGGCCTGGGTCACGGCCTGAGACACAGCCTGCGACATGGCCACGAGAGGAGTCTCTCCTGCAGGCTCGGCGGGAGGCTGCGCAGAGTCCGTCGTCTGCATCCCGCTCGAGCCGGCCGCGCTCTCAGTGGTCAATATATTAGCGGTGTTGATCGCGGACGTCACTAGAGCGTTCATGGTCGTGTCGGACGTGAGGATCTCCGCCGCCGCGTTCAGTATCATGGACTTGACGGCCGCGGGCGGGGTCTTCACGGACGTCAGTTGCACCTGGTCCTGGATCATCATGAGCTCGTCCTGCGAGGGTCCGGCCGGCATCACGATGCGCTGCGAGTTGTCGCACAGCATGCTGGGAGACACCTGCGGGTTGAGGATCACGTCCGGGGACATGGAGGACGCGGGCAGCGGCGGCAGCAGCTCGGCCGCGCCGGGCCGCCCGGCCACCGCGGCCGTGGGCGACAGCAGGATGTCGGCGGCGTGGCTGGCGCCGGGCGGGGACGTGGAGGAGCCCGACAGGTGGTCGTCCACGCGGGAGTTCACCAGCTCGTCCAGCTTGGTGTTGTCCGGGAGGATGGCGGCCGTGGCCTTCATGGCGTCCTCCACGAGCGCCTCCATGTGCGCGGACTGCTGCGCCAGCCTCTGTTCTATCTGACTGGTGCCCATCTCCAGCTTGGTGATGGCTCCGAAGGGGTTGAAGGTCTCCTCCTGTCTGCTCTGCATCTGGTTGTACACTATCAGTCTTTGCTCGGTCTGCTGCATGGTGGTGTCGCTGATCATGAGCTCGGGGTTGAGTTTCATGTCGGTCTCCAAGGGGTCCACGCTCTTGGATGAGATGAGCTGTCTCATGGAGTCTATGGGCTGCATCATGTTGGGGTATATCTGCGGCGCGTTCTCGTCCGAGTTGAAGATGGCGGCGGTGACACTCTCCACCATCTTGTCAGTCTGCACCTGGTTCTGTATGGCCTGCAGCTGCTGGGTGAAGGACGCGAGCGGGGAGGGAGGCTCGCTCTGTGCGGGAGTGCTGGGAGACAGTTTTATGTTGTCGTAACCGCCCACGAAGTTCACCTAGTAAACGACATTTAATTTTATTATTTAGAATTGTTTTCTGTAGATTTTTTTCCTGGTTTACAAGTAAGTTCCTGTAAAAAAAATCAGAGAGACTAGTGTACCTGGCTCTGTGTGTCCCGGGACATCTCAGACTTGAGCCTGAGGTCCACAATGTTGAGTTCGTCGGACATGTTCATGGGCTTGTCCGGTCCGTCCGCGCCGCACGACGACTCTCCGCCGTCCGCCAACGAGTGCTGGCTGGTTTCATCTGTAACCTGACACAACAAACAGCTTGCATGTTAGTATTTTTCTTATTTTTTTTTAGACTTTAGCCTACTTTCACTATAAACCGTCGTTGATTAGATTAGTTCGTTTTAGAACGAACCCTGCATTTAGCTCTAAAATTAAACATCATTCTGTCTCTGTATATTTAAAACGAAAGGCAGAAATAGAACGATGTTTTAATTTATTAGAGCTAAACGTGTACTGAATATTTTGTTGTGAAAGCAGGCTATAGGCGTAGAGAAAAATGGTTAAAATTTCGTACGAAAAACAACGCCATTTTTTCATTAGGAGGGAACTATCAAGCTCTCAAAAATGGCCCTGTCAGCAAAATTAGGACGTTTATTATGCTGAGTTTGATTCGTATATAAAATTTTGATATTTTTTCATGCCAATGGTCTTTCTTTGCTATGGATTAATGGTGATATTGTGATGCACAAGTCTACTGAACTCACTCTTTTGAAATGTATATTTTGGGCTGGCAAAGAATCAATGCCTATGACGCTGTCAAGAAGTTGTTCGATGGTAGTGTCGATTTTCCTTTTCTTCTATTTAAAATAAATAAAAATGTTTTTGTTCAAGTAAGATCCTACTGGAAGTCCTCTAAAAGAGTGGGGTTGGCTCTTTTCGAAAGATTTCGGTCGGACACAAACCAAGTGCCGTCCAAAGAGAAGATGGGAAGATTTTCCTCGCTTTGGTGTTAACACCTGGGATACAGTAAAGGTACAAAATTAATATTCTATCTCAATCCAAGTCCTAATTCGTTTTCTTTGAGAGCTGTTTCTGATTGGGTATTTTTTCTTGGTTAGACAAATTTGGTCGTAGATTGGTTACGGGCAAAGATCGGGATTAAGAAAGCGACCGAGATAGATTATTAATTTCGTAATGGTATTGTAAGAAGACGTTACTTTGGTAGGTATAATGTCCTATTCAATTATTGAATAAAATCTTGGTTTCTCTAATTAGATGTGTTGCTGGAGAGTTTGTTTCTCCACTTCTTCCTAGCCAAAACTAGGCCACTAGGAAGTGTCGAAGGGGGGTGCTTTGGGGGGACTGTCTTATGTAAAAATTAACCTTCAAAAAGTGCTGATAAATCAGCCTATTTTGAATAAATGACTGATTTTGATAAGAGTTTTAGTAATGCTGCAGCTGAGTCGTTTTGATTTATATCAATCAAAAGGTCGGTAGCTTTTGCCTGCAACTTTGTTTTGTTTGATGTATTTATGGGACTTTGCTCTGGACGATCTTTTTTATCATCATTTTTTGACTCTCCAAAATGCGTCTTAATAATCCAGCTAGAAACCTGAATAAACTTGATACTTATATTTTAAACACTTATTTTAGATAATTTGAAGGGAGAAGGTAGAAGGAATAATGGTAGGGAGAAGTTTGGTTGTTGGATGTATAAATGTAATGAATAATATATGAAAGAAAAAGGGGTAAATGATAAGGGGGGAGAGTGCAAGAAGAATAATGGCAAAACGGGGAAATGATGATCATGATGATTAGAGACATACCTCGCTCTTAAGTCCTTGCGGGGAGTGCGGGTCTGGCACAATGATAGAAGGCCTGCGCACGGGCAGCGAGGGCGGAGGCATCATGCCTCCTCCCCACAGCAGCACGGGCCGGGCTTCTTCACCACCTAACAACAGACACGCGTCAGTAGGGCTTCGGAGAGACCCTGACACACGTACCGACCCCGCCCTACACACGCTCCGACACAACTGGTTCGAACACATTGCCTACGGAAGATACGCCTGTGTCGTGCTAACCTAGTTTTAATTTTAGGTTCACAGGCATCGAATTTAGTCTCCAGTAACTTCAGTTTTCACGTCCACATATAGACTTTGATAGCAGATTTGTTAGCTATATCAGAATCTGTGTGTGGACATGAAATTTTGAAATCTTTAGAGACTAAAGTTGGTGCATGTGACCAGGTTAATGAGACAATTAAAAATGTATTAGTTTAATTAGACACGTGATTTGTCTTTGGATACGTCTCACGTGTTGAAAAATATTGTGTCACGTTGGCTTTCACTATTCTAGGCGTGTATTCCACAGTAAATGATGTTTTTCTGTTAGTCAGAAATGTATAAAAAAGAAACGTTTTTTATAAAATACAAATGTATTTTTTCCATTTTATATTTAATTATTCTTTGTATTTTTAATATTTTTGTAAATATTAAATCGTGTAGTATATGTAAAAAAAAATACATAAAATATTTTAATGATAAAGATGAAATTAAAATAAGAATCGATAACGAAATCATAAGACATGAATGACTCACTGAAATGTCACAACATAAAAATTAATCAAAAATATGTACTCTTATCTTTTATGTTTACTGTTATCATTCAAGTAAACCAGATTATAATTATCAGATAACGGTACTATAGCTTCGAATGACACATCGAAGTGTTGATCGACAAATTGATGTGTCGAAAGAAGCTTGACAGTAGTACTCTAGATTTCTGAACGATTATCATTTGTCTGGTCTTCCAACGTTTGGCAGACTACAGACTGTCTTGCTTAGGCCTTTCCTTCAAGTAAAATCGTTTTGGTAAGAGTAGAACGTTTCTGGTTTACGTCGTGTAAATCTTTTACGTTTTCAGCGCGAGGTATAGTTTTTAATTACTCTTTGTTATGAATCATTTATTTGGCATATGGCTGCATAATATTTGACATAAGGTTGTCTAAGACATCAGTTTGATTATTTTGTAAATGTAATTTTCATAACTGTTATCTGAGTCAATTAATAGTATTTGAGTTTTAATAAAATCACCAGGCGGCACATTGAAAACGGTCAAAAATTTCACAGAAGAAATAGCTTCACTTAAAATTCTAGAACCAGTTATATCGGAGTTAACATACAATAATATACAACATAGGGTCGGTACGCAACAAAGTACTATCTAAAGTGTGGGGGGATGTGGAGTCTGTCCTACGCGAAGGTCAGTGTAACTGGCAAGTGAGATCTGTGTTAAAGTGTTTAAAGTTCATTTTCCATTGACTTTGCGTCGTCTTTGGATATTTTTTTTTTCATTGTGTGTTTTTTCTGTATTGTGTTTTGCTTGCTTGTGTGTGTATAGTGCACTGTCGACGGGATAACATAATTTTTTTTACAGGGGCCTTTCATTTATACTAAGTTAAAGTTAAATATCTGTTCTTTTCGTTTTAATTCAACTCTGAAATAATAAAATGTTTACCTAGGAGACAAGAAAATAGATCACTTTAAAACTATAGTATATGCAAAATAAGGTATAACATCGACAGTGCGTACAAGAATGTTCAAACAAATTTGTATCAGTGTGTTTTTTCTGTGTGTAGTGTATGTATGGGGGTGTGTGTGTATGTATGGGTGAGTGTGTGTGTATGTAGTGTGTGTGTGTGTGTCAGTACCGTGCTGGCGCGGTCAGCGGGCGGCGGCGCGCGTCGGCGGAGCTCGCTACCTAGACAGACCTAGCTTGAACAGAAGGGAAAAAAGAAAGAGTACGCAATTCGCGCATCAGTCGTTTCTTCCAAATATCTATATAAATATATATCTTAACTTTCAGTATTATTATCATATAACTATGTACCGCAGTGTTATATACATGCTTCAGTAAATAAGCGTGGTTAGATCCAAGCAACATGTTGTTACAGAATGCAATAAGGCAATCAAATGTTTTTTTTTAGTTTCACTGTGCCGCTTACGCCTTTATTCTTGTGGTACAATTTGCTTTTTTTTCTCTTTTATAAGCTTTGCTGTGTATTATCTAATAATCTTGTTAGACAACATGGCTCTACATTATTTTTAAATGTCGTTTCACAAGACATAAACGCGTAATCGATACATACTAAAAGCTAAATGATACTAAATATTTCTAAAGCAAATTCAGTTTTAATGCAATGCTTTCAGATTCCAGATTACAATGTAAAATTAATTAATACTTTTATATCACAGTATAATTTATGTTAGTTTACAATGGTATTAAGCAATATTAGATAAAAAGCAAATAAGTAGCTTTGCAAGCAAAATTTTTTTCCACAAATGAAACATGCAGGGACAAAGTTTATTACAATAAAATACAAGTTAAATCTATTTTCATAAATAAATAATATTGACCAGGTCTGTCGGTCTTTTGAACGTAACTCGAAAACTGCTGGATGGATTTTGATGTATAACCACAACAGATTCGAGAAATGTGTTTGTATTGTTATTACGCGGTTAAAACTAATATTTTGAGAAAACTTATCGTTAAACAAGAAATAGAACGGAAGAGATGTAGAATTAATGAAGAAGATAGATAGAAAATAATAGAAAGGTATGAATATCAATGATTTAAAATTTAATGATAGTATTCGTTACTCGTTAAAGATTTACAAATTACTATATTATTTTAAATAGCAGTTTACTTTTGTAAAAAGATAATTTATTTTTTTCTTTGTCCATATTTAATGAAAATAATGTTAACTGGAGATAACAAAAACTGCTCAAATAATAATAATTTCTATATATAAACCAAATATTTCTACAGTATATGTTTTGTGGAATGCAAGAAGCTAATAAAAAATATATATTCTAGACGTTTTTAACTATTTTCAAGAATTCGCAGGCTTTTGAAGAATCCCCAATTTACATTGACACATACATTTCAATGTGATTTATGAAGAACACAAGTTAACAAAAGCCTTGCACTATTTGACAGCAATTTTGTATTGCACACAATGTATAAGCGAATGTTAATATTATTATGTTCATGCTTATATGGAGGACATCTAAACATTGTATAGGACGTAACGATTTTAACTTATGAATATGTACGATATGCGAAAATGCGCTTTTTAATGACAATGCGTGTTGGTGTAAACCAAATTTTTTTGGTAATACAAAAAATTTAAGAAAAAAAAGTAGTTGGGATTTTTTTAGATGTAAAAAAAATCGCAACCACTTTTTTTATCTGAAAATTTTACATATACACATCTTTTTTTTTATTTTACCTAAGCATTTGTACATTGCTTGGGAATAAAATTACCTATCATAACGAGTTTTCGGCCTTATTTATACAATTTATAGCAAGAATACTCTGTAAGTACACCTTAACGCACTTGGCATTAAAAAGCTCCTATATCCAAGCACACCCAAGCATATGAAGTAAGATGTATGTAGTGAGTTGTTACCTTGCGTGTGGTGTCGCGAGCAGTGCTGCGGGCCGGTGTCGTGCGCGGGCGGCGTGTAGTAGAACGAGTGCGGCTCAGACGCCTTGCCGCCCGAGCGGACGAATAGCTGGACGCACACCGCTTCCGTGATGTCGCGGTGCAGGTACGGCGGGACGCAACATACTAGGTGGGTCTGGAACAAGAAAAAAATTTAGGGTTTTATCAATACTATTTGATGCCTAGATGATGAAGGAGGGATGCGGAGGGCACTTTAAGACAACAGACCAGACATCCAGACCCAGACATCGTTAATTCTTCGGTGTTTTTCACTATTAAAAATTTTCGACTAGCAACTATCTTCTTTTGTGGTTAAGTTAAAAGAAGGCAAAAGCGAGTAAGAAAATATTATAACCCCTTTATTAGGATAAGTAAGGTTATATTTTATCATCATCATCGGTTATATGGCATCACAGGCCCTCAAAACAGGGCCGTTGGCATGCCTGAAAGGCCCTCATAATTGCGTTCACGTCATCTTTCAGATGATTTTCAAACGTGACTGATTACACTATCAGTTTAGAAGTATCCACTTAAACACAAGAGTCAAACAAACTAGACCGTGTTACTAGACGATTGGAATTCTCTTGAGACATTGAGCTCTTCAAAAAACCTTGAGGCAATTTTTTCAAAGTATTTTGATATCGGCCCCAAATGAAATATTCGCAGAAGCGACGAAAGGTGGAGTAGGAAGGTTCTCGAATGGAGACCGCGTGTAGGTAAGCGTAGGATGGGACGTCCCCCGGTAAGATGGACCAATGACCTAAAGAAGGTGGCATTGGCTGGATGAAAAAAGTAGGAGATCCTGAGCTGTGACGATCCCTGGGAGAGGCCTATGTCCAACAGTGGACTACAATAGGATGAAATGACGGTGAAATATTTAATTACCTGTTGTAAAAACTCCTTGTCGGGAGCCACTTCTTCCTCCCAGTGCGTCCGTCCGTCTTGTCTCTGACAGAACACGACACGCGTCTCTTTGAGGAAGTTCTTGCCAAGGAGGTACAGTTCCAGGCCTCCGGTGGCAGGACAGGAAACTAAGGACTTGCGACAGACCTCAGGAACTCCTGGTGGTTGAGCTGTAGAAGAAATACAAGTTATACAAGTGAAATCACATTTGTATGGTTGTTCCATTTTGTTTCTACGTGTTAAATCATCAAATCGTCCATGTCCTCCCGCCTTAAGTGGAGTAGAAGGGATTATCAGACTCGTACTGACTAAAATCTAAGGTGTTACTTCTTTGACCCTTTAAGTTCTAGAGTCATGTTTACCTGCATAGAGAGTCCCATGACTATGGTTTTTCCCTCGATTGTAAATTAGCACAATAATTATTAAGATAGCGATTTTGTGTATTTATTCTTCGTTATTGAGTTTCTTCTGCAATGTGGTGAAAACAAGAAGAAAAAAAGTGAGCTAAATTTTCGATTAGTTTGTTTACAGATCAGAGGATAGGGACTACTTTTGCAGAATTATATTTTGATAATATAATGCAATAATAATCATAATATAATATCAGTAATCGTTATCTAGGTAGCATTAAATATTATGCAATTTCCGGACAATAGCTGTTTTACCTTGAAATGTAGTCCGTTTATCGAAATTATTCATGCCTTTGTTTTGTTTATTTAAAATTGATTTGAAATGAAATATTTTGTAATATGCTACATTAGCCAGTTTTTTTTTATAGTATTTTAATTTATCGCGGCACAAAAACAAACCAGCATTTTGCTATTCAAAAATATCAACTGGACATTTTTGTTTCTTACTTTAGTTTATAAAAAATAAAAAAAAAGAAACAAGAGAATTTAAGATAATACAGGGTTACTAGTTAAGTCGACCTATTCCCTTCGTGGGGTTAAAGTAGACATCATTCTTGACTGAATTTACTATGGGAACCCCTATCCTAATCCTTACCGTTTTTGAGTTATTAGACTTTTAATATTTTTCAAAAATATTCCACCTCTGTGTCTTAAACTGGTTATTGTAAGAATTTTACGACGTTTAGGACGCTAAAGTGATACTTTTTCGATAGCTTACGAACGACTCATTCTATTAAAGCCAGTACATTTGATAAATTACTCAAGCCTTGGGAAATAAATGGCTGTAAAGTTCAAATATTGAATTTTTTTGGGAGCTACCCTTGTCTTTCAGGTCAGATTTCTCAAAATAAGTGTACGGTACTAGATGTGCAGATTGCAGCAAAAACACTGCTGTCTCATTAGCTTTCTAAAATGATACCACAATATCCACTTTTATTAAGAATATGGCCGAAAAATAAAGGTTGATACTGACAAGGTGGTTTTTTAACCAAACTCGTCAATACACTTTTTACCGATTACATTAGAAGAAGGAGGTTCTAAATTCGAATTTAAATTTCTATTTGTCAATCGATTTCCTCCACTTGCAGTTTTATTATTCTTACTTACTCTGTAGCGGTTTTTTTTTGTTACTTATCGCTATGTTATTCTTGTTTATTCTTTCGCTGTATAAGTACATAACTCTACCTAATTCCGACCCATGGTTGTGACAAAACACAACGAATTGGCCATGCGAGAGGTATTGAGTCAAAAAGCTAAGGCCACGTAATGATATCAAGAAAAAATCGTAACAAAGAAGATACATGAAAAAAAAAACAATTTACAATTAGCGGAGAAGACATTTCGGTGGGAGAAGATCATCCACATTAAAAAAAACACAGTCGAATTTAGAATATGCTCTTTTTTTTTGAAATTCGTCGAAAACTTATGTAACGGAAAACTTGTTCGTACAGAACAAGTTTTGTTAAAATACCTACCACCTTGTCAGTATCAACCCTTATTTTTCGGCCATATTCATAATAAAAGTGGATATTGTGGTATCATTTTAGAAAGCTAATGAGACAGCAGTGTTTTTGCTGCAATCTGCACATCTAGTACCGTACACTTATTTTGAGAAATCTGACCTGAAAGACAAGGGTAGCTCCCAAAAAAATTCAATATTTGAACTTTACAGCCATTTATTTCCCAAGGCTTGAGTAATTTATCAAATATACTGGCTTTAATAGAATGAGTCGTTCGTAAGCTATCGAAAAAGTATCACTTTAGCGTCCTAAACGTCGTAAAATTCTTACAATAACCAGTTTAAGACACAGAGGTGGAATATTTTTGAAAAATATTAAAAGTCTAATAACTCAAAAACGGTAAGGATTAGGATAGGGGTTCCCATAGTAAATTCAGTCAAGAATGATGTCTACTTTAACCCCACGAAGGGAATAGGTCGACTTAACCAGTAACCCTGTATACATTAATCTTGTTGCTGTGACAAAAGGCATCCTACGGCGTTGTAAAAGAGTCTGATATCCCTATCACTTCAGGAATTGAAGATATTGAAACCCCAAAAAATAAATGAGTAAGATGTAACTCACTGCATATGATCTGCGTGGAGCAGACTTGCAGCGTCTCCACATGTCCGGCCGCGTTGACGATGTCGGTGCGGAACACCATGCGGCAGCGGGTGGACTTTTTCTTGCCGCGGGAGATGTGAGCCGCGCCGCCAGCACCGCCGCCACCTCCTCCACCGAGGGTCTCGCCGAATCTGTGCTCCACGTCTACATTGCGCTCCTGGAAGTATCATGAAAATGATTAGTAGTGGAATAGAAATGAGAAAGGAATACTTTCGAGAGAAAAGTTAGTAGGGGAATAAGAATTTTGTAAAATACCTTTGGGACAAGATGCATTTGGAGCTGAATAACGATTTGAAGATTTAGTAATGGCAATTCAATTGCCTACAGGGTTCCCGAAAAGGTGGGTAATTTAATTCTGACACCAGAAATTGACTATGTGGCAGACGGATTGAAAGAGAATCACATGAATATAATTACTAAGATTCTTTGAAGAAACACTTGAGCTGTCGAATCAGTGTGAATTTCAACAAAGAATTGCATCAGATAGAAACCACAATATACAAACATGGACATTGTCAATGATAGCATTGCAAAATTGGAAGTGAAAATATACCAGAAAATATTCAAGGGAACTTCCACTCTACCTTCAAAAAGATAAGATACATTATCCTATCCCACCTGGTCTCCCAACTAACCTTGAGTATCCCAACGCAGTCGCAAGTGACCTGCCAGTTCTTAGCCGGCTCCAGGTCGATCTCGATGATGACCGTGCCATCTTCCTTCCTCTCCTTACAAGGAGTGGAGTTCTTGCCGGAAACTCGACACGCTTGGTAGAACATGTGAGGTGCTACTCTACCTGTGTCTGTGCCTATGTATACCTGGAGAAAAGAAAAAAGTCTGTAAGTCGAGTTTGAGTTTAAGCCAAAAAGAATTTTTTGTGAAAATCTGTAAGTCTGATTTGAAATGATATTTCTCTAAGGACAAAGACCCTCGTGCAATGTCGAGACAACAGCATGTCCAATAGATTTTCAACTTTATGCTCTAAGCATGAAAATCCACTAAAACAAAACTGCAATTTAGAAGATGCGTAAGCGCCACATCCTTAGAGGATAGATCTGGGTGTACAGATTGAGAGGGTTTGATGTAAGAAAGTTGCTGCCAAAGAAAAATTTTGAACACAGAGATAACGAGAAATGAAGTGCCGTGGCAATCCTGATATTTTGGAAAGAAAAAATTTCGGCTTTCTGGAGAATTACCCCAGACGCTTAACCAATTGAGTATGCTCTTTGAACTCACAACAACAGACCATGCATATTTTATGAGGGTACATTTATCGTAAGTAAAGCAACAATGTCAGCTAATTAACAAAAATGAAAACGAAGCTGACTGCTCAGGGTGCACTGATCAATAAAACTATAAACTATTGCCATTTGCTAATGCAAATAGCTATCCATCTAACATATTAAGTATTTAGCTTAATGAATCAGTATTAAAATATTCCACATTGCAGACCCTTCTCAATTACAGCGATGGTAAATCCAACCGCAGTAGTTGATCGCGATCGGCTTTCATCTCACGACTTGATCTTATCCATTGATTCATTGCCGTGCATTTGTTGACCTTCGACTTTCAAGGAATCTAAGGATATGGTCGAAGTGTCTCAACTTATGACATCCGTGTTTAAGGGTCTTAAAATATCTGTATTTTTTAAATCCAAGGAAAGACATCGTAGATGAAGGGTTTTGCCAACGGATGAGTAGACAAGATGACAAAATATGGATAGATTTCTATCGACTCGAGATTGATCATGAATAAAAGGGAGAAAAAAAATTATAACCTTCAGTAGTCTACAGTACAGACCCAATATTACAAGATTTGAAATAAAATAAGTGCGTAATATGGGAGTTATGAGTTTACGAGCATGAGGCATGAGAACTGACCTGCAGTACAGCTGGTTTGTCGTAACCAACTAGTTTGACGGTCGGGAAACCATTCCCGGAATTGTCTTTGACAGCGCCTCGGCTGCCTTCAGTCTGATATCTAGAATAGGAATGCACATTTTAGCGAGCTTTAGACTTAATGGAACCTTCAGCCTTTAAGAATACGGCCAAATATTATGCTCAGGGGAAGATATTTTCATCCCTCTTGCATGATTTTGTTATAGCCAGGTTGATTTTAAGCCCAGATTCTTCAGAAGGATTTCAACCAGGTTCGAGTAAAGGTATTACAATAGTTACCTCGCTCTATGTTGTGTTTCGGGCTGGCACAGTATCTGTAGCTCCACCGTGCCGTCTCTCGACCTGCTGGATAGCGGCGCTGCTAACCCTGGTCTGCCACCTTGTGCCATGGCTGCTAGTGCCCTTCTCCGGGCCATAGCCTGTGCCAATTTACCTCCGTACTTCCCCCCCAGTTTGCCCCCTAATTTGCCACTAGCTCCAACTAATTTCCCACCTCCGGGGTACTTGTTTGCCAATTTACCCCCGCTGCCCAGTTTCCCGCACGATCTGTAGGGGTCCTGGAATCTCTTGCCGGGTGTTTCAGCAATGTTTGGACTAGATATACTGCAACCCGCTCTCATTCTGTAAAAAATCAGTCATTGCTATGAATTATCGTGGATTAAAGTTCCCGTAGTTATATTCCACATCTTTGTGGATACACCTTGTATTAGTCACTACAATGTAAGCTTATAATTATCCAATCACAAAAATTAAACACAAATGAATGTGTATTCATCGTTATCATGGTCAATAAACAATTAGCGAAACATTTGTAAGTACACACCATCAGTGCGTCACAAGACGAACACACAGACGAGGCGACAATTACATGCGGTGAACATGCGGATTTATGCTCGTGACAATGCACAACGCTTTTCAAGCAACCAGTTATTAGAACCACTATTCATGTCAACAAAGACGGTAAAAACACTTCACTTTAAATGAAATCTTCGATAGGACACTCTGGAGTCCCCGGATCTACCCGTATCAAGGATCCGTGCTTTTCTTGATAATTCAAATACAGGTTAGGGACATAGACACCAAACTATGAATGAATGTTGAGTACGATCCAATGTTACCTTCAAGAACAGAATGTTCTTTAATAAAAATCAACGTACACGGGAGCGGGTAGGGTCGGCGCGAGCGTAGAGGCGGAGGCGTCGGGCGGCGCGGGCGTGGACGAAGTGTCCGCCGCCGCGCGAAAAGCGTACGCGTCGTTCGCGTCGTCGCATTCTAGCTTAACCGCCGCTTCTGTGTCCCCACGTCGTCTTTTCAACTCCGGGTGTTCCCACTCCTCCAAAGTGTCCGATAATCTGCACACGCCATTAACGGCTTTAGTTAAGAAGTGATTCAAGTTATTCCCACCATAGACCATTTGTCGCTTTCCAGAGAGGCTATTGCAAGGTTATCTTCAGTATGCTAATGAAATAGTGATTTTTCAAGGAGACATGCTATAGCGAATTGAAATTCAAGCAGTTAAGTTGTAAGGAATCGTAATGTTGCTCAATAACGGCTTGATCTAAAGCTTACATTTTGTGCTACAAATAGAAAGCAGGCCAGAGCGCCAGCATCTTAAAACTTGACAGGCCAAAATAAATTTAATATTAATTAATAACTATTAAGTAAGGCGGCTTGACGATGAAGTAACAGGGCGATGCGTGTCAAGCGACTCACGCGCACGTGCGCCGAAACGTGCTAAAAATATATTAGCGTGTGGTGCGTTAGCACAGCGTGAACGTCTGATTGATCATGTAGAGTGTAGTAGACCAATTTAACCTAGTGTACAATGTTAACTGTTAAATTGGTTGCGGATTGGTAACAATGATCACTGAACAATGCAGTGCTACGAGTGTATTATAGGTGTTGCTTGGACTGATAGAAATCTGTTCATTATATGTAAAGAATTTATGAACTTAATATAAAGGAGCTCATAGAAATACTTTAGAGGATTAGTAAAATGAGAAGCGAAATTTTATAACAAATATAAAAGAATCAAAAGCAACAATAAGAAAGGTGTAGATTTAAGAGCTCGTCTCAGCAATTTTATAGTTTGCAGGAAATCCGTTTATTCTTTACAAACACGCCTCTTCAGGTAAACTAATGCAAATGACTAAGCTAGTCTTCAACAGAATGCATACTAATTGAATTAATTAATATGCAAATGATTTCAAGGGACAAGATGGGCGTACAACGGAAACTTCTTCACTTTATAAACTATTAAAGGTTGTTTTACCACATACGGAAGAGAAAGCGTACAAATTACTTGTAAGCGGTACATTTCGGCAAGCAAGAGATGATTGGCCGGACAATTTTCATTAGTTCGAGTGTTGAAATGTGAAGGGAACAAGTTTGGTTAAAATTGTTGTGATGTCAGAGAATGAACACATTTTTGATCCCGTCAGTAATAGCTTAAGCTTAGAAGCAGTAATAGTGATGAAAATGAAAAGTCCGACGCTGTAGATGGCGTAATCGGAACCGAACAGAAATAGCAAAGTCATCTTCAAAAATATTCTATTGTATGGACAACAAGTCTTTTGGACCGGCTCAGATTCTGGTCTATTAGGATGGTGACTGCCTGAGACATTGATTACTACAACATCATACTCAACAGATATGTTATGTCTCTTCATAGTTCTCATTCTTCTGGCAGTGTGCCCAGTATGTATTGACACGTAATTGCCGCCTGATAATAGTAATTTAGGCTTCAACTCTGAAGAAGTATACGTTACTATCCGAGCGTCTACTTCACACGGAACTATCTAGTATATCTGATTCAACATAGTAACGCCGTCTGCCCTTGACCTACACCCACAGGCCTGTGTATTTTAGTTTCAGTTTATGTTAGTAGCTAATGTGTATGATTTGTTTATCGTGTGATTTCCTAGCGTATCATCAATCATGGCAGTCAGTAAATATGTAGTAATAAACATTGGCTACTCTTGTAGTTTGCTAGAAATGGTTATTGGTTAGTTAGCTGTTATCATTTCAATTAGTGGATAAGCTACCAACATACCTAATACTTTTTTGGACAACCCCGCCACACAATTCCCAAAGCACTGCAAATTCTGAAAGCCAGAATCAACAGCAAGCACCAGAAATACGCCGAAGCCGAATCTAATTCGATGCGATGAAATGAATGTAAAAGCTTGCAGGAAATTATTTGTATAGCAGCTGCCAATCTTTGTTTTATATTACACAAGCTGCAGATTAGAACAAGTTCTCTGGATTATATACAATTGGTATGAAACATTAAACAGTATTAAAATTACTTTGTGAGAAAGTCGAACACACTAGGTATGAAAAGAAAAGAAGGCCCGGCATTGATGAAGAAGCCGAGTTAATCAATAAAATATTTATAATTATTGATCAAGGAAATATACCACGAAAAGCAGCAAAGGCAGGAGGCATATCAATTGGTGGAACAGGACTGCTAATTATGATGATAACGACTGAAAGGCGCTTTACAAATGAGACTATCCCTTTCATCAGGTTTGATTTTGAAGCTAAGTCACCTAAATTCTGTATTATAATGAAGAAACATTATAAACTCAAGGGCCAAATTACGACATCACTCATAAAAAGGCCATTGACACCACATTCAATATTTCGTGGTGTTTTTCGCAATTGAGTATTACGTGAACAGTTAGTTGCGTAGTGACGATCTTATGTAATTCGTATAACTGGTGTGTGTTCTGTGTCGTTATGTACTCTACTATGTATTATATCATAAGTGTTTGTCAAATTGTTTGTTGGTAAACAGTTAAGTTGTTAATTGTGTTATTTGACCTTTGTTTTGAAGGTGTTTGAAGTAAAGTCTACAGTAATCTTGTGTTTCGATATTGCATGGTTTCCTTTTTGCATTTTCAGTTACTGGGTGAGATTCCGAAAGTCAATTTGAAGTCTGGTTTGGAAATTAAGTGAAAATCTTTACAGAAATTAAAATGGAAACAAATCATAGAAAATGCATCTCGACAAATCATTGTTTTAAATTCGTTATCAAAAAGCGTCTAGGAGCTACAGATATCGAAATTCTAACTCCTTAAAATAGAAAACCCGATAAAAATCAAGTTAGCGATAAAATCGCGTAGTTAACATATCGATAACGATAAAATCGAGTAGTTACGGGTCGATAAAGACGTGTCCGCACGCGCTGCTCATGCGCATACGGACGTGAGTACTATTGATATCTAGCACTGAAGGTCGCATGGGTAAGAGTTTGAGACCTAATATACGTCAAAGAGACTGTAAAATTTGGGTGACTAAGCATTAACAAACAGATAACTAGACACAATGACGTAGATGTGTTTAACAATTCAGCGATAGTAGCAGCAGTACCAAATTTAAACCTCAACAGATAAAGAGACTTGATTGATTATTTCTGTTATCAAATTATGTTTGTAATTGAATTTAGCTTTTCCTGTTTACGTTATTTGGTTCCCTTTTCGTTTATTGCTGAAATGAAATAAGAGTAGAGTGGGATAATTTGGATTAGATTTTGGGCAAGACAGAAAAGCGAATGGACAATCCATTCGCTTTTCTGTTTAAGAAATATTTCAAAAGAAGTAAATGCTAAGTTGGTTAGTTTTTAAATAGCAAAAGTATTAGGAAAGAAGTTCAGAGACATCCATTCAAATGACTAAGCTGATGCTCTGTTTAGTAATAAAGATGAAAAAACACTCTTCAAGTTATTGTAAATTAAATTATATTACAATTGTGGGTAATTTAGTTGCCAATAAAGATGATGTTTAAAATTTCAGTGGCCAGAGTCTATTTTACATTAACGCTTCATTGACAGCTGAACTCATTTTATACGTCGCTAAATCGATGCTAATAAATCGAGCAAATGATGAACACATTGACGAAGCCGAGGATTATTTCATTACCTAGAATTCGTAGGCGTCTCTGAGACTGCTCGCTAATTAAATGTCTAAAAACCTTCAGTCTTCTCCGAATAAACGTTAAGATTAGATATTTTTAAAGCACATACATTTGAAACGTTTAACATTTAACAGCATGGGTTAGTGCGACAGAACAATTCTTACGAATATCGGTTAGATTAATCTCCCCAAATTAAACACCACAAGAGACGAACGTGTTAGAACAATGAAAAAGAGTCCGCCTAAGTATTAGCATTGCATATGAAAGCGAGTATATAACCATATGAACCTTACCTGTTGACTGGATCGGGTCCTAGGCCGCTGTCATTACTGTTCTCACAGGGCTCAGGCGGCCGCAGGGCATGCGTGTGAGCATAGTGCGCGAGTTTCCCGAATTTGCCTAAATGTGCCAATTTGCCCGGATGGTGGGCAATTTTGCCGGTGTGCACCATTTTGCCCGGGTGTTGCGTCTTACCCGGGTGGGCCCGCTTATGCGGCGCCCGCATTACTTTTCTGTGTACCCTTGCGCTCATCGTAGGGGCCGTGGACATAGTCATTTTCATGCCTGTCAACAAACAGAAAATAAAAATTATTAAATTTTTATTGACTATGTGAAGAGATGGCTTATGGATAATTAAATTATTTGTGTCTATGGATCACGTTTTGAAACCAGATGAGCCGATGCCGTTTTTAGACCAGTCCGTCGCTTCAGTGGTGGCTAACATAGAATACTAAGTACCCAAAAATCGTTTTGCGTACAAAACGATTCATTTTGAATAGGTGTTGGAATCCTATGTAAATTGAGATCCAAAAATTGATTACACATTTTGTTTGTTTAGGACTGATAGATTTTATTTCTATTTCAAGTCAGGCGTACACAATAAATCTCGTCGAGCAGATCCAGGATCAGCGTACTAGTATTTGATTGCAATTCCTTGAAATTTTATTACATAACCGATCATCACGGAAGCGGTTGATAATTGTAATTCCCGAGACTTAATGCTGTGAGTCACAAGACAGCATTTAGAGATCGAAATCAAAATTTTATGGACCAAATGCCATAACATGTTCAATCGTAAAATGGACGCGCCTGTGAATACATAAAATGATGTAAGTGAGTTTGCACTCTGTGCTGTCGATCAAAATTATCTTGAGACCTTCAAAAACCATTCGTTCTATACTCGTCATTATTAGTATAATTATTTAGATTAAAAACTCTCCGCGATTCCGGGAGACTGTACACCACTCGAGATTAGTGCGGACTTTTGTCGTCGCCATCCATTCTCTCTCACTAAGACGACGTGAGAGCCTGAGAGAGACCAACTCAACAATGGCAAAATCATAGTACCTATACTAATACCTAAATTCACAAAAGAAAAAAAAATGAAACTGTCACACATCTTAAAAAAGAAAGATTCAAAAAAGACTCAAATACAGTTCAAAATGAAGAAACGAATGCGCAACTTCGCGAGTCTAACAATGCGCAATGTAGTTACTCCATTTTAAATTGACACAAAGTTCACCGCCTATTAGACGACTCTAATCAATTTGCCTTGGTAACTCCACCATATGTCCTGCAGATGAATTTATTATTTGTTCTGTACAATCAAAGATGTTAATAGCTACTATTAAATGACACAGTGCAGTTCTAAGTAGTTTATTACGCACGGGTTTCTGTTTCCGGTCTGCGGTGTCTGTGGTGATATAGATTACGTCTATGTCCTGTGTTTTATTTTTTCTACCGATGATATAGTATTTGAAAAGGGTAGATCCAGATGTAAGTATATCAGAAAAGTCATAGTAGAAGAAAGTTTATCTTTCAACATCTCAAATGATAATGTAGTTTTGGAAGATATGTTCTCGTTTGCCTTGTTCAGGCCGTGATCGAATAATTAACAATATTTGAGTAGTGAAGTCGCTAAATTTATTGTTACATTCGTCTCAAAGTAAACTAAGGTCGTTATCGTTAGTAGTTAGCATATTACTGCCAAAATACATAAAACTAATTTTATACGAAGCAATAAATACGCTTGGATTGATCATACTACTGCTCTACGCTGTAACTTTGTTATTTTAGCACTGATGTTATTATCGTCAATTTTGGTTATGGGTGTATTAATCGTTTATGTAACAAGACGTCCTCACCCCCTTAGGTCATGATTGTGACACGTCATCTTAAAACCCTGATTGATATTTAGGGGCTCCCGATTATGACCAACCTAAAATGTAACGACTAGCTGTGCTGAGGCATATTGCCATAAAATTTAGGTAATGGTAAATTGTAGCAACGTAGTAGGTAACCGTTAAAATACAAAGCCATAAGCCTTTAGGCCCTAATTAACTTTAACACGAACAAGTGAAGCTAAAAGTCAATATCGTGAGAAAATCAGAACCTTTAATAACACTAAAACATACGAGTATAGGTGAAGCCAATTTGTGGCATACATCGACGCCAAACATTCGTAGTGTGGACATTAACAATATTTATTACTCGTAATTACAACTTGTTTAAAACCTTAATGTTGTAGAAAATCGGTGTTTACTCAGCAAATCTTACTGATATTAACGTCTAAACTTGACCAACGATACGAAAAATATCTTTAGTTACTTCCGTAAAGATTTTTAATTACAGAAGTTAAACTCTTCAGTTACAATTTTGTAATCAAGAAGGAGTAGAAGTTACAAAACAAACAAATGATTATTACTCAAGTCGAATCGATTGAAGTCTACTAAAGTTTCAAAAGCTTGTCCCTGATCCAAGCGTCCCTTGCGGGACCCCCAAACTTCTTACTGATCCTGTTCGCATTCTGTTTCCCGGGGATCATTTTATGCACAATGCAGATATGATTTACGCACACAATGGCTCTTATACTGTAATATAAAATTCTTTCACAGTTCGCAGGAAATAATAAATTTAGACAGTAAAACTTGACCTTGCGTGAGTACATCTGGTGAAGTGGAACCACTTAGTATTCCTTTTGAATTCGTTGTAGGGTCATGGGTATTTATTGGTCTATGCAAATCGTGGTTTAGCGAGTAATAAACGTTAAATGTAGGATTTTTATTGATTTCTATGTCTGTTTATGGCTCAAGTGAATTTCAACCGTTCAAAGCGTATAATTTATTCAGTACATAATTATTGCTATCATTTACTTTAAAAGTGTTTCCAGAATTATTAACTTTATTAAAACTAACAATAAGGAAACTGGTTTAAAACCTTCATAGATTTGATTGTGGCCGTTGTAGAAGTCGTGCGTAGATAATATAGGACGTGTACGAAGTAACGTTTGATGTTCCAAATACTATAAATAAATACAATAATTTATTTATAGTATTTGGAACATCAAATTTGTACTTCAAAACGTTCAAGAATTTTACGTTGTTCCTTATTTCAATGACAATGTACCTAAAATTTAACAACCAGACACATTCCAGAATCCGGTTCCCCAAAAATCACTATCTTCCCTAAAAATCTCTTTAACGAAATCATTCCCAACAATACTGTTACCAAGACGTATCGATTCGTACCTCACGCAACGATTACCAACGCACCTCGCACCGAGACATTCACTCGAGCACGGCGAAACGTTAAAAATAGCCGCGTCCTTGCGATTTTTAATCGCGTTCTCTTCGCCTTTTGACGTCTACTCTTGAACTGATAACGGCAACAATGGATATCGTAGGTTTTCTACTTGTTATCGTTACGGGTTTCGTCTTTGTTTTGGTTGAATTGGATAAGAGAGAAAGCAAATTAATTGTAGTCTGACTTCACTTCGGGGAACGGATCTTAGTACGCACTGGCTTTGTGAATCGCTATCATATTATGTATAGTCTAAACACTACGATCGCTACTCTGAGTAAGTATCATAATAATAGTATACTTGAACCCGCTATTTTATAAACATTTACTAAGTACATAGGTTCACATGAATGAAAACACTGTAGACTGTAGAGACAGAATTTCAAACATGTAAAAGATTTATCTTCATGAGAAAAAATTGAACATCATGCACTAACATTGAGATAATAAAAAAAAAAACGATAAAAGGCATACAAACAACCAAGTGCTATAACAACAGTGAGCGAGTTATTTCAATTTGCTACAAAACATCAAAAAAACTATAATCATTTACCCTTTGAAGGGCCACACGTTATCCTCAATCTTTATTCACAATTTTATTACCCCGTGTGGAGTTCCTTGATGACGACTAAGATAGTAAGAGTAGCCTCTTTTGATTTAGTAGGCCTTGTAAAGGACCGGTCGGTTAGAGGAACTACTAGTATACCATAATGATCTTCTGCTAGATTGCCGTGAACTTCATGGCCATTATAGAACACTTGAATATGTGTAAATGTTACATATTCAAGTTAAAACAGTACTGTGTTTAAGAACTATTTTAAAAGCGGAC
This sequence comes from Agrotis ipsilon, assembly GCA_028554685.1. Taxonomy (NCBI): domain Eukaryota; kingdom Metazoa; phylum Arthropoda; class Insecta; order Lepidoptera; family Noctuidae; genus Agrotis; species Agrotis ipsilon. The sequence goes on from CM052963.1 coordinate 1,614,483, forward strand.
AAGATAAAATGTCTACGACAAAAAATATTTATAAATTCAGGAAGCGCAGTTTCGACTATTTAAAATCTAATAAACGATTATACGTTATAGTAATAAAAATCTATTCTTGATAGAGACCCATTAGATCTGTCTCAAATAACTGTAAATTACAAGAGACACAACAATGAGAGTTAATGGTTACGCTTTACGAATTTATAACCAGACCGGCTCCTTTGGACAGAGTCTCATTGAATTTTAATCACAATTACAATTATGTATAAACGTGACAATTGAATAATGTCACCAGATTGTTAAATTGGAAATATCTAGTTCTAACGAGACCGGTTAGTTAGTATTTGCATCTTATCTATCATGTGATAGGTACAATTACTACAAAAGATTAGACAGAGTTTTTCATACTTTTAGTGTTTTCATCAAACTTGATAATTATGAACGTATGCAAACTATCAAATAATATGATTACTGGGTGAAATATTAAAGCCAAAATTATCGTATACGTACGTTTATATAATACATAATAGAACAAGCTTCCTAACACGAGTCATTAAATACACTTTACCAAAGTTAACAAACAAATTCGATCGAAAACTTGACTACTTAACTAGTAGCACTATTAAAGATAAGTATCGGCTCTTTAACAACAGAACTACGTGAATCGATACAAACGACAGGCCATTAAGAAGCGCAATTGACTGCATGTGTACATGTGTTTAAGATAGAATAGGACCGAGTTCGTTACCCTGTGGGACGCCGAGACGACCCCAGCTATCGACGGTTATCGGTCGTCATCGTCCACTGGTGAAAGTACACCACACCTGACTGACAATATACACGCCCAGAAGAAAACAGGAAAGCACGGATTACTTTTGTTTGCATTGGTCAGACTTGTGATCCCTGTGGAACGCTGATTAAGGGTCCGTGAGTGGTTTTTCCTGTTCAAAGTTCGAAGAGATAAGTGAAGTTGGATAACAAACTAATTGATTGACTGGCACAAAATTGTTCAAGAATATTAGGTCGTCTTTTTCTAGCCTGAGTCACAATAACATTTTACTCAAATCAATAAATAACAACGATATTGTATTCTGATTGTTTCAAACATAGTAATGTAAACCAAACAAAATTAAGTATTCCTACTTAGATACGTCTTATTTGTAGATCATTAATTCATTATTTTATTGATACATTTTGTAGTCTTATAGACAGCTGGTTCTCTATTAAAATGAAATATTCATACAACAATGCAATTACTGATTTATCTTCAGCAAATGAATACGGAAGCAGATTTTTATTTGCAAAGCAGCGGCGAGCGAGTGAAATACAATTGGTTTGTTGATATCATGGCTTCCGTTACAGTGACATGTATGAAACATTTATCGTTTCACGCTTAACATTGTGTATAAATATTACGTAAGAGATACAGATAGGAATAGGTCAAACTTTGAATAGTGTCGATACTCGATACATATTCAGTCACCAAACATTTCGATTTGTGTCGTGGCAATCCACGTGATCTTGTTATAATTTTAAATGTGGATGTACGTGACTGCCCAGCCCCACGTATGTTTTGGTATATTAAGTGAAATGAATTCTATTGATTTTTTAAATTGTAACTGTACACATTGCTTCAGAGCCTACAACGAATATTGAAATAGAAGTCCATTAAAAGGACATTAGTTTACATTGAAGTGTTTTGACACTTTGTTCTCCAGTCGCTTCTTATTTACTTCCACATAGTGAAGATTTTCTAATATACCTGGATAGATTGTTTGCTTTTGACATGATCCGTTATCTGAGCCAATACTTGGCAGCTTTGTTCAATTTAATGCAATTTTAAGTCTGAGACAACGTTACTGATTTAGTTGTCTTTTTTTTTCTCATTGCTACTTTATTACCTTTTAAGATTCAGGGCCTGCTTCAACAGAAGTCCTTATACCAAGTGAGAATTAAAGCGAGGCTACACCATAATTGTTATCGTTATCTAAAATATGGCTATCGCTGCGAAGATTCATGGCGATCACCATATTTTAAAACCATTTTTCATCTAACGTTTTTAAGGTACTTAAGCATTCATTTAAAAATATGCTTTAGATTCCAAACTTGAGGAAACAATATCGTTTGTTAGATTACTTTGATCATTATGTTGCTGTTAGTTTCATAGGTCAGAGGCCTCAAGGTTGTCTTCGTCCTATTCAAGGTCTATCTGTTGGTCAATTTTGTTTTATAGTTGTGTAATGGCTTCATGTGCGTCTTTATTAAACTTTCTAGCTTCCTTATACGTTTTATTTTCCGTGTGACTTGCTACATGAATAGCAGTAATCCTTAACCTGTTGTAATTATTTAAAGTCCATATTTAGTTAAATTACTACATAATCCTTAATCATGTCGAAGGATTTGGCCGTTTTATTTATTCATCCGCGTCTGTTTGAGTTCGAATAATTTAGTTATTAATTAAAAGCTTGTAAGTTCAATAAAACTCGAGCAATCCGATAAGTTAAAGAGAATATTCAAGTTAAAAAAATTATTTGAATAACATAATAGTAACTTTCTAGAAATTTCTCTGTTCTGTAATATAAGTCGACGAAATACATTATACATGGCCAATTTAATTTCCATCAGTTAGTTACGTGAAAGTTTAATTTTAAACTGGAGAACCGTTTTGAAAGACATGGTATTTTTAGAACCGTGTGCCTTTACTGGCCTTTGTTTGAATTATTGACGCCGTTTATCAGGTTTTTGTTAACGAAAAAAAAAACAATAGGTTTATCTATAACCTTATTTTTCCTACAATAAAATACAGAGAATAATGGTTTCATTATTGAATAACATGTCCTATTTTGTTCGCACACGGTAATGCTTCTGTTTGTAAATAATGTCCAAGTATTACATTTTACAATATCTGTATGCAACTCGGCAAATAAACCGGAGGTTGTCTCAGATAACTCCGTACGACCAAATGGAATTTGGCTATAAATATGATATGGAGGAAAAGCCTCCGCTACATTTCACAACATTTGACAGGGAACGTAAATATGTCGCATGAACGCGCAGAACCATCGGTCAATCTGGATACAGACCGCGCGTCGACCACACCACTTATCAGCATAATTTATGAAGCAGTCAGGTTACTGACCGTGTGCTAAGATAAATACTTCAATACTGCAACGGATGTTTGCCCCAATGAATAAAAATATGAAAGCACCGGTACAAAATGACGAATAACCTAAAAATAAAATGATAAGCTAGTGTTTTGTAACGATGTTGTAACGAACGTTGTAAGACATGTAGATAATGCAAGGGAGTTGGACGTTGATAAATTGGCTTCTGTTTATATTGAACTGCGGTGCGTTAGGGTCAAGCAATAGGTCTAGTAGCCATTGTGGATTCACGTGACTGAAGCAGGCTAAAAATAAAGCGGCTAGTGCAGTTTATTGTGTTAATTTATCGGACGGTTATCATGTTGTAGAGAAATGTGTTCAGATGATCTTTGTGTGTGATAGACACGTTTCTATGCCAGCTTTAGAGATACTGGCTACGACTGCCAACAAAGATAACAGTGGCGTTACTAAGCAATTGCGAAACAGAACCTTTGGACACAAAGACACGGGTCCTATGAAAGCAAAATTTTCAACCAAGAAAATAAACAGTCTACAAAATGTAAACGTAACATCAAATGAAAGCGTACAAAAACAATAAACGTTCGAGTTCACCCTTATGGCTGTAGATAATAAGAAACAAACAAGCTATTTGTCGTCCGTGTGTATACTCTGTATAAATATGTAAACACCTATATCTGGGTCACGGAGAGAGCAAGGTCCTGGCTGGGTGCGACATCGATTCGGATCGAGATTTTAGAGTTCCTCATACATTTATAACTGGATCTATTATCGAGTGGCCGAATTTGGGAATAATTTCTTGGTATCTGTAGTTGGGTCGTGGAGGTCAGATGGTAGTTTCTGTTTACTGATAATGCTCAATTGCATCGATCGGTTTGAGACGGCAACAACAACGTGGAAACCGGTTTATGATGATAAGTTACAATTATTCACAAAAGATTATTTATTTATCCACTTATACTTAGAGTCAGTTGTTTTACCAGTAGCTATGTTACTTACTACGCTAGTAACTATTAGTTATAATGTTCTAATTTTTTTAAAGCATGATTCTGCTTGTTGTATGGTTCCCTAACTTCACGTATAACTAACTACACATGCCCAATGAACAACATTCATTACACTCCTTTTTTTGGCATCCGTGTAAAAAAAGTATCACCAGTTTCTCAAACGAATTTTTTGTACTGTTGATAGTTTTTATTGATCTACCGCAAATTATTGTCTGTTGGCTTTTTATCGTGAGTATCTAACGAAGAGATATTATATATATCAATCTATATGTATGATAATGTTATCTTTGTGAATTGGTTTATATTTCAATGACTCAACAGGTGGGCATCCTAAAATCTTTTGATATATCGCCATTCTATTTTTTTAATCTGAAATCGCCATGAGAGGTCTACGAAGCTACCGTAGATTTGAAAGGTTTATAATTTTGTAGTTGCGTAGAACGAAAAACCCCATTAAAGCAAAAATAGACGAACAAAAACAGTAAGTTGTAAACATGATAGCAAAAACGAATAATTTGGAGTACCTACCGGATCTATTCAGTATTGCCGCTTTTGAAATACCACGTGAAATTTAGGAGAAAGAGCTTCGATGGTTACTTTTGTCAGTTTTATTAGATTCTATAGTTTGCATTTCAGCTTAGAAATGTATTATATGGTTACTGTCCATCTACTAACAGCTTCGATCATTAAACTAACAGTTTTATTTTGTTCTTATTTTCTGTTTTGTATGTGATATCGTTCAATACTCTCAGAAATTCATTCTTCTATACCAATCTTAGTCATGGCTACTCCAATTAACAATTTAAAAAAAATGCAGCATTTCTTGACGAAATACCAGTTCACAGTTCAGAAAAACTGGCTATTGCGTCTAGTTTCAAATTAAATTGATAAGACACGCGCTCACCACGTGTTTCGGGCGTTTAAAATGCCGCACGATGCAGACAGTATTATGTGTGAAAGAGAGAAAATATTATTATGATTCGTCAGCCGGATTATAATGACGTTTTTTATGATAAGATTTGGCATGTTAAATAGAATTCGCAAGTTAGTAAACAAGCGGGCATTGGCACTGTTTTTATTATTTTAGAAGTCAAACCAGACACGGTATTTTGTTGTTAAGTTCATCGCTACTCTCATTCTAGTTCTAGTTCTAATGACATATGACGGCCATTTTGATTAAGCATAGACAATGTCACGATAGAAATACTTTTTTTGTGGGCTTTGAGTATTTGTATATCGAGGTTCTTTGGTTCCTTTTTTAAATTTTCTGTGTTCTTTAACTGTCAAGTTACCGGATTCTTGGCTGTTAAGTTCGTTGCGCCATTTTATCGTGTCGGGAGGCCTAGAGCAGGTGTATCGTTAACCCTAGGTGATTATGAAGCGATTACTTGCTCGTTACACGGGCATTACCGTCCCGATAAGAGTGCAACTATTAAAACAGTATTAATTTATCGTCAACGCTGACCGATAGCGCCTAAATACTCAAGGTTTTTATAAACAATGCGTTGGATGGAGCTGTTTTAAATTTATTACGATTCGGAGTATGTAGACAAGCGACCCAGTTTCGCGTTTGATAATGTTTGTAATCATTAGATTTGAAATGGAATTGAGCAATGTAGCAGGACTTTATGATTTTCAAATAACTATCTAGATACTTTACATTCATAATGTTAGTTTCGTTTATTAAGACTCAATAGACAAAAGAATAGCAATACAATGCAACATAAGAAGCATTATAAATTAGAATTTAGCCTAATACGCGTCCATAATAATGTAATTAATAAAACGATGTTTTCTAATAAGGCCCGCCATTGTTACTTTCAATAAAGGAACGACGGGATGTAACAAAATTATTATTTAAACAAAAGCTAAAATCAAACGCCTCCCTCCCCTAGATAGGGCCGATCTTTTCCGAACTCTATCCCGATCGCAACTTGTATCGTTTTAATTTCATTTTCGCTAAAATACAGATCTCTAATCAATCTTGCATTGAAACTTGGCTATCATCATCAGCCTATACTGTTCCCACTGCTGGGACACCGGCCTTCTCTTTGTGAGAGGGACTGGGTCATAATTAGGGCCTGCAACCGGGAAATCCCGGTACCGAAAATACCGGGAAATCCCGGGATTTTTTTAAACAATCCGGTACCGGTTCTTCATCCCGTAGTCCCGGTACTTTCGATACTTTCGGTACTTTTTTATTTTCCTTATTTTTTCAATATAAAGCAACAAATCATATCCAATTAACTATTTTTTAACAGTATTATTAACATAAAACATTTTTAATTGATAATACTGAGAATTTTATTAATAAAAATTTTGATGAAAGTAATCAAAAATCTACTTGAAAGACAATAACTTTTATTATGCTTCAATTTTGTTATAATGATTTGGTAAATTGATCTGTAATAAGTAAGTCCTTTTTAAAAAAAATCAAACCGACGAAATATCGAACTGAAAAGCAAAAAATAACTTTTGAGGCGGCGCCAAACAAACAAACATACCTATTTATAAATTAACCATTAGAGCAGAATAGCTCGTTGTATAGCTTGTCGTGGTTGAATAGCTCGCCGTAGCTATTCGTTGATTGTTTCTTTGGCGCCGCCTCAAAAGTTAGTTTTTGCTTTTCAGTTCGATGTTTCGTCAGTTTGATTTTTTTTTTAAAAGGACTTATTTTTTACTTTTGAGTTTCCTATCTCGTGTCATATATATTATACAACAGAGATGTGGAGAACATAACATGATGGCGTCACCATCATCAGATCAACTCCAGCTGTTAAGGATCTCTTGCTACTGCCCTCTGTTACCATCCTCAGACCCTCGATGACAATTATACCCCAGCTAGATATAAAGTTTTCATCAAGACTAGTAAAATGAGCCCAAACACGATAAAGTTGCTGTTAACTGTTGAGGACCTCTTGCCCCTGCTATCCGTCCCCATCCTCAGACCCTCGATGGCAATAATACCTCAGCTAGGTCTAAAGTTCTCATAAAGCTAAGTGAAATGAGCCCAAACACGGTATAGCTGTTGTTAACTGTTAAGGAACTCTTGGTACTGACTTCACAAAATAACAGGGATCTGGAGTTGATCTGATGATGGTGACGCCATCATGTTATGTTCTCTACATCTGTGCTAAATAATGTCCTCAGAACTACGATTGTCAACTTTATTTCAACAGAATAGGTTCATAATTGAAAATTCTGTAGGAAGATTGACAATTAATTCCTTTTTTTTCTACCCTCAGAGGCCGATTTTAGTTTTGAAACTTTGAGATATACTCTTTCAACAAAAAAAGATTTTTTGAAATCGGACCACGTTAGGAAAAGTTATGCGTGGTCATACATAAAAAAAAATATATACATGTCGAATTGAGAACTTCCTCCTTTTTTTTCGTCGGTTAAAAAGTTTTTACTTTTTTCAATGATATTTCCTTTATTTTAAAGAAAATCGCGTTTTCTACATTCAAATTTTATTGAATTTTATATTTTTTTCACTTCGATAAAGCATTATACCTAGTTTTGTTTTGCTGTTTGCTTAATTATATTTATTTATAGTGGACGGAACAAAGTGATTAAGTGACGTAAAAGTTGTATAGAGGAAAAAGCAAAGCAATCACGTGACAAAGATAGGCTTCTTTCTAATTCAAAATAGACTAGGAATTTAAGTTCTATTTGATATAATTTCATTATAAGATATAAAAAGGATTTAAAGGTTCCTTGAGATTGTGTACTGATGATTATTGTCAATTATAGATTTACGAATAAAACGAAGTTTTTTGAACTGCACCATCCCACTTTTGTAATGAGGACATTATTCAACCGATTTAGATATTTATATGTAGTGTGCACACACTCGTGCCTTTCATACAATATGTTAATAGCGATTTGTACGCGAGTACCGAAAGTACCGAAATTCCCGGGAAATCCCGGTTCCAATTCCAGTACCGAACATCCGGTACCGGGTCTTTAAAAAGTACCGGTTCTGCAGGCCCTAGTCATAATCCACCACGCAGGCCCAGTACGGATTGGTCGATGAATCATCGAATTTTTGGTTCTAAAGCATGTCGGTTTTCTCACCGTTTTAAGAACCTACGTTATCGTCTAAGTTGGCTGACATCAAGCCCTTTCATGTTTAACCTGTCTCAAACAACTTTCTACACACGAGATGAAGGCACTGATATGAAGTTAAAAGTATTTTCTATACAACTTACAACATGACACTCGAAAAACACGTAAGGCTACTTATAGACAGGTGGACATATTTTTTTGCTGAGAAAATCTAAGGTTGATTAGTTGTGTTAATTATGGCAGCACTTTAACATGGTGACCATAAATATTGGACGAACCAAAGAACCTTTGAAATGAAATACTCAGAAAAAAGTATTAACATAGTTTCATTGTCGATGCTTCTTCATTACTCTATACATTCAGCTAGTACTTTTTTGTGGTCGTCTGTATTATGACCGACTACACCTTTCAGTATGAAAAACTTATTTACTCGTTGTTGGTTACTTTAGGCAAAAAAGGCGGAAAACGTCTGTGGTCAATGAAACGAGGCGGCAATGAGGTAGTCACGTGTTGGGCTGGAGGTCTTACAACCGGAGGTCACATTTAACTAACGTTTTCTATTGAGAGTAGTCAGGGTAACGCTTTCAAAGTAGCAGGCGACTCTTTGTCGAATTTCTATGTCAGGAAGAGAAATAGCTCAATTTTTATTTATTAAATATAACAGTTGAAGCATTTTACTTCTTTTTGAGGATAAAGCATTAGGTACCTATCAAAGACGTTGACTTAATGTCATATCAATTTTCTACCAATCTTCTTTTGAGTGATGAAAAGTCAAATTGCGTGCAAAGGGATATTTTTAATTAGTCAAGGAACAGTGTGTATTATGGGTCTAGGTTGAAAAATAAATCATATTTCAATGGACTGGGTTTAAGCTTGAATGCAGCGATGGCGTCGAAAAACTGTTGAAATCTTTTATTTGTTGTACGTTTGATGGCCAATAGCGTACCATCATGACGTACTTTTTTCAAATGAAAATTTCTTACACAACCCTCAAATTAAATTAATGTTCATCATTTAAGTAAAATATAGCTAACAACTAAACCACAAATTGAGCAAGAAAAATGTTGATTCAAGTCTGTCTCAATTCCTAGTCCACACCTTGATTTCAGACGCATTTCGCGTAATTTTCGTTCAAAATACTGCTCTACCAACATTAAGTTGAGAACTTTTTATAGCCTGACGTAGTGACAAAACGCAGTAAAAACGTCGTAAAATGCGCTATACAGCTTTTTTACTATTTACAGTGCGAATGTTATTGCTCTGGGGTGATAAGTCAATTCAGAATTCATTGGTAGGTACAAGTAAGTTCATAAAAGAATTAGAGCAATGTGAAATGATAATGGAGACCAGCGGGGCTATTGCGTGTCTCGGTGTCTCTGTGGTGACCATCAAATAACTGTCAAAAGGTAAATTTCGTATTGGCTTTTGCATTTGCAATGAAACTGATAAATGTAAATGTTTCCTAAAATCAGCTATTCTAAAGCTCTTGAGGCACTCCACTCCTCAACTTAGCCTCATATATACAGAGTGTTTCTTTTAAATGGGCCAAAAGGGAAAAATCCCTTTTGGCCAATTTAAAAGAAACACCCTGTATATCAAGCCATCCAAGTTCAGGTTGACAACTGCTGGTCAGGCTGGATCAATGTCCATGGAGTTTCTAGTCCGTTCATCTCCATAGAGATCTAAGCTTTGGGATGAGCAACTACAGTACTTTAACGTTTACTAGGTATGTCTTGGGACTGGAACTAAAGCTTAGTTTTTACATTCGGCAATTTAAAAGTGCTTGTAAATGGCTTAATTTAATCTTTTCATTTTAAGAATCACTTATTGGAGATGTGTAATTTCACGCAGCCTAGGACAGGCTTATGTCCTGCAGTGAACTAATATGGATAGACTGAGTTAATAAATAGATGTGGAGGACTGATAGAAATGTCTGGAAGACCTGCGGCGTAATCGCGTATCAAACTGACAATTCCAATGGTATTAATTTTGACAATTCTACATTATTAGCTTCAGGCCTATAAGCAATGGACTACGAAATTTCTTCGGATTGTGAGAGATAAGTGTGTTACGCAATTGGGGTGCGTCTGTCTCGACCATTATTAAATTGGGATAAGGACTACGAGGAATGGTAACGATGTAATGTAGCATTCACAATTATATGCATAGAATTTAGTATCATTTCTACATTTTTCTGATAATAAAGAAGGCCGAAATTATAGAAAGTCAGGTGCTAAGGTTTCGGCCGCCCATACAAGGACTGCTTGAGCAGACAGTGTATGCCTGGCGACTGCCTGTTGGCACCCACCACCCAAGCAGCAGGGCTATTCCCTATAACACAGCTTTTGACAGCGCCGCCGCAGCACTCACGGAACGCTGTGACTAAAGTTTGGTATTCACTAAACTACTGACTATGACACTAGCGCTCACCGTTCGCGTATAAGATCGTACGATCTCAAAGCCACCTCGTCGACGAACACATCGTAGAGTTCAGCGATGACATTTCTTATAGAGAATAGTATAACGGGATACCTGCGTGCGAAAGTTGTTGGTTCGATTTTTATTATATCGAACTCGTTATGTCGAATATTCAGTTGTACGATGTTTTAATATATCGATGCTTTATTGGTGCGATGTAACGTTTGTGCGAAAAATCTTTTTAGGAAGAACTCTACAGCGATTGTAACAGTTCGACTGATCGAGCGGTTCAGTGTGTACTGTAGTTTTCTATGTAATTGCAACTTCAAGTAGCCCGAGTATGTCTGACCGTAAGTAGGCTTTCTCAAACTCATATCGTATGCGGAAGCGGAACCTTAAAGAAAGTTTTTTTAATACCATATGCATAATAAAACACACCGTTACAGTTAATTCTATTTTTAGACGGTTAAATTTAGCTGCACAGTTTTAAACTCGTTTAATAAGAATGCAACATGTAAAAATAAACCTTATCTACCGAGATTTTATCACAGATCTTTCTCAAGAATTTTATAACAGCATACAATTTATGGAACCGTTACAGAAATGTGAAGGGAACGTGTTGGAACATTATGACATAACCAAAAGGATTTGACTAAGAGCCAAGTTGTCTAACAAAAGAGGAATTATTCGGCTAAAATTAGACTTGTTTTGTTATGTTGGTACAGTTGGTACTAGCAACGTTGAACATTGTCTGACGCTTTGTCTAGGATCTATCTCATATTATTAGAAAAAAAAAGACAAGAAAGCAGACACAAGTGTGTGAGGGTTTAGGGTGCTCCCACATTTATCGACGCGGAATCGGCTAACGCCGGTCAAAAAAGCCTTTGTCTAGTCTACGTAGTAAGGGTGTTACTAATACCGTTCGCATCGGCTCGGTTCGGGGCGAAACTAGCCGTTCGCCTTCAGATGATCGGCGATAAATGTGGGAGCATCCTTAGTTTTTAACGGAGCGGAACTGCGGAAGGGACTATCAGACTCATACTGACCAAAAACCCTGATCCTATGGTTGCCCATTCAAGGTACAGGAAGGGTTTTAGAACGATTCTGCTCAAGCCAGGAATAGGAGGAATCTTTAACTGATTTTCCACCCTTAGAAAAATGGTAATTCCTATTATAAAAACTTTTCTTAATGACGAGTAAAATGACAGTGAAAAAATTTAAGAAGTAAAGAAAAACGAGCACGAGGTGGAGGAAAAGGAGCAGTGGTGGCCCAGTGGTCGTGGGTTCAAACCCAGTCAGGCGCATTACTTTGTGTAATTTATTTCATCACCACTGCTCTCAAAACGGTGAAGGAAAACATCGTGAGGAAACCTAGAACCAAAAATTCGAAGACATGTGACATCTACCAACCCACACTGGGCCCGCGTGGTGGATTATGGCCCACTACCTCTCTCAGAGAGGAGTGTCCCAACAGTGGGAACATTTATAGGCTGATGATGATGTATGAAAAACGAAGGGAGTATGAATAAAACAGAATTATTCGAGTATTCGGAAGTCTAATATTTGTTTAGTATCTGAAACGAATACTGTGAAAACAAGCGTGTGATAAGGGTACATAATAAGCAGCTGATTCCCAGCACAAACATTGCTGGGACAAAGGAAACGAGACTCATGTTGGTAGCAATACATCGTGTTTATTTTTATTATATTCTGGTTCAAAGACTCCGTTACAATCATAATTGAATAACGTACTTAACGTTCTTAATATCACAATAGGACTTGTGTCCTAATAAAATAATTATGTTATAAAAAAAATTGAACCGTATTTTTTCTTTTGTATGTAAACCAAAATTGACGAAGACACAGCGGAATACGTCATGCCGTACCATCAACTTTAGGGCGTCCTGTCGTCACAAGCCCCCCAGTATCGAATTACGATGTGTTTTATCTTTATGAATGAATATTCAATATTAATTGGTTTAATAAATCATTATTTTTCAAAACTCCAACTGACGCCAGTCGCCAGTTTAATTCACGGGGAATTATTTTGAATCGATCTCACTATACCTAGGGATTTTCGAGTGTTCCGCCACTTATTCATCAACATCTTCCTATCCTTTACCCAACTATATTGGGGTCGGCTTCCAGTCGAATGAGATGCAGCTGGATATCAGTATTTTATACGGAGCGACTGCCTGTCGGACCTCCACAACCCAGTAACTGGGTAATACGATACCCCATGGTAAGACTAGTTGTCAGACTTTAACGCTTCTGACTAAAAGTTACGACTGTCAAAGATCTACAAATGACAGCTGGGACCAACGGCTTTAGTGGGAAAAAAATGTCCCGCCACTTATTTCAGCTAAAATACTAGAAAGTGGCGAAAAAAGGCTAGGCCTTTATTTATTTACTTACGATATACATGTCACAAAGGCACTTAGATATAATCACACGTTGCACAACGCGCCATAATTTGCTTTTAATTAGCATTTACGACTACTGTGAGTCCCTTTTTTAAATTCTAAATCTCCAATACTGTATAATATTTGGTCTCGTATGTAGGTACGTAATGATTTATTTACATTAATAGATAACCCGGACCAAGTTATTGTGTAAAATTGGATGATCTGTATTGCGTATATACCTATTTTATTTGGTTTCTCGTTTTCACTGCTTTTATTGTTCGTAGTGACTGAATCGTACAATAAGAGATAACCTCTTGACATGATTGGACCTAATTGGGATACAATTGTGTGTTGGAACTGGTTCAGTATAGGGTTATACTTTCTTCTGTGACATTAATAAATGGATCGGAGTTTGATCCATTTGTGTGATTCATCGGACTAAAACTTTGTATTTTTTTGTTAGGTAGGTACCCGAAAATAAAGACTAAGACCATATTTTTTTTTGATGTTAAAATCATAAAATGAGTCCTCCCACCAGGAGCAGGTAGGGAGGGACTGTCAGACTTGTAATGACTAAATGTTCCGGGGTCACGGTAATGTAATAAGTCCTGCGACCCCGGCAGGCTTTGGCCCTCTGAGAGACACACCTAGATCGCGTTAATATAATGATTTTTAATTTTTTCGCTCTTGATTCTAGTCTAGCTCAGAGGTGACACAGATTCAGGTGGCATGACAAAAGTTCAATATACGAGTAGGTACATACAAATATCCAAGCAATTAATTGACTGATAGCAGATGAGAACACAGAAAAAAAAACATAAATAAATCCAAGACCATTCAACTTAGACGAAACGTCGAAACCTATACAGAAAAACTCCACAAAAAAGTAAGCAATCAAATGAGCGAGGGCGCGGTGCATACTATCGGTTAGAAGCTATATAGCTGCCATAATATAGCCGTATAGTGCATACAGACGGAGTTCAACAATCGCACGCGGCAAATTGCCGCCGCCCCAGATCGTCTCGTGACGCAAGTGACCCCCCCTGCCTTCTTTATACTGGCTATGTGATGCACTCGATACAATGTTTAAGTTTGTATAGGAAGCCGCTCAACTAGGTAATTAAGTTTTTCAGCCTATATGGGGTTATTTGGCTTTGAAAATGATTAAATGAAGAGGTTCATATAATCTAAGGAAGATATTGGTATCACGGTGGATGCAAACCTCTTCCGAACGGTCTATTGAAAATACAGGGTGAATTTTTCAACTGGGCGTGGATGGCTACTTTCGAAACTATGAGGAATATCGAAAAACGTTGAAAGGAGTCTCGAGGCCGATTTTGACGAAAACTAAAACTGCATCATTAGATTTTAGAAAAATCAAAAATCCTGGTCAGGAATCGAACCCGCTGATTTTGGAAAAAAAATCACACCCTGTATTATTATACCGTTCGATAGTGTTGCTAATAAGGATCAAACCCTGGGAAGTAATCATATACGGCAAACATAAGGAAAACGTATAATTACAAAAAAACTGATTAATCTTCAAGGCAAAGACTGTATTTGAAACATAAGTTACCGTTTCTCCTTTAAAATAATGCTATTTTTAGTTCAACTCAATAATTTCGTATTGCTAAGTACAGTGAGATTGTTGAAACGTCAAAACCAGTGAGACATTGAAAACAATTAAATTTTATATTTCGAATAAATTATGGCTCAGTAGATGTAAAGTAACATGGAAAAATAGCAATTTCATAAAAATCAGCCATTTCCTTAAGTTTGCCGTATATGATTACTTCCCAGAATTTGATCCTTATTAGCAACACTATCGAACGGTATAATAATACAGGGTGTGATTTTTTTTCCAAAATCAGCGGGTTCGATTCCTGGCCAGGATTTTTGATTTTTCTAAAATCCAATGATGCAGTTTTAGTTTTCGTCAAAATCGGCCTCGAGACTCCTTTCAACGTTTTTCGATATTCTTCATAGTTTCGAAAGTAGCCATCCACGCCCAGTTGAAAAATTCACCCTGTATATGAGGTCTGTGTTCAATAGTGGACGTCCTATGGCTGATATGATAATGATGAAAGCGGTTCTGGATGAAACAATTATCAAAATTGAGCAGGATTTATCAAAGGCTTCAAGGAAAAACCTTACAAATGTGACATTATTGGAAAAATGGGATTAAAGGTATATGGACTCTTGTGGACTATTATAAGTTTTGACGTTCTAAAACTGCTTAATTAATGCCTTTTCAGAATAAACCACTATTAATATTGACTGGCAACAGCTCCAGAAAAGCTTAACAACCCGAACCCAAGAATTACCTATTAATTTTCATAGTTTTAATTATACGACTTGGTTCGGTATTTTTAACGAAGTGCTCAACTGCTCATTAAAAAGCTTTTGAGGTTCAGCTGTACTTATATCTAAAGAGCTTTTAATTTGGTGTTAAGTAGCCACTTAAAGTAGCTTAAATATTTTACAGTTTTAATTGGTATTGATGATTGGTATTTTTAGGCTTGACAACCTGATAAGCAATTAACTGGTTATTTTTTGGGTAAGAAAGGGTTCACTCATATATTTTATTATGAAAATTTTGGATTCTGGAAAATATTTTTAGCTTTCTCTTGGGGCTTTGCTTCTGTGAACCTGGAATGTCAAGGGCTATTGAAAGAAACACCGTGGAATAGACAGTACGAATCTGACAGTTACGGGAGAACTGTTTAATTTGAAGGGCTACTGAAGAACACCGTGAAATATAGTCAATGCGAGTCTGACAATAAAAACTATGTAATTTGATGATTTTACTACGATAAAAAAAGAAAACGCCCGTGGACAATGCAGAATTTCCAGAATAAGATTGCAATAGTTCTGAAGAAGACCACGATGACCCTACATCCTTAGCTAGATATACAGCCTTAGAATAGTCTTCAACAACTCTGATAACTACCACTATAGTGCTGCTGGCTGCATAAATAATTGCATATGCCTCTCCCAAATTACGCCATATAATTGCTCCACAGAAACTTGTATCATATAGATTGGTACATGTTGTTTAGCACCAGATTTCGCAGATTTTCCAACACTATCGCAATCATCCGGACCTCTCTACTACGTCGTGGGCGTGTCTGCTCTATCAAACGCCTAGACAAGTTGTAATCACTTGCGAAGTGTGTCATAGTTTCTACGTGCAACATTGTACAGCAGTCATTGTAATTCGTTTTTGTGTTCTCTACCGTGTGTCCATCTATTTTTCTATCGATGATTAAGCATCCTTCTGTCTGTACATTATATGATAACGGTCATTTGCAAGGGTTTTTGTGATTGGTTGCTTATTTGAACATATTTTATAATGATCGATGTTTCAGAGAAAAGACACACGTATATTTTGTAATTTACAGATAAAATACAAGAAATTACATCATCATCATCAGTCGATAGCAGTCTATTGCTGGACCAAGGCTTTGCCAAATGCACACCATTTAACTCGATCATTTGGTTTCATCGATCAAGAAATTCAATTATTACGAATCGTTAGTAGCAAAATACTTAATTAATTTTCTCATAGCTTCAACCAGGAAATGCTTAACAGGCAGTCAGTGGCCCTGCTTATCTGAAGTAAGAAACAAAAATTTAAATACCATAACATTTCCATATAGATACAAAAATCAAGTCAGCGTTGCATATTCGGTTCCAAACAGTTTAATTTGGTTAATTAACTCGCATATCTAAATAGGGTCTCCAGTGACCATACCATGAGCTAATGACCAGCTCGGGCCATGCCATCATATAAAATGCAATCATACCATGAAAAAATAAGGTATAAAATTGCATGTAGCTGCACGTACGCTGGTCGGATTGTTACTGGACAATATCCAACCATATTCCAAAGTTATAGAGTGTAAAGTTGAATTGGTTGCGCGTGCGCTGACCGCGTTCAGATCGGTCGGTGAAAGGAGAATTTCCTCTTCTTGAGGCACTGACTGACCAATATGCATGTGAAAGGTCTGGTTTGACACACTATGTGAGATAAACAACTTAGAAGCACGTGTATTGTTTACTTAAATGGAGAAGGCTTTTTTTTTGAGATTGTTTAGAAATTAAACTTGCTCGGCATTTTTTGTTTTTTCAAGGACGTAAATTCCTTGTAGTAGAGATTTTGGAATTACACAATTTACGTATTTAGAGCAAATTGATTAATTATTGTATTAAATTAATTTCTGGACACATTTAATAATAAATGGAGGTATATTACAATTTTGAATTTAGTGTCTATAAATATATATAATTATGTATAAAATACTGTGTATTGATTTAAATGCATCCAATTAATAATTAATGTATTGCGGAAATATCGTAAGTAATTATATAGAGCATAATTATGACGAATAATTCTGGAAACTCATTAGATTGATCAAAAACATATTACTATCAAGGAATAACAAATGTGTAGAGTAACCACAAAGGATTTTTAAATTTATACATATTATAACCTAATAATTTTATACGTAACTAGCTTCTGCCCGCGACTTCGTACGCGGATCTTGTTGCTTATGCCAGCGACAATGGGGTCGGCAAAATCGAAGATCTGAAAAGTCTGATACCCAACTCCAAGAGCCCGGGTAAAAACTAAGACGTCATTCCTATACAGGTTTTTCATCTGGGCGTTGAGTTGAACAAAAATAAGCATGATTTCAAAGAAGAAAAGGTTTTTAACTTAAGTTTCGAATACAGTCATCGCCTTGAAGATTGATCAGTTTTTTTTCAATTATACGTTTTTCTTAAGTTTGCCGTATATGATAACTTCCCAGAATTGTTGAAAGGAGTCTTCAACATTTTATGATATTCCTCATAGTTTCGAAGATAGTCATCCACGCCCAGTTGAAAAAAATCATGTAATAGTGTGGCTGGGCTCTTTTTTTTTCGTGGTAAATCATCAAATGAGTCCTCCCACCCCGGGCAGGGCAGGAGGGACTGTCAGACTTATACTGACTAAAATCCACGGTGTCCTTCAATAGCCCTTTATGTTACGGGGTAACGATGATGGTATAAGACCCCGGCAGGCTTTAGCCCTCTGAGACCGGCCCCGTCATTATGCTAACACGACGCGCCGTCCATGGTCGGACGGCGAGTTGCCCTTTACTCGCCACCCGCATGCCCGCGCCTACGGTGGCCGGAGATCGTCTTGTGACGTCCGACGCCGTGGGCGTCCACCACCGCGGGGTAGCTGGGCTCTTGGAGTTCCACATTAAGTGTTCTAGATCTTCAATTTTTATACGTCAACAGAGAGTACTCATCACGCTGAACAACTCTTGCTAAGACGTCATTCCTGTATATGTTATAGTGTAGCTGGGCTCTTGGAGTTCCACATCAGGTGTTCCAGATCTTCAATTTTTATATGTCCACAGAGAGTGCTCATCAGGCCGAACAACTTTGCTGAGACGTTATTCCTGTATATGTTATAGTGTAGCTGGGCTCTTGGAGTTCCACATCAGGTGTTCCAGATCTTCAAATTAATTCTCTCAGCAAAAAATGCTCATAACGTGGAACAATTTTTGCTATCACACCATTTTTGTATCTCTTATAGTTTAGCTGGTCTGTTGTGGTTCTCGCAGGAAAATTATTAGACTTCGCGCACGACCGCTGCGTAGGGAGCCGACCACGCGTCTAAGCCGCGCGGGTACCTTACTCATAGATCTAAACTCCCCTCCCGCACGCGCACCCCCGCCTTGGTGACGCTCACTTCGCAACGGGCTGTGCAGCAGAAATCGTGATATTTTAATTTCGCCATAACTTCGAAACTAAACATCCAATTTTAATCATTCAAAGACCAAATATCATCTACATTAACTGTACTTAATGATGAAATAAATTATTTTGATAAGGATTAATAGAATGAGTAAAATAAATGCGTTTAAAAGTAGTCCAAAAAAATTCAAGATTTTTGATTTAAAAAATGGTTGTTGTGCCTCACTCGACATAGATAGGTATAGTGTGTCGCGGAGTTTTTTGTAGATATTTATAAGATCTACAACTAATTAGAACATTTCATAGTTCTATCTTTTATAGTTTAGGCAGCGTACGCAAAATAAGTAACTTTTCTGGTTGATATTTTACACCTTGTGTCCGAAAAACCCAAATATATTACGGAACCCTATTTATTTCCAAAATAAAATTTAGTCTATGTTACTCGTGGATAATGTAGCTTTCGAATAGTGAAAGAATTTTTGAAATCGGTCCAGTAGTTTTTGAGCCTATTCATTACAACCAAACAAACAAACAAACAAACAAACAAAGTTTTCCTCTTTATAATATTAGTATAGATAGTATAGATAAAATTAATAAATATATTGGTGGGTTTTCCTTTTATATGTGGTATAAAATACCTATGTGTATAGTTTAACGTTTATTAGGTTCCTGGGAAACATAGTCATCTTTCGTCCGACGGTTAATGGGGTCGACCACCCTACTCGAGTATTACTTGTTGAACTTTGGACTTTAGGGTTTCTCCACAGAGTGGTAATTCCCTGATCAACTAAGACGAACTCGATACAGTCATCCAAAAAGTTCAATAAAAAATTGTACTTTACGTCTTGGAATATTTACTTGCCCGTAAAATAAAAAGGAATTCAACTTAGGATTTGTACTTATAGATAGAGGATAATACTGTCGATGAAAAATATGCAGTGTTGGATTGGAAATAATGAGAAGGCCAATGTCCTTTTCCAGACATTTCTTTCCTATTTTATGCTTTTAAAAAACATTTTAAGTTTTCTGTTCAAGCATATTTCAGTCAAAATCAAAATATTTTACACATAGGCCCATAATTATAAAACGTCCAAAACTGCTGCTTATTCGTGTTGGTCGTTTCTATGGAGAAGAACCCTCCAAGGCACTCCATGGTTACTGGTAACAATGCAAATGAATATTACAAATCAGATAATATCAATCAATTCCTCGCATTAGAGATCCTCTATGTACGCATTATAAACCGCATAGCAACGAGAAATACAATCTATAGACTATAGTATAGTCTTTACTACACTGTATGTCATACGTACAAGCCTGTGTTGAAGCAAACATTGCCATACATCAACGTTAATGAAGACATTACCAGCAAATCAATTAATCTAATTATTGTTTCTAAGAGCTTTACTTTGCGGTTTACAAACACGCGCTGAACGGGAAATCGTGATTATAAAATTATTGGAAGCCACAGGATTGTGAGAACTGTATGTGTAGAAACATTGAGCTATTACTACTATGTATAGAGACGATACTACACATGACCACAGTGTCCCATCCAGGATGACTGCGCACGTCTAGAACACGCCACAGAGCTGTCAAACAATTGAATGAACTTGTGCGCGCGCACTCATCCTGGATGGGACATAGTGGTGATACGTGGTGTCGTCTCTATACGTAGTAATAATAGCTCAATGGTGTAGAAAGGTTTTATTTTGTAAGTTTTTGTACTAAAGCGCCGTATTCACGTTCCATCTTGCTGTACGTCCCGCCAAGGTCATACACGATGCACGAAGCAAAAACACCGTGATTATGACGTACGTCAAGCCTATTCACGTTGTTTTTGCGTCGTGCATCGTGCATGACGTACAGCCGTGACAGATGGTGAATACGGCGCTTAAGTGTCATACAAACAGATTTTTTTTTTTTTCAGGTAGGCCAAACTAACGAAAAATACTAGAAAAAGTCAAAAAGTATAGGTAAAAATAGGTCTAAACCCAACCCAGTACAGTACTAGTCTACAATACTGGTTAGATCGTAAAACCAGAGTACCACGTGCACATAAAGAAAGGAGACCGATTGCTGAGACATAAAAATAAGTCTATGACTTTTGGAGGTTATTTCCAACCAAACTTCATCTCTAGAACCCTTCATGCGGTAATGCATAGTATAACTGTAAGCTAACCTTGTAACACAGTTGATCTGATACTAATAATTTCCTATAGATTAATATGCATCATTGATTAGATTGGTTCCATTGATAACTTGTTGGATAAGTATGCAGATTGCAGAAGATTTTATGGCAGTGTCTGTGTTTTAATTTATTGCTGTAGGTGCTTTATTATATCTGCCGTATGATGTCCACTAAGCATAGGCCTCCTCTAGAGATTCCCAATAGGATAGGTAGTAGCGGCTTGCATCCAATGCGATCCTTTGGTTTTCATCAAACTGTCTGTCCATCTTGTGGGTGAACTTTCTACACTGCGCTTGTTGGTGCGTGTTTTACATCAGAGAATCTGAAGGCTCCATTAGTCGTCAGTGCTGTTGCTTATCAATTTTTAAGTATTCTTATCCACCAAGTTTTACTTACTTTCTTAATTCTCTTAACTAATGTAGTTGGTCGCATTGTCACGAATGTGTTCATGTTTTGTCTTCTTCCGTTATTATCTCAGTTATGGATAATGTAATATTATTGTTACAGAAGCAGTACCTATTGCAAAAATATTTCTGCCTACATATTTCATTTTATCAACAGTGCCTGTTGAATATGGGGAAAATCTGTAATTGTTTTTGTTACGAGCTTTTATTTTTTTAACATCTACAATCGCGACTCCATTTTGTAAATCAACAGCCAACGAAGCGAAGTAACATGCAAAGAAAAATGATGTTAAAATTACGGATGTTAACACGGTCATTGAATGAGACTACTAGCATTTCAATTCAATAAATTGAAAGTTAAAATCATATCTGTCAGATAATATAAAACTTGAATGTTGAACGCCCAAGTTACAAATCTTAAAACCAAATTCGACTTGGAACGTCTCATTTGCATTTATTGTAACTGTTCATAACGAGAATCTAAATTATTGTATTAAATGAGCATAAAATAAATACTGAGTCAATAGTAGGCTAAAGTTTCAAACAAAGTATTTTACTTCGCGATATAAATTTTGTGAAAAACGTTGTTTTAATGAAACTTTGGATGGATAAGTTACATAAAGATGATGATAATATTGGACATGTTTTTGGTAAACTGGTAGTAAATTGTTAAGTGTACGAAATGTTCGATAAAATAGGTATCCTTTTTCTTGTTACAACGAAGTTATTTCATACAGATGAGAAATTCAAATTTATTAGAAACAGCCGTAGGTCCTAAACTAGGAACAGCTCCTGGTATGCCAATTATATCCTAATAGATAAATTGATTGTTCTAAGACGCAGCGAAATCTGCAACTACTGACAAATCCATTCTCGATCTACACCGAGTAAACAGCTCAAATCGATTCCACGGGACACTTCAGAACCGCACTAACCTTCAACAGCCGACATTTACCTCGCAATCTTTTAGAATCCAATCTAGATAAAACAAGTGCCAGGTTATTGGCACGCCAACTTAATCGGACCTTCTGGAGGTGTCGCCCGGCAACGGGGAACAAGTGGGAGGTTACTTGACGACTTGAGGAGTGAGGGGAATGCATGTAGGGTTGCCATGGATACGAAATGAGGGAAAAATTGGTGGCAATGATTTTGAAGAAGCGAATAATGGTCCCGGGTTGTGAAAGCCTACTTAAGAATACTCTGGGAATAGCTTTTTGAACAATTATGTAACAGTATCATTCTATTTTCAAACTGAAAGAAGCAAGAGAAATGCAAACACAGTCGCTATATCGACCTCGCTTTTAACATTTATAAAATATCTCGATCTTTATATAGGACAAGTCCTACCAGTGTTCTTTCACGTGGCTCCCACCAAGCCACAAGGGCCTACGAGTGTTTGTTCGCCCCCGGCAACCTGTTGCCGAGCGCCGGGTGGCGCGGCCCAGATAATGTCTCCCTTATTTTTAGAACCAAGTAATTATTGCCTGTTTGTAAACATCGATCGTCCCATGTGCCTCATATCCCTTAATTAATATTACGTAGGATTGTTTCAAAACATAACAGTAACTGAGATTTCTGAGCGTAGGAAGTGCGGTGTATAATTTCGAATATTATTGTTTTATTATTTCTTTCATTACAATAATATTCTATTAATTATTATATGGAAGGACGAATAGGATGAAAATATTATTATTTACAGTAACACAGTAGGTAATGGAGATAATGTAGGACCTTTTGCGTCAAATCTCATTTTAACCCACTTTTGATCTTGGCTCTTCGTGAATTATTCATGAAATATCATGTTGTCTAAAGGCCTAAAAGGTTCTGTCTACTTAATCCGGGATGAAGGGTCTTTGCAAAGCACTTTTTTGATTACTGAAGCATTAGATGGAGTTATAACTGTTAAAATTGGCGGGGTCCCATCTTTTTTCCCTTACAAACATTGTCTGTCTGTCTTATAGGGCTTTTACGACAACATTAATTTTCGTTGACCTACTATTTCTAGTCCAGACCATCTTAGGTCCCGTCTTTTTATAGCCTAAAATATTTACGGCTTACATCCTAAATATCACAGAAAAACCAGATTTAATACCGGTTCAGTCTGGTAAAACACTCATCGATTTTTTCGGTACGATCCGGTTCAGAGCAAAGCTTAGTTTTACCGGAACTTTTAGGGGCTACCGCATACCAATTAGCCATGTGTAGAACGAGAACCGAGTCACGCGTTCTAATACTCTCCATATTTTGCATAATTTTTCACATAGCATCATCTGCCTAGCCTTTTCCCAACTAATATTGGGGTCGGCTTCCAGTCACACCAGATTCACCTGGATGTCAGTATTTTACATGGAGATCTACAAACAGCCGGGACCAACGGCTTTACGTGCTTTCCGAGGCATGGAGGAAACTCGCTTTGTCAGATGGTCATCCATCCACAGACCAACCTCGGCAAGTGCGGCTTAACTCGGAAGATCGGCCTGTGCGGCTGTAATTATTTAGTCACGAGCTCCTCATAATAATTTTTCGCATAGCAATAGTCGAAATTATGCACTTTGAAGAGAATTGAGACCACACGTGTAAAACATTCATTCTTTCCACGATCACCATTTCATTGCTATTCTATATACCACTCAAAACCTTTTTTGAGTGGTATGATTTTCTTTTCACAGTCGTTTGAGTCTCATCGAGGGTTTGTAATTGGATTCTGTTGTGCTTCACTTGAAGTGGTATCGCTTTGCTCAAGCAGTGTCAGTATCGTGTATTGTTTGATTTCCACTAGCTAGAAGTTAAATGAAATGGGGTTTAAAGGCATATGGTTATATCATAGGCAAATTAACGGCATCTATTTTAAAATTTAATGAGTCCGGCAATTAGAGTTTTGAAAAATAATGAAAGCGTAATTTTTCTTTCGCTAAACCAATGCATGGTTACAGAGATGTAACACATCAAAATTCGAGAATCGGCTCGTTACGTCAGAACCAAGTAAAAACTTTACTTGCTTGTGACTTTTTACCAATTTTAAAAGTTCTGTACCCCTAGCACGAGTTTTCACTGTTTTACTTTACAGAGTCTTTCCAGTATTTACAGCGTTTCTTGTATGAAAAAATGGAACAGCACCTCTGGTGTGTGGTGAAGGAACTAATTTTTTCCTTGAAAATTGTCAAAGTTACAGTTTACTTTGCGTCTCAAATACTGAAAACTCGTGCTAAGGGTACAGTTTACGTAACAAAATGTGTCAAATATTTTTGACAATATAACTGACGGACTGATTAGATATTTTCAGTCAAATACCCTATTGTACATAATTGATTTGTTTGAGAGTTACAAAACAATATGCGTATGAGTGGTGTCAACGCACCGCTGATTTGAAGGTTAAGCAAGACCGCAAAAACTTAAAGAAGATAAAATTAGATGCTTGACGTTATTCTTAAATCGCGTGATACTAAAAATATCCTCATCGTGATCGAACATATTGTTGTTACAATGAATAAAAGACCAAAAATATCCGTAAAGATTAACGACCACATTGAAACGAAGATTTGATAATGGATCTGCATTCCTTCAAGACGAAAGGTTTTCAATAAGATTGATGTTAAGTAATTTAACAAAGTAAAAATATATTTGGATGAAGCTGATATTGAAGATACAAATCTTTCTTGAGGTGAAATGATCAAAATCAGCTAAATTGCACAAGTAGAGTAAGACAGCATAGGTACAGCATCTCCCAATACTACAAATTTAAAAACAGATGTAGCACCTACTATAAATTCTACTAGAGACAGCGGCTAAACAATAATCGCTTGTAACATTAGCAATTGTGCGTAAGCAATTAAAGGTTAAAATTGTTATTCAGTCATTATTAATGCTCGTGGTAACGTAATCACGAACTTACAAGTCTAGTCTACTATAACTGTAATTTGTTTTTGTAGACAATAGGCCAGTAAGCAGTGAATACTAATTTACAAATGCTTTTGACCGATTAAAGATACAAAATAAATCAAAACCTGACAATCGCCAGACCACTGAGTACGAATCTGCAAGAGAGTTGATATTAAACTAATGGACTAATTCGTCTTCTCCTGTAACTGCATCATTAACTACTATTTCCTACATAACATTATTTAACAAGACTAACAATTTTTTATTTCGGTTTTTCTCTTCCTATTCCTTTGTTACTAAATATGTCTTTAAAGATCGTTGATAGACCATTGTGGCCATTTCATAAGTGGAGTTAGGTTATCTGCCCAAATCCTTGGGTTCGTCAATGATTTACTTTCTTAGTCACCCATAATGTTATCTCTTTTCCTTCATAATCTTTCTTCACTAAATTCATTAATCTATTCTCTAATCTACTTCTCCCTCTTCCTTGATCTATTCCCATTACTTTAATATCAATTCTTAATTCAGTCATCTAAATGAGTATTTACCTCGATAATTTCCTCTTCGCAGTGAATACTACAAATGCTTACAACAGTACGTGCCTTGACGTTCAATAGCCTCATTAGCCTAGTGACCGCAAGCAATTCTTTGGATTGCTATTGCTACTGTTTTTGTCTTGTCTTTTGTTGTTATTTAATTACTTAGAAGGCTTTGTGCATGATTAATGATAATGGCTCTTCATGATTTTCTATGGTATCGAAAAGCATGAAGCATTTACTGGCCGAAAAATGGGGTAAAGAGTTTCTATGTTGCATAAGACTTATTTTAGATTCAAATCGATGGTGAGTATCGATTTGCTTCGGAGGAAACATAAAAAAGACGTAAAAGAAATACCAGCGGAACCTCAAATCTAAAGTATAAAAACGACGATATTGATGCAAAAATAACAACAAAGAATTTCACAGTAGTAACCACAGTCTGAGTTTGTGTCCGATCAGAGCTATATGCTCGTCCTCTATTGCATCTGGTTAAGTATGGGTGTGTCTATTTGGTTGGTACACCTCTATCTCTGTCCTTCTGCGCGGTAAATACCATAAACCAGCAAAGCAATAATAGTGTTGTAATGCTGGCTAAGAAACATTCGATTCGATGCAGACTCGCTTGTTTATTTAATCGATTGCGACGACATATCAAGAGAGTACGTTGAACCTTATGACGTTCGCCGGGCCGCGATCGCCTCTCACCACGTCATTCGAATTCCCCGCTCTTGGTATAATTAATATATTTTTAACCAACAGTTTGCTTAATTTGCATTATTATTAAATTTTATGAGACCTCGATAAGCCAAAAATAAACTTATTTCTGTGTATTTTTAAAATAATCGGTTCATTCGACTAATTTTTCTTCACATTTGTTTAGAAAAAATTGTATTTTTTCCCGAGACAATCAAAAGGTTCTAAATGATTGAGTTGCAATGCCTGAAAATATTCTTTAGCTGCAATTTTAATAAAAATTACTACACGAAGATAAGGATTAACAGGTTAGTACTGAGCACAAGACTGACAACACAATAGTAATCTTATCAATGTTATGCAAACTAACAATTATCAAGTTATATTGACCCAGTAAGTCATTTATAATGATTATGTCCTTTTACAAATTGTCTGCGTGAAAGAGCCACTGAAAACTCAATTTGAGAGCTTTTGTCTGGAAACAATGAGTATGAAATGATTGAGAAGTAAGAATATTAAGAATATTGAGTTTCAGGAACACAATTTTAATTTAAAAATATATTAAATTCCTGCGAGCCATTTCAGCAATTGACCATCTCATTTGCAAAACATCTACGTAGTGATTGTGGGTTTTCTTGTGATTAAACCACAAATTTTAATAAAAAAAAATATTTATTTTGTCCAAGCGAAACATGAGGAATTCTCAAAAGACTAAAATACATCTTAAAACTGGGTCTTTAGAGTTAAATTCGTGTTAACCCCGTTCCGCTACTATGTTTTGCCACAACAACAATTATTTTTTTTTACATTCTAAAAATACATTCGACACTCGAATCTTGTGGTAACAACAGTGCTATGTTATGCGAACTAAAGTTGTAAAAACATGCCAAAATAGCTCATATTGGCTAATTTATAGAGTTTATAAGACTTATTTCGAGGTGGTTTTGTTAAATTCGTAACAAGTTTTCGTTTGTTGATGAGACAAGATTAGAATCAACGTGGTAGTACGAAAATAGCGGAGCAGCGTGAATTTGCATTTAAAAATAAAAGTAAACACTTTCGAGACCATATATAAGTTGTTTTTGGCCACACTGTACGTCTGTGATGTTTTTCGGTCTCACATGCTTTCAAAAAGCATAAGTTTTTTTTTCTCTCACACTGACTTATTATTGATCGAAGCTCACAATAATTAAGTAGCCCTTAATAGTTTAAAAGTGTATGAATTCACATTGTGAGAGTCTGATATAGGTTTTTATGTGGTGGTGTCGAGTGGGCCGTAATCCACCACCCATTGCCGATTGGTAGATGTCACATGTCTTCGAATTTTTGGCTTCTTGGACACGGTGATATCCTCCCAATGTCTTTCACAGTGTTTAGAGCAGTGGTGGTGAAATAAATTACACAAAGTAATGTGACTAGAAGAGATCCAGGGTTTAGCTATACCGTTTTAATCCATCTGAATGTCTATGTCTACATCAAAGTTACAGTAAAAGCGCGTGTTGGCATTGCTTGAATGAAACTACGTCAAGTGTCATCAGCCGAGCGCACGTACCAAATTGTTGAAAGGTTGCCATTGCACAAAAATATTCTAAAATTGCTGCGCGAGCGCATCATTACTTCGTCATTAATGTGTGTATGTGTAGTCACAGATAATATAATAGTGTAGTAAACTTAATTACAGTGGCCCTTTCTTTTTACAGTCTGCTAGTTTCCGTGCACTAATAAGCAATTTATTTTTAGTTACATTATAATAATTATGTTCATTTTATTATTTCTTGAGGCTACTTTTGTATCTCAATCTTATTACATTTTTTTATTATGAGTTAATTTCCTTTCAACCAATTAAAAATGTTGTAATAATTTCTTAATTAAATAAATCATTGTATTAATTGCTTAGGGTGTTTTCATTATAGAATCCGGGTATGGCGTAACAGAAAAGCAAAAAAGCATTTCTCATACCGTAATTATTGTTTTTTTTTTTACATTTCCTGAACTTAGAAGAAGATTAATATTTCTGCTATTAAAGCTGATAAGATTGACAAGTCTAGAAATAAAAATCACCATAATTATGAAGACTTGAGCTTTCAATGAAAACTTATGATAGTCAGGAAGCAGTATTTAATTATTTATCTCTACTAATATTATAAAGCTAAAGTTGTTGCTTGGTTACACGCTAATCTCAGGAACTATTGGTTCGAATTGAGTCTATTTATCGAGGAAGGCTATAATTATAACATTAGCATCAGGAGCCGAACAGGGTTGAAACCACGAGATACAGGTGGCCTACCATGACGACCTAAAGCGTGAGTCTTTAGGCTGTGGGAAAGGAACAGAGCTATACAAGTCGTCTAGCGCCATCTCATTCCCACAGCCTAAATACTTACGCTTTAACTCACGCTTTAAGACGTAATGGTAGGCCACCAGCCAGTATATTATATTCGTACAAGCATTACATTAATAGTGCTCGTCTAGTAGTCTCAAGTGTTCTTCACCAGAAGTGAGCAGTCCATACCATGAGTTCTCATTACGATACTCGATCATCGATATCGACCGCTTTTGGCGCTCTCATTGACCTGCTCCAAGGTTGTATGAACTGGTCGCGGGACTTATCAAATTACCGTGACCTTGGAACGTAAAGGGCTATTGAAGGACACCGTGGATTTTAGTCAGTACAAGTCACAGTATGGGTGAGAGGTCTCACGCGGTCGATGCGTATGATCGAGTATCGTAATGACAACTCATGGTAGAGGCTCTGGTCTCCTTCCATCTCATCTTTAGCGAGACATCCCGAGATAGATGGAGAGAACTCTCGGTCAAGAGTACCATAAACAATTTTTAAACTTTTTACCATCTGATTAAATAAAGAATTGTGATTGTGACATTTAAATAATTATGTATGTATCGGAAATTATTACTTGTTAAACTTTATTTCTGATTGCCAATTTATTAGTTCAAAACTAGTTCAGTCAGACTGGGTTTTACGTAAATAATAAATGCGGGTTTTTTCATTGATATTTAGTTAAGAATATATTATGTATCAAAATGTGGATCGAGTTGGTTTTTATAAGGTTCTCTCGCGGTTAGTCACGTGCAAAATTTATAAACAACACGTCACCATGAACATCAAAAAATCCAGGAATGATTTTTTATTTTGAATCCCGTCAAGTTTATGAATGGCCTCTTTTACATTTGTTTGAGTGATATTAATGGTCCATTTTGGACTTTGTACTGTTACAAAATACCTATACATACATTGTGCTTATTTTTTAATTTACATCGGTGAAGCGATTTTCATAATACATATTAGATTATTAGATAAGATTAGATTATTATTATTAGATTATTATTATTAATAAATAAGCTTCCTCTCTCCTAAACTCACTTATTTGCTGTGCCCGGCAGCAGGGTCCATGTTATCATCTATTTATAAGTTTTACCACCTAAGACAACATGTGGAATGCAATAAAAGTATTGAATGAATTGATTAAAAATTGTGCCTAATTTTAATTTAAAGTGAAGAGTGAATTTTATTACTTCTAGGCAAGCGTGCTTCTATCACTATCAGGCTAGATAGTAGTCAAACACGAGCCTATAACTTATAAATAAAAAAAGAATTTAAGCGACTATTTCTGATCGCGAGACTTATTTCCATCACCGTGACCCCGGAACATAAAGGGCTATTGAAGGACACCGTGGATTTTAGTCAGTACAAGTCTGACAGGATCCCGCCCTGCCCGGCGTGGGGGAGGCCTCATTTGATTTTACCACGATAAAAAAAAACTTAAAGTTAAAGAGTTTTTTGCTTAAAAACAAAAGTTCATAATTTTAATTTAATCTCAAGAGTGACTTCTAGACAAGCGTGCTTTACCATCGATCACATCTTCGCTTACGATCAGGTGAGATAGTGGTTAAACACGAGCCTAAAACTTATAAATAAAAAAAGAAATTAAGCGACTATTTCTATAGAGTCTTGGCAATATACACACGTTAACAAGAATTTACACAATAAAAGTTAAAACCATAAAAGCATTAATTAATGTAAAGTTGGCACACTTGTCTGATTTCAACGAATCGAAGGGTTGGTCAATGTTCATTGCATCTGTGACGCACGACAACCCTCGCTCACCTTCGGTTCTCGAGGAAAACCCAATACCGCACTATTCGATTGTAAACCTTAATGTTATTAAACTATGGTTTAATTCACAATGTTAATGTGTCGGTAATGAATTCCTGCGGTCAATTATGAGAATGATATAGTTATAGCTCGCTATGTTCGTAAGGTTTTTGTATGTCTCAAGATTGGTTTAATTTTTTTTTTTGCTGTGACTGGTTTTCATGATTTGAATCTGAATTTTAATAAAAATACTCTTCTTGATTTCCAAAATAACGTTCAATGTTATGAAGATTTTATCAAAAAAGTTCTAGATATTACAAGTAATTTAATTAAGCGTCTAGTAACTTGAAGACTGAAACTAATAAGGTATTTTCAATTATATAATGTTTAATTAACATTATTAAATATATGTGAGAAAGCAGACACGAAGGTAAAAAGCGAAACCAACACTATTAATTTCAAAAATACATAAATAATTCATCACATTACATAAACGATACTATTTATAAACATACAACAAGCATTTCGTGACCACACATAAAAAAACCCGCAACTTATCTAAATGACAACGTACAATACGAATGATAAATTAAAAAGTGAAAATATAATCAATAAAATCCGTTTAATGATGATTCACGAGAATTACGCAAAATATTAATTCAAATTTATTAGATAAATGCATAGGAAAGAACAGGAGTTAACACGATGAATCAGTATTAGGAACTTGGGAATAGCAGAGGGCCGAGTATGACTCCCTGGAGAACTAAAGGTATGAATCAACAGAGCGTGATGGGTTGCCGTAAACATGATGGACTGAAGCGAAGGGCTGAGACAGACAATGGGGTATAACTTGATGCCAACGGTAAAGAAATCTGTGCCTTGGTACAGGATTTTGCCAAGCAAAGGACTCTGACCGTCTTATTACAAAACGAGGTTTAACTATAAACCCAGGTTTAATTCACGTCAAACTATGGTTTACCTAAAAACGTTATTACAAAACGTGGTTTTGCGTTAAACCATGGACTAAACCTTGGTCTAACGTTAATCCACGCCGCCCCCTAGTTTAGCGGTGGTCTAAGTCGTAGCTGCCAAAGTTGTGTCAGTTTTTCATTGAATATTTTTCATTGTATTGTTGTTTTTGTGGTATTTTTACCTAAAACATGGTCGACTTAATGGATAATGATCCTAGATTAACACTTAGGCTACTTTAGTTTCGTTATCATGTTCCCGTGGGATAATTTCCTGACATACTTACTTATACCAAACATACTTTACTTAGATATACACTAGTAATGTTCACATTAATAAAGATGGTGAAATTATTAAAAAGAGGCAACTGTTCTAAAAAATGAAAACAAAACTTCATAATAATTCCAAAAAATAATTAATAAACATGTCATAGTTTATTAGGACGCCCGAGAATGTTACGTTCCATTACGCGCTTTAAATGTCATGTAAGTAAAGAATCCAACATTAAATAATATGCTTAAAAAATCAAAATACAGTATAGGAAATGACTTATATCTAAATTTAAAAAAAATAAATCAATATTTTTAATATCTCTAAACCTCAATTAATCATAAACGAATTATCAATACATTCTATTTTCTGGTAATATGGAACGTTGCAATCGAATGATATCATGGTGAACCATGAACGAATGAAATTTGTATTAATCTGTGGTTGGATTTAGACCTCGGTTCAAATGACGGTACTAAGAAGTCTGAGGTTTATTTATGTTTTGTAATACGTATAATTTTAAACCATGGTTTAGCACTTAAGCCTAGACTTGTTAGTTCTGGTCTAAACCAGGGTTTTGCGTTGTTTTTGTAATAAGACGGTGAATGGTTTTGATTGACTACAAGACAATGTGTATAACAAAACCAAATGTAATTTAACGTGTAAGGGCCAAAAACAAGCTGGATCAAAAGATTTGAGACTGGCGATTGAATATAACCCAAAATAGTGCAGGATTTTAAGCAGGTTTTGATTAATTAGCAGAAACAAAAATCACGCAAGAAAAAATATCAACAGACTTGTTGAAAGATGTAACAATAATGCATTTCTTCGAAACTCTCGCAAGTGTTATGCGTATACCCTGTTGATTGGGCGCGTGGGACTGGCATTTAAAAAATTTGTCTGGGTCAGCTATAAATTGATGTTACTCGTTGCAGGCTTGACTAAATTAATGTTACGCTGTTGATAGCCAGACATGGACTTTGAAAGCGATGGGTCAACGAATCTCAGACGCACAAGGTTGAATTCTGCTGTACCTTATCTATACTTGTTTAGTTTAAGAGATTTACTGCGTCTACAGGTTAAAGTCCGTTTAATTTAAACAGGTTCACCTGTGAAAACAAATTCTTGGTAAAACTGATCACCAGGTGTAAGGAAAAAGAATAGTATTGGTGTAGCATCTTGCAGACATGCTATGGTAGCAAAAACACCATTAAACACTCTCTGAACTTCATTTCATGAGATATTGTTGCCATAAACTTGAATGATGCTGCGTCCATCAAATCTTATGGAGCTCTATCCTAAACCTCTCATACTTGTCAGATCATTTTGTCTAGATGCGCCTACGCACATGCGTTAGACATTTCACGCTTGTTGCATCTCTAGGAACTTTCCTCATACTATTTTTACTTTTACAGTTCAACAGTCAGAGATTCCACTGAAATAAGATCTGATACAGATGACTGCAGTCTTATGAGTAGGTGTACACTCCTTTGCGTCATGGATGCTCTATTTATCTTTTGGGACAAGGTGGCTGTCTGATGTTGTAATGGAATTTAACTTGGTTGTTACTTCTTTTCTTACAGAAATATGATAATTCTCCATCAAAAATCTTCATATATTTTGCAACCGTTGTATAACCTACTGTGCGGTGTGTTATTTTTTGGATTTCAGGCTTTAAATGCTGATCAAGTGAGGGGTGACGACGAAAGATGGACTAGTCTTGTGGGATGATAAGAATGTAGAGCAAGTGAATGATCAAGTTCTGGTAATTGAAGACAATTAATTTTGTTCTGACTAACAGTAACATAACAACAATCGAATTTTTTAACTGCCGTGTTTTAATAATTAATAACTTGGTCAATAATAAGTCTAAATCAATATTTACTTTTCTCTGTTTGGCGTCGTTAACGCTACCGACATACTCGTATTTTATCGGATTGAGTTGGAACCGAATAAATACGTCCTTACTAGCTATTGTCGAAGGAAAAACATAAGAATAATATATGTAACAGATGTGTTTGCAAATAATATTTGTGCAAAACATCTTCTTTACACAGGTGTTTGAAATACCAATAATGTTACTGTTGCGAGCCGTTTATGTCATAAAATATGCTATTTTTAAATTCACATGGCAATTGGGGGGCGCACGGGTTTGCAAAATATGGAAAGACTGAATTGGGCCTTTTTCAGAAAAAAAAAAAAACATTAAAAATCTCAGTCATTTATGGGGGTCGGCCATAGATTTAAAAAGATGGACTTGAACAATATCTGCTTAAAATCGACCACCCTCATCAGAAAGAGAGGAAAACAATTATTTGCTGGTAAGTCTACTCAAATAATTGTTTTCCTCTCTTTTCAGAGGGGCAATTTTATCAGTCAGTTGGCTAGGGAAATCGCAGACCATCTTTTATGTCTATGGCGTCAGCTTATTGCTATAACTCACTGTACTGTACATACGTATTCATACACTTAAAATACGTCAGACGTAACATCAATGATAAGAATACTAATGATGGTATTATTTCAAATAGTTTAAAAGATATAAATTATAATTTATGGGGTAATAAGTGTCATGCATTAGAGGTGTAAAGATAAACAAAGAATGTGCAGACATGAGACGGTATTATGTATACATATATTATGTAATGTGGTATTCTGTAGGTACGGTATATGAGTCAACTTAGGGAAATGGATTTTCTCGGACAATTGTAGGTAAACAGTGGTAACACGACAACGTAATAGGTATTCAGCCTTGAAATATCTTCAAGGTTATTGGCTTGAAATTCATGCGTGTAAGCAAGCTCGCCTGGAAAGAGGCAAGCATGCGTACACGCATGAATATGTATAGGGGCAAAAAGGAACCTTTAGGTCATCACTCCTCCTCCGGTCCTTATTTGTTTTTGGTAAATTTATTTCGTGGTGTTCCACAGACGCTTCAATGTTTATATTGAGTAAAATCGTCAGAATACTGAAGCCAGAGTAGAGCGGGACTGTGACTGACTGCGGGACTCACAAAAAACCCACCCTGTTCCTTAAATAACCCTTTACGTTCAAAGGGCACGGTAGCCTTGTTTGGAGAGAATTCTACAACTTCAGCAGGCGTTTGGATCTGTAGCGGCACCGTCAGACTGCTGACAGCTCTTTGAGGTTGAATCAGCCTTAAATTCAACATGTTTCGCAAATAAAATTTCAAAGAGAATTACCCCAAACATGAGGTCTGATGATTTATCAAACGCCAGAAACCATCCATCCACCCAAATCACAAAAAAATCCACTAGTATTCATAATATTAGTTAGTAGATATTGTTTTCCTTAAAGCAAAATTACAGGTACTAATTGACCTATATTATGTATATCTCGCTCCCAGAATAAATAAATCCCCGTATTAATCAAATAATTATTAATAATTAATTCAGTCATCCTTATTGACAGGTTTAAAGTTCTACTGTCGGTATGTTTGGACCGCAAACAGCGTTTAACTATAAAATGACATAACAGAGTCAACATAAACATGCTCGATTTCCTAGACGTGTGGCGCCACTGACGGCGACTCATGCGCATAGAAAATATCTAGCGAAATTTTGTATAATTTATGTTATGATCGATTTTGATAACTAATCTATAAATACGAGTATTATGAAGCTGAAAATTTGGATGAACAAGCTTATCTCAGGACTAATGGTTCAAATAGAAAAAAAATATGTGTCGGATAGTCTATCGAGGTAGGCTATGGACAAAACCACGCTACGAACAATAGGAGCCGAGTGAGAAACTACGGGAATAGCAAGAACAGACAAAAATGTTCTGATGATCATTTTTAATTGGGATCAAGCTCTGGGGAACGAGCTTTCCAAACCTAACGACCAGTCCACTCTGGAACAGGATCGAGGAAACTGGAAGTCAAGGGGAAAGAGCCCAGCAGTAGAATGATACAGGCTGGCAGCAGTATCAGTAGCAGACGGCAAGATCTAAATATCAAGACGTAATAAGTCCATATTTTAACGACACTTGTCGCGGAGTTTCGCTGGTTGATGAAATTGGGTCATCGTATTACAGATATAGACTTAAGAAGGCTTTGTTACGAAAATATAAAAAACGGGGAGTCTCATTTATTGATCGTTAAGTACTTTATGAAAGTATCTGGTCCTTGAAAACGCTTAAGAAACCCATTTAACAATTACTTCAACATGGCTGAGGCTTAAAACGATATTGTGAGACGGAGAGAGAATTGAGAATACTTTTAATAACTGTTACCAGCGGCTTCGCCTGCTTGTATCTTGTAAATCGGCTAAAAGGAAGAATATCAAATCAAATATGAAGATCCGTTCAGCCGTTCTGATGGGATAAATGAACAATCATACATTCAAATTCTGTCAAGAGATTGATGCTATTTTTGGGAGCTTTTCATTTAGCCACGCGGCCACGCTGAAAACTGTTCAGAGACACTTCGTCTGAGCCTGCAGATCTTGCGGACCAGACATTATTAAAGATTTTAAAAATATTTATACACAATAACGCTTCTTTAAGATACCGTTACCGTGAAGCGTTAAAATAAGGGAATGAAAGATTTGACGAATTGTTCTTTCCTCAAATATCATTAGGTCCCAAGGACTTCAGGTAACTTGAAGATGATTTAGAAATACATATTAGTATTGCTTTAAAAGGGTTATTAGCCATAATTTAAACCTGAAGTTTCCAGTCTCTGGCTGGTTGTGGCCAAGAGCAAACCTATAATTAATTTAAAAAAAGGTATACCATAAAACAGGTAGAAGAACCAAAGAGGTAGAATTATAAAGACTGAGAATAGCTACGAAGGTCGATGGGCTGGGACATTGTTTCAATAGCAAGGCGACACCAACGAAAATAAATACATGTCTGTTTAATTGTAGTCATTTGGACAGCAATTGGTTTTGTCACGAAGGGCATGAGTAGTCATGTTTTGAAGTAGGGCTGTCAGAAATATAGCTATCATTTCTCAAGAGGATCATGGTTGATGAGTTATAGTCCATAATCAGCCTATATGGCCCGGTATCCACCAAAGCGGAGAGGAGAGGAGATGTGTTTGAATAACCAATCAGATGTCAACTGAAGCTAAGCTGAGAGGAGATGTGGACATCGGATTGATACAGGGCCTAATGGGCCAAATTCTGGGACACAGGCCTGCTCTCTATGAGAAGGAATGGGTTGTCATCTAGTGCTGGTAGGGAGATCTGACAAAATGTCTACGGAATATTTGGTTTTAGGACATGCCGCCTTGGTCAAGATGCTTTCACCGTTTGAAAAACAGTAGTGATGAAAAAATATATACAAAATAATGAAAACAACAGTAATATTCGCTCGCAAGAATTGCTTATACTTACCTAAATTTATTTAATAAGTGTCTTAGGGATTTTGTACCCGTTTCACTCAACAGACATCTAATTTCTACAATTGAACTAACTGACTGATTCCTTAACATTTGAAAAGTGTCTGTAATTG
This sequence comes from Agrotis ipsilon, assembly GCA_028554685.1. Lineage (NCBI taxonomy): Eukaryota > Metazoa > Arthropoda > Insecta > Lepidoptera > Noctuidae > Agrotis > Agrotis ipsilon. The sequence goes on from CM052963.1 coordinate 1,651,779, forward strand.
AAATAATTGCTTTGAGTTTGAGTTCATCAATCAATTTCAATGTTGATTATGTTGTCACAATGGGATTTTTAAAGTGTTGACACACTTAAGGGGGTGAATGAGTGAGCTGATCGCTCTCGCACCGCGCATTTACCCCGGACACCGAGACCTGTCATTAAGGTCTTGATTCCTGGAGTCCGAAGGTCTTTGTGAATGACGTCAAAGATAAAGATGGTGATGATTCAGGACATGGAATACCCCAAAAGCTACATTCTAATCTGTCAACCCAATCAAACGATTTTGCGACTTATGGTTATGAATCATAACACGCAAAACACAAATTAAACCAACTTTTTGCAACAAGACCTCAATTTCAGGAAATTCAATATTTGAAAACGTTAATTTAGCGTATAAACCCGAGTTCGCCCGCTTATCGTGGAGCCATACGAAAATAGTCCTACTGACCACAGACCCATGATTCATGGTTACTTTGCTACGCGATTCACTCGTAAAGTTACATAAAAACGTATGTTAATTAAGGCAATTTTGCAATGCACATAATGTTAATACGGCTACTGACGCGATACTGATTCTTGCGAAATTAGTAATAATATGTTATCCTTCGTATGACGTCATTATATCAAGGTTACGCAGGTTCAGTGTTTACGAGTGGACTCTTTATACCTAGATTTTTTGGCTAGACTAAACTTTTGGCTAAATCTAAATGGATCTATTAATAGGATAAAAACGTGAGCACATGTTTATAAACACGGCAGTTGCGTAGTAAATATTAGTAAAAGGCTAAAGTTGAAAGCTTACTACGTTATTTTTGGTAAGGATCAATCGAAATGTGCAAATACAATTATATTGACAACTGCAGAAGTGATAGCAGACAATGAAGATATACACAAATTTTATCAAAAGACAGATATTGAAAATAAATTATTAAAATTCATTAGGACTATACAGATATTAAAGATCTACATTCCGAAGAAATGCTGACAAACAAATAATATAAACATGACAAAAAATATTTAAACATTGAAATTCACAATGATTGAAACGAACCACAGTAACTGAAAATAACGTACCAGACAGCTGCAAGAAACCTTGTATAAACTATAAATATCAACAATGTTTACATTCAGATAACATATCATGTAATGAACTTGTCAACTCCACTTAGATGCAATGTCTTCTTTATAAACAAACAGAATTATGTTTCTTATTATAATGATCATTAAGTACATGATACATCTTTATGATCGCGGATCTCACTAGCGAGTCTAGAAATTCATTAAAATCTGGAATCGGTCAACTAGTAAATATGATTTTAGCTTCCATCCAGAAGAAAAAATGTTAATTTGAAGTAGTCAAAATACATAATTATAGAGGAAATACGTGATAGACTTACGAGAGGACCACTGAAGCTTAAAAGACAAATCGGCAAAAAAATACGCAATCGTTTTTAATATTTCCGTTGCACAAATTCGAAAGTACAGTTGGAAAATTAATTTATTATGGTTACCCAGAATGTTAACTACCATCTACATAGTTTACAAGGAAAATATTTTGAAAATGTACTAAATCACAAACATAATACGGGTACCAGAGTCGTAACTCAGCCAGACCGGCAAGAAATTGAGGACATCGTTGAATCCATAAACGATAATGGTACTCACAACAATTCCGCTGAAGCAAAAACAGTGTATCAGTCCCACAAGTGTCCGATCAAAAGAAATCACAGTCAGAAAACCAATGTTCTGGAAAAAAATCCATGCACAACAAAACACAGAAACAAACGCCACATCGAAGTTGTCGCATCGGTGGCGAAACGTAAACTGAACACAACGTAGGAATGAGGTAAACACCATTATATAAATTTAATTGGAGATAATTGCGCGAAAACCGCAGCTGCGTGACGTAGAGGATGCCATTATCAAGCGCTATACGACGTTTTTCCTAGAAGCCAGCCGTGGGCACGGCTCTCTTTGCCATTCATCTAAATTACGATAAATGTAAGGTAATAGCGGACTGGGGAACAGCTTGATCTTGCCAAACAAATGGATTCGAAATTGGTTCGGTTGGAAAAGGCTCAGTTGCAAAACTAGACAGCGAGAATTTTAAATGAAGGATAATTCCAGAAAGATTTAATAAAGCTACAGGTGCAAAAACTTGCGAGCGTGCTTCAATCAAGGCAGTTAAGATTAACATATTAAACGCCTAAATCAAAAAGCTGTTTACACGCTTTATACGTGAACAAGCAAGAATGCTTCTTAATTTATTCTTACTTCTTGTTTGTTCTCAGTATGCACGCGACGCGCGACGTCGGCAATTCTCGGCTTTAATCCAGTAAAGTGATTAAGTCAAATGCCTGCTGACGTGTCAGGGAAATACGTAACTTGTTTCAAATTTTTTAAATTGTTGGGCATTAGTCACACATCCAAAATGATTTCACCCTGGGATTTGGTAATTGAAGCCGTGTTTGTTAATAGTAATAACGTCTACTGTACTGTAAATGAAAGTTTTTTATTCATAGGTTTTTATATTGTAGGTACGTGTAAGTCAACAAGATAGTATCGAATCCTGACCATACATTTACAATCAACTGCGGCTGCTATCCTCGGGTACAAGATGTTTACAGAACGCATAAATCATGCAACAAATTTGAAAAACACTAAGTTCAGGAAGTAGTTGTATCAACTAATGATCAAAAGACATCAACTTTAGAGCGCATTGTATGCAGATACGTACAAAAAGTTAGTACAACAACGTCTGAATGTTTACTACACAAACTATGACTAATGATTGTACTACCGTGCAGAAATGATTGAGTTTTTCTGCCAGTATCAACAAGAAATCTACAGAAACCAAAAACACTCAGGCAGTTTCTCACGAAGAAACATTCGGAGTTCATGGGCAAACTTCATTAATTGGAGAGTTAATGAAAAATAAAGGAGAACTTCTGGATGACCTGAAGATTTCGACTCATCAAAATGACAATTATTTCACGTTGTATCATAGGACCATCGTCATTATTTTGTCGCATACAAAGCCTCAAGAGATTATAGCCGACGGTAATGACATCTTGTTTACTACTGCAACACGTTGACTGTACTATAACTTATCTATTACAATGACTGCGTGCGTGCTAACGACTCGACGTTATGTAACAGAGTAGCGCGTGGCCAGTTGCGGTTAGATCCACGATGGGTGAGCGTGGAGGATAGCAATATTCTAGAATAAGGAAACTGCAAGCAAGGTTGATAACCTCGCGGAGATTTTGTGAAGGGATCTATTCAGTTTATGAGGCTTTATATCTTGTTTGTTCTAAGATTCATACAGCCGTGTAGAAAAGCCTATTTGTTTCTGATAATGAGCTGCTATTTTGCTTTTTCACAAATCTGAGTATTCAGATCAATAATTCCACAGGCAGATTCATCGTCACAACACTCTCCTATAATAACTACTTTTTTTTTAATTTTAGGGACAAAACTTCTTGGTCCGATCAATAATCCACTATATTGAATCTATTTGGAGATGTCCAACCAAGGTCCAAAGTTGTATAAGTAATTACTCTGCTATTTCTATAATATTCTACTAGCGGCCCGTCCCGTCTTCGCACGGGTGGAGGACCCGGTCTAAAATTTGAGATTTAAACTATCCTATCTCTCAAGTTGGATCGAACTGCACATGGTGTGCGAATTTTATTATAATCGGTTAAGTGGTTTAGGAGTCCATTGAGGACAAACATTGTGACACGAGATTTATATATATTAAGATTAAGATATTTAAAGGTGTTACTAAAATGATGGCACAATTCATATTTCATAACGCTTCTGATCACTATACATTCTTTTACCTTTTAACTTTAACCTCGTTACTACCGTCTACAGATGCTTCAACCAGATTGATTTTCTTCTTAAAATCCTTTGTAGAAGTTGGAATATTTGCATACTTTGAAATGGTTTCTTCAAAATCTACCTTTTCTTCTGATTTTACATATAGTATCACCTCTTTTTGAACTTTTCCTGTTTCTATATTCCTTTCTATCCCGAATTCTGTCTCAATTTAGATTTACGTGTTGTTAAATTAATCAAACTTGGCTAAAATTTTCCATTTGTGGACACTGGCCTGCAACTAGGACACGCTACACACTAATACTTGTATCCTATCCGTATCTATTTATGTGCATGATAACCTTATGTCTTGTGCTGGCATCAACTCGGTTTGCATATGAATGGAGCTTTTAAATTGTATTGTTCACTTCATTTCTTGATCTAATAATGTACATAGACTTTGCTATTGTTAATATTGTCGTGGAGTACAATTTTCCGATCAGTTAGATGCTAATTACAAGTTTTACCATACAGGGCTTTAAGTCAATATTATAAAAGTGGTGTAGAGGTACACCACGAAGGGCACCCGCTGACAATGGCACCTGAGCTACTTGCACCTTATCTTTTCGACATAAGGCTCCTGTCAAATTTTTTTGCAGGTGCCCTTCGTGGAATACCTCAACAATTTTGGTATGCAAGTACAAAATTTCTCTTACTTTAAGTTACACAATATTAATTTGTAATATGATTGTATGTGAATTGTTTAATGCAGAAATATGAACAAGATATTAAAACACTTCTTCTCGATTCAAGCTTATATCTTTCAATCCATTATGGTTGGAACAATTAAGCAGATAAATAAATTATAGTAATTCAAAAGACGTTACATCCTGGAAATCTTCGATTCGGTTAAAACTGCTACAAATAATATGTATTGACATCTAACATTTGAAACAAATCCATTAGTAAGCCACAGATGTAATTAGTCCAACAAAGACAATATCGAACAATTAATAGTGAAACTCATTAATCAGTTCATAGTCCACTTAACAGCGGACGTTTCAAGCCGACCCTTGTCTAAACATTTGAATTGGATTGATCTTTTATCAATATTTAGACTATAAATTACATTTTATAACGTTCCTTCCCTCTAATTAACTTAGATCAAATTCGGGAGCCATTTTGATACACACTGTACAATCAAAAGTATAAGGTTTTCTCTCAATTTAAATATTTAACTGGCATTTTCGAGGAATTCGACAGTAATTACACAAAAGTTAAAACCTAAACTTAGATTATCTAAGGAGATTAACGAACAGGAATATTGTGCAAAAGCTGAAACGTAAATCACACTATTTCTACTCTTCGTAATAATCCAAGACGAGGACGAACGTATTAAGTGTAGCTTAATGTTACTACATAAAGAATGCTTAGATGATGGACGTATGATAGGGTTTAATCGAATTATAACGTATCCAGACGACTGGTTTATACGTTTAATTCATGTTGTTAAAAACAGCAAACGCATAAATCAGTCGACTTTTCTAAGTCCTTTTATCACTAAGGCCCTTCGTACACAAGGCGACTCGGGTATCCGATACTCCAGTCGAATACCTAAGTCACGCGACTCTAGTAGCGCATGATCCGTACACAGCGGCGACTCGAGTCGTAAGACTCAAATCGTCTATTCTAAACCATTCTATATTCAACCTTAATAATACGTTGTACAAAACACAAAATGCACATCTCATTGCATAAATTAAAATACTGTTAATTTTAAAAATGGCGGGTGCATTCCAATTTCATTTTTTTGGAATTTAAAATTGGCGCGTGTACCTACAGGAGAAAAACGATTTTCACGCAAAATATTGAGAAAGAATATGGTTCATAATTTCGCCGCGCGATTCTGCTACAAGGTAGCTTGATTTGTTTATGCTTTGACTTTCATGGTGGTGACCATGGGTTCAATCCCCAGGTAAACAAAGATTTTTTTTTTGTTTTTTTTTTGTTCCCTTGTTTTTTAGAGTTTTATTCCATTTTTTTATAGGTTTTTTTTAATAGTTTATCTTTTATTAGCACCGGAACGCTGACGCGCTTACTGCTATGCTGATGACCGTGGACAATTTCAGATTTGAATAGGATTTTTTGTAATGTTTTCGTTTTCTTAACTACTTTCTTTTTGTCGTATGTGCAAGTACATGACGAAGCTGGGTTAAAGTAAAGGCCCCCCCCCCTCTAGGGAACCAAAGCCTGCCGGGGTCGCGGGACTTATCTTATTACCGTGACCCCAGAACATAAATGGCTATTGAAGGATACCGTGGATTTTGGTCACTACGAGTCTGACAGTCCCTCCCGCCCTGACCGGGGTGGGAGGACTCATTTGATGATTTTACTATGTATTATTTCATAATATATATTTAGAATATTCTTTTGAATTTGAAAAGCTTGTTAGTCTAGTGGTTAGTGGCCCTGACTGCTATGCCTGAGGTCGTGGGTTCGATTCCCACCCAGGACATTTAATGTTTGTGTGATGAGCACGATCATTATGGTTCTATGTCTGAGAGTAATTTATCTATAATATTTATGTATTTAGAAAATAAAGTATGTTTTTCAGTTGTCCCCATAACACAAGCTCTGCTTGGCTTGGGACTAGACGACGTTGTGTGATAGTTGTGGAATATTAGTATTATTAATTGTAATGACACAAACAACGATATTTTTCTACTTCAGATACAAAGATGTTTAATAATAAAGTGTGAAATAATACTTAGATACAAATTTTTCGTCAGGTATAAATCGCGCAGACTTTGGTATCCGCGATCTTGATAAATGGAGTAGCGCGTGGCTAGAGTCGGCGACGCATCACCAAAATAAGCCTCTAAGGATTTGTATTGCGATAGTCTCCTGGAAACCAAATCGTAAGGTATCGGAAACTTGCATAGCGTTGTGTACGAACCTTCGTACACAACGCGACGCAAGTTGCCGATACTATAGTTTCGTTACTACTCATGACCTGCGAAAAATATAAGGTACTAAATTTTTATAATGCAATTTGATGTAACGACATAGACACTAGCGCCGCGTCAAAGGGTCATGATGGGTGGTCAAGATTAAGAATTAATAAAATGTCTGACACATGACTGTCACGTCAAAATATATTTTTTAGGAATCCGTAGGTTCGAAAGAAAAAACGGAAGATTTATAAGATCAGTCGTGTGACCGTCCGCCATTCACAGTTAATTTTCTGTGAACTTTTTTGACCGATTAAGTTGTAAACATTTATCTATTGAATACATTTAGAACAGTTAAGTAGGTAGGTATGCCATTTCCAAATAAATCAGTTCCTAATATTGCTCAAATGTGTTTTCTGTATTATCTCTTATCTCCGAAAATACTGAATATATTTGTAACTGACGGAAGACCCGGTCTAAAACCCGGTCCCGATGGTTACAAACACAACAAAAAAAGAATTAGCCGAATCGGTCCAGCCGTTTTCGAGTTATGTCGTGACAACGGAAAACGGGTTTCATTTTTATATATATAGATTATGAAAAAGATACAAATAATAGAAGTCCTTTGTATATAGATTACAAGAAAATTCACAGTAGTCCTATGATCTTAAAACAACATAGACATCAGAGGATTGTAAATATAATACTTTATTCGTAATCAATTTTATTCAATTAAATAGAAAAAAAAAACTCCTCTCTCCCAATTTTTTTATTAAACTGCATACCAAATTAAGATTTATTACGAGGATTGAATATTGAGTGAATATTTTTTTAACATTTTAAAATAATTACTTTCCAAAAGTGATTCAAGAATATGCTACGGAACCCTTTATTGTGTGAATATAATTAACAATGGTAAATAAATTGTTCCGCCATCTTGAAAGTCGCAGAAACTCAAGTAGCGGCGATGTCAACAGATAGGTAGCGCGCGATTGGCGTCGCGCGTCGCGAGCATTTGTACGAACGTATATGGATTTCTATTGCGAGAGTCGCCTGGATACTGAAGTCGTAAAGTATCGGAAACTGGCGTCGCCTTGTGAACGAAGGGCCTGAGTACCCTTTTCTCGAATATGTTTGTCAAAATAGAATTACGCTGTTTTATTTTCACTAGCGGTACGAAAATAATCAACAGCGCCCCTATTTATTTGAGCATACAGTTTTGAACTGTACCGTTATACTGCAAAACGAGTTTCTACAGTACCCTCAAGTTCTAGATCATCATCTGTCTAGATCAGTGGTTCCTAACCTGGGGGTAATTACCCCCGAAGGGGTAAAACCGAGATTCTTGAGGGGTAACACAGGATGGCACGAAATAGTATTAAAATAGCAATAAACAAAATAATAGAACGGTAAACGTTAGGGATGAGCGTTGAATCAACGAACTAGTTGAATCAACCGTTGATCTCCTGTCAACGTATTAACGTTAACTGTTTATGAATCAACTAGTTGAATTCGTCAACGACGTTTACGGGCTTAACTTGCGTTTACGTTCTTGCGTTTAATTCAACGAGACGCGTTCGTCTCGTTGAATTAACGAAAAGTAAACGCAACGAGCTGAGCAATTTACAAAACTTACGTTGTTTTCAACGTTGAATTTTTTGGTTCGTATTTTTAACGCCATGGATTGCGAGCGGTTGAAAGAGTTGATTTTCGAAATGTTTATTTTAAGAATAGTACTTACATTTGTGGAGTTTGTTTACTTACATTTACCACAGATACTGATAGTCTGAGACCTAATCCCAATGTATTATTTTAAATGTATTACTTTTTGAGACGCAAAGGTATAGCGAACAGCCCCTCTATGAAAAATAGAATTAATATCTTTGATTTCACACAATTTTAGATGTTAATTGTATATAAAATTTTCTTTCAAACGTTTTCCAATACATAAATTGAATCAAATTGTTTCTAAAATTCAACGCGCAATCGTTGAATAAAAACCGTTTAATGAATCAACGATTTACGTTGCAAGTTGACAGTTAAATTCGTCAACGAGATGAACCCGTTAACTCGGTCAACTCGTTGACGAATTCAACTAGTTGATTAACTAGTTGACAAACGTGAATCAACGTTAACGTTTCGTTGACGGAAAAACCGTCAACGACCCATCGCTAGTAAACGTCAGCACGGCGCTCTCATCATCGTCGTCGCCGGTCAAGCACCGCATGACTAGCTCTTTTTTACCATACAGAGGTACGTTGGTTATCAAGAGAAAAAGTACTAATTATGGTTTACGAATTACGAGAAGAAATTGGATTAATTTTTGAAAATAAGAGAACATCATCATCAGCCGGAAGACGTCCACTGCTGAACATAGGCCTCCCCCTTAGACCGCCACGCCGAACGACAATTCGCCACTTGCATCCATCGGTTGCCCGCGACTCTCACGATGTCGTCGGTCCACCTAGTGGGAGGCCTACCTACGCTGCGTTTTCCGGTCCGTGGTCGCCACTCGAGAACCTTTCTTCCCCATCGGTTGTCAGTTCTACGAGCGATGTGGCCTGCCCATTGCCACTTCAACTTGCAAATTTTACGAGCTATGTCGGTGACTCTGGTTCTTCGCCGAATATCCGTGTTCCGGATTTTATCCCGCAAAGAAACTCCGAGCATAGCTCTTTCCATTGCTCGTTGAGTGACTCTTAGTTTCTCTAAAAGGCCAGCAGTCAAAGACCACGTTTCAGAGCCATATGTAATCACTGGCAACACACACTGGTTAAACACCCTTGTTTTGAGACACTGCGGGATTTTCGATGAGAAGATATCACGTAGCTTCCCAAACGCTGCCCATCCTAGTTGGATTCTTCGGGCGACCTCTTTCTCGAAGTTGGACCTACCTAACTGAACAATCTGTCCAAGGTAAGTATAATGGTCTACAACTTCGAGAGTATCATTCCCAACAACAACCGGTACGGGCGCCACATGGACATTCGACATGACTTTCGTCTTGTCCATGTTCATTTTAAGGCCGACCCGTTGGGAAACGATACTGAGGTCGCTGAGCATAGCATTGAGGTGCTCCAACGATTCTGCCATGATGACTATATCATCGGCAAAACGAAGGTGAGTGATGTATTCGCCATTGCTGTTGATGCCGAGTCCGTCCCATTCCAAGAGCTTGAAAACGTCCTCCAACGCGTTCGTGAACAGTTTCGGAGAAATAACGTCTCCCTGTCTCACGCCTTTCTGCAATTGGATTGGTTTCGTGCTCTCTTCCTGAAGTCGGATGGACATGGTGGCGTTACTATACAAACACTTCAATACTTCGATATACCTATAGTCGATATGACATCGTTGGAGGGACTGCAATACTGCCCAGGTTTCGATTGAATCGAAGGCTTTTTCATAGTCCACAAACGCTAAACATAATTGCCGATTATACTCCTCTGTCTTCTGTATAATCTGGCGGAGCGTGTGTATGTGGTCTATGGTGCTAAAGCCTTTTCGGAAACCGGCTTGTTCGGGAGGCTGGAAGTCATCAAACCTGCGTTCGAGACGGTTCGTAATGACTCTTGAGAACAGCTTGTAAACATGGCTCAGAAGTGAGATTGGCCTGTAGTTCTTCAACAAGGTGTTGTCACCCTTTTTGAAGAAAAGAACAACCACACTCCTGTGCCATGCTTCTGGCGTAGTGCCTTCGAGTATGACGGAATTAAATAACTTCTGGAGGACTAGAAGTACCGGTTTTCCACCCGCTCTCAGAAGTTCTGTTGTGATTCCGTCATCGCCCGGCGCCTTGTTATTTTTGAGCTGTTTAAGAGCCATTCTAATCTCGTACAGGCTGATGTCCGGGATATCCTCAGTGTAGTGCCGAGTCAGTTTAGCTCTTGCGTCTCGAGCTGTACCGACACTGGGTGAAAATAAGAGAACACAGAAAGAAAAAGAATATTATGCAAAAATTAAAGACCTAACATTTTTGTTCTAAAGATTGCGTACCTTGCTGATTTTTTCACTGAAATTAATAGTCTAAATATTTCAATGTAAGGAAATGAATATTTTAACGTTGCAGGACTGGATAAAATCGCAAGTTTTTTGCGAAAAATTGGAACTTAAGCAACGTAGAGTCCAAGCTGGTGATGTGTCAATGTTTACACAACTAAGTGAGCATAAGTAAATAATAAACAAGTCTTGTTTATTTACCCCTAGCTGCTAGGGGTAAACTCGATTCCCATACTTGTCACAGGGGTAGTGACATTGAAAAGGTTAGGAACCACTGGTCTAGATTATTTCCCAACTGTGTTGGTTTCGGCTTCCTTACTAACCAGATGCAGCTGAATATCAGTATTTTACATGTGACTGCGAATCTGACCTCAACAACCCCGTCATTACACACTTCGTAAGACTGGTTGTGAGAATTACTGGCAACTGGCCACCTGTAAGGACTGTAAGGGCCAGGACACACAGGGACGCGACGCGACGACATTGGAAATGTGTTTATTTTCGTGTAGTAAATAAAGTTAGATTTTCAGTGGCTCTATTGAAAGGTGTGCACAGCGTCGAAGACGGTCAAAGAACGGGATCAACAGATTAACTTGGTTTACCAAGCACAGAGAAAACTTGGTCTGTTGTAATGGATGACATCTATCAACGGATCGACCTAGACAAGCGCGGCTTAACCTTGAAGAACGACATTTAGCCATGAACTCTACCACTTGTCTAGACTCCTAGAATATTTATTTAACCTTTATATCGTATTGTTCATTAATGTACTGTGTAGTTATTTCAAACTGGTTCTTTTTGGTGCTTCGGCAGACCGGTTCTACTTACGTCAATACCATTACGGGGTTTCCCAAGTGTTGTTTTTATATTGCGATTATTATTTTTAGATTTATCTTATAAATAGATTATTAAAAAACAAGAACTTATTCAGGTAGCGGAGAGCAGTTTTCATTGCCTTATAAAATATCGACCTGTATTTGTATAGGCGTAGGGAAGAAATATTTTTTTCTTATTAGTTAAAAATCTGAAATTTAACGGCTTATAATATGAAATGACAACCTCCTCCTTTTCAGAAATCGGTTAAAACGATTGTCGGTTCTTTCTGGAAAAACACATCATGATCACTTCATCCTTTCAAAGTTTACAGCTTTGAGACCTGTCAAAATCATAGTGAACTTAATGTTCTTAACAAAAAAAAGTCTGTTATTGGGTTGATGCCGCAAACAAATCTGTATGAATCATAATGATCTGTATTCTCGTACAATTAAGGTTGCTGATATCAAAACTGTGAAAGGATTATTTAAACGGTTACACATTAAGCTATACAACCAGTTTATCTTGGTATCGCTTTGTTATATCTTCTTGTACATTGGTCGGTTAGTTTATATTGGTTATGTATAGCTAACTATGCAAAATACTAACTTAACTATGGACCATGTAGTATGAACTAACTTAACTATGGACCATGTAGTATGAAATAAAGGTTATTATTATTATAGCTTAATGTGTCCATGTGTCATGAAAATAGAGCTGCCATCTCTGAAATTTGAAAACCAGGACAAGACGCGTGAAAACCCTGGATTTTTGGGTCCAGAACCCGGACCAGAGTCAATGGTGCGCACGGGGCGTGGGAGGACGGCGAAGTGTGCGTGGACGTAAGTCGAACTGCAGACATGAGTCGAACTGCGCACGGGGGTAAACCCCCCTCCCCCCGCACGCCCTCTAAACTAGGACAAATCCGGGGAAACCCAGACGGATGGCAACCCTACATGAGAGAAATTAGAGGTTTTAAAATTCTACTTACAAAACTTAGAAGAGATGAATAATCAGAATCGTGCATTACCTGAAACGAAAATCAAAATTTAATATAAACAAACAATCTTGTTATAGTTATGATGTTGGGCGGTGGCCAGAATCTCACCTATCTGAGATATCCGTAGCTATCAAATGTGTGCTGAAATTACCTTTTGGCCTTGGTCTGGTCGTCTCAATTTGAATGTGATTGGTTGTATGACGTCTGATGTATGTGATTGGGATTACTATGATGGATGTGTTGGATGAGCAGTCGTTTTCTATGCTACTCAAGGGTTCTCTTTGTGAAACATCTTTACGTAGTAATAATTTACACCGAGACGCGACGCTGTGCGCACATTTCAATAGAGCGACTCAAAATGTAACTTTATTATTCACACGAAAAGATACATTTTTCACCGATGAAACGACGCTACGCAGCGAGGGCCCAAGCGCATATATTTTATAAGTGTTTTAAAATCTAACTTTATTTTCTACATGAATAGTACACATTTCCTGTATCGATACGCATCGTCGTGTCACGTGATTTCGCGTCTCAGTGTGTAGTGTGTACTGACCCTTAGGATTTTCAGACTACGCAATTTTAGTGTGGTTTCATCAATTGACGGAGTATGTGTAATTGTGTAATGCACATAAATTATACTCAACAGGGTAAGTGTATAAGAATGCCAGTAAGGGGCTTTAACTGTTCAACGAAATTCTTTGTAATCGAGTTTGTTTTTTTTTTCCGGAAAGAAAATAAAGTGAAGAGGGACACTCAAAATTTAATTTAAAAGATTATGAAAACATAAATATCAAAGAGAGCACTTAATGTTTGAAGAAAATATACTACTCAAAAGAAAATAAGGGCCAACTGATATTTGTCGATTTATTAATTAATATTTAAATATTAGTAGTTACAATGACTGAATCTGATTAATATTAACGATTTTACTTGGAAATACACAAAAATTAAGTTTGTATTACATTAAATCGTTAAATTAAACGAAATTGAATGAAAGTGGGGAATTGCAGGAATGTTACAACTTACACAAAACATCAAAAAACTCGTAAAAATAACGTCTTCAATGTTCCAAATTGTTCTTTAAAGCTTCTCTTTTAACTCTGTTCTCTCTGTGCTACTCATTTTAATGGATGTGGAATGTTCAGGATTAATTACCATACATTTTCTTTGGGATTCTCTACCAGCAGGTTTTCAGACAATTAATGAGATCCAGCTGGGTGTTGATGGGAATTTTACTTTCTTTAGCACTCATCTTTTAACTGCTGAATAAAAATTAGGTAAAAATCCTGAGTAGCCACTGTAACATCGTAATTAGAACGTCAGCGAATGTGTGCACTGTTAGTCGCGTCGTGTTCGCTCGACCATTATCCTGCTTGAAGATGAACTCAGGTACTCCTTGCTGTGCGAATGGGATAATGTGGAGTTGCACCACATTCGCTACGCAATTTTGAGCAGTTACAGCAACGTTATTACGAAGTGCAAGCTCAGTTTTGCGTAATAGAGACGACCGCCCCAGAGCATAATTCAGATCTCATCGGAACAGTCTGTTTCAAGAGTGCAAAGATCTGAAACCTGTTGTTTAGATCTTCTCTACACTCTAATGAATCAGTCTTTATTAAAAAAAAAATAAGCCTGCAGTCATAAATAAAAAGCAATGAAGCCCATTCAAAACACTTAAATCATTTTTCTCTTTGCAAATGTTTCACGATTTGCACCATACGCTTCAGTTAACTGGAGGAGAACCAAGCATCTTCTTGAGTATTGTTAGTCTTCATGGAGTCGATTCGGAATAGTCTAGTCAATTATAGGGGTACCTGTAGCTCAACGCAATGGAGTTTGTACAGTCCGCGCGGTAGATTTTCGCTCTATTTGCGCGGTTAATCAAACTTAATGGTCTTCTTAGGCTTTATTTACTTACTTTCTTCCTGGATCACGGCGTCTGGTGATATTACCCGTCTTTTGAGACCACTTTCAAACTTTTTGAACCACTGGTTGCTTATATTCCACCATAAGACCTACCTTTTCTGGCTATGTCCCCCCTGGATTAGGGTAACACCCCAAGTGGCTGTTTTTGCATCCATATGTCTCCGAATAAATGGCATTATGAGATTAAATAATCGTTATAGCCTACTTGCTGTATAAGTCGAAGAAAACTCCGCTAGAAGTTTGAAAAATAAAAAACACCAAACCGTAAATTCTAAGAAATCTCAAATATCTAATTAAAAAAAGTTATGAATTTCCAATTCTGCAATAGAAACAATATTAATACTTGAAAGAAACTATAACAAGGTATTTACCATCTATTATGTACACAGAATAAGAGTGATACTTGATTAAAGTGCAATTTAATAAGTGGCCCCTATTTTCTTTTGACGAGTATATATACAGGTAGCATCAAAAAGGATCCTGAAATATTTTAAAAAGAAAAGAAAGGATTATATTCTGTAGGATAAAAGAAGCAGATTCGAGGAAGTTATGTTTAAATTATATATAGGTATAAAGCGGCCATTTTAAGCAATATTCCTAATGATTTACTTAACAACGGCTATTCTTCTATCAGTAATTCACGAAGTGAATCATAAGGAGTACTGCTAAGTGACCGCTTTAGATCGTCAGTCCGTCCGCGACGATTTTGTCTACGAAGATTTTGTTTTTTCCCTATGAGTTTCACTCTGGGGTTTGAATTTCCAAAAATCTTGAAACATGCTTTATTAAAGTGGCCGATAGCAACCTCTCGGCCACTTTTTAAGTTTAAGTACAAAAATCTAAATTTTCACAGGTCGCGTTAATTTTTAGGTCACCGTTAAGTCTAGTTGTATATTCTGTGCATGTCTTTTCACTCCTTTTTGAACTTTAAATTTCAAGCTTCTAGACCCACCACCGGTTTCAATTGTGCATTAATCGATCAGCCAGTGTTTCTTCTTTATCATCATCACCGGAAGACGTCCACTGCTGAACATAGGTCTCCCCCTTAGACGGTTAGACCGCCACGCCGAATGACAATTCGCCACTTGCATCCATCGGTTGCCCGCGACCCTCACGATGTCTTTCTCCTTATATGAACACAATTCTAAAATACTACAGGTTTCCGACCTCGTAGTACGGTAGTATACGTCAACCTTCAAGGAATCCTATCAGATAATTGATGACAACCAGTAGTGCCACGTGTAGCTGTGATGCAACTAATGCAACGCAGATGCGCCTGCGACGGTAAACATTATAGGGCTGACGATAGTCGAAGACGTGCGAATTAAAATATTACTCACATTAATAAATTTGCCAAAGGTTGTGAGGTTGTACAGACAAGATGTGAGCTACTCTTTGGTACACAGATAGTATATAACCTGCATATAATACATATAAGATAGTTTTTTTTTTAAACTTCTTATCCCGATTTTATGACCTCGTGAAATAATCTTCGAATTTTAGCTTGCGAAGCCGTTAGCGACAGATTGCAGCTGAAGGATATTTAGATACAAAAAATTATCGCTAGGATTGTCATAAAATATTGTTAACTCATTCCTACGTCGTAGTCTTAAATTATTTATAAATTAATTGATTACCAGAAACATTACAATTACTTGCGAAATATTTATTATGATGGACCACATGACCATAATCGATATCGTAAGATTATGATAGCTCGTTTTGGTGAACATCAAGATGGCGGAATCTTGACGATAAAATGGCGGGACCAGACAAATCATCATCTGCCTTTTCCCAACTATATCGGGGTCGGCTTCCAGTCAAACCAGATGCGCCTGAATATCAGTATTTTACATGGAGCGACTGCCTATCGGTCCTCCACAACCCCGTAACTGGGTAATACAATATGCCATTGACCAGACACATCTTGTTCCATTTACTTTAACTTAAGAGGTATAAATGTTTTGTTTAAGGTACAAATAGAACATAATGTAGTACAAACACATAAGTGAGATAAAAATTAAAACGCGGACTTGCTCATCTCCTTTAAAGGAACCAAAATGTAGATGAGTAAGGTGGATGAGCGCCCTTAGGGCCACATATCCACCTGTTGCTCAAGCAATCAGTAGTCGGTTAACCGAACCGCACCGACCGCCTGAAAAAGATCGTATCGAGCAGTTCCGTGTAAACGTAGAAGACTCCAATATTTCGATAAAATTGAATCTTTAAAAAGATACATAATTATTACGGATGAAAAGGAAGTGGTTACGACTGACATAATAATGGAAGTGGTTTTTTAAACGACCCCAAAATAACACAGAACTAGGGCAGATGATGTTGAAAATAATGAGGGGTTTAATGGAACAAATCCTTTTGAAGTAACCCCTGAAGGTCGGGGTCGTCAAGCAACGGTTGCCTAGGAGTTAGGATCTTTTGAAGCAGAAATATATTATTTGTAAGCTTTGAAAGCTTCAAATATGCAAATGATGTAATATATTATTCAGGTGAATAAAATATTTTCAGCGATTTTTGTTATTATTCCTTTCTATTAGCGTCTACACTATACTTACATAGGTATATATAATTATACAACGAAATTAGATATAAATACAACATTTTGTTTAATCTAAAAAAATCTTCTAAAAAAACTGCTTTTTGCAGTTTTTTCCAGCTTTCAGATTCAGACCTATCCATGTAACTTTCGTTAAAGAATTAAAAAGTATTAATATCACAAAAGATAGTTTATTGGTAAGCATTATTATAATTTTATTTCTTTATTATATTTGTATTTTATTTAGCTATTTGATAATTTAAATACAGAAGCTGTAAGCTGTACCTTTAATAACTAAATAAATAAATTATCATATTTTGCCAGCCCTGTATTTCAGTAGCAAGTAACACACTCACTCGTAGGTCGCATGATATTGTTTATATTGTACATACAATGATTGTTATTTGTGAATGGCTGGTATTACCGGTTTCATATCTACACAAAGGTTGTCTTCATTTGATGGCTATCCTGGGTATTTCAGTTTGGTCGTGAGAACAATATTAAATAAATTTTGTACAAGAAATTATACACAGAATTTATAAACTTAATTACTCATTTTTAAATTGTGAAAATTCAACATCATCAGAATTCAACCATCGGGCTAGATAGTGGTCAGACTCAAAACTATCGTTAAGGCGCTCCCTCACCGCGAGCATTCGCCTGTAATGTAACATAAAGTGCGCAATTTGATGTTCTATTGTTTTCGAATTCGAATGTTCGAATCTGTAATGTTACATTGCAAGTGAATGCTCGCGGTGATGGAGCGCCCTTAGATAAAAAAAAAGTTTGTGTCGTTTTTTTAGGGATGATGTCTGTGTGGAAGAAGATCTGCATAATACTGAACTAAATAAACCAAAGATCAAAGCGGCAATCCATTTTTGTTTAAGTGGGAAAATCATCAAATGAGTCCTCCCACCCCGGGCAGGGACTGTCAATCTTGTAAGGACTAAAATCCACGGTGTCCTTCAATAAGCGGCAATGCTATTGCATTTAATTTAGAAAACCGCTAGAATATAAATTGGACTAAAATCTATTGATCTGACTTATATTTCTTGGCAAATTAGTATAAACATCGTCTCTCGTCTACTATAATCTAGGTGTCATAAGTCATAAACAGTTTCCTTTTCCGGGTAAATAGTCTTCGTAAGTTGTTAATACATACATAGTAAATAACGCATAATTACGTGTGTATTAATAAGCTAATAAGCTTCCGTTCTCTCTCATTAATTTATTAATTTTAATGAGTAAAAGACAACACGAAAAATTACATGAATTTTTTTTGAAATACGATGGACGAAACTTTCAAACGAAACAATTTGTTGCTGCCATGACGCCAAAAGAAAACGACCGAATTGAGAACCTCCTCCTTTTTTTGAAGTCGGTTAAAAAAACATTAAAGGGGACTACTCAATACTTTCTTTTTGCAGTTATTTCTATATTTTAATATGATTTTGATGTGAATAAGACTAGTCTACTAAACTGAAGTGGGACTGGGCTGGCCACGTCTGCCGGATGCCCAATGAACTGTTGGCCAATTACCACTATGTGGAGCCCTGACACAGCCAAAAGGCGTCGCGGCCGACCTCGCAGAAGATGGCGGGATGAGCTGGATAAAACTAACAAGCAGTAGCTCACACTAGCCTTAGATCGAAATAGTTGGAAGTCATGAGGAGAGGCCTTTGCCCAGCAGTGGGATGATACAGGCTGACAGTAACAGTAACAGAATGAGACTAATACAAATGAAATGAATAACAACAGTCAGAAATCAAAACATTCTTTTTCCGTGTGTGCGATGAGCGGAAAATGACCCTTGTCAACCCACCTCCTTTGACAATTTTGTCAAACATTCCCCTGAAACATGGGGATCACATGTTATGACGTTATCCTTGATAGTACATAATATCATGAAGGTGTTTTATTATTGTGTTCCAGATATTAATATTAACTTATTTTTGAATGGAACCCACATTACATTCGCATTTTGCCTCACACATTTCAGTACACATCGGACCCAAATATCTTCAAAAACTTGCTGGTTAGTATCTTAAGTCAGTTTTTAACTAACATTATACGTCGTATAATATACAAAAAAGCGATCAAAACACAAAAATGGCTGCCATTAAGTAGGGATTGATTTCGGGCCCCACGTAGAATGATTTTACTGACAGAATTGTGTAAGCTACCTCCCCTACAGATCAAAACCAGCCACATTGTATTACTGCTTGGTAGCTTAGCGACATAAGTACCCTATAGCTACACGAGAATCCATGCAAATTATATTTATTAGCCTTGTAGAGTTCACGTGGGGCGTTACACTCAAATTTTGAAACATTCGATTTACAAATGCAAATACAAAATCCGTGTGTTTAGAATAACAATGAGAACGAACTAGTATGCATTTATACGTTTTTCCTTATTGATCCGAACCTTGGAATCTATTGACAAATATGGACTTATTGCATAATCATCTAACACTGAGTTTCCCTAGTTTACGGATTGTTATAGTATTACAATCCGATCTTAAAAAAAAAACAAAATTTTGGCTTCATTATCTACCTAGCCATTACTTTTTTTTCTTGGATTGGCTTAACAACCCAAGAAAAAAAAAGTAGAAGAAAAAACAATACTCTTTCTGCGGATTAAGAAAAGCAAGAGGTACTATGAAACAATCAAAACTTGATCCCAAAGGATCAAAGGATCAACTTCGTTACAAAAGCTCCTTGATTTACCTTAAAGGAGAGCTTCGAAAAGGTTACCATTACCGAATGAAAATATTAAAGTCGCTGAAGATGATTTTGAAGATTTTATTAAAATAACATACAATAATGAAACAAGAACAAAAGAAACAGATAACACAAGTATCATCGATTGCGTGTTAACCAATCAAATATAGACCTCAGGAAAGGTCAAAAGTAGGCGCGGACAAAGGCTAAATTTGGACAAAAGTGTCGTTGTTTACTCGTCCTACCAGCATTATAATTCGTCCTAAAGACATTGAAACAATTACAGACAAAACAGTAAGACATACCAAGAACGTAACGCCGTATTATATCACAATGTAAACTTCACATACGATTGAAAGTATTATGATAAATGTCTGTGCAATCAAAGCGTATCCTTTATCGGGCATTCGGTCGTTATACTCCTGAAGTGTCAACTTGCGGATATTTGAGCACACAAGAGTATTTACAAGAGCATCTAGAAAAACATTGGTGAAAGCGGACGCGCGGAGAAAAACAGTGTCAGGTGTTTTTGAATCCGAATACCAAAGAGACTGATGTTTTGAATTTGAGTCAAGTGTTTTGGGTATTTTATGAAAGCAGTAGCGACTGGTAAGAGTATTATAATAACAGGGTTAGATCATGGTTGTCCAAAACTGTGTAGAGTTGATGAGAGCCGCATAGAGCCGAAAAGTATAGCAGAAGAAAGGAGGCATTTACCAGTAAGTAATTACAATGATGATGATGATGAAGGGCCAAGAAACATTGTTGATGATTCAGTGATTAAAATTGGTGAATATAATGAAATTGCGTATACCCTTAAGCTGTTTACTTAAACATAAATTACACAAATCAACATCTAACCTAAAGGTAGACAAAATTGTGGTTTTACCTTGAGATAAACATCAATTTATTAATATGTGAAGTTGGTATTGATTACCGTGTAATTATTAAACTTGTGGTTAACGGCATGTTTGTGGCCTTGACAAATAATTTGATCTTTAGTGAAGTTGATTTTGATAAATGTGAGCAGTGCCGAAAATAGGGATGTCCCGAAGGTGCCAAAGGACCAGGGCGCAGTTGAAGATCGCGCTGGGCGTATAAAAGGCTAGTTACGGCACTGAATCTGATATTCTAGGTTTTATATTTCTACACCACTACATTCACTGGGATACTGATAACCTAAACACAGGCCATGAGTTCGGGGCTCAGTCCCCCACCATTTATGTTTACCTGAACTGTGAATAATTGTTGGATCTGACCTATGTAAAATAACGAAAGTGCAGGTGAAAAAACAAAACTTGGTATTATGTGGTAAAAATAAAACGAAAAAACTACAGTTAGTTATTTTTATAACAGTGTGACATTACTTTTATAGTTATTATTATTGCAGCTATTTCGGTCTGATGTGGGTTAAGACAACCGGTCAATTGACGTCATTCGTAAGTATTTCTGAGAGAAACGTTAATAAAAACAAATCATTTCTTAATATTATAATTGCGAAAGATACTCCCGTTTATCTGTCTCAAGGTAATATTTTTACTTTTAATGACTTTGATGTTGATGACACGGAAGAACCAGAGTGTAATGAGGATTGATAATATTCTAAAGAGAGCAGGTAAGACCTGGTTAAGACTGTTATAGACAAAGAAGCATGATACACAAAAGATAGAAAATCTAAAGAATAATATTCAGTAGTAGGGGGAATAACTGCCGATGTTAATCAAACAACATGCATATAGATTTAAAAAAAAAAACACCAGACAGAAGAAAAGTGAACCACTTTATGACGATAACAAAGAAGAAATCAAAAAGACAAATCTGCCTGATTTCAGAGTCATCCAGAAACAAGAAAATCGTATCGTACAACCTACAATTTGGCATCTGCGTGAAATTCGTGAGCAATTCACCCAGTTATATCTATTTCGGGTGGTGAATCCAAAATTATCGCACTTTAGAGTCGGCCATAAGCTAGTAGCGTGGCGGCATGACAGTCAAGGCCTGGAGATAAATTGTGATTAGATAAAGGTGTACGAGATCCATGAATTCTTTGATAACAGTTCTATGCACAATTATAGTGCTCTGGCTGTTGTCTCTTTTAATTTTCATTGACTGGGATTCTGTTGCTTTAGGGTTATTAAGTATTGCCCTTTTATTTATTGTTTTGTACATCTTGTATTTGTTTGAATGTAGTATAGTATGGTCTATTAGTCTATCTGTAGAATTTCCTTCTTTGTGTTAATATTTTCATGGTGGATGGAGTTTCTGGTTATTTTAAACATCTGCAGGCCTACCACCAACTAATTCAAAACGATTAAAAAGCAAGACATTTCAGTTTGAGTTCATAAACTGCAACGCTAAAAGTCGTACCCTGACGTCCAATACGCTCAGCGATATTTGGATTGTTATAAGTGAATGAAAGATCGCAATTTGTAGCTGAAACGTTTTTAGTGAGAAAGAGACAACGCTGATATTAAATAGCGTTGTCTCTTTTTCACAAAAAACGTTTCAAATTACTTTGACAGACTTTGTTTCTTTGGATAGACTGGTAACGTCTAATGAATTCGGCATCATCGTTATTGAAGGGGTACAACTGACCGCGAAACTGGAGCCTCTTACGTTCAGAAACTCAATAAAAATAAATCATTACACTATTAGAAAAACCAAATGCGGTTGAAAGAATGTATGTAGGATAGGTATTATAACTATAAAAAAAAGATTAAAGTAAAATTACATTGATTTTTGTATAAAATCCTCTAAAAAACTTGATATTCATCAATAATTCATCAAACGTTTCAGTTTATGTTAAAGAAATAGTAACTTTTATTGGATTGCTTATTTTGACAGTTTGAGCGTTTCAGTTGAGTTGATAGAAGACGTCATGGTACCAAACCAGTACAAAATTGAATGAATGAAACCAAAACTTGCAACTCAGTTTGGCACACTCGCTGTCAGATTGCATGGCCTACTAGATTGAACGTTAAGCTGTTGTTATGGTAAGAATTAGAAGAAAAGTTTAGTTTAGGTCATAAAATAGATCGCGTTAAGAGCTTGTGGTAAGGCCCCTGACCAAAAAAATGCCTTATTACTTTTGAAATTCGGATTTTTTCTGGGAGACATTGTAAAACATGACGATACGACTCCTAGGCAACAATGATTCAGGGCTACATTGTTATCAACAAAATACAAGCAGTAAATCTAACTGAAGGTGATCTAGAAACGCTTATGTGTCAGTACTTAGACTTAGAGCATTTATTTAAAGTACTAAAAAGCATACATTATGTAACATCAATTAGAATTGACGCATTTCCAGTCTACTAGGCAAAATGCATAATGATTATTCAGTATACTGCGGCAATAAGAATTAAAATAAGCATGACAATTATAAAATTATTATGTAATTACAAAATGGCGGAATTTTAATAGTAAGCAGTAATGATATGCCACAAGCAAAGACTCCGTTGCTACTTTGAAAAGTAATTTTTGGAAGCCACGTTATTACGAAAAGAAGTCTTATCTCTTAAACATAAAATGGATTTTAATTTTTGCTAAGACCGCTCATACAAGGACTTCTCGAGCAGTAAGCTTAGCCAGTGATCATCATACAGGCACTGCTCGAGCAATCACTGACCGCAATGCTCTTCTAGGGTTACTGTACATGTTTAAGTAGAGCTACGTCCCAATTCATCACTTTCCCGTTTCATCAACTAAACAAAATAGCACCACATTTCATTTCATTACTATTTTATATTCCCTTTTATACATTTTTGTTTTGTAAATGCTATGTAGTCCGTGCTTGGTAGACTTTAGTTTTATTTATTAAGATTGCTCGTGACTGTAGATTGTATAAAATAATACCTACAAATATCATAATCGTTATCAACATACGTACTTACGTATGTTACGCAATTTCGCGAGTTATTATACTATTACATAAGCGGAGGGGTGTGTCGTTTTGAGGTAAGTTCATGTTACTTTGTGAGGTTTCGAACTGTCGATGAGTTAGTACTTACATCTTAAACAATAAGATATTAGAATTTGATATTTGACTGAAAATTGAATTAATCCACCAGTTATATTATCAAAAAATATTGGACCCGTATTTTCTTTTGTTGCATTGATCAAAATTGACGGAAATACGACACTTTTAAAATGAGCAAACCGACGTTTTGCTAAATGTTAAATCTATCGCCATAGATTTGAAGAAGGTGGCTGGCAGTGGAGGGATGCGGACTGCTTATGACCGGGATGGTTGGTATTCTTTGGGGAAGCTTACGCCCTGCAGTGGACAGCAATCACCACAAAAGAGAACTAAATTAATGGGCACTAGAGACAAGCAAAAACAAAAGTCAGCCAGTAACAAAATTATGTCGTTCGGTCAATCGATCCTAATACATTTTACATATTTATAAACATGAGAATAGCAATGAAGTTTTTCATTATGCTCTGTGCTCACATTGTCACTATGCCGCCATGCTTGTTTACATACAGCATGCATAATCCGTACATGATCTAGACTTTTAGAGTAATGTCGTCATCTATCAACAAGCAAATTTAAGCTGCTGACTGGCCGACTGGCAATGCAACTAAAGTTTGTTATTCACTAACGTGGTGTCTTGCGGGAGCGACGATACGACGCGACACGACGTAAATCCTACTAATATTATAAACGTGAAAGTTTGTATGTGTGGATGTTTGTTACTCTTTCACGCAAAAACTACGGAACGGATTTGGCTGAAATTTGGTACACAGATAGTTTATAACCTGGATTAACACATAGGATAGTTTTTATCCCGATTGTATGTTCCCGTGGGATAATTTTGGAGTTGTAGCGGGTGAAGCCGCTAGTGTTAAAATAATTTTAAAATTGTACTTAGTTGAAATTGTCTGCATCTCGTCGCGTCGCGTCGTATTTGTCGCTCACGCAGGACACCGCCTAAGGTACTGACACACTAGTGGTGACTGCTGCAACAAGAACTACTCAGTCGTAGACGACAAGTTGACAGTTCTTCATATATTTTGGTATTATAAACAAAACAGCCTCGATTTTACCTATCGATTCGATCGGTCTATTTCAAGGCTGTGTCGTCGACGAGCTCTAAAGCCAGCATTGCAATCGTCTTATCGTTTTCTAGTATCTAGCATAGCAGCTTTTTATGTTTTTTCCCTCATAAGTCATAACCATAACTTACGACTGGGTGAAATGATTTTCAAAATGATTTTTATATTTGTAAGGAGACAGGTACTTCCCAAGTGGTCCCATAGTCAAGAAATCAGGATATGATGATTGTATCCTGGAGAAATCGAGGGCAACCCTTAAATTTAATAGACTCACACATCGTTTTTCGCAAATCTTAAATTTTTTTTAAATGTCGCATCTCTATAATCACCATCTACGCACGTACAGTCACCGGTGATAAGTATTTATGAAAGCAAACAAAAGAATTCACTGATAACGATTCGGGGGCTTGAGACGTAGTAAGTAGCTAGTACATTTCTGCTTACTCATGCGATTATGCAAAATTCTATCTTAAAACCACTTGGACTCAGCCAATTCCACGTGAAGTAAACCCTTGGGATCTCATTGGAGGTAACTACAACACGGTAGGTTCAATTTTGTTTGTATGACCTCGAGACTTAATATGAAAGCAAATATTTGCTTTACCCGGGCTGGATATTTGAAGGCAATTTTGCGGAATACTGGCTCTATTAGAGGTAGAATTAATTTAAAACTAACATATTATTTATCGATCTATAAACCAGGTCTCCCGTAGACGGCAAAAGCTTGCCGGGATCACGGGACTGTTTCATCAGGTAACCGTGACCCTGAAACGTAAAGGGCTATTGAAGGACACCGTGGATTATAGTCAGTAGTAGCACGTAGTAGTCTGACAGACCCTGTCAATCCAATCATCAAATGAGACCATGCCCGTCCCGTCATGGTATCATCTGATGACTTTATCACGATAAAAAAAATGTTTCGTACATAAATTAGCTAGCCGTTGCTACCAGCATATCATTAAAAACTGGATTCTTCGTAAGTAAAAAATGTTTCAATTATGAAAAGTTTTGGAATAACAATATTAAATTAAGTTTTATCCTTGTTCGTTAGCATGAACAAGGAAAAGTTTTTTAAGTATTCGTATTTTCGTATTATTATTCCAAAATGGTTCAGAATTTAGATGTTAACGAAAAAATACGCATAAAATATTTATTTCGATGGGTTTCTAATCAATAAATGTTTAAGATTTTTGGATGTCATTAATCTTATACATTCAGAAAACGTTACTACAGCGCCAGTCCATGAATAGATAAAAAAAAAACAGTCAAAATAATTAAAAATTAATCTAAAGGCACAATAAAAAAATAAGAAAGTAATAAATAAACAAGAAATTCGTGGAAACTAAATGAGGTTAAAGAGTAGTAAAGATAAAAATGTTTGTTTGTTTGCAAAAAGAACGCCTGACATGATAGCAAATACACCAAATAAACAATGTTGCCAAAATAATGACTGATTTGTAGCTTGAAACCAATATTTATTTTGTACAAAAATGTGGAGACCTGAAAAAAATTACTTGAAAGGAAAAAATCCTATTTGTTTATTGAATTGGGAGTTTGGGACGAGCTGGATGCCTTACTTGAGCATCGGAAAGACAATCGTGGCCATCGGAAGGAGTGTGATAATGAAATAGTAGAGAGAGTGGGATAACGTAAGCTAGCAACAAAAAAAAGGGACTTGTAGTAATATGTGCTTGTAATACCAAGAAGTCATGAGAGTGAACTGAAGAAAACAGACTTGTTTGATAATAAAGAGTGAGAAAATGTTGCTCGAGGCAATTCTACTAGTATTCTGTTGCGTAGTAAAACTGGAAAAACAATGAGAGTTTTTGTGATTAAAATGACAATTGATATAACTCCTCAATAAGAACTAGTCCTTCAAGCGTTACATAGACTGAAGTGGAACGAAACTAGGCCTCAGAATCGAGAGGAGATGATTGATCCCTAGTAAGCTAAACAGCTTGTGGTGAGCTGTAAATAAATGTTTATAGCCCAGACATCGGTGATAGAGAAGATACTGAGCCAACAAGGAGTAATGATTTCGGATACAAATAATATCATTCAAGAAAATATCTAAGCAAAGTCTACTAAACCAATTACGTCTGAGTGAAATTTCGAAATAGTAGAAATAGACAACAATGCATCAATTGATCCCCAATATAAATCAAAACAAATTGTCTATGAACGAAGTCTATTAGACGCATGATCGATTCAAAAGTGACAATTGACAATAAAACATAGGCGACCCGAAACAGAGTCTGAATAAAAAATATAAATAAGCATATATGATAAAAGAAAGACGTGGGGTAACACGTGACATAGATATTGTATATCTAATCCAATTTTTGAACAGCCAATCATATTGGATAGCTGATACATTTCGAGACGTAGACAGATAATGGAATAGAACTATAGACAAGGAAAGAATGAAGACACAGTGGTTAAGTCTAATCAGTGCTAATCCTTCAAGAATGCAATTATTTTTGTTGGATTTGCAAACAAGCAACTAGGGCCTAACGCAACGGATAATCACAATACTAATTCTTTGGATAGTGTTACAGATTATAATTCAGAACAAGACTACTGAAATTCACTTGCATCAAATTATAACATTCTCAATTTATGTAGCAAGGTTTGATAATTTAAAAAAAAAAAAACGTAATTTAGGACCGAATGTCCAAGCCTTATTAATTTGTTGTCAAACGTCTGACTGAGTCATGAAATTGTCTTTCTCATTCAGCTCATTTTTAACCGACTTCAAAAAGAAGGAGGTTATCAATTCGACTGTATGTTTTTTTTTTTTTTTTTGTGTGTTTGTTACGCGATTGCTCCGGCGATTGTGGACCGATTTTCAAAATTCTTTTTTTGTTCGAAAGGAGATGCTTCCGGAGTGGTCCCATATTCACCAAGTCAAGATCTGATGATTGGATCCTGGAGAAATCGAGGGCAACCCTCAAATTTTATAGGCCCACATACAGTTTTTCGTAAATATTATGAAGTAATTTAAGTATTTGCGTATGGTAATCATAATTTCATGTAGCTGAGCTGATGATGGAAGGTACAACTCCTCAACAGTAAGGAGTAGGCATCAACTGATTTAGTTTGTGTTCGCTTATCTCTGGAACTACAAATCCGATTTAAGTCATTCTTTTTTTGTTATACTAGGTATTGTTCAACTGAGGGAACACTGCAAGTTTCATCAAAATCGGTTCAGTAATTTTTGAGATAGGGAATTTTATTAGCTAATTTTGTACATGAGCGATGTTATTACCGGTGCTACGGATTACAAAATTCTAGTGCACATGTAAGAAAATGATGTACCTATTTGACAAGAATTTGGGTTGAATATTTAAACTAAAAAGAGTAAAATAAAAGCTTTTTAAAAAAAAAATGTAACCGCCTTCAAAACCAACCACTAAAATAGGATAAAATAACCTTTAAAATAACTTTTCTTTCGGAAGTCGGTGGCAAAAAAGACAATGAAAAATAAAACCACCGACTTCCGAAAGAAAAGTTATTTTAAAGGTTATTTTATCCTATTTTAGTGGTTGGTTTTGAAGGCGGTTACATTTTTTTTTTAAAAAGCTTTTATCTCGTCCATTTTAATAATGTTTTTAAGTAACAGAGATATTGAATTTGTAATAAGTTTTATTTTACCTAGTACTGCCATTCGACGAAAGGTTATGATTTTTATTTTTACGTATTTTAGGGAAAGCAGTCCATTAGCATTAAGTTTCCAGAAAGTGAAGCATGACATAGTAGAAACAGGATTACTCGACATGGGAAAATGCTCAACGAAATAACGTAGAAAGATTTTGACTGTCACAAGCATGGCTATATTTGAAATACTTATAAGGAAAAAGTTTCTATTCCTCAGTAAATGAGTTATGTGTGCTAGAATTGATAAAAAAAAATGACAAATTGTCTAGTTATAACTTTGTCTATTCTTAATAGAATAGAGATATAATTGGTCATGCCACACGCACTTCGACAAATTGTAATACTTGAACAACTTGAAATAAGTTAGAAATACCACATTAATAACAGAAATCCTTCTGTCCATCATTGAAGGATTTCAAATAATTTTAACGAGAATAACATACATTGAAGAGATTCAACACTTGTGCAATTACATGCTCCATATTTGAAGCGGAATAATTGATTCGTTGTAGAGGCTGACAAGAGCAACTGTGCAAAAAAAATAATGTATTCATGAAACTAAATAAAGAACCTCCTATAATGTGAATTGGTCAAGTAGATAAAAAATATCAGACTGTGATTGGTGAAGCGAAAATTGTTATAGAAAAGTTGTCAGTAAATTCAGTACAAACTGTGTGCAATGTTGTCTGAGTAAAAATAACAAGTGAATTATTCGTTTAAAATCCAA
This sequence comes from Agrotis ipsilon, assembly GCA_028554685.1. Lineage (NCBI taxonomy): Eukaryota > Metazoa > Arthropoda > Insecta > Lepidoptera > Noctuidae > Agrotis > Agrotis ipsilon. Next base: position 1,681,002 of record CM052963.1, read on the forward strand.
GGCGGCAAGGCCAACAATATTGTTATAGACTTGTCTAACATGTTTTCTGAACGTAAACGTCTAATGTGTATCAATTGCAAATTACTTAAGAGTACGATAGCTTGATTCACTACAAGGTCAAGGTTGATTAGAACGCGCCGTTCGCATGTTCGATCAACACTAACAATAAGCATGTCGTCTCTTTCACATTTACGCTAAAAATATCAATTAGCATGAGATAGAGAATAAACAGTCGAGAGCGAACCGACTACCAGATCCATCACTAAACTTCAGTGCCGTCCGCATTCCGTGGCTGAAAATAAATCATTAACTAAATTAGATTTTCTTCAGCGATACATCATTTCGTGACACGAACGAATTTGCTAATGGCGATTAGAATAACTTGGCTAAGTAACAACAGGAGACACTAACTTTGTGATCTTGTTACTTGTTCTTCTCTTAAAAGATAAATAAATTAGTCTTCAGAAGAAGATTCATGAATCGATCCATCTTGATAAAAAGATTTTTCAAAGAAAACTTAATAAATATTATAATATTGATAGCATCAGTTCTGTAGCAGAAGTGAACCTCATTCTAAACATATAGTTTCTACGTCGAACCACGTGCGGCCTGTTACCGTGCCGCATCGTGCGCTTGCGCAATCAGATGACAGACTGTGTCACTGTGCGCCCAGTTCTATTGACGACGCATCTCACACCAGATTGAATGATTATAAGGTAATTTAACATACGACCAACGAGCTGTCTTGTTCTGCGAATCAGAATACTTTAAGACTGATTTCAAATTAACGATAAGGTCATCGTCGAGCAGATAAGGACTTTTATGACCTGATTAAAATTCAACTACAGTACGAATGTATAATGAGACAGCAGAATTTACGATACCCGCAAACATAGTAAAAAAGTTTAAAATAACCTCAATGAAGAGGTTAAGCTATTTTTAACATCAAATATAAACATAAAAAATTAAATAAAACATTCAAAGATCACGTGCATTTGTATTATCAGACACTGATGTAATTTAGTATCTACAATACATATGTTTTTTTTTTTTTATTTTAAGTCTTATTAAGATAATGATTAGCAAAATCAATACATAAAATCTACAAGGTGAAAAAAAAACCTGCTCGTAAGAAATCAGCTATTGTGAGTTTTATAGAGAAATCATTGAATAACAGATTTTTTACCGGTACTGTTGTTGTTTCCTTATTAAGTCGCATCGTATACGGAAGTTCCTAGAACTTAGTGCAAAGCAATTATCCTTTTGTAAAACAACTTGTTTCTGTAAGCCTACCTGATTTGCTAGCGGTTAGGGCAAAACGTGATTAATTTCAGTAAATTCAGACCCGAGTTACTAATAAAAATAACTGATATTATAGTAAAAAAAAGGTAACACCACCGGACCTAGGATAGCTCCTTGGGGCAGTCATCGGTAAAATGTAGACTAAGAGTGTAAAAGAGTGTAAAACTTTTTGACGTTTTGATGACATTGTGTCGCAAGATTTTAGAGTTAAACAAGTATTCTTTTTTAACAATCAATATTGTTGAAAATATCATTGAAACTTATGTTGAAGTGAATTCAAAAGCCTTTTCAGAATCACTATCGACTTTTCGATATTTCAACTGATCATTTCACAACTAGGCATGGTGCTATAGGCTCCTTATTAAACCGGTTGCAGCCAAATATTTAGATATTTCACATGGACCAACCCATTCGACTTTATAAATATCATAATTTAATAAATTTATTATGCGTTTATGATTAAAAAGTACCCAATAAGCCTTTTATTGAATCAACTTCTCATGTTCTTCATCTTTTCATCACATAATTCCTTAGAACATCATATTGAATGATTTTTTTTGTTACATATCATTCACAACTCCTGTTTCACCCAATTATCTACCTTTATCATCAGTTGCTAGATAACAAAAGGTGAGGTTATTATCATAGGCATGTTAACAGAGGCTCATGTTATCAAAACATAACTATGTGTCTCTACTTACAATATACTGTCACGTTTCCGTTCATGTCTTGCTACAGATTCATTATTGTGTTGACAGTAAATGGCATACCTTAACCTAGGTCTTGTATTAAGTACGAACACAGGTACCTCAATTAATGTGTTTTGCCCCTGTTGGCCATTTTCTTTAATGCAAACATAATTGTCTCGATTACGTAGACAACCTTAAATGTCCTTCGCCGAGTCCTTTTCATGAACTTCAACGTGTTTTTCAGACATTTTAAGACGTAGGATTTATTTACATTCAAGACCGTTCAAGTCGCTTTCAGTAGACTTATTCGTCAACTCGCCTGCAATTAACTCGCTCGCTCGGGCGAGTTGGCACCTTCCGATTTTACCTATTTTTGTTGTCGTCAACTCGCAACTATGCGAAAATCTGACGTATTTACAGTCGTCTACAAAAGTATTTCTATTTTAACATTTAATTTAATTAAACCTTATTCACACTTTTTTGACACTAAACGTGTAAAGTAGGTTTAATTGAGGGCCAGTGGGTCGTCTTAGGGGAGGATTTGTTTTTAAGTTCATTAATAAAATGTAAATAAGTAATTAAGTTTTTTTTCATAAGTTAGAATTCAATGTGAAATCTAATGAGAAAGTACCAGGAGAACAGGATCATGAAGAAGGTTTTGGTGCCGAAATTAAATGAGGAATTAGAACAAAAAGTACTAGGAGAACAGAATCATGCTGAAGGTTTTCATGCCGCACAACGAACGGTCTTCAAAACTAAAAAAATCTTATGGCGAATACTCAATACCCAAAAATGTACTAGGACTGCATAAAATCAAGGTGGTATTTTTCATTTTAACAGTTCTGTCTCAACATACAAGTTTTGGGCAAAATCTATTTATCACAAAAGTACTAGGCTTGCACGAAAAGGTGGTATTTAAATCATTAAATAAAGGTACTTCATAGTATACAGGTATTTTACGCTGTTTTTACAAAAATACAATTAATATAAAATACCAGATAGTTGACAAGGTGTCTTTGCCCCACGCTTGGGATTTCTCCTATATCGTAGGTACGTTTTCAAATATTCAAACTCAAATCTTACAGCGCCTCATACTATAAAGTAGGTTTCTATATTAATTTATTATAACACTTTTATAGATGACTGTACCATTTTTCGGTCAGTTGCGAGTTGACGACAACAAAAATAGGTAAAATCGGAAGGTGCCAACTCGCCCTAGCGAGCGAGTTAATTGCAGGCGAGTTGACGAATAAGTCTTTCAGTATTTCTAAACGAATATTTTACCCAAGATTATTTAACATTTGTAAATGAAATTTCTTTGCGCAGTAATATTCGTTTAGGTAAACTACTGGCCACACATGTCTGTCGTGTCAGGATGTGAGATGTAAAAGCGTATTTTTAGCTAATGATGCTACAAGTAATTTACCACACGGAGTCGTGTATTAATATCTAGATTTAATGAGTACCACAAATACTTGCGCAAAAGTTATGCAATGTGAAGGAAGCGTTAATTCGTTAGAGCAATTATTGGTTTTGTCTTTATGCTTTGTCTGCTCTCTGTGTTTATTGTGGCATTATGGTCTCTGCACCTTATCATTTATCATTTCTAAAATAAGTTTCTATAATTTATTTTCAGCGACTGATAATAAATTTTGCGTTGTGCTGTTTTATTCTGACATTCCGTTTAGTCATGATTTGCGTAATTATAGTATCTACATTTATATTAGCATGTAGTGGCATTTCTTCAGATGTTTGAGTTACAGTAACATAAATAAAAAAGGTTAGATTTGCGTGCTGCAAGGATTTTCATTTTTTTTTCAATTACATTATGGACGTTATCAAAAATCGTGTTTCAGCGGAAGTGTCTCTTACAAAACCTCTAAAAACTTAGTTAGACAAAGACAGTCTGTGCTAATGAAACTACAAATTAGAACCCCGGCGACAAAATGTTAAAATCAAGTCCAAACCATCAACATTAACTTGTTTCACAGTTTTGGGCATTACATAATTATGTTAGCAACTTACGGAAATGAAGTAAGTGGCCTGTAATAGGGCTTTAATTAGATATCTTACGGTGAAGGGATAGTAACGGGTTACTTATTATGCAATGAATGTGAAGTAAAAATAAAACGTGATGTTAAAAGAATGACAGAAGAAGTACAGGGTATACAAATATAGCTGACTGGTACAACATAGTGACGCGTTAGATTTGCTGGGTGTACAACTGTACGTAAGTTAAAATCACGCTATTTTAAAGATTATAGCCAGAGTTTGTATTCGTGTAACCTATGGGTCAATTGCATCTAAAGAATCGATAGATCCTGAGCGTGTGTGATCCAGTATAATAATGTTGATAGGATCTTGAGACTACCTCGCAACTGCAGTACGTCGACATCTTTCAGCAAGTATACCGATTTCCACGCGATTGTGCGCTAGAAAACTCTTTCACTACTCAGAAGAGAGAAGAAGAGAGGGTTCTAGGTTCTGGGACTCAGAAGATAGGTTCTAAGGTCCCAATGGAATCCAACAGCAGCATGAGAAAAGTAACGGACAGGGCACTGAGAGAGGGAGGGAACTGTTTTATAATAATTGATACTAGCACTAGCTAACAAGTTATGTAAATATTTAAGTACTATCACCATTAAGATCTTCTTGTATCCAAAATTAATATATTTAATAGAAAAATAGCTAAGTCCAAAATAGTTTCTAAACACGAAATCATCAAAGAGGCGATGAAATGAAGAGAATTTAATTAAAATGGTTTTCAATGGAATTCCTATGACCAGGGCTCTTGTTTAAATTTCATGAATAAGTAACAAAATCATAACGATATTAAATATTTAAATAAGTTAAAACCTGTGCTACCGTAGCCTTCGAAAGTAGGTCAATGAATAAACAATTAAAGGCAAACACATAAATTATACAACGACAAACGATTTAAGTCAAATAAAAGACGTGTTCGTCAAATAAAAGTACTACTGGACTTTTAAAGAACAGTTATTCTTTCAGATTTTAGAATTATTTCTTATTTGGAAAGCAATATTGAAGTATTAGATGAAAAAGATATGTTTTTTGCAGTTTCTATTACTACTTCCAGAATAATCAATCACCGTATACTAATCCCACTCATGGGATACAGGTCTCTTCTTTTTCAGAGAGACGGAGTGGGCTGTAATCTGTAGTAGAATATACGAACTCTGTCCAAAAAGTCCGTCCGTAAAGGCCCAGTGCGCGTAAATGACCAATGTCCAAGATTTTTTGGTTCTAAGATAGCCCGGTTTCCTCACGACATTTTCTTTCACCGTTTTTCAGAGTTGTGGTGATGATATAATTACACTCAGTAATGCGCCAGACTGGGTTTTTAACTTTTACACTACTAGATAATATTTTGAATTATGCACAGCACGACCCATTTCTCCGGTCAACGACATTTCATTCATGTTGGACCTAAATTGGTTATCTTATCATTGGCTTCCCTTTTATGTATTTAATTAGATACAAGTGATACAAGATAGCAACTTTGTGTATTAATTATTGTGGCTACTTGTGTTTTTCATGTTCACTTTGGCATAAAAGCTAGCACTGCCAAAATTACGTTGAAATTTCGACATAATGTAATCATTTGGGATGGCAAATTCTGACAACTAAATCTGTTTTTAGCATCAATTTTAAAACCTATGTTGGAATCTCGCTTGGGTGTATAAAATCAGGAAGAAGCTATCAGTAGTTCAGTAGACAGTATTAGACCAAACTGACAGATACGGTTCAAAAGTGAAGCACCTTCTAGTGACAGTATTCTGATGTTTGACGCAGAATTAGGGAGCGATGGAGTAAGATGTTTATGGAATTGAGAACGTGCGTAGATAAATACAGTTTGGGAGTTGGAACGCATTGGCAAGATGTATCGATTATCTAAAGAATGTAGATAGATGGCAGTGTTTGGATGAAAAAGTCGGGAGATCGTGTGATGCTTCTCTAGGAGGCCTATATTCAGCTGTGAACTGCAATAAGCTGAAATGATGAAGCAAAATATGTTTTTGATGGAACGGATTTAACTGAAGAGAATGTTGATAAATTCGACTAGTGTAAACCAAGTGTAGGTCTCGTATAAAATACAAATCAGGAGGCATTCAGGATCCCTGAAGCCCCACAAAATAAATGAACCAGAAACAGTAGTGTGTTAAGGTGGGTATTGACCGTTGGTAAGGGCCGTAATGGAATGGTTACTCGTTGTGAGCCATGTTTCACGGTACTGACTGTACGAACACTCGATGTGTAACTTCAATCATTAAGAGCAACTAATGATCGAAGATGTGTAACTGTAAGCCCCTTCGTATACAACACGACACAGTCAAGTCTCTGATACCTTATGACTTTGGTAAGCATTGACGCGTGGCTGATGACGAACCTCTATTAATTTGTATTGCGATAGTTCCCAGGATACTAAAAAGTTGAAAGGTGTCGGAGACTTGCGTCGCGTTGCGTACGAAGGGGCTTACACATACCGCTACGCAAGTCTTTAGGTTAGTACATAGTAACCGAAGATTATACATAAACGGGAAGGTTAAAGCTAAGCAGGGTAAACATCGGCTTAAGTCCTTGAAAGTTAAGCACTCGGATCAAACGAAATATTTAGTGGCAAGCACTTATAATAAGTGGAGCTTACCGTAATGCTTTAGAAGTGAAAGATTAACTTAAATGTGAAACTATAATATTGCTTTGAAACTCATATTTACATAAAACTGTACATACATAGATCTCTTCGGTTGATCTCTAAAAGGAAAATCTTAAGTACTCAAGAAACTCTTAAACAATTGTAAACATAGAATTAATTTACATAACTTTCATAAATTTTCATCAAGTGTCAGCTTTCCATCCATAACTGTCCAAACCAAACCATTTCTCAAACAAATCAAGTTTAATTAAAACACGAGAAGTTCAAATTTCATAATTACGCGATTTAAATAATTACCGGAGTCAATGACCATTCAAAACAGAGTCAGGTGAACAATTCGGTGTAAACTAGTTAGCTCATCATATGACCGTCGCGTGCGCATATCGGGGACTGTAAACAGTGCGCGGGCGCCGCTCTGACCCCCGATAGTGGTCCCCGGAGATAAGACGCTGATATCTTGAGACTCGAGGGTCGGTCCACGACGCCTTATTTAAATCGACATGAGACACACTAAATAAGTGAAGTAATAATGTTTTTACTAAACAGGTTTACATAACATCTCAAATGAACCATTACAGAGAGTTTAATTAAGAAATTCGGATAAATCTGACTTTATTTAACGTTGGGTACACAGGTTGAACACATTAAAAGATACGTTTTCCTAGTATTTTTAATCATTAGGGAAAATGAAGACGATGTTATATATTTTTTACTTAATTTTTTGGTATAGCAACACTGGAATGGAGCCCCGGCCATACTGTAGTCAAGGTGAGGGTACGAGGATGTCTAAAAAACATAGGTACGAAGGTTGAGCAAACATATTCATAATTTAAAATAAATCAGTAACCCTAACGTATTTTACTAACAAAACATTTTGAATATCAATCAGTGCCTATCACCGAAGCCGAAACAATTATAATTGAAATGAAATTATTTCGAATTTGTATTCAATTAGTGGATAACAAAGTTATTCTGATGCTAAATTGAAAATTCTAGAACATTTGGGGCTTTATGACATAAATGTTGATGGGTAACTAATTTGACTTTTTTTTTATTTGAAGTTTATATGGGTAGAAAAATGGTGACTTGAGCAAGACAATCATGGAGGAGGACATCTACCACAAATCACACTCACACACACATAAGGGAGAAGGGCTGAAGAACGAAAGAGGTCAAGGAACTATTTAATAACATAATTCGATCTCTTTCTTCACAATATACATATTTGTCAATTATATATACCTTATCTAAACACAAATGTTTTTTGATCCTTGGTAAAAATCTTCACCCAACGATAAAATGAACCAAACCAAACAATCTTGTTTGTTGATTTTGATATTCTTGATATCCCAATCAAAATTAGGTCCGAAAACGATTCTGGAAATCAGTCCTTTGATGTCGTCATTATAGAAATAATATTGATCGTTATATAAACCCCCTGAATAAATATATATTAAAGTTATTACGTCCATCAATTATAATTTAGTACTGTTTGTTTGTTCTTGGAGATGGGTCGGATTTGAAATCTGGAAGGCGTAAGACCGGATCCGGTTGTTACTACGTAAATCGCGGCCATTTTGCGGCTAATTTGTATTGACGATTAAAGTCAATCATTCATATTTTCTGGTCATTGAGTCCTCAATCAAGGTTAGACGTGGTCAATTAAAAATGAACACGATTCTGTTTTATATTAGGTATGTTTCTGAACGATCAATCTATTTTTAAATATATTTTTTTTCTGACTGGCCGATGCTGCACTCGTAGCGGTGTTTGATTTTGAAGATGGAACGTCTTTTTTTCGGATGTTTTTGCTACTTTTCGTAACTTTGTTATATAAATATTCTAATGTAACCTATAACCTACTATGACCCAATTTTATACGTCTTTAAAAAATCTCTTCTCTATTACGCATGCCATAATTTATTGTTTTATGTTGGATCTACAAGATTTGTATATTGTTTTATAAATTAAATATTTCTAAATTACAAATGTCTGGCATGGCAGATTCACTTAAAGTTCTGAATAGAAAGCAATATAATAATATGCCAGTGACGCACTTGTAAGACAATCATACCTGTCTACATTGTTATTTTATGAATTAAATGAACAGTTGAAACTAATCAGTTGTACTAGTCAAAATAATACAGCATGTATTTGTCTGGTGATCAGACGAAATTAATTAAGCGGATCTCATTTTTTTGTGATTAGGATATAATGAAATGAAAATTGTAGCTATGGGTGGAGCAGAAGGGACTGACAGACCCATACTGAAAAAAACCCCACCCTGTTGTACCTAACAACAGGGTGATTTTATTTTTATTAACGTTAAAAGAAAATCATGTAGGATAAAGACTGACATTGACAAACAATTAAAAAACCGACATCAACTCGAAAATCAGACAGAATATTAACCTCTTACATCAGAGCCGAAACATTATTACAAAATTTGTAATGATATTAGAACAAACAAAAAGGCGCAGAGAATAAGACGCTAATGTGTAAATATTTAGTGAGATATCCGGTTTGTCATCATGCATGTGGATCGTGTTGTTAATACGTCATTTGAGTCGATCGTTAAGGTGGTTGAGACCGAATCTAGGAGGGGGCAAGACGAAACTGCGAGGCCCTTTTCTTTCAGAACGAAACAATGACTTGCCTTCAATGCTCGAGCGAGGCCCCCTTGTAAGAGTCAAAAAGGCCTCACCAAACTCAAGTCGCTGACGATCATATGAATGGTATAAAGAACTTCGGGGGACCAAGTCATTTATAAACTTTGTGAGGTCTTTGACTCTTTCAGTTCCCAGTTAGAAATAAAACGAAACCAAGTCATCTTGCAACAAGGAGTCTCGGGAGAGCAGTGGAGGCGCTAGACCTAAAAATCAGAGGTATTCCACGAAGGGCACCTGAGCTTCTTGCACTTTATCTATTCGACATAAGGCTCCTGTCAAAATTTTTCGCAGGTGCCACGTTTGTGGAATACCTGAAAATCATTAACGGCGACATCAGCTTAGAGAGGCCTCTTAGGGTTTTTCATTTCCCACTTGGATTTAATAACTATATGTGTAGGTCATATTAATTTCCTAATAGAACTTAAGTTATATCGCTTTACTGCTGGTAACAAAATTATGATCGCAGGTGTCAAGTTTCTTTCTCCGGGCGCGAGGCCCCTTCGGGTGCGAGGGCAAGGTCCGTTTCACCCCCGCCTTACTACGCCACTGATTGCATGTCCATCTAGGTAGTACTAGGACACTATGAAAGAATAATAAGACCGGTTATCTGTGACACGATGGATATTACGCAACGTTTTGTAAACACTGGTTTCTGTAGTAGCTGTATTATCGAGAGAGACGAGGGTCTCCTGAATTTCTGCACGCCTAGTATGATCATTGTTCTATCTTCTATATTTTCATCAGCTATCTCTATTCTACCAAGAAAAGTTATTTTATTGTTTTTTGGCACGAGTATGGCATGATCCGAATTACCACTGAGAAAAATTGCTTTTCTACATTTTAAACATTGCCATGCTTATTTCGGTATGTTTTTTATTCAGTATGTTTTTCTATTCTTACATTCATTAAGGAGTGGAATTCCCTGACGGGGTCTGTATTTCCTTACAGCTATAACCTGAAGTTCTTCAAGTCAAGAATGAATAGGTTACATCAAGGCAAGCTAGCTTTACCGTCAACCACATCTTCGCTTACCATCAAGCAAGATAGTGGTCTAACGCGAACCTATTAAAATGAAAAAAAAATCTGCTTTATGTCTTTTCTTCTGTCATCAAGACCCGTTTCTACGCTGGGTGCCATGCTACGCCTGCTAGCGGTTTTAAGTGACTGTCTTGATATGGGTCTAATTTACGGCATTTCGGGGATGATATTTTATATTACCCAAAGGAGTGGGCAGAGTTAACTATACAACATCTATTATTCCACCAGTTATTAATCGAGATTCTTAGTCCTCCATCAACAATTCCGCGGCCTTCGTAGACAATAGTACCGAAATAACTCCGCACTCAACAGATCAAGGAAATTGGTGCTTTATCAACCACTTCTAAGGTAATTTCAGAACTTTATTGGCTTGGCGTTTAATTAAAAATCTGATTAGCAAAGAAAACCGGTGCTAAGCCGTTTGACCACGTGGTCGAGTCAATTGAGACAAATGTGTTATGCTTGACATGGGAGTGGTCTGTCGGAATAGTGGTGTTACGTTACTTGTATAATGCCATTTCCTTTGGGTCAAGGAGTATTCATTATTAAGTACAATTAGTTCAAAGTCTTCGGGGAAACAAAGTAGTAGTATCTGGGCATAGAGTTGTCTTATTTGAAAAGGAAAATTGTAAATCTCTGTTTTAGAACGTTTACAGTCGGTCAAAAGATGTAGCAATCTAATATATAAAATTCTCGTGTCACAGTTTTCGTTGCCATACTCCTCCGAAACGGCTTGACCGATTTTGATGAAATTTTTTGTGCTTATCCGGTATCTATGAAAATCGGCCAACATCTATTTTTCATCCCCCTAAATGTAATTATTTATATGGCAAAACAACGTTTGCCGGGTCAGCTAGTATTTGTATAAAATGCTCTCAGGTAACATTATCCTATACGGCATGCTCGCTGTTGCCAGCGGCTACACGCGCTACAACTCGGAAATTCTCCCCGGTGGAACATATAATCGGGATAAAAACTGTTCTATGTGTTAATCCAGGTTATAAACTAATCTGTGTACCATATTTCATTCAAATCCGTTCAGTGGTTTTTGCGTGAAAGAGTAACAAACATCCATCCATACAAACAAACTATCACGTTTATAATATTAATATTCTAGCTTTATATATGTTACGGTAAATGTGATTAATTGAAAATTATTAATAATTATCTATTATTATTAATAATTACCGAAAGTCGAGGTTAAAGTGATTAATTAATCACATTTGTCGGTTATTATTAATAATTTGACCCTAGTAGTGATAAATGTAATAAGTAAACTTCCTTCACAGGAGCAAGTCGACGGAGCCCCGCTCCGCGGGGCTCCTACTTCTGCGTGGTTAAAAAAAAATAACCACGAAGAGGATGGCGGGGTCTTTCAGACCCCGCCATCCTCTTCTAACCTAAATTGTCCGAGTCGGGGTGCCAGCAAGTCCCGAGGTTAGGCCTAGTTCTAACCGGCTAAACCTAGGTGTAACCGACCACAATCGGTTAAACCTACGTGTATCATACTTATCTTCAGTTAGCACTAGGTTTAGCCGTTTAGTTTATTAATTTTATCACTTTTACCAATATGTGTCGTGAATTATTAATAATTACTACTAAAAGTAATAAATTTCGATCGTTTATTCACATTTACCAAAACATGTGATTATTATTAATAATTTTGTAAAATTATTAATAATTTTCAATTAATCACATTTACCGTAACATATATATATGTTACGGTAAATGTGATTAATTGAAAATTATTAATAATTATCTATTATTATTAATAATTACCGAAAGTCGAGGTTAAAGTGATTAATTAATCACATTTGTCGGTTATTATTAATAATTTGACCCTAGTAGTGATAAATGTAATAAGTAAACTTCCTTCACAGGAGCAAGTCGACGGAGCCCCGCTCCGCGGGGCTCCTACTTCTGCGTGGTTAAAAAAAAAATAACCACGAAGAGGATGGCGGGGTCTTTCAGACCCCGCCATCCTCTTCTAACCTAAATTGTCCAAGTCGGGGTGCCAGCAAGTCCCGAGGTTAGGCCTAGTTCTAACCGGCTAAACCTAGGTGTAACCGACCACAATCGGTTAAACCTACGTGTATCATACTTATCTTCAGTTAGCACTAGGTTTAGCCGTTTAGTTTATTAATTTTATCACTTTTACCAATATGTGTCGTGAATTATTAATAATTACTACTAAAAGTAATAAATTTCGATCGTTTATTCACATTTACCAAAACATGTGATTATTATTAATAATTTTGTAAAATTATTAATAATTTTCAATTAATCACATTTACCGTGACATATATATATATACATAAGAAGTATGCATTCTGCTAAATGCATGTGTTTCCAAAAAAATAATTTGACAATCATTCCAAAAATAACGCATTGAGATTTTTTTAATGGCGTGTGTCGTACACGCAAGTAAAATGATTAAAACTTAGACCTTGTGAGTTTTTCGTAGATGATAATTTGTTTATATCTGTAAGTACCGATAATACCTATATCTATGTATAGTATAGTAAAAATCGTAAAGCAATTAAACGATATCAGTAAGTTGTCATAGATAGATAACGATTTAGCCAAATGATTGCGTAATAAGCCAAATATTATGTTTATATTCAACTTCGCCGAATTATGAGTGACGTCAAAGGATGTTAGAGTCGCGACCCAAGAATACTTTCTATTGCAGAGTAATAAGGGCTTCAGGCTTGAGGCAATAGCTTATAAAGCGTTTCCTAGGGCTTTCAACAGGTTTATCAAGCTGTAGTTGTCAGTCCAACATGACAAATTGACAGCACGGTTGGCGCAGTAGCAAAGTGACCGTCTGCTACTCTGCGTGTAACGGTATCGATTACCGCACGGAACAAGTATTTGTAGATCATCTAAGTAGTTGTTTCGGGTGTGTGTGAGTTTAAATGATTGTAAGCGCACTCATAGAATACAGGAAAAAAAATCCTAGTGTGGAAAAAAAAAAAGATATTTCCATAATCTTTATCGTTCAGGTGATGTAGCACTGCCCGAGGTTTTTTTGGAACTTTTCGCCCTTAGTTGATATTAAAAGTTTTAGGTTACCTATTTACATAGATTACATAAAGGCAAAGGAAGCTACTAAATGAATTTATCTAAACTTTATATGTTTTTCTCGTGTAGGTACATTTACGGCCAATATTCAATCTATCTCTGGTTTTGTCTTCTAGAGAACTTTTTTTTTTAATTTTATCTATGATTTATGTAGTTATAGGTCATAGAAATTAGATTGAATATTACTTAAACCATAGACTGAATATTAAGATCGACCGTTATACACAAATATCAACATGTTAACGCCTTAGTAACAACTCATAATAAATTCAACAGACAAGATCAATACAATGTTTGAGGATAAAATACGGACTTGTCTGAAAAGGTATTTAAAAATCTTAAGAATTTCACGATTCAGAGAGGATTTGACAAGGACCGACTTCAGGCTTTCGTCGGGAAATGAGATGGGTAGATCAAACAAAAGGAACTCAAAGTAGCCTCTTTTCCTGAACGAATTTCGGGCCAAAAAAAAACGAGTAAGTTTTATATTTCTACTTTCATATTCTTCTCATTTTTTGTTATTGTTTTTGTAATAGATATTTGGGCCACGCCTTTGTTTCGCTTGGGTAGTATGATAAGGTCGATTGCGTACCAAAATACGTTGGTAATATTCGAAGAAACAAAATGTATGCTGTTAAAAATTCCTACTATCGGCACCTTAATTTCAGTCACTAACCAACAACCGTTTACTTGACTTATTTTCTAGTATTTAATCGTCACCTTAATGAACATCTAATTTTTTTATCTTTCTTGGATTCCCTACTTTCAGGGCTTCTATTAAATTCATATAGGTAACAACTGCCGCACAATTTTAGTTAGGTACTATTACTGCTAGCCTATTTCTTACCACTGCTGGGCAATTTAACTATAAATAAGGTAAATCTTAACTTATAGCATTCAGATTCGTAGTTATTTCGTAGTTCATCTTATTCGTAATTCGTCTCGTGGAATTAAGAAAAGTAAAAAGAAAAGCAGATGTCTAAAATGGACAGGAATTGTATAAAAGTAAAACAGACTTAGCTGAGAAACATCCAAATTAGGTAGGTATAAAGCGAATAGGACGATTTGCTTCCGCGGGGCAAATTGCGAATGAGACCAATTGCGCATAGGCCCTATTTTATTCTTTACAATGGGTTGCCCATTGGCCTGTTCCGATTTTGCTATGAATTTTTAATAGGTTAGTACAAACATTTTACTACGGGAAAATAATACTCGCAATTCGGACAGCCGAAGGCCGCAAGGGCGTTGTACTAAACGTGACAAAGCAATGTTGTAGAAAAACAAACCCTGTTGTGAACTAGCGTAACAATTCGACGAAATGGCCCTTGGAAACGGAAACTTTTGGGATCTGGGTCTAAAACGGCCAGTTTTTTTTCTTAGTGTGGTAAAATCGTCAAGAGTCCTCCCACCCAGGGCAGGGCGGGAGGGACTGTCAGACTTGTACGAACTAAATTCCACGGTGTGCTTTAATATCCCTGTAGGCTTTAACGTTCCGGGTTCACGGGAATTCGTTAGTCCCGCGAACAAAACGGCCACTTTGCAATATTCTTAATAATTCACTCGAAGAATAACGTTATGAAGTGAATCATTAGGAATATTGACTAAAGAGCCGTTGTAGACCCTCTGATCAGCAATAAGGAGCTGGACACGGAAATGACACAAAATGGACGCCTATGGACGCCTATGGACTCAGTAGTGGCTGGAACAAGGTTGCCGATGATGATGATGATGATGGAGGCAAACTTGATGATTAAATTAAACTGTGGTCTACCTACCACGGTACTGTTAGGTACCAATAAGAATCTAGTCGTTGGAAGCTGTGAAGCAGTGGAGAGCTCCTCAATTTATGGACACTTGTTGCTAGTAACTGGAAGCCAGTCGACAAATCAGTAAAGGGAGCATATAATTTTATATAAGTTGCAAAAAAAAATAAAATAATAGAATATACCTACACGCTTCCTACGCAGTTACTATATTAAAATGTAGTTTTTATACCTAGTAGAGATAGGAATGTTTATTAGACTCGTTGATGTTTTCTTTGTTAGCCTAATTAGTTCAATGATTATGAGAGCCGTTTAGTAACTGCGTGCATAGATAATTATTAACCGACTTCAACTTTGTTCCATTTTTAAATAAATACTTAATTATGGTTTTAATTTACCTCCGTACAACTTTACGACAAAAACTTAAATATTTAAAGTACATAGATGGTATAGTCTATCAATGTAGGGTAGTTGTCAAAATCTTTTCAAGTGATGTACCTAATTACAAGAAAACATAAGCCGACCTTACCTCTCGCACCGTTCCCGTGGCTGACCGGTGCCCCGTTCACTTTGATCGGCCTCCCGTCCGCAGTACATTTTAAAAGCATCTTTTCAATCCAACGTGTTCACCTATTACGATCCATCCGATACAGTCAAAACAATAATCTCCGTCAGCACGAAAACAAAAACACGTAGTGGTGTAGTTTTTTCTTTCGCGCCAACCGATTGGTTGTCGCGCGTGACGTCAAGTCAATTTGAAACCACTCGAATCGACACAAAACCTCTTGCGTTATCTTTTCAGTTCAATTAATATAACACGTCGTTTAATTAGTTCACACAACACGGTTAGCAACACTAATAAATGTATTTATAATCGAACCGCACAAATAATACACGATCTGTTAACTTGTGAAATACACACACTCAATGCAACAGGCTGGCTGATTGACTGAAATGAAAACTGCTGCGATTTGCGATACGGTCCACGGCTGGTGCCGTGTTTTGATTGATAGACCAAGAAAAAAATGAATGAAACAAGTCTGAAGTTTGTCACGAGAGCGTTATCGCGATCTCACTCTGTTTCAATGTTGTGGCAATTAAAAACGTGATTTAAAGATTATATTCGTTATTTAGCTGATATAAAAATTTATTTTCTCACTATTGTAGACATGTTTACACATCTTACACATTCACACGATTCATATTTATACGAATTTTGTGCGTCTTACTAGAAATGATCAGTTATCAATAGACAAAGATAGAAAATAAGATAAAAATCTTCTTTGAAGTTCTTTGTATTTGTTTGTTGTGTTGGTACAAATGGTTTTAATGTTGCCATCATAAAATCATTTTTCGTTATGATGTCGTTATGTAACACCAATTTTCTCAGTACAGTCTATTTTTTATGAAAACAGTAGTGGGTTAAAAAAGCGAAATTGCAATTAAAATATTAGCTTGAATTGTTGGTGTCCAAAATGTTTAGCTTTTCTTTAATTTGAAGTGAAAATACTTAAAAAAATATTTTCGTAATGGCAAACTAACTTCGCTAACGTGGAGCCTGCGAACGTAATGAACGAATGAAAATGAGTGATTGTGTTATCTGTGGGTACTGCTGTTCGCCGCCACCGCCGGTAGAGCTGCCGCCGCCATATTTATTTTGAAAGCGCCATTTTGAGAATTTTCTTGGGTGACGCTACGCTAAGACAGCGTTGGTGTGTCGATATTTATTATATTTTACAGTAAGAGTCTAGAATGGGCAAGAAAGACAAAAAAGGTGGTGGTAGCAGTGATGGTTCCAGTGAAGAGGAATACGTTGTTGAGAAGGTCCTCGACAAACGTACGGTCAAAGGAAAGGTAACACATTTTCAGCTTTTTCCTTACAATTAATTAGATGAAGGCAATTTCTTAACAATTACGAAGAGCAAACGCCAGTCAGTAATCCAACAATAAGTATAAGCAAAACTCCAACTAGTGAAAGACATAAAAGTTTTTATTTTAAAGATTTTAATAGAAAATAGCCGTAGCGGTAACCTCTCCTATTTTCTCATAAAATAATTATTAGCAATTTAATTATGATCATATAAATAAGATATCATAATTTTAGTACTTCATAATAGTAGTGAAGTTGTGACTTGATTTGGTTAACATTAAAAGTGCCTCTTACTCTATTTTTGTAAATTGATTGCCCCAGATTGTCCAATATGATGTGTCAGTAATGAATAAATAGTTTTGGTTATTGGGTAATCTTAAATCTTATAATCTGCTCAATCAAAAAATAAATTCAAAATTTTCAAAGTAGCAAACGTGATACTTTACTCTAAGACCCACTGACCAAATCCCTAAAAGTGGTCCTATTCTAAAGAATATTGCAGAGGCTTACAAATGCAAGTCAAACATATATGTTTAATCCTAAGAACAAGTTTGTTTTTAAAAACCACTTTCTGCTGCCTGCGGAGTCACTCGCTTCTGGGTTCCTATTTGTCTTAGCTTAATGTTATATAGCCTATAGCCTTCCTCGATAAATGAACTAAGTATACAAAACAAAATGATTTTTTCAATTCAAACCTGTCATTCGTGAGATTAGCGTGGCCATACAAGGTCTACATCTTTATAATATTAATATAGATTTGCTATCACCATCTTTCTTCAAAGGTAGTTCTGCTTACAAGTTATACTTTGCTAAAACTGTTAACTTTTCTACAGTTCCATGCAAATGCATAGCTACCATAATAAATTCTGTACCCAACAATAAGATTATCTCAGCCATAATATGCGCCTAAAACAACCCAATAAACATGATCTTAATTTGTATGGCATCTATTTAAATAGGTATAAGTTGCATGAATATATTTATTTACAAACATGTTACAAAGTTAACTTTCCTTCTACTGTTCATAATTTTGATGGAAGAGGATTTTAATTTAACAAAAATGCAGCTACAATTACAGGGACTATATTATTGTGTCTTTCAAGCTAGAACCAACCATATAATATATTTACGAAATTTCATTAAAATTAGGCACAGCCCATTTAAAAATATTTTTATTCAGTATATAATGTTTAAATGTGTCTTCAGTTAAAGTAATGAAGGTCAGATGCACTGTCAAATAACCCACAGCTTACCCGGAGTTGCAGGACTGTCTTGTAACCGTGACCCTGGGAATTTATTTCCCAGGGTCACGGTTACAAGACAGTCCTTGGTTGGGTTATTGAAGGAGCACTGTGGACTTTAGAGCTTTACCGTATAACTCTGACAGTCCTTCCTTCGCACCTTAGGTGGGAGGGCAAATTTTATGATTATTACCACATCTGACCACAACCTTTTTACAAAAACTAGTGTAATAGTTTGTGAAATAAATGCAACATGTCTATTAATGTTTCTACTTAGATCCAATATCTGCTGAAATGGAAAGGCTACAAGGAGGAGGAGAGTACCTGGGAGCCTGTGGAGAACCTTGACTGTGAGGAGCTGATCAAGACATTTGAAGATAATAGGAAGGAAAAGGAGGTATGCAGCAGTTGTTTTTTTTTTTTGTACTCAACATTATTTTTTTATGTTGCACACCTTCTCCTGTGTTAAGGCCTATCTGCACACAACAGTGCCCACACGTGCCGATCATTACCGTATGATCAGTGTCAGTGAAATATCATATTGTACCATACATTTTTTATGACCCTATCCATACTGATCAGTGACAGTGCCGCTCAGTGATGTTCATTCACTCGTATATATGAATAGCATGTCATGGTATGGTACGATACGAAACATGTTGGCACTGTTGTGTGAGGATAGGCCTTTATAGGTGCATTTAGAAACATAGAACAACCGTGTCGTCTTGCTTATTGCAGTCCACTGCTGGAAATAGGCCTCCCTCAAGGGGCGCCACAGGCTCAGCGCGCTTTTTCTCCCCCCCTTTTTCCATCCAGTCACTGCCTGCTACCTCCTACATTTCACAACATGCGGTTTCTATTCAAGAAACTTCCTACTCCACCTCTCGTCGGTTCGGTGACAGACCACTGCCACTTTCGCTTGCTACATCTTAGGACTAATGGCATAAGAGCAAAGCCTTGACAGACAGATAGATAGATATTGGAAACCTTCGTTCGGATCTATTACATTAAAGACTCACAAATATCTTTGTCTTCTCAGGCTAAATCTAAGAAACCAGAAGACCGCGGCAAGAAGCGTGTCCGCGAGTCAAGTGAGGAGACTTCTTCTGGTCGTAAGGGGCGAGGCACCAGCGTGTCCTCAGCAGACGACCACAAGGAGTCGAAGCGTGAGCGCAAGGAAGATAAGGCCAAGTCCGGTTTCGACAAGGGATTGAAGGCTGAGAAGATCATAGGTAAGACAGACTTTGGCTTAAGTCGATAGTGATAGCCAGACCCTGCTTTTCCAAGATCTGGCTAACAACTTGATTCCTCCTTGAGGCGAGGCTGGTACTAAACTGGGGCTACACTAGTTGCATTAGATTCTGCTGGACATTGATTAAGGAAATCTAATTGTATTTAAGCCAAGTTTGATAAGTAAGAACTGCAGAGAACTGTGAACTAGAGTGATCAAAAAGGCATTAGGCAGTCAGTTTTGGAGCTAAGGATTTGGATATTTATGTCAATATCCTGACAGTTTTATTTTTTATTTACCTTTTTGTAATCACAAGAACTCTTGATTATCTAGACTGTTCTTTATTCAGGTGCATCGGACGCGACCGGCGAGCTGATGTTCTTAATCAAATGGGCTGACTCTGATGAGGCCGAGCTTGTTCCCGCTAAAGTTGCCAACCTTAAGTGCCCACAGCAGGTAATGCTTGTTTTAAATATGTATTACATATTGAAAGAATTGAAAAAGAATTTACTATTATTTAAGATTACTTGTCTGAAATCGAATCTGTGGTTTATCTCCAGGTGATCGCATTCTACGAAGAGAGGCTTACCTGGCATACGCCGGCGGAGACGGAATGATATAGAGCCGCGTGTGGCATGCCCAGTATTCGCTACGGTGGGGACTATTTCTACGTCCGCGCCATGGAGATCTACGAACGGCAGCGTCACATTTAACACGCAAGACAGTGTTAATAGCGATGGACTTTCTAAATAGTGTTGCCATACTTCGCAGTTTCTAATTTGGTAGCTTCTATATTATTTCTTTTTATGTGGATTTAGACTTGGAGGGCTCAGCCCGTGTCAATGTATTCATGTTTGAATGTATAGCTCTAAGTGCAGTCATTTGTGGCAGTAGAGGACGCCACGGTAGCTTATTTATCTTTTGACTAACGTGTTTGACGTGTTATATTTACGATACAAGGACACGCCGAGTTTCTATTCATTTTTAGATGGATAAGGCAATAGTGCACCAGTAATGCCAAGAAACTGCTGAAAACTTGGTGAGGTAACTCCTTATGATCTGTTAGCTGCCCATTTTGTTTAATTTGTTTGACATTCTAATAGATTAAATATCAATAAGAGGCTACTAACCGCGACTCAATAGCTCACGCGGTACTGATTGGCAACATTCACTATCAAATCTGTGTATATTGTGCTTCATAAAAATTGCATGCAATTGACAAACGGACTGCCGCTTTGTACGGGATATAAGATCTTTTCAATATATTACTTAATGTTTTTTTATAGATTAGTTTGAGGGCTTGTAGCACTCAAACTAAATTATGATTTTATGTGATATGACGATGTTTAACTTACGCCTTTAAAGGCGTCATAACGCCAGCTATACACGATCCACGACAATCCAGCACTTCCGATCGTGTATGGCGGGAATCATTTTCTTCAATGTTATAAAGTAATTCGTCTGGGTCAAATGCTCGCTACACACGGCGCGTAATATTAAAAGTCGCAGCGGGTCTTGACGAATGCTCGGCGCGAACGCTATCACGCGCCGTGTGAAGGGAGCATAAGAGAAAGCTTGTCTTGAGTATTTTTGTAAGATTAGATAGGTTTAAACCAAAATGGGTTTATATTTCTTCCAAATACTTACATTGCAATTTTGAAAATTGGTTCCAAGTATTAGACCATATTTGCTGGGTGCTGCATAACTTCATGACGCCCATTTTTGAAGCTGGAGTGTCTTCAATTTTATTCTACGCCCGTTTCGCACGCACTCCGTCTCTCATTTTTTACGTACAAGTAAAAATGAAGGTAATAAAATATGAAGAAAAGCAAATACTGCATAGCTTTTGGTTGTTTTAATAATAACAGTGATAGGAGCCTCACGTTTCACACACTACCTGTAATACTCTAGTATGAATTAATTTCTACTACCAAATCAGGTCATTGCTCCTATATTGTAAAACTTGCCAGAGCGATGAGCGCGGAGGCAAACCACTTTGCCACTTTTGCACGACTAGGGTGGCAAATTCAGAACAAGTTAAAGGCACACACGGCTACACATAAAGCTATACAAAACCAGTTTGTCTTGGTCTCGCTTCGTACGATTTTTACACACAATAAATATTCAGCTAATACTGGTTTTTCATAGCTTGATGTGTAGCCGTGTGTACGGTTGCTCGCACTAACATCCCCCAGAATGTGACGTAATGATATTGACGAGATAATAAAGCCTAATATTTTAAATATTATTAGGTGTGCACAGCAAATATGGTACAATAATTTTCAACATTGATGTTTATATTTTACTACTTATCACAAACAGTCCTGTCTCAACTGCAGGCTGAATATTATTATAAAAGTTTTTATATGAGTTAGAATAGTAGGGAGAAGAATGTTTCAAGTTTCTACAAATTGTCTTGTTGAGAAGACAACCAATGAAATGGTAAGAGTAATAGAAATATTACAAACCTACCGCTTATTTTAAAATGAGGCGATGTGATGCATTTCGATTAATTGGTGTCTTCTATTTTCTGCTACGATATAAAATTGCTGGCAAATGAAATGTGCGGATGTCTGTAGGTAGATACTAATTAAAACTAACAGACTTGTCGCGATGACATAAATCAGTCGAATTGGATCATTGTATCGTAGTAGTAAGAACGATTTTCGGTTTTATGAAAGCTACACCTTACGAAAAAATCGTTACCGATGGGACGGTACAGCAACGATAAATCGATAATATTAATAAGTGTGTATGAGAAAAACTGTACAGTTTGCTGTTTGTTCGATTTTTCTCATACACATAGATTTATCGTCGCAGTGTGAGCTACCGTCAAATCGTAACGATTTTTCGTAAGGTGTGTAGCAGTCATTAGTTGGTCGGTGAAATATCTCAGGCACCACCTGTTAGAAGGCATAAAATCTCAACAGCAATTGTTTGACAGTTTTCTTGAAACAATCTCCTCATGTGTGTCAGGTGTATTTTAATACTAAGTATTGATCAAGCACCTACAGTGGCAATGTGATTTAGTTTATAACATTCAACTTATTGTCATTTGGCGAAAATGTATGTGTAAGGTTATCTACTGTATCTTTCCAATGTAAATTTGTATATGGATGCAACCAGACCGCAGTTAATTGACAGTATTTTGAACCTTATTGCATTTCCTGGAGATCGTAAAACTGCGTATTTCGGCAAATATGAAATCTATACAATTAACCGGTCCTCCGTATTGATTCGGGTTTACCTTAGTAATTATTAAAACAATATCCAAATGTTTCACAATTTTATTTTAGTATGTTGAGAAACAATCATTTTAACCGTGGTCTGGTTGTGGTCTATGGCGCGCGTTTTGAAACTGTAGCATAACGTGGACTTACTAAATATTGGATAGAATTAAAATAAAATTAATAAAGTAAATATTAGTTTTATTGATTCATAAATATAGGAATCTTAGTCTTCTAGAGGTGATAGGAAAACTATTGAAATTAAACCAGCTATTTTAGTTTTCTTTGGTAAGATAATTCAATCATGTTTGTTTAGTTCTAGATTACGGCAAGCGGTGGTGGTTTCATCCAGTAGGGTTAGAGAAATAGCGTGGTGGTATATTGGTTGCGCCATATCTGAAAAAGACTAGTTGGGTGCCTGCCTTAACAGTATACAATGGACACACGCGCAGTCTCTTATCAAACCCATACCATGAGTTGTTATTACGATACTCTATCATCGATATCGACCGCGTTTGTCGCTCTCATTGTACCGCTCCAAGGTTGCATGAACTCTCAACCAATGAGAGCGCCAAACGCGGTCGAAGCGTATGATCGAGTATCGTAATGACAACTCATGGTAGAGGCTCTGGAGGCCTGCCATGGCGTCTTAAAACGAGAGTAAATCCAGTGGGGACAAGAGACAGCCATACAAGTCTAGCGCCACCTCGCTCCCAAAGTGGAATTATTCTTGCTTTAAGACGTCATGGTACCAGCGCATGTACAATTTTGTTGATTTCACTTCAATAGTTTTTCTAAAATCACTGAAATCTATACATATAATAAAACAGTAAAAAAACTGTGTCTGTACATTGAATAAATTAAAAAAATAATAATTGAGGGGGATTCAGAAACAGTAATAGAGCACGAAACGAAAAAAAAAAATCTGTCTGTTTGTCTGTGTGTCTGTTTGTCTGTTTGTCTGTTTGTCTGTTTGTTTGTACACGCTAATCTTCGGAACTACTGGACGGATTTGAATGATTCTTTTTTTGTTGTATAGGTATTAAGTCTGGCCAACACATAGGCTATAACTTATTTTGGAAACTTGAACACCTGGCGCAGAACCGCAACAGACCAGCTAAACTATAAGAGATACAAAAATGGTACCATAGCAAAAATTGTTTCACGTGATGAGCATTTTCTGCTAAGAGAATAAATTTGAAGATCTGGAACACCTGATGTGGAACTTCAACAGCCCAGCTGAACTATAACATATATAGGAATAACGTCTTAGCAAGAGTTGTTCAGCCTGATGAGCACTCTCTGTTATCGAATAAAATTTGAAGATCTGGAACAGCTGATGTGGAACTCCAAGAGCCCAGCCACACTATAACATATATAGGAATAACATCTTAGCAAGAGTTGTTCAACCTGATGAGCACTCTCTGTTGTCGTATAAAATTTGAAGATCTGGAACAGCTGATGTGGAACTCCATGAGCCCAACTATGCTATTACATATTTAAGAATGACGTCTTAGCAAGAGTTGTTCAGCCTGATGAGCACTCTCTGTTGACAATATAAAAATTGAAGATCTCGAACACCTGATTTAGAACACCGAGACCCCAGCACTACCTATATCATATACAGGGATGACGTCTTAGCAAAATCATTCCGCCTGATGAGCACTTTTTGTTGATGTATAAATATTGAAAATCTGGAACACCTGATGTGGAAATGAAAGCTATCACTAATTTCACTGTATATTTATAAAATAACATAAGCTGGGATTACCGTAGTAAGTCCCCTCTTTGAGGAGTAGTATATAGGCGTTACGGCGTCCTAACCTTCCGTGTGACGCAGGTCCACACTGGACACGGATGTTTCGGGAGGTACCTGTGTCTTATGAGAAAGGAGGAAACCCTGGAGGACACAGTCGAGCATACGGTGCAGGATTGCCCCGCTTGGGCGGAGCACCGACGTGTCCTCACAACGGCGATAGGCGGAGACCTCTCGCGCCCGGCATTGGTCGCGGCCATGCTGCGGGGCGAGACGGAGTGAGAAGCGGTCGCCTCCTGCTGTGAAGCAATCATGCTCGCGAAGGAGGAAGCGGGCCGCGTCAGAGAGAGGACAATCTCCTCCCTCCGCCCCACTCGCGGTGTTTGACGCTCACGGCGACGGCATGCGCGGGCATGAGGGCGGTGAGTAAAGGGCAACTCGCTGTCCGATCATAGACCATGCCCGGGTCGACGGCGCGTCGTGTTCCACGCGCGCCTCAAAGTGTGCCAGCATAATGACGGGGGTCTCAGAGGGCCAAAGCCTGCCGGGGTCTCGGGACTTATTCCATGACCGTGACCCCGGAACATAAAGGGCTATTGAAGGACATCGTGGATTTTAGTCAGTACAAGTCTAACAGTAAGGGGTGGGAGGACTCATTTGATGATTTTACCACGTAAAAAAATCTGGGATTACCTTTACGCAGTGAAGGCGGTAACAATTTAGGACTGATTTTCATTAACGATGAATCATCAGCGTATAATTTTCCCACTGTTGGGACACAAGCCTCCTCTCTGAGAGAGGGAGTGGGCCATAATCCACCACACGGGCCCAGTGCGGATTGGTAGATGTCACATGTCTTCGAATTTTTGGTTCTAGGACATGTCGGTTTCCTCACGATGTTTTCCTTCACCGTTTTAAGGGCAGTGGTGATGTAATAAATTACACAAAGTAATGCGCCTGGCTGAGTTCGAACCCACCACCTACAACACGTAAGTCGTGACCGATACCACTGGGCCACCACTGCTCTAGCGATGAATATATCAACAAAAATTTTACTCTACTTGCCAATTTCCCATTAATTTTTTAATCGGACTCTTGGAGTTGGGTATCAGAATTTTCAGATCTTTGATTTTGACGATCCCGCTGTCGCTGGCATAAGCAACAGGATCCGCGTACGAAGTCGCGGGCAGAAGCTAGTACATAAATAAAATTATACACTTACCAGCTAAATACTCTATTCTGTAATATAATATTTGGAATAATACAGACACATATATTACACACATTTAGATCTATAAATTAAAAACTAGTTTTCATTCGAAATACTGGAAAAAGTAAAATAAGATCATACAATAACAAGCTCTCGCACCTTGTTTTGATTTTGTTCACAATACAGCGCTAAGGGTCATTTCACACCGAGACGCTATGCTGCGCACACATTCGCCCTTTTCAATAGAACGAATCATGAAAAGATGGCGTGGTGCCCACGCGCACAATGTATTAGCGGCTCAAATTCTAACTTAGTTTACACTATATGAAAAGATACACATTTCCTGTATCGTCGCATCGCGTCTCAGTGTGACCTAACCCTAAGTTCAGCGCAAAGAATCACAACGATGGTCCCTTCCTGCTTACCATAAAAAATATTAGATAGTGTACGTTTTACATAGAGGTAAGTCATGAAAATACTGGTAAACTACACGTTTTTCATCTTGAGTCAATGACGGTAATGCCTGAAACATTAAAAACTAGCAACCTGCCCCGAATTTATACGGGTACTACATCACACGGGTATAATTTACTTCACAGTTTTAAAAAAAGTAACATTTTCAGTCGTATAATACTTGTCCTGACAAAAAAAAAATACAAAATAAAATTGCCGGTTTTGTCCAGCCGTTCTCGAGATTTGCGCTTTGCAACACGTAAGCCATTTAATTTATTTAGGTGTTTGTTTAGTAAAACACCCCTTTTATAAACCTAACTAAAAGGTGTAGCAATTAAAAGGAGCTTGCTACTTGTGCGTTAATATTGATATCATTCGAAATTCGTTTCTTAAACATTTTATTTTTGGTCGCTCGTTGTGTTTCAAAGTCAATATTATTTTCTAGTATTTATTAAAAAAAAGTAAATATATTTTTTAAATATTTAATTATGTACAGTCAGAGTCACTATGATGACATGCAAACATACATAAACTCACGCCTTTTTCCCATAAGGGGTAGGCAGAAATTATATAATATAGAAGAACGCCATACTACGATATGATATACGTACCAGTGGCGTACAACTACGCAGCGCTTAAAGCTTCGGTCACAGAACGCTTCGAGTAAAATTGATCATGCTCAATTCAACTCGCAGCTAGGAATCTATTCGCTGCGAATAGTGTAGAGAGGAAAACCGGGTTGAGTAGGAATTCGCAGCGATTAGTCCCTGTGTAATACGTGTAAGATTAGTAGCGTTTAACTGTGCAGCGCTTTGCCTAGTTCACACATCTCTGATGGTTAATATTGCACTGATATTATTTTAAACTTAAATTTTGATAGTTATAGTTATTTTGGATTTCTTACTCTTGTCTTTTCGTGTAATCGAACTCGCGACCTCTTTTTTCAAAACTGTCGGACTAATAAGATTTTTTCATGCTAACACATACACTCTAGTGCTATACATCTAACGAACTCTAACAATAGAAAATGAGTTAAAAAATGAGATATAATTACAAATATTATGTAAAATTATAGGTAGGTTCGACGGTGGTAATATAATTAATTAAATAGTGTTCGCTTCGTTTTGTGCTTGATCACTTCAAGCTTGGTATTTGTAGTCGTGCTTGCTCAGTCCGTTGCTGTAATGATTACAAAGGGTATATTATACATGCAAAGCTTCATGTCTTCTTGCCATGGGCATAACTAAGGCTGTTTTCACATTAGGACGTTAGTATCGCGGCAGAAGCACATTTCTTCAAATTTTATAGGGACAGCCGCATAAGCAGCGTCTGTCCTCCAAATGTGAAAACAGCTTAAGGACTACAGAAACTTCACAGTTAAATTAGGAAAGGTGTCAATTTGAAAACTATAACTTGAAAATAATGTTCTACAATAAAATACTGTGTATATTGATCTTTACTATCTTGCTAAGAGATATTTTAAAATGTTTTTTTTTTAATATAAAAAGCATGTAAGGGACTTAGGGCGCGATGCGACGCGATTCGAAAGAATTCGAACCACAAGTGAAAAATCAACCTTACCACTATGACATAAAACACGTTGTTATCTATGGGTAGAAGAAGAAGAAAATACGATGGCCATGACGACGTCAATCCAATTGCATCATTATTTCTTAGTGGCAAGGTTGATTTTCACTTGTAATTGGAATTCGTTCGAATCGCGTCGCATCGCGGCATGTGTAAAGTCCCCTAATGTTAAAAAAGCGTGCATGACGTCACAATATGGCGTCAACAAATCTTCCTTTCTAATTGAACCGCATTATGCGAGGTTGGGACTAGGCAGACATCCCTAGTGAGTCTCGTTGCACAAGATCGAGTAAGGACATGTCCAACCACGCCTTTACTGTCTGCACTCAAAAGCTGCTTTATGAAGGCACCTTAACATTTTTCAAAAGCTCCGATAGAGAAAAATGAAACAATTGAGTATTACCTGAGCTGCGCGACATGTCCGGGCGTGGCCTGTATGAGCGGCGCCAGTCGCTCGGTGAACCGCTGGAAGTTCCGCTCGAGCTCGCGCTGGTACTCACGCTGGTCGCTGCCGATCAGGTTCTTGTTCTTCCTCAGAGCGTCGTGACACCTGGACATGAACAAATGTGAGTTGGATAATTTTCATTCAGTAATAAAACGTCTAACGTCGTTAATATTTCTCAGTTTCTCCGATCCTGCAATCCGATCCGCTTGCCTCTGTGGAAGGCTAGCCTAATACTGGATGTTTTAATTAAAAATGAGACAAAGTTTCCTAACCTGATTGTGTACGTCGTAAATATATTACAGTCTAGATTAACGAGATATTCTGCCGCTACCTCTCAGCCTAATTCCTACGATCTTTAGCATATCATCGGATCCGCTTATTCAATGTGAGTTATGACAGCACCTCTACTGATTACATTATTGAGGGCCATCATATCTAATAATTCTTGCTGACAAGATATTTTGATAAACATTTAGCTTGTTTTATATTCAAAATTAAATAAAACCAAATAGTGAATGGCATAGTAAACTTGACACGTACTGCAATTTCTTGTGTCGCCCATTGATTCACATCTCTGTTACATTGCACGCTTCGATCGATTTGATAGCCCCCACTCCCGAAATCACATAGTGCAAAATGAGGTATAACCCGTCTTGTGCTCTCCTTAATTTTAAGACAAGATAGAAGGGGCAAAAAGTTAAATTTTACTAATGAACTTACTTCTTAGAGAAATCTTTGAAGGCGAGTCGCAGTTTGTTCGTGAGCCGCGTGGGAGGCTGTGTGCCTTCTGCTACCGGAGCCAAGAATACCTGTGACATATAAATGATCTAAAATTCTCTGTTCACAATACCTATGTGATGTTTCTTGTTGGTATACATGGTTACACATCAACCTATAAAAAACCAGTTTATCTTGGTCTTGCTTAATATGATTTTGCGGCACTATGAACGGTTAGCTTATACTGGTTTTGCATTGCTTGAGTTGACGGTTATTGCAGTTGCTGTATATGAGTGATCGACAGCTGCGCAGCGTGTCGCGGGTTCGTTCCTCGCATGGAGTAAAACATTGTATGATCTACAAGTAGTTGTTCCGGGTCTGGATGTTTGTGTATGTGAGTTTAAATGTTTGTAACCACGATACATGAGAAGAAATTCTTAGCATGGGGCAACATTTAAAAAAAAATACAGCACAATTTTATTAGCTATTGCTTCGTTTGATAGAGAGAGCACTCTATGAAGCCGAAACTAACCGAATAACTACTTCACAGTTGTTTGGAGATAAAAAAATCACAACAGCTTATTGGTAATTAGTACCTGTGCCAATTCGAGAGGTCCCTGGTTCACAGTGGTACCGATGCATCCTTGAACCACCATTTGCAGCATCTTAGGATCAGCGGGCTCCTGACTAGTTGCCGCTGCTAACTCGTTTATCTGTCATAATGATATTTTATTAAAACACTTATACCCTCTTCTTAGGCTTTCACAGTCAGATAAAAATGAAGTTTTTAGATTTACATGGTCACTACAACAATAGGGTATTTTACTCAAAAAAATAATACTAGTCCGAAATATAGAGTATTAAAAAATATTATCCCATATTTTTTCTTTTGTCACGTAAACCAAAATTGACGAAGATACAACGCTTCTAAAAATGACAAAACGACATAACGTCACTCGGTCGTTACAACTTTACAAGCGTAATGATACAAGATACAAGCGCCCACTCCCGAATTTGGAAGCGTTTTATCTTTGTCAATATTCATTGATTAAAAAAACTAAAAATACGTGATCATTATTTTTCAATATTATTACTGAGGGACTAAATGGATTTTCAATTTATTTATGCACTTAAATACCCTATTGTTTAGATTTAAAACGGGATATTTATCATGTTTATTGTTTGGAATTTCCGATATTACGGCATTGTTGCAAGCGCCATGATCATGAATGAACTGAAGTTATTGCGGGCGGATGTTTTGTTAGGTAAAAAACAAAATAGTGTTCAGTTTAGTTTTCTTAAAATGGCGGATAGAATACAGACGCGTAGTCGTAAAGATTCTGTTTCGTCATCGAGTTCGTCGAGTTCCTCAAGTTCCTCTGAATCATCACCGTCGGCTTCAGAGGTTGAACAGGTTGATAAGTCTCGTAAGAGGAAGAAGGCGAGTAAGAAGAAGAGAAGTAAGCGTCTTCGAGGGCAAAGCAAGGTAATCAAAAAGCTTGCAAAACAGGTCAGTGATTTGAAAAAATTATATTGCTACCCTCATAATATTATGTATACTGAAAATGGAAATTATGAGTGTGATAACCCGATATATTATGGTAATAACTGCGATATGGCCCAAGAGCAATCAGAATCAGAAGGATTGTCAGAACCCGTCGCAGATCCTGCACCGGTTCAATCATTTAATTTTGATTTGGCAACGCAATTAAAGGAGCCAGCTGTCACTGCAACCCCTTCTAATCAGTTAGAATTGTTAAATTCCATTCAATATTTTAAAAATGACAACTGGAATAATGTTAGATATGTGGAAACACAAAAAGTATATAATGCTCGTCCAGGATATGTTGACCTTGAAGTTAATGATGAGATCAAGTCTTTAGAAAAAGTTAGCCATCTACCCTCTTCGGATAAATTTCTTGGCTCTGTAACTCGGGCATTGATAATGCAAAGCGAGGCCATGCAACAAGGTTTTCGACAGATTGTGGACTGGGCAAAGGATACTAGTAGTATGGATCCAGAGCAGTTAGCATTAAAATTAAAAGAGGTTTTTTCTGCCGATTATCAAAAAGTTTCACGAGATTGTTTACAACTAGTTTGTGGTCGTAGGGCAGATATAATTGAACAAAGGCGCGAAGTGTTCGCTAAGCAATTAAGGGATAAATCATTTAAGCCATGTTTAAAGAAAATACCGCCGTCTAGTGAATTTTTGTTTGATAAAGTACCTTTTAGTGAATTTATTAAGAATAATGGCGGTGTTAACAAAATTTTTTATCCAAATAAAAATACTTTTTCTGGGCAAGAAAAGAAAACCCCTAGACCCCAGGCGGCGTACCCTGGGCCTAGTGGGTATCAATCGTCCAGTCGCGCTCCTGCACTGATGATGAACCAAAGATTTCTTCCTCCTCAGAGTGTAGAAACATTTTATAATTATCAGGCAATGCATCCATTTAATAATAATAGGTTTTTTCGTCCTCAATCAAGGGGACAGCATGCTGGACAACGCTTTCAGCAGCCCAGTTTTCGGAGAAATGAACCGCAAAACAATGTACCACGAGGCAAAGGCTCTGGTAAATTCAATAAAAAGTTCTGACTCGGATCAGAAATTTCGAGGGGGTTGCCTACAAAATTATGTTACGGAGTGGAAGAGATTGAGGGCACCAGAACCATTAATAAAAATAGTGAAGGGTTATCGTATTCCATTTCAAAAGAAACCGCCTCTGGTACCGCCAAGGCAGGTGAAACGTTGCAATCTCACTCTACCATCTCCGGAGATGGACACGGTCATTCAAAATTTGTTAAAACAAGGAATTTTAGAGCATGCCCCCCTGACTCCGAGTTTCGTATCAAATTTCTTTCTGATTCTCAAAGGCGACGGAACCTACCGTCCCATTTTCAATTTAAAAAGTTTGAACAATTATTTGATTATAAGCAAGTTTCGTTTGATTTCGATAAATCGGATTCCCGATTTTATTCAGGACAGGGATTGGATGGTCAAAATAGACCTCAGGCAAGCCTACAATCACGTAAATGTTGCACCAGTACATCGGTGTTTTCTCCGCCTATTGTATCGAAATCAGTTACTGCAAATGACTTGTTTGCCATTTGGCCTGGCGACAGCGCCCAAAGTGTTTGCATCACTGACCAACTGGACTGCCGAGATTTTCAGGAATCTAGGCATACGAGTAGTGGTGTTTCTCGACGATTATCTCTTAGTAGCACAGGACAGAACGACACTCATAAAACACGTGGACATTGTTCTGCGAACTCTCAGTCAGTTGGGTTGGCAGGTAAACATGGAGAAGTCGATTCTTGTCCCTCAGAAAGTAATAGAGTATTTGGGTTTGATGTGGGATCCGTGGCAAAATCAAAAATTTTTACCAGAAAACAAAATTCAGAGCATGCAAATAGTTTTATCGAAGTTGCTCCGCCGGCGGAAGGCGTCTCTTCGAGAGATACAGAGTATCATAGGAGTTCTGAATTTTGCTCGTCTGGTAGTTCCAATGGGTCGTTTGAATTTTCGCCATCTACTGGCTTATTGCAACCTGGTCCTGAAAATACCAAGTCAGTCGACTTACTTCTTGCCTGCGGAAGTACTAGAAGAGTTGAATTGGTGGAAAGTTCACTGTCTAGAAAAGTCCAGGCTTCATCCACCACCAGTGAAAAACTTTTTGACCACAGATGCAGCCGATTCAGGTTGGGGGGCGGAGCTGAATGGTCTTCATTTATCGGGCAAGTGGACAAAAGAAGAAGAGCGGCTTCATTCGAATCACAAAGAGATGCTGACCATTCTAAAATGTTTGTTAGAGTTCGCTCCGTCTCTGAGTCATACATCTCTCCTACTGCAGTGCGACAACAAAGCGGTGGTGGCGTACTTGAGAAAGGAAGGGGGAAACAAGTCAAGGATCCTGATGGACTTAATATATCGAATATTTCATTTATTTCAGAAGTACGACATTCATGTAATCCCCCATCACATACCAGGCAGGTACAACAATGTCGCAGACGGTCTATCGCGTCATTCGACGTTACAGGAATGGCATCTAATCCCCGAATTCACCAGCATTGTCTTTGCAAAGTGGGGTGTTCCCCAGACAGATCTTTTTGCCTCCAGCACAGCTCACGTAGTGCCTTGCTATGTCACTCTAGATCAACGAGACCAGCGAGCATGGCGGCACAACGCGTTCTCATTCAATTGGGACTTTCGCCTAGCTTGGGTCTTTCCTCCTCCGAGTTTGTTACCCCGGGTCCTGATGCATCTCAATCAGGCTCGAGGTATATTCCTGATAGTTGCACCGAGGTGGTCCCGAGCATTCTGGAGAGCAGACTTGAAAACCAGGTCGACCGCACCTCCATTCACGATTCACAGGTTATCGAAGGTGCTAGTGGACACGAGGACCGGGCAGCCACCACCTCGGGTGAAGGAGCTGGTCTTAGAAGTATGGAAATGTGGGGGTGGTCTGAATCCTTAGGTGACTGGTCGGCAGAACAAAAGTGTCTGCTCAAACAAGGTTGGAGGTCGTCAACTTTGAATACCTATAGGCCAGCATGGCAGAGATGGTTAAATTGGTGTTCCAAGTTCGGTGTAAATTTTTCAGATCCGTCTGGTAGTGAATTGGCTCGATTTTTAGCAGATTTACACCTAAAAGAAAAATTATCGTATCGTACAATTTTACTTCATAAATCGGTCGTGTCTACTTTATGCAATACAAAGATCGAGGCCCGCTTAAGTTCAAATATTTTAGTTAAACAAATGATTAAAGCTATAGCGTTGCAGCAACCTAAGAAGTGTCCACCCACTATTTGGGATCCTGGGTCTCTGGTAGGTTGGTTGGGCAGTAGACCTCTTCAAAATCAAAGCCTATTCGATATTTCAAGAGTTAGTGCAGTTCTTTTGTTGTTATGTTCAGGACGTAGGATACACGACTTAACATTGCTAAGTGTATCTCCAGACAGATGTATAGTAGGCGAGAATAGCATAATGTTTTGGCCGCATTTTGGGTCGAAAACTGATTCAGAAACTCACGTACAGTCAGGTTGGAGATTATTAGGTAATGTTGAGAATGAGGCGCTTGATCCGGTGGTTTGGCTTAAAAAGCTCATAGAAATTGGAAAACCACGTCGTTTGCTTTGTTCTAGTGATAGATTATTTATTACAGTTTGTGGAAAAGCTAAGCCAGCTACTAAAACTATATTGGCTGGTTGGGTTAAGTCGATTTTGAAAGAGGCAGGAATTCAGGCTACTCCGGGTAGTTTTCGTTCTGCGGTTGCTTCCCGAAGTTGGTTGGATAACGAACCTCTTGACGAGATAATGGCACGAGCAAATTGGAGATCCGGTAATACTTTTAAAAAACATTACAGGAGGGAAGTGGTTCCAGCAGTTCCAGCACAGGGAAGCTCATTGATTCATCTTTTTCAGCCAATTAATTAATTATCTTTGTTTCAATTAAATGTTATTTGTTATTTTTATAGTGAACGAGCACTCCGCCCGCGACTTCGTCCGCGTGATTTTCGAAGTTTGCTTTTGTGAATTTTTACTCCCACCCACCCTCTATAAGGGATACTTTTCGAAAATCTAAATCAATATTCAACAAAATTTCTATCTACTCGCAGTATCCCGTCTTGGGTGGTACCTACGTTCTTAAAATAACCCCAATGAATATATTGGGATTCCTTGGATTGGATTTCGCAAGATGCTCACTCACCTATGTCTAAAGTAGAACCTCCTGTAAAATTTGAGACTTCTAACTATCAATACATCAATCCCGTTTTAACTATCACTTACGTCTTGAGACTCCTAGCACTTGTAGTAACAAAGTTTCATACAAACTATCAACCCCAAAAACAACCCCTTGGGGGTCGAATTTCACAAAATCCCGTCGTAAGTATCACTTACGTCCAACAAAGAATCCATATGTAAAAAATTAAATCTCAAAACTGTCAACCCCAAAAACAACCCCTTAGGGGTCGATTTTCACAATTTTTTTACCTTGTTGAGCTTTTACATCTTAAAAAGAACCAAGATTTGAGACATCTAGCACTTGAAGTAACAAAGTTTCATACAAACTATCGACCCCAAAAACAAACCCCTCAGGGGTCGGATTTCGCAAAATCCCGTCATGGTGAGAATCTACGTTCTAAAAGGACACCCCATGCAGAATTTGGAATTCCTAGCACCTGCAGTAGCGAAGTTTCATACAAACTATCAACCCCAAAAACAACCCCTTATGGGCCGAATTTCGCAAAATCCGTTCTTAGTGCTCACCTACGTGGTATAAGGAGGGCTTATGCCAAAATTCAAGTTTCTAGGCCCAGCGGTTTGGGCTGTGCGTTGTCAGATCAGTCAGTCAGTTTTGAATTTTATATATATAGATAAGGTATGAGAAATGTTACATGATTATGGTAAGTTTACAAAAAGATGTTACAATTATAAGGTACGTATAAATGCGCAGTTTATTTCAGTTTATAAGTGTTAAATTAGTTATTTTAAAAGGTTATTATTTTATTGCAATATATTTAGTAAATGTATACTTAAATTGGTCATTGGCGTCCCGTTCACCAGGCGATAACAAACAAAGCCTCAAATAATGTTTATATGACCCCGAATGAGGTCGAAGGACACAATAGTAGCGTTTTACCTTCAAATAAAACGCTTGTTGTGTCCGGAGACTCATTCGGGGTCATATTTTAAAGTCTGCCTGGTTTAATTGTTTCTCAAGTTTTTAGGGTTTTGAGGCCACAATGAGGGTTTTGGCGCGCTGCAGCCACCTGGTGAACGAAGGCGGAAATACGTCATCAACGAGTTGTCAAAAGGGCGACATTTGCATATACCTGTATAGATGTGACACGGAAACGGAAGATGCTAGACTCAAATAATGTTTATATGACCCCGAATGAGTCTCCGGACACAACAAGCGTTTTATTTGAAGGTAAAACGCTACTATTACTGTCACTCGTCTTATTAATAATAATAATTAAAAAAATCCCACAACTATCACACAACGCCATCTAGTCCCAAGCTAAGCAGAGCTTGCGTTATGGGTACTAGACTACTGATAAACATACTTATATATTTCTAAATACTTACATATTATAGATAAACACCCAGGCACAGAACAAATGATCGTGCTCATCACACAAACATTTGTCCTGGGTAGGAATCGAACCCACGACCTCCGGCATAGTAGGCCTGCCATTCACAACACGATTTTGTTCCCGACACACAAAACTCACTGTATCCGCTCGCGAACTAGTTACCGTGCATAATCGGTTTTTACATGATTGAACCACTGGGTTCCAGGCCAATATCGGAAACTTATAACAAATACTAACATGGTAAATATCCCGTTTTTTTATCTAAACAATAGAGAAAAATGGTTTAATACCAGAATTAAACGGTGTTTCTTTAAAAATCCAAGATGATTTTCTTTTTCTTTACGTTATTTTTTTTTAATATTACGCATATTTTAGCGGAAAATTTGAATCCGTGTGAAGTAGAGGCAGGCCACTATTGTATTTAATTTTAAAACATATTGTAAACAAACATAAATAACCTTTTTCTGTATATCTTCAATAGCGACTTCAATGGGTGTTAGAATGATTTGTGTTCGCTGGACAACCTGGAAACAGAAATTATTTAATTTATTGATATACAGGGTGAATTTTTCAACTGGGCGTGGATGGCTACTTTCGAAACTATGAGGAATATCGAAAAACGTTGAAAGGAGTCTCGAGACCGATTTTGACGAAAACTAAAACTGCATCATTAGATTTTAGAAAAATAAAACATCCTGGCCAGGAATCGAACGCGCTGATTTTGGAAAAAAAAAAAAAAAAAATCACACCCTGTATTATTACACCGTTCGGTAGTGTTGCTAATAAGGATCAAATTCTGGGAAGTAATCATATACGGCAAACTTAAGGAAATGGCTGATTTTTATGAAATTGCTATTTTTCCATGTAACTTTACATCTACTGAGCCAAAATTTATTCGAAATTAAAAAAAAAACATTTGTTCAATGTCTCACTGGATTTGACGTGTCAACAATCTCACTGTACTTAGCAATACGACATTATTGAGTTGAACTAAAAATAACATTATTTTAAAGAAGAAACGGTAACTTCTGTTTCAAATACAGTCTTTGCCTTGAAGATTAATCAGTTTTTTTGTAATTATACGTTTTCTTTAAGTTTGTCGTATATGATTACTTCCCAGAATTTGATCCTTATTAGCAACACTATCGAACGGTATAATAATACAGGATGTGATTTTTTTTCCAAAATCAGCGGGTTCGATTCCTGACCATGATTTTTGATTTTTCTAAAATCCAATGATGCAGTTTTAGTTTTCGTCAAAATCGGCCTCGAGACTCCTTTCAACGTTTTTCGATATTCCTCATAGTTTCGAAAGTAGCCAACCACGCCCAGTTGAAAAATTCACCCTGTATATTGGGACAAGGCTTATCTATTCTTATGTGTATACAAACTGACGTCGCAAGACGATCTCCGGCCACCGTAGGCGCGGGCATGCGGGCGGCGAGTAAAGGGCAACTCGCTGTCCGACCATGAACCATGTGTCAGCTTTATGATGGGCCCCTCTACAGAGGGCCAAAGCCTGCCGTGGTCGTGGGAATAACGAACTACCGTGACCCCGGAACGTAAAGGGCTATTGAAGGACACCATGGATTTTAGTTAGTAAGAGTCTGACACTCCCGTCCGCTCTGCCGTGGGTGGGAGACTCATTTGATCATTTTAGCACGAAAAAAAAAATTGTATATCTATCTATAATATGAAAATGGATTGCAAAATGTGTTGCTAAGCTCATAACTCGAAAACGGCTGGACGGATTGGGATAATTCTTTTTTTGTTGTGTTTGTAACCATCGGGACCCGATTTTAGAGGACTTCTACCCGTGCGAAGCCGGGACAGGCCGCTAGTAAACTATACATTAAAATTTAGTTGTAAATGAGTTGAGTCAGTATTTCTACCTGTATCCTAGTCTTAACGTATGGGAAGTGGTGTGCGGTGGTGAGTATGGTCTTCCTCTTGCACTGTTCCGCGATGTCTCCGTGAGCGCGGCCGCCCACTGTGAACGGGGTCGCGTACATGAAGCGCTCTGGAACGCAACACAACATATCATTGGTAAATGGTCTTGTACAGACTAACCTAGACCAATGTGACCACTTTCTGAAAAACCGGGAAAAGTCGGGGAATTTTGCTAGCCATGGAAAAGTCAGGGAAATTTAAAAGAGGTCAGGGAACACAAATTGTCCCTGTATGTACACAAGTTCATTTAAAAATAAACATTTGTTTTTTTTTATTTTACCACCTCCAAATATTATAACCTGTCATCCGTTGAGGCCAGTTTTCGCAATTCGCCACATTAGTGCCGTGCCGCAACTTCTGGGTGTTCCCGCAACCGCGGGAAATGGGCGCGTTTGATTAAAATGACAATATCTTGGAAGTTGTGTATGGGATGTGCTGTATAAATGTTATGTCTTTGAAATAGTTATGAAATATGCTACTACATTTAAATGTATTAGTCTAGTTTTACCTGAAGTAAAATTATGGTAAAACATTTAAAATTATGGTCAGGGAAAAACTTGAAAAAGCGCCTGGAAAACCGGAAAAAGTCACGGAATATTAATTTTGGTAAATAGTGGTCACCCTGTAGACGTAGACAAGCATGGCTTAACCTTGAAAAAGAAAATCGGGCTCTGGTCCAAGTGTGTTGCAGATGTCTAATGTAGTTTGTAGAGTTTTTATGTTTCTAACTACACCCAAGACACAGAAGAAAGGGCTATTGAAGGACACCGTGGATTTTAGTCAGTAACTCCCGCCTTGCCCGGGGTGGGAGGACTCATTTGATGATTTTACCACGTAAAAAAAAAAGACAGAAGAAATAGTCTATTTTACTCAAGCTATTAAATTAGCCCGAAAGATAGATAAAATCCAAAAATATCTGACCGGTATTTTTTCGACGAAAACATAACGCTTCTAAAAATCTCAAAACGTCACTCGGTCGGTATTATTTTATTGGAGTTATGACATCACAAACTACTCTCGAATTTCGAAGCATTTTATGTCTATCAATCATTATTTATCGATTTAAAAAATCAAAAAATACGTAATATTTTCAATGCTCTACTGAATTACTAGCACGAGTTTTCACTATTTTACTTTACAGAGTCTTTCCAGTATTTACAGCGTTTCTTGTATGAAAAAATGGAACAGCGCCTCTGGTGTGCGAAGAAGGAACTAATTTTTTCCTTGAAAATTGTCAATTTGAAATTGTCAAAGTTCCAGTTTACTTCACGTCTCAAATACTGAAAACTCGTGCTAAGGGTACAGATGTGTAATTTATTTATGCAGTAAACTACCTTATTCGCATTGTGGGGTCAAGCCTAAAAAAAGATTAATAACTCACTGATATTATAATTCTTCTCGTACTGCGTGGCCCTCTTCCTCAGCTCGTGCGGCTCGAAGTAGGGCTCCACGTACGTGATCTGTATGTAGGCCTTGTCCGGGTCCAGGGTGCTCACGTCCACTATGTTGGAGTCCTTGATGATCACCACGTTTTCGACACCGAAGCGGGCGCCGTAGAAGTTCTAGAAATGGAGTGGATTGTAAACCAGTTGGATAAAAAAAAAAAAATTCCGACGAATTGAGAAAACTCCCCCTTTTTGAAGTCGGCTAAAAATACAGTCCACAATCGTTATTATTACAATTTTATTTCACTTTTAAAAATATTAAATTTACACTTCTCAGGCTAAAAAAAAGTCGCGACTACCAGGGATTAATTCAACCAGCTCGGCTCGAGGTACAAACTAGACTGACTGTCGGACCTAAAATTCACGATAAGCACAACTTTGTCAATAATCAAATGCAATGAGGGTAACGTAAAAAACATAACTATTAAGATCGAATTAATCCTTTCAAATGGATATCGATTCAACCAAAATATTTTAATACTTTTAAAATAAACCGTGAATTATTCCTTAATTTGTTTTACTATTTATGGTTACAAAAACAAATGATATAAAGTAACATTAATGTTACCATAAACAAAAAATATACTTGTCTAAAACTCATTTTAAGTAAACCATATTTTATAGTATGTAGTTTTGTAGTATGGTATGATGTAGTATGCTATGCTTGGAGTC
Organism: Agrotis ipsilon; assembly: GCA_028554685.1. Classification (NCBI taxonomy): domain Eukaryota; kingdom Metazoa; phylum Arthropoda; class Insecta; order Lepidoptera; family Noctuidae; genus Agrotis; species Agrotis ipsilon. The sequence continues at coordinate 1,721,121 of CM052963.1, forward strand.
TCTCTGCGCGATCGAATTTATAAATGAGGAGATTCGTAGATGAACTAAAGTTACCGACATAGCCCATCGAATTAGCAAGTTGAACTGGCAGTAGGCAGGCCATATAGCACGCAGAACTGATAGCCGATAAGGGCTGTAAGGTAAGGCAAGCGCAGCGTAGAACGTCCACCCACAAGGTGTACAGACGATCTTATGAACACCACACGATCGTACTGGAATTTATGGGAGAGGCCTCTGTTCAGTAGTGGAAGTCCTACGGCTGATATGATGATGTTATTATTAACAATAATAATATTCCACAACTATCACACAACGCCATCTAGTACTAAGCTAAGCAGTGCTTATGTTATGGGTACTAGATAGACAACTGATAAACATACTTATATATTTCTGAATACATAAATATTATAGATAAATTATACCCAGACACAGAACAAATGATCATGCTCATCACACAAAAATTTGTCCTGGGTGGGAATCGAACCCACGACCTCCGGCATAACAGTCAGGGTCACTAATCACTAGACCAACAGGCCTGTTATAATGATTGATGATGATTATACGTTGACACATTGTTGTACTGACCTCCAGCCTGCTGAAGATCTCGGGTAGCTTGGTGAGCGCGTGTTCCTTGTATATGAACTCCTCATTGTCCAGGTCTCCGAACCGCGCGCCGTAGAACGACACGCGGAAGTACGTGCCGAACACACGCTTACCGTGCAGGTGCTCGATACGGGTGAAGGCTTCGTTTAGTTTGCTGGGGAAGTTTAAATATTACTTATCTTAAACTTGATACACAGAAATATTAAAAAAAAGGAGAAGTGGCAAGGGGGCGTGGCGGCAACCAAGCGTTACGCTCAGATATTGAAAAAATGGCCGTCACCGCGAGTTAGTCTGTTGTCAACCGCGATCGTGAAAAAAAACGATTATGCCGTCTTGTTCAGAGGTTTTGTGCAGAAATAGTAGCCAAAACAAAAACTTTAGAACCCATTTCATCAGTTACCACAGGTAAATAAAAGTATTTTACAATATTTGTCTTAAAAATCACGAAAAACTGCAAGCCGTAAAATATACCTGACTTGTACTACTATACTTTTGTTTTCCTATATCTCTTCGACTGCATTATTTTTGTATTAAATACATTGCTCTTTTACAACCACCTCAGTCTATCACCGAGTGAACTGAACAAGCAATGTAAAACTGACATAACGATACCTCATCGAGCCGTAATGTCGCATGGTGCGTCCGCTGCTCCGGTCCGCCGTATTTGAGCACGAGTTAGTGTTGTGCTCGTGGAGGTCTGACAAAGTCTATCGACAAAAAGTCGACTTCTAATATTGTTTTATTACTATTTTAAATTTTTCTTCAATTTGTTAACTTGTAATAAGTTTGAAAGGTCGATTTTTATTGTTTTAAAGCGTAGTAGATAAATGCGTAACCAAGATCGTGAAGTAGGTAAGTTCATTAATGTTAAGTTTAGTAAACTATGTGCACTAAATTAAGAGATCTAATTTGGAACATTTTATACATTATTAAATAATGTTTTGTTGGTTTCATATCGTTTTTATTTACTTTAATTCAAACCTGTACAATTTCATCGATATATTTATCGAAAACTGTTCGATTTAGTCAAGCACTATGCCGTTCCGCCCCCGTGTCCCTACAACACACAATGTTATTTTTTTGAGTGTGAGCAAATTATATGGAAAAAGCACGCTTCGGTTTATAGAATAAGGTTTATATTTAAATGACTGAGTTATCGTCGGCGCGTGTGTGCACTTGTTCGTAGTATTGTTTTGACCGAACTGTGTGTGCAATATTAGCGTTATGGAGGGGCAATCGTGGCTTCACTGGTTTTCTATACATTTTGAACTTCACGCCATATCTCCTTCTTTATTATATCTAAGGATGGCACGGTTAGCGCAGTGACTGAGCGATTGGACTGCTGCGCTGCGTGTTGTGGGTTCGATTCCCGCACGGAGCAAATATTGCGGGTCTGGGCGTTTGTGTATGTGAGTTTCTATGTTTGTAAACGCACCTTAGACCAGGAGAAATTCCTAGTGTGGGGCAAAGTTTAAAAAGAGTGACCAGGAAAACTTCGTACAGCCTCAGAATCAATATTTGCTCACCATTCAAACCTTCCCTGAACTTCAAAGCCGTTCTCGAATTTTAGCGAGACCAACGAACAGCAATTGATTTTTATATACAGGGTGAATTTTAAACTGGGCTTGGATCAGAAACTATGAGGAATATCGAAAAACGTTGAAAGGAATCTCTAGGCCGATTTTGACGAAAACTAAAACTGCACCATTGGATTAAAAAAAAAACATGATCCTGGCCAGGATTCGAACTCGTTTATTTTGGACAAAAAAAATCATATCCTGTATATTATTACACCATTCGATAGCCTTGCTAATAAGGATCAAATTCTGGAAAGTAATCTTATACGACAAACAAAGAAAACGTATAATGGGGAAGGCCAGTCAAAGCTAATTGTAGATGGCGCCACCATATATTAGTCCTAATTCGACCAATGACGTAGTACTATTTTGAAATACCTTTAAGATTTGAACTGATTTGAACCAACGACGATGCTTGGAACAACCTATACTAGCGCCATTAGTTCCCCAGTTGCCAACCCCATTTTAGAAAAACTGATCAATATGTCAAAAAGTGTTACAGACCTGTGTATGTTGGCTAGTTTCTTGTAGTCCCTGTGCTCCTCAGCGATGGGTATGAGTACCTTGTACACCTCGTTGACAGTCTCATACATGCCGGCCGTCATCAGCTCACTGGCTGCGTGCTCCAGCAGGGCCTGTGGGGCAGAGGAACATGCTTCATCATCATCATCAGCCTATAAGAGTTCCCACTGTTGGGACACTGGCCTCCTCTCTGAGAGAGGGAGTGGGCCATAAACTACCACGCGGGCCCAGTGCGGCTTAGTAGATGTCACATGTCTTCGAATTTTTGGTTCTAGGACATGCCAGTTTCCCCACGATGTTTTTCTCCACCGTTTTGAGAGCAGTGGTGATGAAATAAATTACACAAAGTAATGCGCCTGGCTGGGTTCGAACCCACGACCTACAACTCGCAAGTCGACGCCAGAACCACTGGGCCACCACTGCTCGCCGCTTCATCATATTGTCAACAAAAAAGGTAACGGTGTTAGAATTGTATCGATTAAAATCCACGGTGTCCTTCAATAGCACTTTGCGTTCCGGTCACCCGTTAGTCTCGCGACCCTGGCAGGGTTTGGTCTAGGTGATGTAGGATGGATTTGATGAGTAATTTTTTTACTAAAATGTTTGTGGTAGTGATTTTGTGAAATGCAACGGAAATGTGTTGAGGTAAGTTTAACAATTGGGCAAATAGAATGTGCGGAAGCGCGCGCTTTTAGATTTAATCAATGAGTTTGCGCTTTGGTCGACTTAGGGAGCTTCTCCGTAACGTGATTCGTGCGATTTGCAATCATTCTACTGACTAAAAATGAAAATCGTCCTTGCTACTACGAAATAATGATGCAATTCGATTGACTTAACGTTGTCTTGGCGAGCGTGTTTTGTTTTTCACCTGGACAGCCGCACGTTTTATGTCATATGTCGTAGTGGTAAGGATGATTTTCACTTGTAGTAGGAATCGGTCGAATTTCGTCATGGCTTAGCTCCCTTAGCCGTCATGATAGGTCGAGGGACTTATTTCATCACCGTGACCCCAGAACATAAAGGGCTATTGAAGGACACCGTGGATTTTAGTCAGTACAAGTCTGACAGTCCCTCCCGCCCTGCCCCGGGTGGGAGGACTCATTTGATGATTTTACCATGTAAAAAAAAACCTTCATGATAGCAACTCCTAACGAGGTCTTTTTTTTAAGGGTGAGCAAGTTAAGCATATAAGTTAGTTTAGTCAGGCAATTTGACGAATCAGCTATCGAGGCTATAAGACTAGTCTACCTGCAGCTCAAGATGCGTGAGATGATGATGCAGGGCATCTGCACAGCTCTCGTCCAGTGCGTTGTGTGTGACTCGCTGCAGGAGCGCGGCTCCTCGTCCTCCTGCACACATCTGTTCTGCTACCAACGCCGCACCATGGATCAGGCACATGCCTGCTTCTGTGTGGTTCGATCGCTGGGGGATGAAGATAATATTTAATGGTTTTGTAATATTTGTGAAGATAAAGGAAAAAAACTGGATAAAAACCTAATCTTTCAGTTGCCCTTAGCGTTTCATTACTTGCCGTCTGCAAGCCTGCGCCTACTGTGCACACTCTGGGCGTCTCTCGTCTCTCTGGTCTACACAGTGATTCCACTCAAACGTATCTTGTCGCCGAATCCGACATAAAATCCGAACCTCTTGAAACTATCGTAACCCGTGAAAACTTGTTTCAATTGGAAAGCTGAGGACGTTTTGGCGCTTATTCAGTTACTCCTCAAAGAGGAAAATAATGCGCACCCAAGCTTGGATTGTGACAGTCACTCTTTCATTACTTTCATACCGAGTATTTATCGTCGCACCAGAGATCACCTGCCTTCCAGAGCGAGAGAAATTCCGGTGTGGAAACGAGGTGGCTTGTGCAGCTTTTTCTCAAACTGAAATTACTCTTGCTTTAAGACTTCATGATAGGCCACTAATTCAAGATTTGGTCCAATAAGGCCCTGTCCGTTTGTAGACAACTCCTTGAGTCGCACGTGAAACACTACGTGCCACTGACTCGTGTCTGGTCATTGATCACACAGCGAGCTAGCTAGTGTACCAATCTACGCTTCTCAACCTACCTCCATATGCTTCTGCGCCATATTGTTGAGCCACGTGAGTCTGAGGTCGGGGCTGTGCTGGTAACCGCGAGCGATGCGGTGCATCAGGTCCAACAACATCTCCGGATCCTCTTGGAACTCCTTCATCTTTACCGTGTCTGACAGGATCATGTGTAGGTTGAATACTAGGTCTTTCACCTGAAAATGAATTGGATATAACAATCAAATTATTCGATAAAGTTGCCGAAAGCCCTTTATTTTCCGGGGTCACGGTTATTTAATAAGTCCTGCGACCCTGGCAGGCTTTGGACCTCAGAGAGGTGGGCCCCGTCATTATGCTGACGCTCCTTGAGGCGCGCGTGGAACACAACGCGCGGTCGACCCGGGGTAATTGTTACATTACTCACTTGTTCCGGGAATGTGGTATCAGTAAGATCAGAGTCATGCTCTGCATACACGAGGATGGTCTTGAGTGCTCGTCGCAGGGAGTCCTCACTGAAGGTCGTGGAGGTACCCACCAGGGAGGAGAGGGACATCGTCACTTGCATCTTGACGCGGCTGAAGTTCTGGAGATAGAAAGTTTAACATGTGGTGTATTATGGTGGCGGCCGGTGGAAAAGTTAAATAACACGAGGTTTTTTAGCACAAAAATATAACACCTACGATATTATGGTACGATTCCACCGTAATAGTTTTAGTTTAGTAATAGTTTACTTTAGTCTAAGTAAACGACTTAAATAAACACATTTGGCAATGGAAATTAAACTATATGTTTGAGTATGAAGGTTTTTAAATACTTGAGGTTGTTAATACTATTGAATATTTTTCTAAGAAATGTAGATGTTTACGTATGTGTTATTGTACCTATGCGACTCACTTTGTTCCTGATTTTTAGTCTAGAGTTGAAAGGTGGAAATTACACATTGTAGTTAACCTAAACAATTGCAAAACGATTTGATCCGGCTCGAAGGACCGGAAGATGTACGGGTCCTAGAATAGAACGGGTTGCACAAATCTCGGATGCTATGTTTTTCGGGATTCAAACATTTAAATTCATTCTCTTGGACCTCCTTGACTTTCTCTTGTAATTGTTGAAGTGGTATGGGAATAGCGGTACACCGTAGTATAACGTATTATCACGGTGTACAGCAATTTTGAAAATTTGAATGTGGTCAGCGACTTCTGATGCTGACTGTACAAAAATGTCCAAAACACGAGGGCCTAGCAATATTTCTCGGTATCGTCGAAGGACAAACAAGTACTCACATTCCCCAGCTGGTAGTGCTGTCTCATGAGCGCGTACAGCGTGGCGGAGGCGTGCGCCCTGGTGGGCGCGACCAGTGCGGCACAGTGTCGCAGCAGCACGCGGCAGATGCCGGACTCCTCGCCGCAACACGACCAGCCCAGCTGTGGAGACGTAACATAAATATCATAAATTAAATGTCCTCATATCGTCTGGATATTAAAACCTCAATAGGTATGTTGACTGCAATAATCAATGAGAAGTTTTATTTTTTGAGTTTATAAAAAAAAAGTAGTTTCTAAGAACTCTATAGATGGCGTTGAACTGACTACGTTACTAGATTTATGCGTTCATTTTTGCACAAATCCACGAGGCACAGACTTTTCTTCTTTTTCTCTTGGGACATTTTCTTTATGGCGTGGAAAACTCATAAATTAAAAATACTGGTCAATGAATATTTTTTTCTTCTTCCTTGTTGATTTATTTCCAAATGCCAATGGTGTGAGTGTGATGTGATGTGACTGACAATGACATGACATGTACGTTACGTTTTAAGATCTCAAAATTACAATCAAGTGAAAAAAAATAAAAAAATGCCGACATTCCGTTCATTGCAGTAACATACCAAGTTCAGCGCCATCTATCCATCGACTAGGGAAACAATGAAAAGAAAATCCCTGATTACAAATCTAAGTTCGACTGTTAGAGTTCAGAAAAATAATGGACACGTGTTTTGTTTTGTTGAATCAATGAATAATTACAAAGATAAAACAGAAAAATTCGAGAGAGAAGGTCTGATATATGGCTAATTAAAAAAAAAAAGTTTTGGCTATTTAAAGGAGCTTTAGAAATCATTTGCCCACATGACAATTATTATCAGTGTTTTATTGTAAGTTTTTTCTAATGATATCATTAACTACAAGAGAAAAGTAAGAAGAGTGTGTATACCTTGACAATGAGCGCCCGAACAGTAGCGAACATGTGTTGTAACACGACGACGCTCTGGTTGCGCTGCAACGCTCGCAACACCACTTGTAACGCCGCGCTGCAAACGCTCTGGCCGCATTCCAGGTTGCAGCATGACTGGATATACAAAAGCCAATATTACTAACATCATCTTTCTGTTTCACGCAGGCGTCAATATTTCATTGTTGTACACACAGTAACGCCTGCGTCGCGTTCATAAAACTGTTTTTGGAGTAGCGACACATTTGACTGCGAGCAGGACTCGAACCTGCGTCCTTTCGGATAAGTATTCCAGAACTCTTTACCAACGAGGCCATCGCAGCACTGCTCCTCGTGGCCGAACTTTCACTCTGTTGTTTGAGCGTTGCGCTATAAAATAGTTTCAGTGACTGGAATAAGACTAGTTTAAGTCGATATTCATTACCTGATGATTCACAGAACTTAGCCTTTCTTTTACAATTAAAAACGCGGTGGCGGCGCCCCGGGCTCCCGCGCGGCCCCTCGCCACAGCTCCTTGCGCCACCCACCACCTACCTGCACGATAGTCTCCAGCGCATGTAACAGTGTCAGCGCCACCTCAGCCGCCAGCGCGGCCGACAGCTGCGGCGCGGGCGGTGGCGGCGCCCCGGGCTCCCGCGCGGCCCCTCGCCACAGCTCCTTGCGCCAGCGCTCCCGCCGACACGCACCTACGCTTGACCCACCACCTATCTTACATTTTGTAGTTATGGCGGCTTGTATAATGGGTGGTAAGTACCCTCATGCTTAGGACAGGTAAAAGCGCTTTTACTTATGACACGATTCAACTGAACTCAGCTAAAAGTGAAATTGATCCTTATTAATATAACATAATGACGCAATTCGGCAGATTTACGCCGTTCTGGCAAGCCTGTGTTTTATACGACTACCCAAAAAGAAGTTATTTACTATCTGCCTACAGACTACTGTATTGGCAGTGCCTGCATGTCGTAGTGGTAAGGATGATTTTCACTTCTAGTTGATCGTTTATCCAACAAAAAGCAACACATCGCGTCATAAATAAGCGCGTTAACGAAAACAAAGATATTGGATGAAAGGGAGTGTCCTAACAACATGTTGTGGTCATATAATACGTTGCTGGTGTGCTCCGCAAATTTTTGCGAAAGTGCATGAGACATGCTGAAAACTAACTCAATACTTCTTCAATTATATCCTTAAGCACAGAAATGCAGACCTGGCTGAGAGAAACTGGTTTAGAACGAAGGGATTTTTTTGGTCCCAAAAAGTGATTGCGGAATTTCAAAACCTATTATATACAATAAAGATACTTTGACTTTATAAACCAGTGTAACAAATGTGCGTCACCAGTTGCCACGAAAATAATTCAGGATAATTTTTTTTTACACCTTGCCTGTCCTGGGTGTTAATCCCAACTAAATAATCTGGCTCTACCTCTCTTTAAATATTAACTTTTTGAGTTATAAAGGTTTCGAAATGCCTCACACTTTTTTGGGACCAAAATAATTGCATAGCAAATCTCTTAGCCAGGTTAGCATTTGGGATTATGGAAGAATTATTGAGCAAGTTTCGAACGTGCATTAAGCATTTACCAAAAATTCAAGTAGCTACTAGGAGAAAGGGTGAAAGAGAGTACAGACAGTGGCTGAAATATAAACTGCGCTATGTAGCGAAAAATTAAATCAATTTAATACTTTATTTTAAACTGAAATCTATGGGCATTTTATAAAAAACAGACAATCTATTTGAAGCAATCTACATACCAGCGACGATATATTACTAGATTCCGCATGCACGATATAAGGAACAAAAACTATTCTGTCAACTCGCTGAGGTACTACGTAAGCGAGGGGGACGGGGTACTGCGTTGTGATTGGCTAACTCAAGGTCTGTTCTGTCTCAAGATATGTTTACGGCTCACAGGAGTGGTCGAAATAAGACTCATATAAGACTTTTTTGCCTAATCTATTGACAGACATCGGCTGCCTGTTATTAGGAGTCTACACTAAGCGCGCGAGTTGAATGCAGAGCTTAGGAATGCGGTAGTGCTGTTGACAAGGATGGCAAAGTACTACACTGCAGGCGCGAGAGGTGGGGCGTGCGGGTAGCGGGGGGCTCTTCACCTCAGACCCCGACTGCATTCAACTCGCGCGTTTTCTCTAGTAATATATCGTCGTTGGTACATACTGATGAAATCAAAGCGTTCAAGTATTACGTAACCCAATTTGGGGATGGCAGATCTTCTAAAATGTTTTGATGGGGTACAGATTTTATGAAAATGAGAAATTTTGTTGTTATTTTTTTTTTATTTGGGTACGAGTTGACAGGGATAAAGCCTACAATGGAGCAAGCTGAGCCAGAAGAAGCCTGTTCACTTTGACTGAAGAGATTCAGGTTGTGTTCTGGTTTGTTTCACGGTAAAAATGATCACTTGGGTGTTTAAGGAAGGGGCCGGGTACAGAAAATTACAGCGCACTACAGGAGGGGGAGAGGACGTGAAAAACCTTCAGAAATTGCGTTATGTGTTACTTGAACGCCCCTCGACAATCTACTTAGGAAGTTTGCTAATGACGCGAGGCAACGCAATTCAACCGATATTATCTCCAATTGAAAATCATCCTTACCACTACGACAAATGACATAAAATGTGCGGTTTTCTATGGGTAGATGAAAAACCAAACAAGACCGTCACGACAAAGTAAGTCAGTCGAATTCCGTCTTTATATCGTAGTAGCAAGGACGATTTTCAATTTTTAGATTAGAAATTGCAAATCGCACTAATCGCGTCATGAGCAAGCTGCCTAAATCAACGCCTACATTCAGCTACAACCAGTACTGACCTTTCCTCCTCATGATGAAGTCGTTCCTGGCAGATCCCTGGCCCAGGATCACATCCTCCAGCTTTGACTTGATGTCTGTGGTCTTGCGTACGTTTTGTTGCGTGCACTTCATTATCTCTTTGCGACCCTGAGGTACAAACGTTGAAGGTTAATTTAAGAAATAAGAGATTCTTAGATTTTATAACGATTAAGGAATCTGAAAGAATGAGGTTTTGTAGAATGGATTTTTTGCAAAAGATTAATACCATATCATGACGACTGTAATTATTGAAGTTTTAGGTATACATGAATATCTAACCGTACATATCAATCCCTAGAAATCAACCTTATGGAAAAAGGAAGTGTCAAAATTCTAATGGAAAAACCCTACAACAGTGATTCTGAACCTGGTATATTGAACCCAGGATTTCATTTTCAGCAGCAGCACTTACCTACGCTTATTACACCAACTATATAAAAGGACGAATATATTATTGATATCAACCTGACAGAAAAGGGCAATAAGAAATTCCTAAAGGAAAAACCTTACAACAGTGATACCCAACCTAGAAATTCGAACTCAGGATTTTACGCTAACGGTCGCGCTTGAGGCCGTGTACAAGGAGGCAAATAAATAGTCCCCAAAGAAGAAGTAGCTGTGGGAACATTTGCATGAACGTCAGTAGTGATGGTGCGTTGCATTCCGTCTAGTCAGCAGGATTTTAAGTTCCTGTATGTATACAGATAGCGCGCGAGTTGAATGCAGTCGGGGTCTGAGGTGAAGAGCCCCCCGCTACCCGCACGCCCCACCTCACGCGCCTGCAGTGTAGTACTTTGCCATCCTTGTCAACAGCACTACCGCATTCCTAAGCTCTGTACCCATACCATGAGTTGGCATTACGATACTCGATCATCGACATCGACCGCGTTTGGCGCTCTCATTGGTTGAGAGTTCATACAACCTTGGAGCGGGCCAATGAGAGCGACAAACGCGGTCGAAATCGATGATCGAGTGACGTAATGACAACTCATGGTATGGGTACTGCATTCAAATCGCGCGCTATCTGTAGATATACAGCTAAAGACAGTACCTTATACTCCTGACACTTGAAGCAGAGGTCGATGAGCGCCAGTAGTGAGTGTAGCTTGTGTGGCGACAGCTCCGCCACGCAGGCCGCCAGCGCACCTCGCTCGGCCCACTTCAGTACCCACACGAGGCACATCAGTAAGTTACGACTTGTCTCACTGTTGAATGGTGGACGACCGTTCTGGAAATTGTGGAAATAGTAGATGATACATCAAGGGGATAAAGTAGAACTTTTAGGTACGATTCAGACCAACCGACCGGGCTGGGCAGCATTTTACAATGCGGTAAAGAACATTGAAATGTATCAACAGTAATTAAAGTTCATATTCGCATGCAACTTACGGGACAAGTCGTTACGTGTCGCGGAATGCCGACGGAGATAACGTTGCATGCAAATATGAACTGTGATTACTGTTGCTACATTTCAATGTTCTTTACCGCATTTTAAAATGCCGCCCGGCCTGGCCGGTTGGTCTGAATCGTACATAAGTCACACTACCTTCGGGCATATTGAAGACCGAGCGTCACCAATGATTCATCTGCCCAGACTTTTCCCAACTATATTAGAGTTCCAGTCGAACCAGATGCAGTTGAATATCAGTATTTTACATGAAACGACTGCCTATCGGATCTCCACAACCCAGTTATTGGGTAATACGATACCCCATGCTTGTCAGACTTATTATTTCAAATTTTGTTGCAAAATTAAGTAATTACTTTATTTTACCACCCAGTTTTGTTGTAAAAGTTTGAATTTTATTTTCAGTTTCAAATTCAAATAACATTATAAACCAGCGCCCGGCAAAAACAAACTTCGGCTTCGCTTTGCGTAGTGGGGTAAAAGTTAAAACTTGGTAATACACCATCGTTACACGGTGGACATCCCTTCGGTACGTACAAAGCGTTTGCAAGGAGTGGAATCCTGTCGGGGTCTGTGTTTCCTGACAACTATAACCTTAGGTTCTTCAAGTCAAGAGTGAACAGGTTACATCTAGGCAAGCGTGCTTCACCGTCGGATCACATCATTGCTTACCAAGGTGAGATAGAGGTCAGACGCGAACCTATCATTATAAAATTAAAGGAAGTAATATTGCCATACCTGTTTAAAATCACCTTCAGGCGATGACGCTGTGTATAAGTTTCCAAATTGTCCCATTTCACTGTCTAGCTGAAGTATTTCTGTAAACAAACGTAACTATTTTAGATTCAATGTTGATCAAGGCTTTGAATAGTATATTGTGAGTTTTTATGCGTAAGGGAGCTTCCTAATGACGCGATTAGTGCGATTCAAATCAAATTAAATAATTTATTTCAAGAAGGCTTGTCACAAGCACTTTTGAATTGTCAAAAGACAAAAAAAAAAATAGGTAATATAAAAATAGTTATGGTGCTACAGTCCCAGTCACATGACATAAAAACTGCGAAAGTACCGTAGGTGCTCATTCCAAAGGGTAGATCTCTATGGAGAAGAATGAGCATGAAACTCCATGGACACTCTTTTCAATCGCCAAAATTATAACAGAATCTTTGTTACATAATTCTTCGCAATTTCTTGCTTTTGGTTTGCAATTTCTACTAACTAACAATGAAAACTCTCCTTGCTACTACGATATACAGATGCAATTCGACTGACTTACGTTGTCGTGGCGAGCGTGTTTTGTTTTTCACCTACCCGTAGACAACCGCACATTTTATGTCATATGTCTTTGTGGTAAGGATGATTTTCATTTGTAGTTGGAATCGGTCGAATTGCGTCGCACGCGTCATGGGTAAGCTCCCTAAACAAATATATTGAGCAAGTTATAATATTACCTTTACTAGTAGTGAACCCCCTGTAGAGCTGCGCGTGCGCATCCATGACGATCCCCAGCAGCGGCAGGTACAGCGCCGCCACCCGCGCCTTCAACTCCGGAGAGGACAGCCGCGGGTCGGCGTCGTGCGCCGTCAGCAGGGAGAGGACGCCGTTCACTGCCGCGCATTGGAGGACTGGACTCCTGGATAAGCACAAAAACAGGAAAATTGCTAAATCGATCTATTACGATTATTGCATAATGCAAACGCTTGTGGTTGTGGCTAAGTAATACTTGCGAGAGTTAATTACTCATTTTCAAATTACGCGGAAAGTAACACTGGTTTGTATCTCCCTTGATTTCCTATAAGCTGCTGACACTGCCGACCCGACATGGCAAAGCAAATCTTATTTTATTTACTTAGCATTTATATTACTGTAACGACATAAAGGAACCATGTATCATATGAGACGTATACGTCTTATATGATTTAGAGCCTTACCGAGGCAATATGGCGACGAGTTACAGCATGCTGTTCTACGTTATTTTGTGGTAAAATAAATTACATAATATCAGGACTAATTTCGTTGAAATAAGGTCGAAAAGACGTAAAATAAATATTATGCCACGCGTTGCCATGTTGTTATTAGGTCTTTATTGTTGTACTTCTGTACCCCGTGAGCAAAGTAGTTGGTGTAAAGTGATAGTGATTTAGGATAGTATAATTTTGCTACATTTATTTAGAATCCACTCGTACACAATTGCTAAAACATAGAAAAAGAGATGATTAACTTACTGCAAATCCAGTGCATTCGTAAGTTCAGTCAACAGCAAGCCAGTCAGATAATGCCTGGACCTGAACTCATGTCCCAGCGCGTGTCGTGGCGGCGCGGAGGACTGCGAGCCCAGCGACTGCCAGGAGGCCGCCGGGGACACGCCTGCGCCCGCGCACGGGCCGCCCGCCAGCGGCAGGTTCAGGGGGACGTAGTGCTCGTGCGAGCAGATGATGCGGAGGAACGCCAACTGTGAAAAATGTCAACATCAAAAAAGAGCTAAAGGTTCCTAAGAAAGTTTTCCAGTATCTCATATGGATAAGGATTTCTCCCTTTTGGCCAATTTAAAAAAAACACTCTGTATATGTAAATATGTATGTACATTTCAAATATAAATTACCGCCAGACACAGAACAAATGATCAGGCTCATCACACAAACATTTGATCCCACTGGGAATCGAACAAACGACCCCCGGCATAGCAGTCAGGGTCACTAACCACTAGACCAACAGGCCAGTCAAAAAAATATCTGAAGACGTTTCACACGGTACCTTGTAGTGCACTAGCGGCACGGCGTCGGGCAGGGAGGCGATCTTGGCACACATGTGTTTGTAGTAGGTGCGCACCAGGTTGAACACGTAGCCACGGTCCATCACACTCAGCAGCTCGAACAGGAAGAATGCTAAGCTGTTGTTCAGGCTTTGGGTTAGGCGACTGTCTTTGCCGTATCTGTGAAAGAAAATTAGTAAAACATTAAAATGTCTTGTTCAGACCCTAGCACTGTGATTGTGACGCATCATTTGTACGGGGGTGCATCGAACGAATGACGCTTCAAAATCGCTGAGTGCCGCCGCCCGAACTAGACCAGGCGGCGCAGAAGACATCCGTATGCAAAATATGAGGACCGAGTTTTGAGTTTTTTAATATATTTTTAGGATTGTCAAGATATATATTTTCGATGTTGCCAACAATTATCGAGGTCCAAAAAAAAAATCCGCACCTTGGTCTCAGATCAATAAAACATTAATATTTGTGGGTTTTGATCTGAATAAATTTCATAGGATATGGAATTACATACTGATTATACTTTATTATGACGAGATCTTGATAAAATGATTGGAAAATATAGTAGAAAAACATAGTAATACATAATTATCTATATATTTAAAAGAACAGGGTATGGTCGTACGACTCGCTTACAGCCGAAATCGCGAAACGTAGAAACTTGGGTTTTGGACAATAGTTGCAGTCTACCATTTAGAGGGGCGTACAGACGGGATTTTGTGAAAATCGTCCTCTAAAGGAGTGAAAAGGGGTGAAAACTACTGTATGAAAAATCCTATTCCTTGGGTTTATACATTTGAAACTAGTCATGAATAAGAACACAAGTAAATAAAATATACTGGCACTTTTAATTTTTTAAAACTACCCTCCATTAGTGATCTAATCGATGTTAAAGTTTGTATGGAAAAATTATAACGCGTGATCCGATTACTTTGAAAATCAGTATTTATATAAGAAAACAGAAATTATCAAACACGTGTTTTTGGATTTTTAAAAAATCTCCCCCAAAGTTAGTGAAAAGGGGTATTCAAGTTTAAAGGGAAGGATTTTAAATCGCTATAAGTGTAACCTGCATTTTGGATGGTAGTTGCAATTTATCATGTAGGTGAGCAACCAAAAAGGATTTCACCTTTAAGGAGGTGACAATGGGCATTATTAGTTTTTTAAAACTACCCTCCAATGATACTCTAGACGATGTTAAAGTTTGTATAGAAAAATCATAACATGCTAACTGATGAATTTGAAACCTGGTATATGGAAATTAAATCAAAAATAATGAAACACGTGTTTTTGGATTTTTCAAAAATCGCCCCCTAAATTGGTGAAAAGAGGTGATTCAGGGAAGGATTTTACTACGTGTAGTGCGGTAGTATTTTACAAATTTCTGGACTAATCCAGACACTGGCAACATGCATTTTTAAATAGTCCTAGAACTCATTTGCATACTTCATAAAACAGATTGCGGTCCTCATATTTTGCAAACGAAATTCCTTCTGCGGCCTGCACTAAATGCCGGAATCAGGGTCGAGGGCAGGGACGTGGAGCAGACCAGGTCTCAGTCTTCACTAACATTTTTATCACTATCTCGACAACTCACTTGTTTTAACATACCCAAAAACTTTTATAAATCAACTCATTAGGCATTTTTTTTTGACAAAAATATTATCAAATGACTTCTTCTTCGTGTGGAGCGGAAGGGTCTGTCAGCATCTTGCCGGCTAAATCAAACTAGATTCCAATAGTCGCCCTTTTCGTTCCGAGGCTTCTGCAACTATGCACAATGCCACTACCTGTGAACCTTCAAACCCAACGACGATATATTACTAGACTCCTACTAACAGGCGACCGATGTCTATCAACACATTAGGCAAAAAAGTCTTATATCCGTCTTATTTCGACCAATCCTGTGAGCCGTAAACATACCTTGAGACGGAACAGACCTTGAGTTAGCCAATCACAACGCAGTACCCCGTCCCCCTCGCTTACGTAGTACCTCAGCGAGTTGACAGAATAGTTTTTGTTCCTTAGATCGTGCATGCGGAGTCTAGTAATATATCGTCGTTGTTCAAACCTTACCGGGAAATAATTTCCGTAGTAACATTATTGACGAGTGTGGTGAGGTCGTCAGTGAACTGGTCGGGGAAGCGAGCCTTCCGCCTCGCCTCGTGTGCTCCGCTCCAGTACAGGTACTCCACCATGGACTTCACCATCAGCTCGAAAAGGGCCCTGGAAGTGAAACAATAGGTCAACCCTTTGACTGTCAGTTGTACCCTCTAGTCGAAGAATTAGTTACAGAAATCAGGTCAGCGAACGATCTCTGTAATAATGTAATGGTGAGAAAACTACGACGTTTTTAGAGGAACACATTCATTTCTAGTTATTTTAATATAAAAGGTTGCAGACATCATCTAGCTCGTAACGTAGTACAAGTGGCCTGTTTCAGCTTTTTCACATTGGGTGCGCTTTTCCGGACCATTTACCACATAGATGCGTCCAATATTATTGGCATTATGCTCATAATAATACTACAAACTCACTTTAGCATTAAAATAATTAGCTAAGGTGATATTTTAGAATAATAGCACTTATGAATAGTGAAAGAAGACAACCACGAACATTTAAATTATACCTGTTAATCAAATCAAATCAAAGCATTTATTTCAAGTAGGCCAGTTATAGCACTTTTGAAATGTCAAAAGACAAAAACATTTCAACGTTAAATCAATAAAAGCAGTTCAGAAATAGTTATGTTGCTACAGTCTCAGTCACACGACATAAAAACTGTGAAAGTACCGTAGATGCCCGTTCCAAGAAGTAGATCTCTATGGAGAAGAACGGGCAAGAAACTCCACGGACACTCTTTTTAGATCGCCAAAATTATTACAGAACCTTTGTTACATCATTCCTTTAAGATGGTACATTATGTGAGAATGATGTAGCAAGTTAAAAAGTGTCCAAAAGAAATCAGAAATAAAATTATTGATAATTAAAATAAACCGAGGCAACTAAGAGATGACCAGTCCCAACTGACAGCGCCCGTTCACGAACATGACGCATGATATCAGCACCATTCAGCTCAACCATTTTGAAGGGAACTAAATGATCCGACACACGCGCCACCATCAGCGAGACATTTGAGTGAGCATGACATACTCTCGACCGCCAGGGCACATTCAAGTCAAAAAATAAAAATAATTAAAATGTAGGTATCTTGTGAATGATAGCTTTGTGCACATAGAACTCACACAATATAGGCTAAGCAGCTATATAATACTTAGTGTAAATAACACACTTACCATGAATTCTGCATAGCGAGGTCCCTGGTAGCTCCGCTTGCGACCACCCACTGCAGCGCCAACTCTTCATGCAGAATCTTACAGGAACCGTCGGTCATCACTGAATACAGCACATTACATTTTATCATTTGAAAGTAACAACATAAAATATTAGGTTTATTAAAACAAAATCCATACATTCATATTTTAATACTTTAAATCTCATTGCTAGCATTCATGGTTTTTGACTACTTTCTTAGTGGGTGGGGGTCCAAATAATATTCCTGTTTAACTTTGCAATAAATAAAAGGCTTATGAAGGCACTTGTAAAACGCCTCTATAAAGGTTTATGAAAATAGTTATCCACGACTGTGTTTGAAAAAAAAAACATCGAGTTTTTATGTTGTTACCACAAACTGTTCAAGTCATTACATAAACCAAGCTATAGCGTCCAACAGTGGACTGCAAAGCCCCTAGACTTGAGTCAACATACCTGCAGGTGGCAGCGGCAGTCCAATATCCCGGTCAGTGAGCGAGGGTCGTGGGATGGTGCACTGGTACTGGATGTACGTGGTGATGAGGCCGCTGCGGCCGTGGTTATCGCACGTCGAGCCTTCGTTCATGTTCTGAAAGCATAAGACGGATTATTTAATTAGATTCTGCTCTTTTATTATGGTAGGCAGAAACTAAAGAGCGACAGCTGCTAACGTCCCGTTTACGACCTGTCCGCTGGGAGTGGTGATTTTTTTTTATCGAGGTGATATCATGAAATGAGTCCTCGGAGCAAACGGCAGGGCTGGAGGGACTGTTAGACATGTATTGACTAAAGAGGACACTCCGGAGTCACTCAGTGGCGCCGCCCGCATGCCCACGACCTTGCTTCTAGACCAAATGTTTGAAACACGACACGAGGTGCTGCCTGTGACGAATTCGCATACTTAAAAAGTAACCTTGTTTACATGCTATATGCATATACTCACAGAGATGTCAGTGAAGAGATGCGCGAGGCAGGTGAACACGTCCTGTGCGATGTTGAGCGTCTGTCCCGCCAGCGAGGGCGGCGCCACTAGGAGGTGTAGTAGCTTGTCCAGTACTACCGGCAGGTAGCGTGCTAGGACTTCTACGTTCGCTGTGGGGAGCTCTGTTATACTGGAAAAAGAAAAAAAAAACTGTATAAGAAAGAAAGGGATGAGGGATAGAATGAGTGGAAAAACTCACATATAGGGCCTCCACGCACTAAGCAGCCTGGCTACGCAGCCAGGCTGCGGCATCCAGAATATTTGCGCAGCCAGTTATAGCAGCCAATTGACGACTATTGTATATTTTTTCTTTAAATTCTAACCCAAAAAACGTCTGACTACTACACCTAGTGCGCGGACACTGACAGCAGCTTCTGCGCGCAGCCAACCGGCTGCCGTGCAATCGGGC
The DNA here is from genome assembly GCA_028554685.1 of Agrotis ipsilon. Taxonomy (NCBI): domain Eukaryota; kingdom Metazoa; phylum Arthropoda; class Insecta; order Lepidoptera; family Noctuidae; genus Agrotis; species Agrotis ipsilon. The sequence continues at coordinate 1,739,811 of CM052963.1, forward strand.
ACGTTGCATTGGATGTCACAGCCAGGAAATCGTGGCTGCCTGCGTAGTGTGCGGGCTTCTATACAACGTCATATGTTTTACTGTTTTACACAATACTATCCAGTATTGTGTCGCTACCGTTATAGTCTGACCGTTTATGCTCTCCGCTCGTTTATCGTCCGCTCTTGTTCATTTCCCAAATGTATCATCATCATCCTATAAATGTTTTCACTATTGGGACACTGGCCTCCTGTCTATGAGAGACAGTGGGCCTAGAAATGTTGCATGCATGTTTATTTTCACGACTGTTTAACTCATATAAAGGACCAGCTGTTGCTCCTGTTTTCACCCCCGCTGCTCAGCTCCTGTTGGTCGTAGCGTGATGTTAAATAACATGTCGACAACCTTCCTCGATAAATGGACTATTCGATGCAAACAATTTTTTTTTAATTCGAACCAATAGTTTCTGAGATTAGCGCGTTCAAAAAACAATAAACTTTTCTGTTTTATAATATTACTAGGTGTTGTCATCGATTTCACTTTCTACAACTCGAAATTATCCCGTGGGAACATAAAATCGGGAAGAAAATCTATCCTATGTGTTAATTCCGGATATAAAATATATGTCGCAGAATCAACACTGAAGCACAATAATTTACAGAAACGCAATTTGGAATCTCTATTGATTATTGTTAAGAATAGCGCCATCTCATTGGAGGAACTATGAAATTAGATTTTACAGAAAACGTTTAGAAACGTCAAGTTATTACACTTGGGGATGGTTAGCGTGGAGGAATGGCAACACCGAGCGAATAGTCGAGTTGAATTGGATTAAATCGATTCGGAAGTTTAATCAGCTATTCGACGTTGACAGGTAGTGACGTTGACAGATAGGTTGGTAAACCTGTGACTGGGGGTAGGTCACTTGGGCAGTGACAGTTGAGTGAAGCGAACACTTTGAATCGGTACGGCAAGCTGGGTAGACATCTATGGTTGCTCCTCCATGCTAAACTTCCCGCGTTTCTAAGTTTTTAATCGAGCCATATCTCGGACATCCTTGATTATTTTGTATTCAGTGTGTTTTAGCAAGTAATTAAAAGTGTTAACGAAGGTTTTGCGAGTGTTTTTTTCGATATTGCGACCCCTCTGGTAACGAGCTCTCCGTTATATATGTAAAACAAATCCATTCAGTGGTTCTTGCGGGAAAAAGTAACTAACATACAAACAAACTTTCACCATTATATTGCTAAGTCCGGTCGGGAAGCAAGAAGAATTTCGTATATTGACCTATTATTAGCTGTCTCTGTCGCTCCCGCATAAATATAATGAGTCTCGCTTGCACATGCAATAGTCGCCCTCCTCAGGGATTGTAAACCTTTTACCGATAGTATGCATAACTGCAAACTGTTATACCGTTTACCTTTTACTTAATAGAATAATGTTTGTGATCACTGTCAGTAGGAAAAGAGGTCAATGTACGAAATTTAGCAAGGAGCAAGAAGTTAGAAGCAGGTATAGATAAGGAGTGTGTCTTACCTAGCACGTAGTTCCGACTCCATGTTGGACAGTCCAATTCGCGGTGGAATGTTTCCTTCTTGCACCGCCTCGCAAGCCAATGCAAAGCGTTCTATGTAACCGTCCTAAAAACGTAATATTTGTTAGAAAAACCGTGCCAGAGCTGAGTGGCACGAGAAGAACTATAACTACAATAAGGATAAGATCATAATTGAGGGCTGTTAACATTGTTTTCATAATAAATGGTGAATAAAAGAAAACAGTAACATCCAACACTTGAGCAGATGGTCATCAAACGCCTGAATAGATCTTCATAAGTTTAAGCTAACTACTCGTAACATATCAGTGTCGTCATATCTTTAAATCTAAATCAGCTCACTTTTTTAAGAGGTGCGATGCCTCAGACATATAGATACACAGAAAAACGCGTCAAACTTATAGCAAATAGTTACAAACGTACTTACCAGGGGATGCACAGTAGTATGCGCATCGAGTGTGAGGCTGAAGATAGGCTTGTGGTTGTCAATCCAGCGCGTGCCGGGGAGCTGCACGTCCGGGAAGATGTACGAGTAGTTGGGAGGAGGCTCCTCCTGCATCACCGGCAGGCTGTACTCGCCGCACGACAGCTTGCCGTTACGGCAGAGAGGGAGCCACTGCAGATCAGAAAAATTATATTTTTCTAATAAAACACTGTTACACCCGAAATCTCGATGAAGTTCCAAACAACTGTAACTCTGAAATCAATAAATAATAAGATCATAACGTTCATGGACCACGGTCACGGACCGCATTTCAACTACAATCTAAATGGCGGCCCGGATGCATTTTGAATGCAAGTTCTATTGCAGTCGCGTCAACTGCATTCAAACTGCATCCCAACTGCAATTTGCGGTAAGATTGCTATTGAAATGCGGTCCGTCTGTCCAGAGCCATCAAGTTTGTACGGCAAGCGCATGTTATGACGTCACTAACTAGTCAACTTTATGATCTTATTATTTATTGATTTCAGAGTTACAGTGGTCCGTCTGTGATCAGCAACGACGATATATTACTAGACGCCGCATGCACGATCTAAGGAACAAAAACTATTCTGTCAACTCGCTGAGGTACTACGTAAGCGAGGGGGGCGGGGTACTGCGTTGTGATTGTCTAACTCAAGGTCTGTTCTGACTCAAGGTATGTTTACGGCTCACAGGATTGGTCGAAATAAGACGGATATTATAAGACTTTTTTGCCTAATGTGTTGACAGACATCGGTCGCCTGTTATTAGAAGTCTAGTAATATATCGTCGTTGGTGATCAGCCTATGGGCGAACTTTGCTGTAAGACTCCTTAGAACCATATCTTACCGAGTACCCCACAGGAGTCTCCAAGTTCTTCTCCTGGTCGGGAGCCACCGGCTTCCTCTGACAGGAAACGTGGAGGAACGTGAACAATAAGTGATGCTGGTCGCCTAGATCTGCAGGTAACTTTATTTTTATCTCGTCGTAGAGAGATGGATTCCTGGGAAAGAAAACAAATTATAATTAATTAGACATGATTTGGATTCTATTAAAACTAGTGTGAACTCAGGCAGAAGGTGCTTGAGTTTGTAATTTTGTAAGTTACAGTACAGTACTTTTGTCTGTTTTTTGTTGGCAAACAGATGTCTGCATTTTAAATTTTTAATGTGGCAACTTTAATTTAAGTCGTGTGCTGCTGTCTGTGCTCGCATCATACTTAGATATTTTATTTTAGTTCTAACGCGAGGACTGGTAATTGTCTTTTCTTTGTTATGATTTTGTTTGCTGTAAGTCCTCCATGGAATAAATAAATAAATAAACAAAAAGAAAACAAAAAATCGTAGATTGTTTGCCAAGAAAGCAAACAACTTCACGGCGAGAGTGTTTTTTAAAATCCTGAGCAAAGCGATGAATTCGAGAGTAGAATCTCGAGCGTACTGAGGAGTCATATTTAGGTTATGATTTAATGAAAAACTTACTTGTTATGGTAGAGCACGGTGGTGTAAGCCTCGTTGGTGAACTCTGGACAGGAGCTCCTTCCAAATATGGCTGGTAGAGCTGACTCCTCGTTCTCACCAGACATCAGTTGTATTCGCACCTGTTTTACAAATTATACAGAATAGAGACAATTTAAGAAAGCAAGTTTTTTTTAAAACAAGATATCGCACTTGTAATCTCCAGAATAAGAATTTTACTAAGATACTTGCAGACTGTCGAGACCATAATTATTTTGCCAGTTATATTTTAGTGCCATATTATAGAGGGAACCTTGGCTACTACTGAAAAATTCTGAATGAAAAAAAGTATAGTTATAATAATAGTTCTGACCAATTACGGTCACGGCGACGCAGGAGCTCTCTCTGCTCCTTTACTCTAATAATCCTTAGGGACGGCAATCCGACACATCTCGACAGAGATTAGGCGACACATGGCACAGGGTATTATGCAGCCAACTTCCAAACTCCGGATTGCTATTGAGAAATTGTAATACTGAGCCTATTTGGCACAGCCGTGAGGCACACGGTACCTACATTAATTGTATACTTATTCTTAATTTTTTATTGTAATTGTGTGCTAAGGTTTGCCAAATAAACGTATTTTCTTTCTTTCTTTTCTTTTTAATAGAAAAACTCTAAAGCACTTTTTACCCGACCCGGGAAATCGAACAAAGAGAACAATGAAGCAGTCTTACTTTGGAAAAACCATACAACAGTGATGTCAAGACCAAAGATAAACTCACAGTGATATTCCTGGCGGAGCCTGTACGCGAGGTGTATGCGTTCAGGTTGATCTCCTTGACGGCCAGGTACAGCAGGTTGCGGTACTGATAGTGAGGCATGGCCGGCGGGTGTCCCGGGAACGGCAGGATCTCCTTGCAGGGACGTACGTTATCATCTGTTGGGAGAGTATAACGGGTTAAAGAATTAGGCTCTCGAAGATAATTTATATCACGTAAAAAGAAAAGGACAATTTCTACATATTATACAAAATTACAGAAATGTATAAGTTTTAAAAATGACATGGTCATTGCTAGTACTATCATTAGAACATAATCAGTGATATTTACTACTTTACATTATTTGAGTTCATTTGTGATCACGGTGTTTGTAACAGTACCGAAATATCGGAAACTCAAACTTAAATTATCCCGTTTCAATAAAAATAAAAAACAGTTTGATCTAGCCTAAAATCTTAGTGTCGGACTTGTCTTAGTGTTTTTTCTTAGTATGTGTCGAAGAAAAGAACAACAAGTAATGGTTTTAACATAAAATAGAATACTACAACCACTACAACTAACACTTTTTGGCTGTGTTTTATTTATTCAAGCAGGAACGTAGATTTATTTTAACACAATCGAGTTAATCTTGTCCAGGCAACAACACACGAGGCCGGTTTCCAGTACCGGGGAAAAAAGATCTTACCTCCATAGGGGTGCAACTTGGCGAGCTCCGGAGTAAGTCCATTCTTAATTTCATCAGGACAAGGCGAGACCTCAATCTTCAGTGTACCGGGGATGCACTTCAGCTTTTTCGGAGCTGAACTAGGTCGCTTGATCTCAGCCAGGAATTTGTAAAGGTCTTCGTCACGGAGTTTGTCAGTTTCCTAGTAAATAAATGATTTTGATATCTTAACTAATAATAGCGAGTCGAACAGTTCGACTAAAGGTCGGAACTTTAATTATAGCTTCGCTCACATACAGCGACAAATTATAAAAAAAAAGCTACACGTATTATTTCTTTTATTACGTAAATCAAAATTGATGAAGATACAATGCTTCTAAAAATCACAAAACGCCACTCGGACGGTATAATTTTACGGGCGTTATGACGCCACAAGCCCCTACTCCTGAATTTCGAAGCGTTTTTATCTTTTTCAATCATTACAGATTTAAAAAAAAATAATACGTGTCTATTATTTTTCAATACTCTAACTTGCGAACTAAACACATTGTATTATTATTTGAATTTATTTAAGAAGTATACTACCCTATTTTATTCGCAGCGAATGCACTCGCAGAAGAATAGTTGCTGTGGACTGAAGCTTTAGACCCATCATTTTCTAGCCCCTATCTCAATTTATTCGCGGTTACTTTTTGTTGTCATGTCACGAATCTTTCTAGACATAATTATCATCAAGATTTTTAAGGAAAGAAACTGGGACTCGAACCCGCGTCTTCTGAATAAGTACTCCTGACGCTTTACCAATAAGGCCACGCAACATACTCGTTTGAAGCGGAGTCTTAAATTCCCCTGTTTTTTTTTTTAACATTTTACTATCATCTTCATAAAATTTTCACCATTTCAATTAAACTAACCTGTTTAAAAAAGCTAGTAACAGTAATAACAATAGGCTTGAAGGTGTCGAGTTGGTTGGCGAGGTCGTCCGCGTGGTGTGCGGGCGCGCGGCGCTCGATGGATCCCTTGCGGGTCAGTGACCCCCCCACCTCCCCCGCACGACGACGGAGCTGCTCCAGGCTGCTGGAGGACGCCTTGCGGTCTGGACGGGAATTAAACAAATTAGGAAGCTTTCCAATGACACGATGCGACGCAAGAAAAAATCTATCTAAAGAAGTTTCCCCATAGCGCAATGCGACGCAATTCGACCGATTCCAACTACAAGTGAAAATCATCCTTACCACTACGACATATGACATAAAACGTGCGATTGTCAATGGGTAGACGAAAAAAAAAACACGTTCGCTACGGCGACGTAAGTCAGTCGAATTGCATCATTGTACCGTAGTAGCAAGGACGATTTTCATTTTTAAAAGAAATTGCAGGTCGCACGAAACGCGTCATAGAGAAGCTCCCTTAGGATGACGATCAGCACTATGTGAATTTCAGAAACACAACACAAACACACTTTTATCTATAATATGTATGTATTTAGAAATATATAAGTATGTTTATCAGTTGTCTAGTTCCCATAACACAAGCTCTGCTTAGCTTGGGACTAGATGGCGTTGTGTGATAGTTGTGGAATATTATAATTATATTATAATTATAATTAATTATATTAGCATTTTTTCTGTGTGGAAGCCAAAAGCTTTAAAGCTTTTTTTAGTGATGTTTTGATATTAGTTTAGGTGCACGGAAGCAAACAAATATTTAATATGTTATTTTGTTAAAATACTACACTCGCGAGCCAAAGTATGGAATCACTTTATCTGATTACGCGCGATCTTGGTAAAGGTTTAACTGTTAACAGTACCGGCGTTAGGATAAGGCGCGGTTAGGCGACCGCCCAGGGCGCCAAATGCGAAGGGGCGCCGCAGGCCTACTTTCTGATGAAAGTAGGCCTGAACCTATAATTTCTCCAGAAAAAAAATAAGTTTGAATTTTTCAACTGTCTTTTGGACAGTACTATAATTTCAGTCCATGACACACACAGCTCAACGAGTATTCAGAATATTAGTCTTTTTTGTACAATATGCAAAATATTTCGGAAAAACCTGACTTTCTAACTTCTAACTCTGTGGAGATCCCCAATTAAAATTAACTGTAGACTCTAAATCCGATATTGATGGGCCTTATAAGCCTGAAATCATTTTATGCCGGATCAGAATGTGGCTACCCCTGATTTTTTTAAATTTGATAAAAACTCACGACGCACAAGAAAATCGAAATGTACGGATAGCTCTGCAAATATTATTGTAACGGTTGCTGGTGGGGAGAGGAAAGCGTAAGCTAATAAAAACTTATCTACGATCGACAATATCGCAATCTAGCCGATAGAAAGGCCAGTAAGGTACATTTTTTTATTTTTTTTAAGATATGGTTATTTCTTTTAATAAATGGTAATTTCATTAAATCCTTTTCCTTTTTTCATGAGTTTGTATTCGGGCACGCCGCAATCGCGGCGATAAGCCCCCTCTTTGAGGAGTATCTCCTCCCATCTTTGAGCATGACGCAGGTCCTCACCGGACACGGAAGTTTCGGGAGGTACCTGGGTCTGATGAGGAAGGAGGAAACGCCTGGGTGTCACCACTGCGAGGATCGCCCGGAGGACACAGTAGAGCATACGGTGCAGGACTGCCCCGCTCCGGCAGAGCGCCGACGTGTCCTCACGGCGGCGATAGGCGGAGACCTCTCGCGCCGGGCATTGGTCGCTGCTATGCTGCGGGGCGAGACAGAGTGGGAAGCGGTCGCCTCCTTCTATGACGCAGTCATGCTCGCGAAGGAGGAGACGGGCCGCGTTAGGGAGACGATAGCGTCCTCCCTCCACCCCAGCCGCAGTGGTAGACGCCCACGGTGTCGGACGTCAGCAGACGATCTCCGGCCACCGTGCGCGCCGGAGATCACGGACTTGCGGGCAGCGAGTAAAGGGCAACTCGCTGTCTGATCACGGACCATGCTCGCGTCAACAGCGCGTTGTGTTCCACGTGCGCCTCAAAGAGCTGTCAGCAAAATGACGGGGGCCCCTCTCAGAGGGCCAAAGCCTGCCGGGGTCGCGTAACTTATCTCATTAGCGTGACCCCGGAAAATAAAGGGCTATTGAAGGACACCGTGGATTTTAGTCAGTACAAGTCTGCCAGTCCCTCTCGCCCTGCCCGGGGTGGGAGGACTCATTTAATGATGTTACCACGCTTAAAAAAAAAAGGGATTGTATTTCAGTTAGGGGGCGCCGTAGAAAATCTCGCCCAAGGGCGCTGGTAGTACTAAAACCGGCACTGACTGTTAATTTTAAATAGAGACGAAATTCATTCAAGTCACACCATTATTAAAGGAGCTATCCCCGATTAAGTGACTCCATACTTCTCCGCGTTAGTGTAGTTTGTTTATTATAATAATTTTATTATAGCGAAGCGTGAACAATTTCCAATGAAAATTATGAAGTTTATCTTGACGTTTGGTGTCGGCTGATTGGATAATAATAACCGAATGTATATTTTCTGGTTTTAGCCAATCAGGGCCGGTCGGCCGTTTCGCATATGAAAAACACAACCATTACAGCAGCTAAATATTCCCACAAAATGGTTGAATAATGGTTTACTAAGCAACAATGAAATTTTGATAAAATCTTACTACTGAATTCTAAAACGCTACTTAATAAATCACCATGATGTTATGCTTCAAAGTATATTATAGTAAACAAATTATGACGTGCGATTGGAGAGGCCTATGTCCAGCAATGGACTGCTATAGGCTGGCGATTATAAAGATAGTATATGCAAATATTTGGATAATTATTTTGGAATTCAGCAGTAAGATTCATATAAAAGCCAATTACCAGATACACCTTCTGCAACAGTTCCCAGGTTAGCGTTGAAATTGAACACAATTTTGATTATATTTTAGGCCAATTAATTCCATAATACAAGGGCGAGGTTTAAAGTATGGGGCAGTAGCTAAGGACAAGTATTTGCAAGGTTTCTATAATGGAACGCGCGAACCACACAAAACCATCGTACACAGCGCGCTCCAATTCAATTATGGTGTTTTCGAACTTGGCGTAAAAACGGACGGCTAACGGATCTAACGCCTCAAGGCGCGACGGCTCCAGGGCGGGTATTACAACGTCTTAAAACCGAGCTTGTTCCAGTGAGTGAACAAGATGGCTCTAGACGACTTGTATAGCTCTGTCAATTTCACACGCCGGAATAAGCCTGGTATTAAGACATTGCCCCCCCAGGAGGGGTATTACAACGTCTTAAAACCGGGCTTGTTCCAGTGAGTGAACAAGATGGCGCTAGACGACTTGTATAGCACTGTCATTTTCACTCGCCGGAATAACCCTGGTTTTAAGACGTTGCCCCCCCAGGGCATGCATTTGGATCGCATGCAACACGTCTACACTGCTCGCACATTTCGATCGCGCGCAAACGGAGCGCGATGGATTTATAGGGATAGTATGAATCCGTCTATGAGCCACAATCCAAATGTTTGAGTGGTGTGCGTTTTTCGCTATGTTCCAAAGCGAATCAATTACTTCAGGATCGCAACTTTCAACAGTTGTATCGACCTAGTACAATGCCATGATCCACGCTCCATGATTCTGGATCACGGATCCCTAATCCAAAATGGATCGTCCGGTGTGGATGGTTCGTTTTTTGTATTAACTTACCCAAGCTGTTAGTGTTAGGACAAGCGGACAGGCTGTCCTTGTCGTGGTCTCGCTCCAGACTGTTGGAGCCGCTCAGTATGTTGAGCAGCGACACCGCGCTCCACGCGAGCGGCATGCGGTACTTGCCCAGGCGAGCACATGCCGCTGCCGCACCAGCGCGGACTTTCTCCCGGTTCTGGGGATAAAAAGATGGATGATTAGCAATAATATTAGAAATAGATAATGCGTCTCACTTTACCCGAACTAAGAAACCAGCCATGCGTTGAATACCCCTAGGCGGGCGGCGCGGTGGAGCTCTATAGTCGTTGACGCTGACGAACTCCCCGCAGTTCTATACCAATCCGTTTCGTGGATTTCCAAAATTTCGTTTTTTCCGAACAACACACGTCGCTGTGACGATACGCTCGGAAAAAATTACGGGCGTTTTCGCTATGAGCCGCACCTCGTGGCGTGCTTCAAACATTTGATCTTACCACTCGCCGCCCCGCGCTAAGCCACCGCTCACAGCGGCAAGGTCGTGAACGGACAGTTAGGCTGAATATTTTGAAAAACAATAAATTGTACATGCAAAAACCAACCTTATCATCCTTAATATACGGCTCAACGCACTCATTAACATCTCCCTGAAGTACTTTCTCCACTCTAACAACCAGGAACATATCAGGCGAAGGGTTTAGGATGTCGAACACGGCACTCCGGCTGAGGGTCGAGAGGTCCGCGTGAGGGACGTGGGAGGACAACATCTGGCGAGTGCACTCCGAGTTGAGGTTGAAATAGAAGTTCTCTGAGACTTTCTTTCTTTCTTTCGCGTCGTAGACGGCCATTGATGCGAAGAGAGGTTCCACGTCTAGTTCTAGTCTGAAATAGAAACCAAGAAGTCGGTTAGAAAGGGAAATATTGTAATCGGCCGGCAAATGATTTTCTATATTATGAGTCTTGCGGCTTACCCTGCGGCAAAAATCGACCGTCTTAATGACAATTCTATTATTTTAAGTACAGTCAGCATCAAAAGTTGCTGACCACATTCAGATTTTCAAAATCGACGTACACTGTATTATTATGTATTATTACGGTGTACGGCGATTTTTAACCGACTTCAAAAAAAGGAGGAGGTTCTCAATTCGGTCGGTATGTTTTTTTTTTTTTTTTTTTTTTTTTATGTATGTACATCGATTACTCCGAGGTTTCTAGTCCGATTAGTGTGATTCTTTTTTTGTTCGATGCAGGATACTTGCAGTGTGGTCCCATAAAAATTTCATCAAATTTGGTTCAGTACTTTTTATTTTGTGAGCATTTTTATTAATTTCGCCTACTTGGATGACATGATGATCTTTACTTTTTGCATGTTTGTTACGCGATTACTTCGCCAATTGTGGACCGATTTTGAGAATTGTTTTTTTGTTGTATTAAGGATCGTTCACCTTAGGGAATACTGCAAGTTTCATCGAACTCTGTTCAGCATTTTTTGAGATAGGGAATTTTATTGGAACTTTCTTTTATGTACACAACATGGGCGATGTTAATACCGGTGCTACGGATTACAAAATTCTAGTGCACATGTAAGAAAATGATGTATTTGCCAAGAATTTGGGTTGAATATTAAAACTAAAAAAAGAGTAAAATAAAAAACTTTTTTCCAAAAAAAATTTAACCGCCTTCAAAAACAACCACAAAAAAGGGTAAAATAACCTACAAAATAACTTTTCTTTCGGAAGTCGGTGGCAAAAAGACATCGAAATAATAAAACAAAGCCACCGACTTCCGAAAGAAAAGTTATTTTGTAGGTTATTTTACCCTTTTTTGTGGTTGTTTTTGAAGGCGGTTAAATTTTTTTTGGAAAAAAGTTTTTGAAAATCTGAATGTGGTCAGCAACTTTTGATGCTTACTGTACTATAAAATATTTTTTGCAAGCGATGCGACTTGTAACTTGTCGGCTAGTTACTAGGCAAATGGACTAAAACATCGACCCGTCTAAATGCCACACAATAGAGAAAATCATTCGCGGCTACAGTACTTCTGTACACCGTGTGTATTGTTAGGAGGTTACTTTCTCTGGAGCATGTTATAACTTGAGACCCTGTTCCTGATACTGCTGGGCTCGACTTTTATTTTAAATCATTTTCTTACTTTATTCTCGTTGTTGACTTATCTTGTTACATGTGTTAAAAGAGTCAATAAAGGAAGAACTTCAGGATACAACACAAATAGAGAGATAATAAAAAAGAATTAACAAACGTCATACTCACTTTAACTGATGGCAGACTACCATAATCCTGTGACCCATGATCTCGCAAGGCATCTCAGCAGCCAATCTTCGCTCCACCGCCTCTTCCTCATCAAGATATGGAGTATACAGTCCTAGGAGATCAGCCTGACGGTTTTCCAACCTAAAAGGCAGAGACAATGATCTATCTAGTTTGTATTGACGATTAAGCGACAAAAATCAAAAGAAAAAAAAAAGAAGCTTGAACTCAACGACGATATATTACTAGACTCCTAATAACAGGCGACCGATGTCTGTTAACACATTAGGCAAAAAAGTCTTATTTCGACCTCTCCTGTGAGCCGTAAACATACTTTGAGACAGAACAGACCTTGAGTTAGCCAATCACAACGTAGTACCCCGTCCCCCTCGCTTACATAGTACCTCAGCAAGATGACAGAATAGTTTTTGTTCTTTAGATTGTGCATGCGGAGTCTAGTAATATATCGTCGTTGCTTGAACTTAATTTTAACCCCTGGACCAAAAAAGTTAACCAACATACCTCCTAGCCTCATTAACAGCGTCCAGTTGTTCCGAAGGTTTCCTCTCAAAGAGGTCAGGTAGCAGAGGATCTGAGGACGAGCTCCGGAGGTCCAGACTGGCCCAGGAGCCGCGGGGAGTGAGTGTCTCGTTGCAAGAGGATGATGAAGACATGGAGGCCACTGACTGACGACCGCTTGATGGTTGAGATTCAGACTGGGAATTAAAGAAGTTTATTTGTAAACAAATTCACTAAACTCGAGAGCAGTGATAGCCTAGTTGATAAATTGCACGACTTTAGGGGTATTTGGGCCAAGCCAGGCGCATTACTTTTCGTCATTTATTTCATTGGTACTGCTCTTAAAACGATGAAGGAAAACATCGTGAGGTAACTAGCATGTCCTACAACTAAAATTCCTAAAACTGTTATGACAAATTCCAAGCAGAGTGGTCCTATGTGGTGGATTCTCTGACCTTTTTTTTTTTTACGTGGTAAAATCATCAAATGAGACCTCCCACAGCCCTTCCCGCCGCGCCTCGACTTCTCGAGGCAGCGGGGTCTCGCCCCGGCGCTGCGCCTCCACACGCCATTCATAGACGCGCTGGAGGGCAGTCGCCTCCAGATCCCAGGGCAGTAATCCGGCAAGGAGATTCTCTGACCTTAGTGTCGAGCACTAGTGATTCGACATTTTGCTGAATTATGATTTGCTTTATTTTCATTTTTAGTTGCTTCTGGATCAAATTTTTTTTTCCTGTTCTCATTTTCATATGTTTGTTTTATTTTTTCGTGCCAAAATTTTTTTTTTCTTTTTTTCTCATAGATAAGAGACCTGTGTCCCAGCAGTAAGAATATTATAGGCTGATTATTATTAAGCACTAATAAAGTCTTTACTTTTATTAAGTTTCTATTTTTCGCTATTGCTGAGCCTGTAAAACTGCCAGTTACAGAAAAAAAACATCGTCACTTGGTTGTCATAAATGTATACCGTGTTCATTGAAATCTAGCGTGCTAATTTAAGTCTACCGTGCTCATTTAAGTCTACCATGTCCTGTTTAAGCGAAATCCTCTCTTACCTGGTGCTCCTCAGTGCTGGTGATAGGTTCAGCGTCCACCTCATACTGGTGGCGTGGCCCTGCATGCAGGCGCTCCAGTCGCTCCCCCAGCCGCTCACGCCCACACATGGAGCCCGAGTAAGCCCTGTACTTGTACTCCACCACTGTGTAGTCCGTTGTATAGCAGCGGATGCAATCCCGGACGAACATTGGGGCTTTAGCACTAGTGGGAAAGGGGTGAAAGAAATTAACATTTTATTTACTACAATGCTGTCATCATACCAGGTATTGTAGTAAATAAAAAGTCTAACTAGATTTAATGCTACTAAATTGTAAATCTAGTTAGTCTTTTGAAAAATAATGGACACGGATTTTTTCTTTTTTTTAATCAGTGAATATTTACAAAAATAAAATGCATCAAACTTCGAGAGTTGGGGGCTTGTGACGTCATCATCATCATCATCATCAAAAATTTATATCTGGAAGCGACGTATTGTGATTTATGAAACAAAGCAAAAAATATGGGTCAAATATTTTTTTATAATCTCTCCTACGGACATTTGTAAGTTGCAATTTTATTTTTCAAAATGTGTTTCAATACCACTAATTCAATCATAATTGGAGAAAAGTTTGTACCAAAAAGTAAGTATTGCAAAACCGAATGCAACTACACTATCTATGTGGCTACAGGTTAAGATTTTTAATAGCACTGATTTGAAATTTTACCAACATATAAAGAAATCATTTTTTTAAATTCAAAATTCCTCTTCATAATCAAACAAAAAACAAAGAAAAACTCACAGATCTTCATCAGGCAGCACATGTGTGATGGTCCTGATGCGTCGGGGTACATTGCAGAGTTCCATGTCCACCGCTGGGTAAGCGAGGGGGTCCCGCTCACCCATGAGGCGGTCACAGACCTCCTCATAATCCGGTGGCTCGATCATGTCGCAAAGTGATATCTATGTAGGGTAAATGTTATATGTACAGTCAATTTTGTCATGGTTATTGGTTTTCGTCATGGGTGCATTTTCACAAGAAAGATTCATACATCAGCACAAATAGTGCTTGCCCACCTTGAAAAAAAAAATGGAGGATTTTTTTTAAGGTGGGTGTATTATTTGTTTTTTTTTCAGGCGTGAAGGCGTGATAAATTCACGTCTGAAAAGAAAACAAATAATACATACATAGATACATAAACTTACACCTTCTTGCCATGGGCGCCGGCAGAAACTAGAGTACATCACCAGATAACAAATAATATTTCTTCTTTCAGCTTGTGCTTGCTAGCCTTTGCTAGGTTCTTTATTTGCACATCCCTTTTTGTACTGAATGTCAGATTAAATAATGATTTCATTCACAAATCAATCACTCCTATAATTATCAACTATAAGGAATGACAGCCCAGCAACAATCAATCATATAGGTCAGTCATTCCCAAAATGTTTCACATTGCCATACACTTACCAATTATTAAAAAATAACTCTAACATATGAAAGAGCGGCGCCTCCTGGCGCAGGCATCTTTTCTTTATGCTTAAAAGGAGATGCCACCAACTATTTTAACATGATTTGTGTATAAGGAACTAAAATCCTTTTAGTTTTTTTTTTATATTATGATTTTGGTCTCAATATTCTAGGTACTCAATATGTGATGCTAGTCTGTCTTGGAATAAGTGAATGTGCTGTCAAGGCTGCAGGGGACTTCAATGAGACTGTATTCATCTTTAGCTCCTCTGTACACTCTATGGTGCACCAGATTGATGTGGCGCAGTCAAAATCAAAATAAAAGCATTTAATTCAAGTAACACTTGAACACAAATCGAACAGCACACTTAAACTTTCTAGAATAAATTATAGTGAAAACTGCATTAAAGTTGTTTTGTGGTTTAGAAAAATTACAGTTTATTTACAAATTATGTGATATAATTATATGAAAAGTAAATTGAGTAGTATTATGTTGATAGACTTTCTTATATGAATATAATAAGTACATATCATTATTTGGTCACTGAGTCTTTTCATAGTTTACTTCTGCTTAAAATTATTCAAGTGTTTTAAGCAGATATCGTGTTTTTCCAGAAATTAATTTTATTACATGAAACCTTTCCTAAAATTTTAGTGTGAACATTAATGTACACTTGATTCAAGAGAAAGTTAAGACATTGGATATGATAATGAATTGTATAATATCAGTGAATGTAGAAAGTTACCCGAAAAATATTGATTACCAAGAAATATTTGAGGTGTTTCAGTCACAAAACACTTGTTGCACATAGACTATAATATTAAATTAGCATGTTTTGTCTCGCTTTAAACCTGGATTATGAAACAATATAATATATGTTGAGACAGTTGATAAAGTATTGGCAAATAAATTTACATATTAGTATGAAGTAACAGTAACCTCGGCGTACCAGCAATCAATTAGTAAACAAACCAAAGCGCACACTACTAATAAGGATAAGGAAGAGGTGATTCATATAGATTAAAATGTTATAATTTTATGAATACTATATTAGTGGGATAACTTACAGAAGACGAGCAACCAGATAGAGTCCCGACCTTCGACTGGTTAGAATACACCTTACGAGCGTCCCCAGCATTCCTATAAATAGGGAAAAATCAATTTTTGCCGTATTTATAAACGATAAAGAGCGTTCATGCATCGCCAAACAGGGATAGCGCTACAAGGGCAGGAGAACCATTTACCCGGAAGATTGCTGGTATTTACGTCCTAGAGTCATCTAAAATAACTTCAATAAACTTCTTACTCAGAATAAAGTGTTATTTATTGATTAATTCACATAAGATTCCGTTAAAAAACAAACATCCACGAATTTCTTGTTTACTGATTTGACATTTCAATTGACATAACTGACAATGTGACAGCTATATTTGGGGTTGCCGTGTTATTATTTTTAGATTGAAGTACGGTTCAGTGAAGTTACAGTCTATTTTTATCGTAAAAAGAAAAAAAACATGTATCAATATTATTTTATCGGCGCTTATTTTCTGAATAAACGCTAATTATGAAGGCGCTTATTTGCTGAATGAATATAAATTTATGGTATAAGTGATCGTTATAAATAAGCACCACAATGTAAAGTACGATTAATAATTGTAGTCAGTAAAATGACATTTCCAGTGTTGCAGGTTTTTCGTCCCAAATAAATAGTGATGTGGTTAATCGAGATTTAACAATTAAAAGTTAATCGAGATTACATTGTTTAATACATAAAATATTAAATTGCCTTTAAATAATAAAAAAATGTAATTTACGCTAATTAAACAGAAGAAACCGTGTATCGGTTGGTAATTAAATCTATACTAATATTATAAAGCTGAAGAGTTTGATTGTTTGTTTGTTTGAACGCGCTAATCTCAGGAACTACTGTTTAGAAATGAAAAATTATTTTTGTGTTGGAAAATCCATTTATCGAAGAAGACATATGTCCATTTATCGCCTAATAATTCCACATACAGGCAGTGATGAAGGTTTTGTAGAAACCGGTTTACTTAGGTTTGAATCGAAGAAAAATAATATGAATTATCATGAAGAAAGAAACTAGGAGTGTTTTGAGGAATGACTTAAAAGCATTTTGCCAAATTTAAAGCCAAATGCGGTGCTGGTTTTAGATAACGCACCGTACCATTCAAGAAAAGTCGAGCGTATCCCTACTTCAAACTGGCGGAAGGCTGATATTATTCAGTGGTTCGATTTAAAATAAATTTAATATCAACCTACAATGATAAAGGTTGAATTAATAGAAATAGTAAAATTACAAAAATCTAAATACGAACGCTATGCTATGGAAGAGTTGGCTGCTGAATACGGTGTCACAATCCTGCGTCTGCCTCCTTATCACTGTGAGCTCAACTCAATAGAGTTAGTTTGGGC
The DNA here is from genome assembly GCA_028554685.1 of Agrotis ipsilon. NCBI lineage: Eukaryota > Metazoa > Arthropoda > Insecta > Lepidoptera > Noctuidae > Agrotis > Agrotis ipsilon. The sequence continues at coordinate 1,757,068 of CM052963.1, forward strand.
TCAAGCAAAGGGGTACGTCGCCAGGAACAATATAACTTTTAAAATGAAAGACGTAAAGCAATTATTTGAAGAACGCCTGAAAGAAGTGACGCCTGAAAATTGGAGAAAGTGCATCAACCACGCCATAAAAGTCGAAGACAAAATGTGGCAACTCGACCATATATAGATGAATATGTGGATTCATTCATTATAAATGTAACTGATTCCGATTCCGAATATACCGATTCAGAAACGGAGTCGGAGCTCGGAATCAATGACAACCGTAATGAATAAAAACGTATAAAGTTACTTGTATATTCCCGACTTTCTTGTGTTAATACCTCTGAATCTCTATACATTTCTTCCCCAGCTTTTGTAATAATTTTGTAGTGAGAAATTTTAATATACTGGTAGGTATATAAGGTCCATATTTCTAAAATCGTATTATTTAATACGTTATGTATTAAATATTTACAATAAAAACGCTTTGACAATAAAATAAAGCATGACTAAAAAACTGTCTAAGTCTATTGATTGCCGAACATCACTATTGTAGCGGGTCACCCTTTTTTGTATCAGTGACAGTTGGACTTGTCATTTTACTGACTACAATTAAAAATCGTACTTTAGTGTTAATTTAAAATAATATAATGGGCTTGAACTTGAAAAGTAATCTGAGAAGCAAGGTCACGCTAAAGTCTTATAACTGTGTCCAGACAATGTCATGCGTTAACAACCTTAGACTTCTAAGAATATGTTAAACTAAATATCAAAACTGCGAGATCGCGATTTGAGAAATTATTGATAAATAGGTATTTCAAAATTAAAATCTTTGCTTCATACTTATTATTGCCCTTACTATTTTTGCCTGTTTTATATGATTTTGGACCCTGCAAAAGATAGAAACTTAATAAGGTTGCAGAGCCAATTAACAAATTAACTGATTTTACCGGGCCGGTATAGCGTCCAGCCACCGCCAACCGCTTCTATGATGACCAACTCATTTCTCAAAAATTCAGGAAACTAGTTAACAACTGAATATTTAAAAAACACGTTATTAAAAAACATGTATAATATTTACGCTATTCTAAAACACCAGGCAAGTTACAATGTCCTATTAAATCATTATTTTCAAAAAAGAAAAAATTGCAGCAGTGGTTTGTAAGCTAAAAAGAAAAAAACCCTTTCAACAACCCACGCACACATCTCGTGCTGTAAAATCTCTGAGAGACAAACTGCGCATATGAGTAATCCGTTTGTTCTATTCGCGCACGTTTCGAAATCTAATTGGATTGGCGGTCGCGTGGCGCGGGCTTCACCGGCACGGGACCTCGCACGGGCACAGATTAAAAACGCACTTGAAAAAAAAAACACTTCTGGCCAGTGGTTGCCAAACTTTTTTGTTAACCACGGACCATTTTGAATTTTATTATTTTAACGTTATCCAGTCCCTTACGGCTTCAGGGTTTTTATGAGGATACAAATTTCTTTTGCATAATCTACAAGTAGTTATTTCGGCCTTGTGCGTTTGCGTATGTGAGTTTAAATGTTTGTGAACGTAAAAATTGAAATACTAAACTGTTTACCAGTACTTTTTGAACGACAAATGTGTGTACCCAAAATATCCGACTTTTTCCAGACCTTTTACTATGACATCTTAATTAAATTTTAAATACCGAGAAAATGCACGTTCCTCTAGCCTCTAGCTCGATTCGAATTGATCGTCGTCGACACTCTCTAAATTCTAAATACCAAGAAAATGCACGTTCCTCTAGCCTCTAGCTCGATTCGAATCGATCGTCGTCGATACTCTCTCGAGCGAAAGTAGTTCCTCTGTGGGAACGAGATGGCGCTAGACGACTTGTATACCTTTGTCTCTTTCCCACAGTGGAACTAAGACGTCATGGTAGGTCGCCTGTACTGGAGAATAACGAAATAAAATTATGTCAATAAGAAAAGCTGGGGGACATCCACAGACCAGATTGGGAACCACTGCTCTAGGTACAGTCATCGTTTTCATACGGCGCTTCATGTTTTTTGTTCGGTTAATTAAAACTGAGCAGGATTTTTTCGAGGGCTTTCTGTGGTTCCAGGAACTTTTTATGTTTGTGCTGGGTAATTGTAGGTTTTCTTTTTGTTTATCTATGGAGCCTGTCTCGTTAGACTGGTGGTTGTTTCACGACTGTTTTTATTAACGTTGCCCTACACTAGGAATTTATCCTGTATCGTGGGTGAGTTCACAAACATAGAAAACTCACATAGATACAAACACCAGACCAGGAACAATTACTTGCAGATCATACAAATATTTATGTTCCGTGCGGGGGTCGAACCCGCGACACGTTGCGCAGCACTCGATCCCTCAAGTCAAAGCGCCAACCGTGTCGTTGAACTGACTGTTTCTTCCAGACTTATCTCTGCGTCAAATTTTATCAAGTTCCGTTCAGCCTTTGAATGTTTAAAAAATAAGCAGTATGCGCATGCATCCAACTTTCGTATTATAATATTAGTAAAAAATTGGGCCAATAGTTTTGTGGTCACAGCGCTATTTAAATTGCATGAGGTCTAAAGTTTGATGCCCCAAGCCGTCCACTGCTGTACAAAGGTCTCGCCTTAAAAAACCTCGCCGAAAGATAATCCGCCAATTGTTTCCATTATGCATATTATGTTTTTTTTAAGTAGGTAGTAAAATCTTTAAAATGAAATGAGGGATCATTTAATTTTTCCGCGGAAGGCTAGAATTGGACGGATCGGAGCAGAAGGGACTGTCAGACTAGTAGTGTCTAAAATCCAAGGTGTTCCTTTTATACCTTCTCATGATCCGGAGTCACGGTTTCTCCTTTGTATAGTTCCACGATTTTGGCAGGCATTTAGGCTATTTGTTCACCAGAGATGTGCTATGCTACGTTGCTGCGGATGCGTTTGATATCCACCAATCATAATCATTGGTTTACATAGCACAGCACTAGTGGAAACGTGTGCTAAGGCTGCATACTATAGCTGCGTGCTATGGATGCATGATATGGAAGCGTGCTATGGATGCGTCTTCCCTACTATCGATACATAGCCTAGCTCGAGCTGCGCATCTTCGTAGCGCAGCTACTTTGTGGCGGCGCATCTTCATAGGACATCTTACTCGCACAGCTACATAGCGTAGCATCAGTGGAAACGGTCACACACTTTCGTAGCTTAGCTTTTACATCCTCGCAGCATAGCTACATAGCACATCTGTGGTAGAAAGGCACATCACTTTACCCCTCTATGAATGCCCGGGTCGACGGCGCGTCGTGTTCCACGCGCGCCTCAAAGAGCGTCAGCATGATGACGGGGCCCCCTCTCAGAGGGCGAAAGCCTGCCGGGGTCGCGGGACTTATTCCATCACCGCGACCCGGAACATAAAGGGCTATTGAAGGACACCGTGGATTTTAGTCAGTACAAGTCTGACAGTCCCTGCCGCCCTGCCCGGGATGGGAGGACTCATTTGATGATATTAACACGTAAAAAAAAACCCTTCTATGAAGGCCCCGTCAGATTTCTGACAGCTCTTGTATGCGCAAATGGAACACTACGCGGCGTCGACTCCGGTACGGTCTATGATCAAACGGCAAGTCACCTACTACTCGCCTTCCGCGTACCAGTCGAATCGGCAGATTCGCTCTTTCAAACGAAAACTTATCAATCGGTATCGATCAAGACCTAAATAACTCGACAGGAGACTTTAATTTAGTTTTAATGAAAGTACTTATCTTGTTTCTTTGTAAGACGAAACTTAACAGCGTCTGAAGTATTCCGAAGAGTTGATCTTTTGGCGACATTTCACTGAAACTTATTAAAGTTTAATTGTGTTGTCTTAATTCACGTTCGTCATTTGGGCTTTATTATTTCAAAGAAGAAGAGAATTTTTCAGGAACGTGTATTTTTGAGCCCTGACGGAAAAAGAGGGGTGTTATAAGTTTGACGTGTCGGCTGTGGCATCATAGAACTGGAACGGATGAAGCGATTTAAATTAAGTATTTTTTTGTTATGAAAGGTGACTTACGTGCGAGTGTTCTTAGACATGTTTGATGAAATTCGTTAGAGCCGTTTAGAAGTTGTGGGGGTGAAAGTGGGCAAAGGTAACCGAAGGTCTGCAAATATACTCGAGTAGGGTATCAAATGAAAGCGCACTGAAAGGGAATATTGATGAGTTAATCGAGAGTACTCTTAGCAACATAAAATGATATAAGTATGTACCGTATGCACCTATTAAATGTTTAAAACATAAATAAATTTAAAAAACCCCCGACACAAAAACCAAGTTCCCTTTAAAAAGTAAAAAATAATAAAAATACGTCGCGTTGGGGGACCGCTCTAAATGAGTTATTATCTACTGTTTTTTTGCGGTCCCCCAACTTGGTTTTTGAGACGGGGTTTTTTTTTTAAATTTATAATTAATATTATTTAAACATTTTTTTTACCTTATTAAATACATTTTAAATATTTTCTCAAAAAACTTCACAACGTCCATCAGAAGTCCAGAAGATCTGTCATCCAGAAGTACTGAGTGGTTATTTTATTTTGTGCTAACCTAGTTTGTCCGAGTCGGGGTGCAGGCAATGTTAATTATTTTATTGTATTGATTTGAATATTAGGTCTTTACCTATAAAATTGCCGTTTTGGAGTACCTACCTACTGGCCATTTCAAATCAAAATAGTTTTTGTTTGGCTAATTAAAAAAAAAAAAACTTTTTTTCCAAAAGTAGCCAATTGTTTATTACAGTAGTGTAGTGTAGTAGTGTTACATTTTTATCGAATTAAATCTTTTTCGTCATCATGGATACGTCAAAAATTCGAGTAATTATGGAATATGCGTACCGTCGTGGCTGCAACGCGACACAAGCGGCACGCAACATCAACGACGTTTGTACGGAGCTAACACTACAAACCATTAATACCGCCTGTTATTACTTTAAAAATGAACCTCGCGGTCTTCCGAAAACTTTGGTCGACAGTGAGGAATTAAAGCTGGCGAAACCTTAGCTGAATCTGGTTTGACTGGAAGCCGACCCCAATATATGTAGTTGGGAAAAGGTTAGGCAGATGATGATGGAAGCTGATGATACACAATCTACGGCTGAATTAGTTACAGCTTTCGAGGTTAACGTCAAAACAGTATTGGTCCGTTTGCGTCGAATTGGCAAGGTAAAAAAGCTTAATAAATGGGTGACCCACGAACTCAATGATCGCCGCATATTAAAATACTGAAATGATTATTGTTTTTAGTACTTAAACATGATCTCTAATTAAAGAAGACTATAAAATTGTAAGTAACAATTACGTTTCTTTATAAAAGTTTTTTTGGTACCTAACAATAACATGGTTTTCTAAATTTTTTATTTTTAAATAATCTTTTCTGATAAAAAATAAACTGAGGCACAAGGCTGGACACGACGCGCCGCCGTGACGCCGCCGCCGCCGCCGTGAAAATTTTCAGGCCACGCCGCCGCCGTGGAATTAGCCATCGGCGCTCATATCTAGTCCAGTTTTCAATGTGGGTCCAGTTTTCAAAGTGGGTCCAGTAATCAAAGTGGGTCCAGTTTTCAAAGTGGGTCCAGTAATCAAAGTGGGTCCAGTTATCAAAGTGGGTCCAGTTATTAAAGTGGGTCCAGTTAGCAAAGTGGGTCCATTCATCAAAGTCGGTCCAGTTATCAAAGTAGGTCCCGTTGTCAAAGTGGGTCCAGTTATCAAAGTGGATCCAGTTATAAAAGTGAGTCCAGTTATCATAGTGGGTCCTGTTACTAAAGTGGATCCAGTTATCAAAGTGGGTCCAGTTATCAAAGTGGGTCTAGTTGTCAAAGTGCGTCCAGTTGTCAAAGTGGGTTTAGTTATCAAATTGGGTCCAGTTATCAAAGTAGGTATTGTTACCAAAGTGGGTCCAGTTATCATAGTGGGTCCAATCATAAAAGTGGGTCCAATTATCAAAGTGGGACCAGTTATCAAAGTGTCCAGTTATCAAAGTGGGTCCAGTTATCAGAGTAGGTTCAGTTATCAAAGTGGGTCCAGTTATGAAAGTGGGTCCAGTTATCAAAGTGTCCAGTTATTGAAGTGGACCCAGTTATCAAAGCGGTCCCAACTATCTATTAAAGTGGTCCAAGTTCTTAAAGTGGTGCCAGTTCTTAAAGTGGCCCCAATTAGTAAAGTGGTTTCAGTTATTGAAGTGGACCCAGTTATCAAAGTGGTCCCAACTACCTATTCAAGTGGTCCAAGTTCTTAAAGTGGTCCCAGTTCTTAAAGTGGCCCCATTGTAAAGTGGTTCCAGTTATTAAAGTGGTCCAAGTTATCAAAGTGGTCAAAACTACCTATTAAAGCGGTCCAAGTTCTTAAAGTGGTCCCATTTCTTAAAGTGGCCCCAATTAGTAAAGTGGTTCCAGTTATTAAAGTGGTCCCAATTATCAAAGTGGTCCCAACTACCTATTCAAGTGGTCCAAATTCTTAAAGTGGTCCCAGTTCTTAAAGTGGCCCCATTTAGTAAAGTGGTTCCAGTTATTAAAGTGGTCCCATTTATCAAAGTGGTCCCAACTACCTATTAAAGTGGTCCAAGTTCTTAAAGTGGTCCCATTTCTTAAAGTGGCCCCAATTAGTAAAGTGATTCCAGTTATTAAAGTGGTCCCAGTTATTTAAAGCGGTCCCATTTATAAGTGATCCCAGATATTAAAGTGGTCTCAGTTATTACAGTGCTCCCCAAATTCTTAATAGCGGTTTCAAAAGACGATTATGTTGTCAGAAAATATCACGAATTTTACGAAATGTAACCAAATCAAATCAAACGGTTTATTTCAACTAAGCCAAATATAGGCACTTTTGAATTGTCAAGACATACAATAAAATATGTACTAAAAATAGTTATGGTTCTACAGTCCCCGTCACATGACATAAAAACTGTGAAAGTACCGTAGGTGCTCATTACAAAGCGTAGATCTCAATGGAGAAGAATGAGCAAGCAACTCCTTGGACACTCTTTTTCAATCGCCAAAATGAACCTTGAACAAAACTACGGTTTTCATAGTAGATTTAAATATTTTTTAATGCAATTTTCTAGCGAAATTGAATTCATTTTAACAATTTCCAAAGCATCTCCTTCGAATACCGTCAAATACTAAACGTCTAAACTATCACGTTATTGTTAGAGTCCCAATTGAAAAACAAAGTTCTTGTTAAAAATCCCTATATTAGAAGCGGAAAGATTTAGAGAAGAATAAGGGCCTATGCACATCACGTTTTTTAAACGCGCGTTTTTGTCCATCAGAGCAGTTTGTTGTCGTGATACAAAATGTCAAACGCGCGTTTGCATCGCTACAAACGCGCGTCGACGGCGCGTTTAAAAAACGTGGTGTGTATAGGCCCTAAGCTCCGAAACTACCTGCCTTTTCGATTTACCAGAAGTAATCTACAAGGTGGGGTGACCGAGTATTTAAATTAACTGAGTTTGAAGATAGAAAAACGCGCAGACGAAGTCGCGGGCGGAGTACTAAGTAGTTTATTTATATTTAGAACTTTTCTTTTCTATTCTATTTTTGGACAAGATGAAGTTCTCGTTTAGAATTAACGCAACTTTTCAGAGGAGAGACTTTCATGACTGAACATTGAAAGGATTTTCATAATACGATTACTAAACAATACAATTAGTTTTCCAAAGTTTGTCACAAAGTCGCAAAAGTACAAAAACTAGTTTGAAAGGAAAGTTTCAGTGCGTAAGTTGCGCTTAACTGAATTAAAAAAACTACGCTTCTATGGACTGCCCCGCCCAAGTATTCGAGTTACGGAAGGCTGCCCGCCGCCTGTAGTTTGCATCGCGTTTTCAGCGAGGACACACGTCTCTCCGCTAATCGATAATAACACACAGGAAAATATTGTTTTTCCTTCACAAAACTTTTGCATAAATTAAATTATTACACGTATGATCTAACATTCAATCAACGAACTTATTTGTGTTTCTATTCTGTGATGTGTTTTGAATTTTCGAATCGAAGGTGCATTCTGTACTACGTTGAATTAAAAAAAAAATTGGTAGCTATTAACTGTACTGCAAATTAAAAAAGTTTGCGAAAAAAGAGGACGGATTTAAAAAGCTCTACCAACATTAAAAAAATTAAAACGTCAGAAATTGACAAGATTTATTTCATTGCGAATAAAATTATTCACAATACTTTTTGTAAGAATTATAAATAAAAGTAGTAAATAAGTGTTTTAAAGGAATTAATAAAGTTAAGAACAGTGCAACAGGTGACCGAAACAAAGACACTCGACATGATTTTATACGATGTAAGTATTCACAACGATTTTCTTACTTACTCTCTTCTCGGAAAATTCTTTGGAATAATTTTAAGTATTGAATGAAAATGAACCTAACCGAATGAGAATATACGAGAATTGTTTTGCGCCTAAAAAGGGTGTATTAAATGCGACTCTATCCAATTTTTAAATTATTTTAATGCGAAAAGTAGGTCAGACAACGAACGATCAGGGGGCTCTCAAAAGGTCACTTAAGCAGTATTATAATATGAATTACCATTCGATCATTTTATATTTACCATGTATCCTATTGCTTGACCAATATAGTTTAAGTACCTACTTAATAAACATATAATTTTCGCATGCCTACTGCAGGTGAGATGTCTTTGTACCATCCATAAATTATAACAGCTTTGTAAAACCATCTCTAGCGAATAAATGATTCTATTCTATTCTATTCTTAAGTTTACGAATTTTATTGCAATTCATGTAATGCCAATAGATCCTCTTTTCTGTAGAGCTGATCTAAAATGGCTACTTCAGAAAGTTTGCCAATACCTAAAATTCGGCAATTAATAATTATTAGTCTATTGCTCAAATTATAGAATAGAATATTCCATGTTATGAATTTTGTATAGAATTTATTGTGAAAAATATCGTTACAAAAAAACATAGAAAATTCCATAATTACGAATGTTATCGTAATAAATGCTCAAAGAAAAAAATAGATAATTAATTATACAATTTTATTTAAATTGATATCAGCAACATTTCTTAAGTGGACATTTTAGATCCACAGCTGTTCTTTCGCAATTAATAATTTCACACGACCTTCGTCAGGTCATCGCGGTCCACCGCCCTAGTCTACATTAACTGCATATTAAGCATAAGTTAAATTAGTTTTTAGTGGAGCCACTGCGGTGACACAAACCTCATTATGAGTGGGTCATAATTTACGAGGGCCCAGTGCGGATTAGTAGATTTCGCACAAAGTGTTATGAAAATTCCTTAATTATGCGTACAGCTTTGGAGTGTAAATCCTTGACAGACTCTGTGTTTCCTGATAGTTCTAACCTTTTTTACCTTGGGTGGGGGGACTCACTTGATTGATCCTCTCACCCAGGGTAGGGCAGGAGGGTCTGTCAGACTTGTACTGTCTAAAATCCACAATGTTGTTCTGTGTTCTTGTGTTCTTCAATCACTCCTTTCAGGATTTGTCCCTCTAAGGGGGCCCGTCACTGTGCGATAGCTACAATCTTGAGATCTTTAAATCAAGAATGAATAGGTTACTTCTAGGCAAGCGTGGTTCACCAACAACGCAAAATCAGACGCGAGTCGAGCATATCGTAAATGAAAAAAATGCTAGTTTCCTGTTTAAGAGCAATATTAATAGCTTATAAAGTTCCCACTGCTGGGACACAGGTCTACTCGTTGCGACGAGAGCAGCCTGTAATCCACTACATGGAATTCAAGAGTAGGTGCTCGTGACGTTAGAAGCAAGTATACAGGGTGAATTTTTCAACTGGGCGTGGATGGCTACTTTCGAAACTATGAGGAATATCGAAAAACGTTGAAAGGAGTCTCGAGGCCGATTTTGACGAAAACTAAAACTGCATTATTAGATTTTAGAAAAATCAAAAATCCTGGTCAGGAATCGAACCCGCTGATTTTGGAAAAAAAATCACACCCTGTATTATTATACCGTTCGATAATGTTGCTAATAAGGATCAAATTCTGGGAAGTAATCATATACGGCAAACTTAAGGAAAACGTATAATTACAAAAAAACTGATTAATCTTCAAGGCAAAGACTGTATTTGAAACTTAAGTTACCGTTTCTTCTTTAAAATAATGCTATTTTTAGTTCAACTCAATAATGTCGTATTGCTAAGTACAGTGGCATTGTTGAAACGTCAAATCCAGTGAGACATTGAAAACAATGATATTTTATATTTCGAATAAATTATGGCTCATTAGATGTAAAGTAACATGAAAAAATAGCAATTTCATAAAAATCAGCCATTTCCTTAAGTTTGCTGTATATGATTCTGTTATTATATTTGAAATAGGTATATTAAAAATTAGGAGTAGAACTGTCTAGCGAGTGTAAAGAAACAATTTAAAAAGTGCGCGTTCCCGTCAATACATGTTTAAAACTATAAATATTCTTTTTACTATAAAGATCCCTCACAGTACACAAATGCACAACAACGCCCACAGATTCCGGGAACTGAATATTTGAGAGATTGTGAAATATTCTGATTTCCTAGAAATGGGAATGGGGTGTTGGGAAACTGTTAATGATTTTCGTGGAAGTTGTTAGATAAAATTAATCTCAAAAGCATTATGTTCAGCTTCATCAGAAGCCAGGAAGATACTGCTTAGGTACCTACCTAGGTAGTGGTAGTACCCAAAGTTGGGTATTTAGAAGTTGAACAAAATAATTCGAGAGCAAGTATGCATTTTGGCATTTCATACATAATGTATGATTCCTTGCTGGATAGTACATTAACGATAGGATGACGGTGAAGAGAATAAAAGATGGTTAGGAACTGAACACTGATGTATTATAATAGGGTATTTTACTGCATACATAAATTGATAATTTATTTAGTCCGTCAGTAATAATATTGAAAAATAATGGACACGTATTTTTTATTTTTTCAAATCAATGAATATTGACAAAGATAAAACGCTTACAAATTCGGCTTGTGACGTCATTGCGCTTGTAAAATTGTACCGACCGAGTTACGTTTTGTGATTTTTAGAAGCGTTGTATCTTCGTCAATTTTGGTTTACGTGACAAAAGAAAAAATACGGGTCTAATATTTTTTAATAATCTATATTTCGGACTTACATTTTTTTTTAGTAAAATACCGTATTGTACCAATTTGTCGTCCGGGACAACTGTGAGTGCACGCGGCGATGACCAAACGCGAACTAAGGGATATTGCGCACGCGGTACAAAACTGCTTGATTAACGTATAAAAAGATACAATATGAATTATTATATGGTTGGACCGTACACCTTAAAGTATTTATTTTTAGACATTACTGAATCGAATTTAAGTAATGCAAGTTTTAAGTTTTTTTTTTTAAATATCAGAGATTTGTTTTTCGATAAATAACATTATAGCTAAATTAGACTGATTTTTGAATTTTCCTTAATATCTATTTTTAAATGAGCCATCATTTTAAAATGTCACTTACGGGATATCTTCCGTGATTATTATTTGTTTTGAGTTCCCGATATTTCGACACTTATTGCTTATTTTGAGTCATCCCGCGATCATGGCTCTTGCAACAGCGTCGAAATATCGGGAACTCAAAACAAATAATAATCACGGAAGATATCCCGTAAGTGACATTTTAAAATGTGAGATAAACCGTGATAGTCTAAAACAGTGTTTAAGCCATCATGGTAAATTGCTTCATTTCACAAGACGACAAACTAATTTGAGAATTACAAGCGAAAATATCACCTAACTCCCAAATCTTCAGATAATACGGAATTGGCAATAATGTACATAGATTACGAAACAATTCACAGCTGAGACTTCATTACATAATGTCTTCGGATATATATTAAATCTTCATTTTAGTACATATTTAGTACACAGCTGTGTTCTTCAACCCGTTGATTACGTGTAATACGACAATTTTGTTTTTAAGATTGAGTTCAACGTTTGTGAGTTTCAAGGTGATTTTTTTGGGGTTCGTAAGAAAAACACTGTGTAAACCCATAGAGGTCCAAAGTCGAGACCCCGGAACGTAATGGTTACTGAAAAAATCTGTGGATTTTAGTCAGTACGAGTCAGACAGTACCTTCTGTCCCGCCCTGGATGGGAGGACTCATTGGATAATTTTTACGCAAGTTTAAAATGAAAGCAGAAGAATGTGCTACGGCGTAGCGCGTCGTAGCACATTTCGCCCCGGTATAAGGAATCTATAGAGCCAAGTGGATACTCGAGTACAACAACGTGAATCCTTGTGCTCGAGAATCCACTTGGCTCTACTAATTTTTGTATAATCAGTGATCTGAATTAATTGAAATCACATGAGTACCCTTTAACAAATCTATATCTACTAGAATTTAAAATTGCTGTTTTATAGTCTCACTATAACTCGAGAACGGCTGGACAAATTTGGCTAATTTTGGTTATAATTATTTTTGGAAGTCCACGGAATCTTTAAAAGGAAAAAAAAAATGACTCTAAGGCGGTCCAAAGTTTGCCGGGTATGCTAGTTTATAAATAAAAATACTTGTGTACCTGTTTGTGTAATTTATCTTTTTTATTGGCAGAACAAGGTTTGTAAGATTTTTTTCCGGTACAACACTTTTTTCATTAATAAATTGGACTCACTCGAAACCGGGGCTCGCTAGTGTAACATAATTGTAAGTAGGCGAACATTTACTTTTGATTTAATAGTAATGTAGGTTATGTAAAGATTACATTGCTCTTTACAAAAAAAATTTACTTTTATTCCATTCATTTTATTTCTATCTTTCTTAACCTTTAATGAAGACATATAGATATGCTAATGTGCTAAACAAAGATAATAAACCAAAGTGCGAAATCTAATTCATCAAAAAAGTTAAAACGCGGAATCTGTTTACCAGAACAAAAAAGAAATGTTTTTTTATTATATCATGCCGCTTAAGTCTCGCTGTGAAATTGCCGCGAATGGCTAAGTAATATAAATAACTGTGACGCTTATATTTCTCGACAATTGCGTTTTTCTCGAATGCTGGGTGAGGTCGAAGATTTGTGGCCATTTTATGTTAAGAAAGTCAAAAGTGTTAAGCGGGGCGGGAGGTAACAATGCTTAATTATATTCTGGGTTTAGGAAAAACTGAATAAGTTTCTTAATGTGTGCTGAAGTTAGACAAATATGTTTGACACCCTTAAATGGAGCCCCTAATAGGGCCAAAGCCTGCCGAGGTCATAGGACTAACGAATTATTGTGACGAAAAGGGCTATTGAAGGAAAACGTGGATTTTACTCGGTACAAGGCTGACAATCCCTCCTGCCCTGCCCTGGGTTCGAGGACTCATTTAATAACACGATAAAAAAAAAATGGATTTTTAGCTGTCACTTTTTGTTGGTTCCACGACGTTTCCTCGCGAGGCGGTGCCACCTCTCATGTGTCCTATGACAGGAAGTAACCACTGCAGTGCTCTTAGGTGGTCTAGTTAGAAATTCTACACTTTCCGGTCTTATCCCTAATAGATATAGAATAAATTAAAATAATAGAATCAGGTGTTGCGTTGCGGAAAACCATTTAAATGTTATGGGGAACATTTAGTCGGAAAGTTTGTAAATAACAATGAACCACAAATAAATTGTGATAAAGACAGGCTAATAATGAAATAAATCACTTTTAAAGTCTGTCTAGAGAATTGAATATTAAATATTAGGTTTTTTTGGATTAGAACTAAATAGCTTCTAATAGTCCAAATTAAGAGTAGGTAACGTTTGTAACGTGCGTATGAATGAATGGTTACACAAGACGTCACGCTCCCTACTGATGCAAACATCCCATTGTCCAAAACAATCACCCCCATAAAAATATATAATATTCATATAAAAAATAAAAAAGATATCTGATCTTAAGAACAAATCCCGCACAGATTGTCCAACACATTAAGATAAGGAGCGGGCATTAAAAGTAATTGTAAGATTCTTTATCTCTCCGAAATCGTAGAAATTAACTGAATTAGTCACTTCTGCAGTTGAAATGATTGCCATTTGCCAATCATAACTTCTACTGGTAACGAAAACGAAGGACGAAGATGAAGAAGGGAATTTGAACTCTGTGACTTGAGTAAAGGGTGTAGTTTTGATTGGTTTTGTGAGATAAGGTGTGAGGCGGCTTCAGGGTTGGCCGGCGCGCGCAGCATCTAGTGCGCTAGGGATGGGACATGTTCGTCGATAATTGATACAATTGTCTGTGTGGGTATATACAGGCAGCTTTTTCATACTGATACAATGACAATTTATTTTCTTTATCTATGCCTTTTTATTGGGTCTATAGGAAGTTTGAGAAGGGAGAGTGTTTTGGAAGAAACAAACTTATTATTATTATGTATTTCAGTTCAAAGTGTTGGCATGTATATTATCAAGGAAATTAAAGTTACTTGTGAATATCTGCTGAACTGGGCACATTTAATTATAATCGTAGTCAATTTTATACCTACAAATATTGTTTATTTTCTTGTTTAGATTTCAAGTTCTTTTTTTATTTACCTTTAATATTTTGAGTATTTGTGGATACTAATAAGTGGTAATTTCTTATTAAAATCATTATAGAATAGCGAGTAATTGTTGCATTTCTTAACAAATGAAGATGGACCGCTTACGTCGTCTTATATTTCAACAAACAAAATCTCGATTCTCCCGGGTCCAGCCGCATCCCATCCCTAGCTCACCCAGTCGTCTCCCCAGCCGTGATGGGCGCATACAGCCAGCCGCGCTGCGGCTAAAATATTAAAAAAAAAACTACCATAAACACAAAACAAGCGTTTTAAAGACTTTAGTAACATAGAATGAGTGATAGTGTGTTTCAAAATGGGCGTGGATAGTCTGCCGCAGAGGCCGAATGTAAGTATACCTTTGCCTCATGAATTTCGGACGGGCGTCCGACCGAATGCGGTTTTTATGACTTATTTCGTGTTTGGAATCTCCAGGGGTATGAAATTTTAAAAACATTTTTTAGTCTGTGGTTTTATGGATGGCATATTGTTTTTTTTTTAATTTCGTTGGGTCGAAGTTGTTATATTAGTTTTTTTATTTGTATATGTCATTCATTCAAAATAATTTGTCAATCTGATTACAAAACACGATGATTATTTTTAAATTTTTTACTCCAAATGTAAAAACTCAGGAACTAACTACCTACTAAATTAATTTGAAATATCCCAAAAGATATATTTTCTTATTGTTTCTCATATTGCTTATTCCTACTCGGTAATGGTGGCCTAGCGTTACCTGCAACGCGCAATCATGTCTGACTCTAGATTTACACTAAGAACCAGTTGTTTGTTCACTACTTATGTAAACTATTCGTTAAAATACTGTATATTACATTTTTTTAACGATTGATTAAAATTGTATAGATACGTAAAGTTTTAATTGGTCCTAAGATGGGTTAATGATACTTTTTTTTTTTTTAATTTAAATCATTTGTAACTTGGTCGGTGCTGTTTGGACAGTCCCCGCCACTCCAACCAAGCCTTCGCATTATCATTTTAATGTAAAATAAGGATATCACCGTATCTAGATAACAAAAAAAATCGTTACTACGTTAAAAAGACGTAATTATGAAAAGAAACCTAAATTTCTTTGCCCATCCCTCTGTGTGTTTAGTACGCTTTGAGAGGTTAAATTAAATTTTAATTAAGAGCACCTAATACCTGGAAAAGGGGAACCTCTTTGTCCTTATTCCAAGTACTGGGCTGGTCAAAAACAATTGTACATAAGGCTATATATTAAACTATATGTATAAAACCAGTATAAGCTGACCATTGAATGTGGGAAAAGATCATGGAAAATGAGGCCATGATAAAATGGATTTGTACAGCCCAAAAGTTGAGCACTCCGCTTCTCATGCAAGAGGTTGCGAGTTCAAACCCAGGCCAAGTACCAATGTGTCTTTATCAATTTATTTTGTTCTTTCTGAGTTTATGTTGGACTGATATCGGTGACAGAAAGCAACGTGAGGAAGCCTGGTGTTATATAATAAAAATACCAAGTCCAAAGTCATGTCAGGGGTCTGTGTTGTTCTTATTGGCACCTCAAGTATCTCTGGTCACATGCTCACACGAATAAGAAAGAAAGAAAACAAGCAATAAAAATATTTTTTCATAGTGGTAAATTATCAAATGAGTCCTCCTTCCCAGGGGAATTAAAATTTATTTACGTATATTTATTAGGTATACCCAGCGATTCTGCAACCATTCACCGACAACCGGTTCATAATTGGACGTTTCGTCGATAGGACGATTCATTATTTAAAGCCGTTTCACCGATAGACTCTTTCACCTTTGGACTTTTCGCCGACAGGACGATTCATTTATAGCCGCTTCACCGATACACATTTTCACCAATGAACTTTTCACCGAAAGGACGATTCGTTTTTGTCTATTTCATCGACGGATACTTTCAACCATGGACTTTTCGCAGACAGGACGATTCATTTCCGTCCGTTTCATCTATTGACCCTTTCAACGACGGACTTTTTGCCCACATGATGGTTAACCTTTTCACCGCCACGCCATATCGGTATTCCTATGCCCTGTACGCCAAGCCTTTTTTAACCATAAATTATTTTACTCTTTATCATCAAATATTTAAATGAGGAATATGCATTTTTGTTTACTGTATGCAACTAAATAATGTTTAGACATTCAGCTTTCAAGGTGTATCAATAAAATACATAAAAGTAATGATTTAATAGGTTTATTTTGTATTTTTCTGCGACCTGTTTTTTGTCGAGTATAGCCGTCGTTGGCGCACAGGGCACGCTTGCTCATGTCGGCTATAGCCGACATTGGCGTTCAAAAGGTTAACCTTATGACTGACAGCAGTGCATTCAAAGCATTAATAAGAAAACAAAATAATTAAAAAAAAACTTGTATGTTAGTGTAAGCCTATAACAATTATGGGGCCCCCCTATAGAGGGCCATTAGCCTTGCCGGGGTTGCGGGACATACGTGCACCGCGACTCCGGTTTTTGTATACCGGAGTCGCGGTGCACGGCTCCTGAAGGACATCGGGGATTTCAGTCAGTCAAGTCTGACAGTAAGGGGGTGGGAGGACTCATTTGATGATTTTACCACGTAAAGAAAAGCCTATAGCAAGTATACTCTTTTTAATGAAAGTATTAGTGATCATGTCAGTTTATTAAATTATATTTTGTTACAAGAAGAATTCTCCCCATCTGTCCTCCCACGCAATCCATAAATGTCAGTAGATACTAGATTATTTTGGTATTTAAAGGTCTCGATATCTATATACTGATATTTTAATCTTCCTCCCTGTGACAGATCCCAACATTCATCTAATGTTTTAGGCACGGGTCCCACTGGTAACGATTAGCGAGAAGCGAGTTGAGCTAGAAATAGCGAGTAACGTCAGCTTGGTTAGTCGCAGTGTAATTTAGGAGTTGGGTTTCCCTCAACACCACAACACGCGGGTTTCCATCTTTATACTGTCTATCATAGATTCCTTTTTAAGTTGCTTGCACTAGGAATCGTCCTATGTTATACTTGTCTTGTCTAATCTTGATCTAATGGCTATACTCAATAATTCGTGTGGAACAGCAGTCATCGGTCCCTCTACAGTCATGCTAAACATCTGCCTAGTCTTGTCCAAACTATATGTTGGGATGAGCTAAAAGTTTAGCAGGATACAGCCGAATCCTAGGACCGAAACCGATTTATTTTTCTACGGAGCGATTGCCTACCTGTTCTCTACAATAAAATTTTGAGTAACGCGATGGCAACACTAGCTGTCAAAAAATTGCTTGGTAGTTGCAAAAAAATTGAATGTTTCTAGAGCGAGAAGATAATTTCTATTGTTGCGTTAGTGGAACTTGGACCTTATAACCATGTATTTGGCTATTGTTTGATTATCAAATATCTGTCAAAAATCCGAATCGCTAATCGCCTTCTGCTGTCGGTGGAGCTGAAGCCTCACCAATGCGTTCCAATGTTTTCTGCTAAAGATAGATCTGCGTAGGCGGTTTCGAACCTCCGTGGGGATCAATGTCAGCTTGATTGACCATTCTAGCTGCTGGAGCACGATTTATTGATGGTTTTGTGGATCTGGAGCTTAGAGAATGTTGCGAACAAGTCCTTTTATGTAAGGTAAAATAGTTAAATTGAAATTAGTTTCCCTATTCGAATTTAGCATACTTAACATAGAGAATGCTTTCAGTAAGAAAGTATGTTTGCTACCCTTTTTGTGGTTATAATAAGCTGTACATCGCTTGAGATACAATAAAAACAACACACATAAATGAATTCAGAACCTTTTCTTTTTTGAATTCATAAAAATATAAACCCACCTTTTTGCTTCGCCGAACGTACTCGGGAAAAAGAAAAAAAAAACAATTAGGTAGGAATTAATATATACGACATAAAAGTTATTGAGGTGAATAACATATGTCATATAGTACCTTTAGGTCGTTAGTCCAACACTCATAGACTATTACAAAAACCAGACGTTTCTAGGCTATACCTATCTATCATACGTAAGTAGCGTGATCAATCGACACTAATCCCTTCAAAATTGGGGCTTGTCGGATTACCGAGGATGGTAGGGCTTAGCAGACTTATTAATGATTTATTTTTAGCGTTACGATGCTGAAAATATGCTTCTAGGCCTCTTTTGTTGCTCATTGGCCAGATTATACTATGTTTATGGGTTTTTATGTCGAGATTCATATATAAGAGTGCGATTTTTATATTCTTCAGAATGTCACTTCCCTCTCTTTTGTGGTTCGCATTTCGTTTGAAAAGATCTAAAAAATTATAGAGGTGGTGTACATTTTATACGCCACACCACATTTGTCAACACTGTACGCGTTGAAAGCTGCGCCATAATATGTGACGTCATCAGCACTGTCAGCATTATCTTCCACAGCATTCTTTCTTTCGATATTCTGATGTTGATACAATTTTAAAACGCGTACGTTGTGGATTAATCTATGAAATTTCATTCGAGAAATTCGCACTGTCTACTCGTCTGCTTGTATAATAACAAAATTCTATGAGACTCTCGGGTTTGAACGCATTATTTGTCACTAGTACCTACAACGGTAATACAAGTCATCGACCTTTTGCAAGGACATTGAGTTACCTTCACCTTTAGCAATTTAATCCACAACCACAATAGAACGACAACATTATTAAACCGAGCGTCTCACGAATCCTAGCATGCATTAATTAATATAGATATCAATAACATTTACAACGTCCCTGAATTCGGAATAAATGCCAGAGAACACAGGGTTAAATGAATTTGTACCTAGAACTACTGACTTTACCGGCTGGAACTCGAAAATTAGCCCGCAGGAACATAACATCGGGATAAAAATTATCCTATGTCTTAAAACAGGTTTCAAACTATCTGTCGTAAAGACGCCAGCTCATATAACTACCTCAATCTGTCAAAGGTTGGTGCTGGCCTCTGAACCTTCTTTCATCCAAATCCATTCATTCCCTGCCGAGATATGTATTTCCCGACAGCTATAACCTTGGGGTCTTCAAGTCAAGAGTGATAAGGTTACTTCTAGGCAAGCGTGCTTCACCGTCCACCACGTCTTCGCTTACCATCAGTGGAGATAGTGGTCCAACGCGGACCTATCTATAATAAAAAAAAGTAGTATTTGCACGAAAGAGTATCCAACATAAATTTATCCATCCTCACAAATTTTTGCTTTTATTCTAGTTTTAGATATTTATTTATATGTTCACGTTAAACAATGGTAATGTTTAGCAAACAGAATGTAGTTTCTTGTAGATAAATTTTAGGGTAAGACCAACGTTTTCCACAAAAAAAGAATGAATAGGTACGTACATCAAAGAGGCAATCTTCGGAAGTCCTCGAGAACAGATCTGTATTCTTAAAAAAAAAATACAAGGAGCTCTAAGACTCCCGAGAAAGAAAACGTTTCATTGGAGTGACTATCATAACAGCTTCAACTTTCTGACCTTGGTATTCAACAGTGCTTTTAAATGATGCTAATTGAAATAAATGTTTCAATTTGAATCGCTTACCATTTTCGATCCTTGACCGCGTATAAATGTAATCAGGGCATGCTGAGCTTTCAGTCCTGTTTCCATCTATGATCCTTGACATTTTCATGCTGCAGCGGTCTGAGGAAGAAGGAAAAACATTGAATTTTCTTGAGAAACTTCAGCAGATTTTCAGTCACAGTTTTCTTGTGCATTTTGATAAGGAAATGAGAGAAAAATATTCAGCTTGGGTTACCTGAAAATGTTGCGTTTCTATTAATGTGAGTGTTATGAATATGATTCTCACACAATATAAAGTTTCTGAGATGAAATCTGAGAGTGTTTTTGTAGTGTAGATGGTAATAGTTTTGTGAAAACATATGTTAGATCTTGTTATCTGAAGATAAGCTGTTTTGATACGATTCATGGGCTTAGTCATGAATATATCTTGCGAGTTTATAATGTATATTTCGAAGAAACTGAAGTAAGCTGGATTTGAAATGTTTTTTTAAGTATGTTGTGTTTCTATGCCGTTTTATGATTCAATAAATTGGTAAAATATACCTCCATGTTACAATACTAAATAGTTTTTACAAGATCTGTCAGTGTGCTCAATTTTGTTGAAATTGGTACATGTATTTTTTTTATTTTACGCCATATGGCGTTAAAACACAAAATATTTTCGCATTATAAAATGCATTTTAATCATAAACAGACAGACATCAAAAGAGGAGAAAAGAGATCTTTAATTATCTCTGGTTTCAGAATTAAATGGTCACAGGTAGAATAGGTAGGTACAGATAGCGCGCGAGTTGAATGCAGTCGGGGTCTGAGGTGAAGAGCGCCCCGCTACCCGCACGCCCCACCTCACGCGCCTGCAGTGTAGTACTGTGCCATCCTTGTCAACAGTACTACCGCATTCCTAAGCTCTGCATTCAACTCGCGCGCTTAGCGTAGGTTTTTGTAGACGGACAGACGGCAGGTGGAGCAAACATGTGCTAGAGTGGAGACCGCGAATGGGCAAACGTAGTGTAGGACGCCCTGCTGCAAGATGGGTCGATGATTTAAGGAAGGTGGCTGGCAGTGGATGGATGCGGGCTGCCCAGGACCGGGATGGTTCGCGCTTTTTGGGGGAGGCTTACTTTCAGCTGTGGACGGAAATAGGCTAATATAGGTAGATCTGTAGCTCACCTATACCATATTCCACAATGAAACAGTTGTCCTCGCACATATACTCGTGCACTACAATCAATTAAAATGCAAACATCCTTTTATTAAGGAATATTGTATTTCAGTTAAATCATTTTCACTCCACGCGGAATATTTCATCTGAAGCGTCGAAAATGTCAATTTTCAGGCTATGAATGATTGAAATAAATAATTTAGCGATCAGTTGATGTGCTCTGCGAGTGGAATCGGCTTTCTGTTGTCTGTTATCGTTGTTTCAGTTAATTGAACTGTGAATATTTTAATAAGTTGCGTATTATTATTAAGAGAGAGAGCAGTGGTGGCCCCGTGGCATCGGTCCTGACTTACGAGTTGTAGGTCGTGGGTTCGAACCCCGCCAGGAGCATTACTTTGTGTAATTTATTTCATCACCACTGCTCTCAAAACGGTGAAGGAAAACATTGAGAGGAAACCGGCATGTCCTAGAACCAAAAATTCGAAGATATGTGACATCTACCAATCCGCACTGGGCCCGCGTGGTGGATTATGGTCCACTCCCTCTCTCAGAGAGGAGGCCTGTGTCCCAGCAGCGGGAACATTATAGGCTGATGATGAAGATGTATTATCATTGTGTGGCGTTTGTAGTTTAAATATTAAAACTACTGCGGATCTTCGAAAAAATCTTTGAAATGATAAATATCCCGCCTTATGATAAAAAAAATATAAGACGTGATAAATATGCTGTTTTATGGTAAAAAAAATAATAATTGTTAAGATAAAAAAAAACCAAAAAACGGCATATTTATCTTCATCATCATGATGATGAAGATGAAGATAAATATGCCGTTTTTTGGTAAAACGATAAAAGACCTGATTAGTAAGACGTTTTATGGAAAATAAAATAATAGTCATGATAAATATTTTTTATGGTAAAAAAAATTAGAGTACGAGGTCCCGGTGTCGATTCTCAGGTTGAAAAAATATTATTGGGATTTTTATCACGAATTACTCTGTAAAAGCCATGGAATCTGGATTTCTACCCTATTGATGTCTAGCTAGTGCCTTATTATTATATGGCATTTAAATGTTACTGGCGAAATATGTACTCAGGTACACGTCTGCCTACATTGTTATGTTTATTTATGTATAAAGTTCGCACACTTGGCCCACTCCCTGTCAGAACGAGTGGGCTATCCATCACGCCTACCAGGTACGGTTTTTTGAACGTCATAAGTATTCGGTTTTTTTTCTTTTAGAACAATATTGTAAAAAGAAAGACCATTTTGATTTGCTTAATTCGAAAATCCTGCTGATTTAAATTTAATCAGAAAGCAAAATAAAAACCCGTCAAATAAATAATTATTAAAAAAACATCTTATTCGTAAATCCAAAATGGTGTCAGTTACGAACATATTCGTAGCACGTAGACCCGGCTACGAGCTACGCTTAGCGAACGTAGACGTACTACGCCGTAGCACTCGTAGCCGTCGTCGTAGCTATAGTGCTACGTAACTCTTTGAAACACCTTTCGTCTATTTATAGGCGTTTCAAAGTCTTTGGTCTCGTGTGTATAGTATTAATGTTAAGTTTGGAGTTGTCTGCACTAATATTATAAAGAGGAAATGTTTGTATTTTTTTTTGTGTATGTTTGTAATGAATAAACTCAAAAACGACTGGACCGATTTCAGTTTGCAGTTTTACAATACAGTTTCTTAGTAATTACTCAGAAATGGCTTCGCAATGGTGTTACATGGAGATATAATATACTGGCAAAATATGAGAATTGCGTGGGTAATAAATTACAGTTGCATTTAAAATAATTTTAGAACGTCAAACGCCTGCAAGGGTAGAGAGATTTCTCTAGCGGCAGATAAAATTATACGTACTCGTTAAATACTAATTTTTGTTTTTCAAAAAAAAAAAATACACTAACGCTACGAATTCTCCAATATCGTGGGTAACAAACATTTAAATTCAAATATACGAATAATCAGATCCGTAAAAACCATATATAGATATTTGTTGCATGCGGGAATCGAACGGACCGCAGCAGTCGATTGCTCAGCTACTCCGCCCACCGTGCCGTCGACCTTTCGTCATTGTAGTGCATGTATATAAATAACTATTTACAACATAAATGTACTGTATACTTCAAATATATATACAAATCTTCAAATAGATATAGGTATATACTTCAAAATATTATTTTTTTTATTTGATGAAACCGTATACATTTATACGTAGGCAGATAAAAAGAATATTATGTGGGTAGTCATATACCTGCCTACGCTAAACGTATCTCTGTGTTACGAGTATTATCAATTTCAGTATCTTGTATCTGAAAGGTTATTGGCATTGTGTCAATTAAAAAGCTTTTAACATTTTCAGTGAGCTTTATTTCACTGGTTTCAGTAATTGGTTAAGTGGTTTTGAATTTAATACTGGCTTAATATCACTTTAGAATATTATATTACTTTAGGTTTATCTTTAATATTTTAGATTCAATAGTATTAAGGGTCGTTTAGACGTTAGATTGATTTAAAGTTAATTGAGATTTTTTTTCTTTTAAACATTACTCCACACTAAGAATTTCTCCTGTGTCGTGGGTACCTTTGCAAACATAGATCACATGCACAAACACTGAAATGAAACACTGAAATCCGGAACAACTACTTGCAGATCATACAAATAGTTGTTTCGTACGGGGAACAAACCCATTGTCCTATTGCTACTACGATACGATACCACGCATCACCACTGTGTCCCATCCAGGATGAGTGCGCGCGCTTAGAGTAGTGTCGTCTCTATACGTAGTAGTAATAGCTCAATGATCAAACCTGCGATACGCTGCGCAGTAGTCGATCGCTCAACCACTGCGCCAATCGTGGCGTCATATTGGAAACACCAATATTTTGGTTTGCAATACCATCAAATGGTTCTTCCCTCTCTGGTTTTGAGTGGAAGGGACTGTCAGACTTAACTAAGAGTTAAATAAAAAATTTAAAAAACCCGACACAAAAACCAAGTTACCTTTAGAAAGTAAAAAAATAATAAAAGCAACTCAATTTTAAGGTACCTAAGTATGTATTAATAATTAAAAAACATACGTCGCGGTGACCACTCCAAATTATTTACTATTTTTTCCGGTCCTCCAACGCGACGTATTTTTTTTTCTCTGCTCTATGGTGCCACAGACAGACAGACACGTCAAACTTATAACATCCCTCTTTTTCCGTCGCGGGTTATAAAGATCCTTTCTGTCCCATCCCGTGAACTTGACAGGCATTTGGCCTCATCAGGCCGGTTCGGAATGCTGTGATGGTCATCACGCAACGACGATATATTGCTAGACTCCGCATGCACGATCTAAGGAACTGAAACTATTCTGTCAACTCGCTGAGGTACTACGTAAGCGAGGGGTACGGGGTACTGCGTTGTGATTGGCTAATTCAAGGTCTCTTCTGTCTCAAGGTATGTTTACGGCTCACAGGAGTGGTCGAAATAAGACGGATATAAGACTTTTTTGCTTAATGTGTTGACAGACATCGGTCGCCTGTTATTAGGAGTCTAGTTATAATATATCGTCGTTGTCATCACGTCATCGTCTCTTTCTCATAGACACCTTGTCTGTAATTATTATTTCTTCCAATTTATCTAACTGTCGAAGTATCATGTGAAACGTGCCTCAAAGCGTTGGAAACTTCATACATACTCATAAAACTCGAACGAATACCTCCCATGTTTGACATAATACATGACTAAAATGAATACGGCCAGACGGTGTACACTAAGGCTTAAATTCCTTTTTGCGGCGATGAGGAGCTTGAGGCAAAAGCGTGGCGTGAAGTTTTCCTTTTTTTTAAGGTGTTGCATAGCTTTTATCGCGGACTCTGAGCGCGGCGACCGAATCAAGAAATTCCGAAACGAATATAAGTCTAACACCCCGCTTCTTCTAACATCGTTTCAGTTCGCCAGACTTCGGCACGGTGTTTGATTTTCTTCACTTGATAGAAGTGGCTGACCAAAGCCTAAAAAAAAATTACATAAATTGATAAAAAAATGAAGCAATTAGCTTTACCGCGGCAGTCCCCGAGTGTCACACTAATTTTTTTAACGATAGGTTCGCACTTCAACACCATCTCGCCTGATGTTTATACGAGTAAGCGATGATATGGTCGACGGTGAATCACGTTTGCCTAGAAGTAACCTATTCACTCTTGACTTGAAGACTCTAAGACTATAGCTAGCAGAAATCAGACCGTGGCAGAGAAATTCACTTCTAAGGTGAGCGCACATTTGGATGTTTTTCTACACACACAAAAAATGGTATAAAAATGGTAGTGGGATACCTACATTAAGTGTCCCACATTTTGCGCACACTCAATCCTTGTGATGTTATATTTTACCCTGCTTTGCTGACCTTCGTCTCATCTATGACAGGTTTTTACCCGAACCTCGATGTGTCGTATTAACAGCCGCGTACCTTACGTGTGTATTAAGCCTTATACCGTCAGCCATCGCAGGGATTACCCGCGGCTTTCGAAGCCTTATTAAATTCACCCACCCGTCTTTTATTGCTCGTTACTTTATGTTGACGAGTATAACTTGATACTAAATTGTTTTTTGGCGCTCGTGGCTAAATAAATGTAGCCCTACAAGGCTGATCTTTCCGGTTAAAACGCGCTAGCCGAAGTTGGTCTGAAGATGGGAGATCATCTGTGATAGCGAGTTTCCTCCGTGTCTCGGAAAGCACGTAAAGCTGTTGGTACCGGCTGACATTTGTAGATCTTTGACAGTCGTTTCTGTTAGTCAGACGCTCTAAAGTCTGACAACCAGTCTTGCCATGGGGTAACGTATTACTCATTCGATGATCTTAATACAAACAAAGGGTTGTTAAAGTTTTATATTTGATCTCAATATCTTACTTTAGCAATCCTAAACTTAGTGCAAATAACTTCAAAAGGATAGGTAAGTACAGGTAAATACGAACTATTTCACAAAGGATCACGTTTTATTACAAAACTCTTACTATTTATGTTGTTAACTCTTTGATGTAAGTATCGGGTAACAAAGAAACTTTGCTCAGGAGTCAGGTATACGATCCGTTCTTAGGCTATTTAAAGCTCGTCAGGTTTTGTATTGTTATCCTAATATAATTCTGTTTAAATTTCAGTTGCTACCTAAGATAAGGAAGGGTTTAATTCAGGGGATATAACTTCATGGACACCCATTACTCGTATCTTTATTTGATTCATTATATTTTTGGTACTATTCAGGGGATATAACTTGATGGACTAAGACAAATTTCAATTCGAAATCTTTATTCGATGCTTTGATGATAAACCCAGGAAATTGAATACCTATCAGTTTTACAACATAATTTATGGTGTTTCAAGTCCAATTTTGTTGAATATGTCGTGATAAGACCACTTCTCAGCAGTTTGTTATGTTACCTGACTTAACACTGTGAGATTACATAATCTACAAGTATATTTGTACGCGCTCGTGTGTCCAGAGGACTGGGTCCACCTCACGACCCACCCGCCTCAGAAGACGCCCACGGCAACGGACGTCGCAGGACGATTTCCGGACACCCTAGGCTATGCCCGCCGGCATGTAGACTGTGAGTAATGGGCGACTCGCTGTCCGACCATGGACCATCTCCGCGTCGACGGCGCGTCGTGTCCTACGCGCATCTCCCATTTTACTGAGAGCTCTTTGCTCTCAGTAAAATGGGGTCCGCCTTAAGAGGCCAAGGGGCTTAAGGGGCCTGCCGGGGTTGCGGGACTGATGAGTAACTGTGCCCCGTGGAATTTAGACAAGCCTGTCAATCCCTCTCGTCCTGCCCTGGGTCCGATCTCATTTGAAGATTTTGCCACGTAAAAAAAAAAGCTTAATATTAACACAATTTGAGCACAAAACCTCCACTCAATATCTTTTTGCGTCTATTTCTGGCGTGTTCCTTCAGATTTGATGCCGCAGATGGATTGGACGGAGTTGACCCGCGCAACAAGTGCGCTACGTTCCGGTGATTGATCTGTTATACTAAGAACTTTCTTCTCGTAAAAATAAACGAGATTAAAAGCTTCAACCTTTGAGGGGGAACTGGTTCTGGGAATTTTCCGACTAATGTGTTATTAAGTGAAGCAACAGCATGAAAACTGTACCCTTGGTACGAGTTTTCAGTATTTGAGACGTAAAGTAAACTGGAACTTTGACAATTTCAAATTGACAATTTTCAAGGAAATAATTAGTTCCTTCTTCGCACACCAGAGGCACTGTTCCATTTTTTCATACAAGAAACGCTGTAAATACTGGAAAGTAAAATCGTGAAAAACTCGTACTACTGATTACTGATTTCTGTGTAATTTGTTGTTAATTGTAGTTGACACTATCTGAGGCCCTAGCACAACTTTTCAGGTTTTGTGACGAAAATTAAACGGGGAAATTTTCCTTACAATAAACGCTGGAAATAATTAAAATACACTGTAGATAAAATATGAAATTTTGTGATTTACATAAGATTTCATATTTTATCTGCAGCGTATTCTACAGCCCCTGATATTCCATTCATTATTATTTATAACAAAACGGAATGTGTCATGATTTTGATAACAAAATTAAGATTTTTTTAGAGGTAATTTTGGGATTTTTTTCTATCGAGAAAATTTTATGGAATCGTGTTTTCGCCAAACATAAGACCTAACATTAATCCTCAACTTTACCATATATTTATTTCAAATTTTATGCTGCAGTATTTTCGGCGTATCAGAGGATTCTGCTAAGCCATTTGAGGTAGTATGGCCTCTTAAACATCATCAGACGTTCAGAGATGATCTTAGACAGTAGCGTGACCACGTCCAGCCACTTTCTATGAGGTGTGTCGCCAAAAGTCTTTTTTTTTTATTGTTAGCTGTGTCAGGGCTCCATAGAGTGGTTATTTTGGCAGAATTTTAATTTAAAGTTGAAAAGTTTTCTACAACTGTTATTCCACAATACTCGATATATCTTAGACATTCACTATTAAATTAATATTTCAGAGCACATGTGACTTATTACTTTTCAAACTTCTAATATAATATTCGCTTCAGTTGCCTTTCTTTTTTATTTGTTATGACCTTGAATTCTCTACAACTTAGTAAAGGATTTTGGTACGGTTTCCACTATTATATTTGAAAGTAATTATTAAATGATCAGGGAGAACTTTTCATATTCTTGTCTAAATTATGGTAATTACTTAAATGGTCTCAGTTTTGTGGCTTCCTCTAATATCTTAGATTATTTTTATACATTTACTAGCTGTTGCCAGCGGTTTCACCCGCTACAACTCGAAAATTATCCCACGGGAACATAAAATTGGGATAAAAACTATCCTTTGTGTTAATCCAGGTTATAAACTATCTATATATATATGTGTACCAAATTTCATCCAAATCCATTCCGTAGTTTTCGCGTGAAAGAGTAACAAACATCCATCCACACATACAAACTAGGATTAGTAGGATTTAAATTTTGTTTGTTACTCACTTTGCCAGGAACATCACGATTTTTTTTTCTGTTACTTTGGGCCGTATCTGAGTGTTAGCAGACTATAACCAAATACATTTATTTTTCTAAAGTAAAAGAAGAAGTTTAAAATTAACAAAGAATCTACACAAGACGTACATACCAAGCAAATAGAAGTGAAGATAAAAAAATCATTAAAGCTATTTTTATCCACTTTTGAAAACCTTCAAACTCCTAATAAAACAGTATTTATTTTTATTTCCAAAGACAAAAGTAGACTTCGCTCTTGACAGTATAATAAGAGAAGTGTCACTCCCCTCTAAGGTTCTGACGTCACGGCTTACGTCACGGGCTCACGGCCTCACGTTGACCTGAAAAAGGGAGGGTACCGTTGAAATGCGTCTGTGCCTCCCAGAGGGCCCGGCCCTGGGAGTGCGTTGCGAGCTGGGAACCTTCGGATGACCTTTTAAATGTACACACATCAAAAAAGTTTGTGATCACAAGTATAAGCTGTTTTTTTTTTATAATTAAAATGTTTTATATTCTAAGGGCTGATTTTTAAATAGTCAGATAACTTTTATATGAGGAATAAAAAAGCTTATCTATAGAAAAAATTGTCAAATCGTTATTTTTATTCTTCAGATAAAAGTTATCTGACTATTTAAATAAAAAAGCCCTAAATCTATGTTTAAATAAAGAACCTAAAAAGAAGAAGGAATCATAATAATTATAATAACGTAACAAAAAAGATTTCGATTTTTAAAAACGTGATCGTAACTTTTTTTATTTTTTATTATGAAATGGCTTTTTAATAAAAAAATATCTAGAGGTTTAACACAATAGGTTTTGCTATCGAAGCCATTTTGTAGACGATTGACATTAATAGACAATGGGACCTACTTGAATGTAATTTCTTTGAACTGTAAGTGTAGGGAAGTACTTTCTATTGTTAAAGAATATAGTAGAATATTAATAGACAACTGGCGCAGAGGCTGCGCGATTGACTGGTAACCAGCGTGTCGCGGGATCGATCCTCGCACGGGACAAATATTTTTATGATCTGGATGTAGTTGTTACATGTCTGGGTTTATTGTGAGTTAAAATTTTTGTTAAAGCAGTCACAATTCAGGAGAAATTCTTCCATAAAAAGAGGAAAAGTTTTTCTTAAATATTCCGTTTTAAAACGTTACTTATTTTTATATGGCCAATTAGAAAATGTAATATCGGTTTAACAATAGCTAGTGAAACCTATATACTTCATTGTATTAGTAAGGATTCTCTGAAACACGATACAATAGTCGTAGAGTAATAGTTGCGAGGTCTAGGTCACATACCCACGTCTGCGTCGTACTTACTTCATAGTTTTTTTAACCGACTTGAAAAAAGATAAGATTCTCAAGTGTGGCTTCTTATTTCATTAGTTTTTTACCAGTAACTTACTTACTTTTTTGAGCATGTTTTTGAAGTCGGTTATACATTAAAAAAATGTTATTGAGAGCTTCATTGTCTCACTCGGGTCGCGGATCCTAAAAGGGCGCACCATGGCCCAGAAACGCAAAGGTCAACCGACCAGACGTGGTGGATTTTTAGTCATTAATAGACTGACAGTCCCTTCAAGTCCGCTCAGGGTGGAGGGGCTCATTTTATGATTTTACCAAGTTAATAAAGGCAAAATGCCTTCCTCCAACCTTTCCTGCAACCTGTTAACATTGTCGGCTAATCCTATGCAAATAACTGCAGCTCATTCAGCTCCTCTTAAGAAAAAAAGAATAAAAATCGGTCCAGTCGTTTACGAGCCACACAGACAGATAGACACATCGAACTTATAATACCCTTTTTATTTTATTTTTTCACATTGTAAAATCATCCTCCCGACAGGCATGACGGGAGGGAGTGTCAGACTTGTACTGACTAAAATCCACGATGATCCTTCAATAACCTCTTATGTACCAGGGCCGCGGTTACCCGGTGAGACTCCCGCGACCCCGGTTATAACACTCCACACGTCGCGGATTGATAAAATATAAAGAAAACATATTTAAAGTGAATATAAAAAGATGAAGAATATGATAATGATATTATATTTATTGTGTTTGATATTCAACGTTATATACAGATCAAACATTTAAACATCGTTAATCTAGACGAGTAATCTGCTTCAAAGGAGGCTCACAAACCTCGTTCTAAAAATAACCGTTTATTTTAGCTTTCTTCAGGAAAAAACGTTCATGAAAATACAGTTTTCATCTCCTGAATCGATTTTATGCGGCGAGGCGTCAAGTGCCTCGGTTGGCATTTAACTGGCATGCCAGCGTTCTCAAGACCACTCGATAGTGTTGCCAAACGTCGTCGAGAATTCTCTAGACGTTCTCGGGTTTTTTATTCGTGGCCTATGTTGCATTACACGAGGCGGGAGTTCCTAGTCTATCCAAAAATATTTCACACTAGTTTATAAAACTTGTGTCATGTTTAGTGAGAAAGAAGTTTTTATTATGGTCTTTTCATTCTTGTCTGCTGGCCTTCTATGAATAATTGCTTAACGACCAATCCTGGCTTCGCACAGGTGAAATTGAAATAAAATATTGATAAGCCACTCAGGAATAATGTAAATATTTGCTTTTGAAAGAATTTTCAAACTATAAAGTTAATTGATAATTATATTTTCAATAACGTTCACACAAACAACGTGACAGATACATACCAACGGTTCATATAATTTGTTCAGACATAATGTCTAATTTCTTTCTTAATCGAAAATCATTATATCTGGCGGTTCAAACATACCTATAATTTAACGATTAAACTGTTTTCTTTGATGATTTTGGCTTATTCTCTGGACTTTGATTGTTTGACTTCACGATCTCTAGTGTTATTAGGAAAGCTTAAGATCCAAGAGCGAGCCAAGCGAGCTCGAGACTTGGGGCACCCCGACAGGGACAGGTGAGGTTCGAGAAATACATATTATTCGTACATATGGCTCCAAGATACATTCTCAGAAGCCAGCATCAATATCTAATTTCTAAGAACATTTCTTGAAACTAATATATATTATGTATCATGTATAATAGAATACAAATAATTAACTAAACAAAGCGCATCAAATAACTCGAGTCCTCCATTATCTAATATTACGAATTTATCCCTGATTATTGTAAATTTACTTATTACCTAAAATTACTTTGTAAATTTAATTATTTTTTGGTTCTATTTCATTCCAAGAATAGAAGAAATACCAACAAGACTCTTTTATCATCTTTAATCGAGCTTAAACAACATAATATTCCCCCGATAGTATCCCGAATTTATTCCTAAAATTGGGGTACTACTACCTAAACGTGATCCGTAACTTCGGCCGACGTTTCGAGCATTGCTTATTTTTTATCACTGGATATAAAATTAATTAGTGATACGGAATAAAATTGTTGACAACATTATTGGAAAGTTGTCCCGACTCCCAATATGTTTTTAGAACTTATACATTCAGAAGCGAGTTTCCTAGCGAGTTTCCTCCAAACCTCGGAAAGCACGAAAAGCCGTTGGTCCCGGCTGTCATTTGTATATCTTTAACAGTTGTTACTGTTAATCAGAGGCTCTAAAGTCTGACTACCAGTTTTACCATGGGTATCGTATCATCCAGTTACTGGGTTGTGGAGGTCCGACTGGCAGTCGCTCTATGTAAAATACTGATATTCAACTGCATCTGGTTTGACTGGAAGCCGATCTCAATTACATAGTTTGGAAAAGGCTAGGCAAATGATGACATTCAGAACTTATGACTAGTAAGGTTCATTGAAAGGTTTTGAATTACTTTCGTACATGCCCGTATTTTCGTTTACGGACTAAGAGAGTATACCCCCTGATAAAACTATTTTCCCGTCGTCACAAGTAGTTATATGTGTATTACTTAAACTATACCATTTACTCCCTCCGGCATTTGGGAGGAAATCCGGCAATTCACTTATGTACTTCAGCGCTTATATTTACATGTAAACATTTGGTAATCGAGATTGCGATGTTTTGTGTATGTCGTATCTTTATAGAGGATCGTAATAGTATGAGTATCTTCATGGCGTTGTGTAGTAATCTTTGTTATGTATTATTTTTGTGACATACTTATGTATATAGACTATGTAATAAAAGTAAAAGTTCCTTTAGTTACTAATAGATTTGTAAAGGGGATGTAAAAAGTTTCTGATCGGTTAGCGTAGTGGGTAAGCCTGCACCATGCACTGCTGCTCTGCGTGTCGCGCATTCGATTCCCGCAGAGAACAAGTATTTTAACGACCTACAAATAGTTGTGTCCTGACTAATACCAGGGTGCTTGCCTACCGGGGTCGCGGGACTGTCTTATTAAGTAACCGTGACCTGGAACGTAAGGGACTATTGAAGGAAACCGTGGATTTTAGTCAGTACAACTCTGGTAGTCTCTCTCGTCCCACCCTGGATGGAAGAGCTCATTTTAAAAACACCCACGATACAGGAGAATGGGTAGATTATTATCAAGATATTTTTAATCATAATAATTAGACATTAGCCGTTTTTGAAGTATTAAACCTTTTGACATATTGTAGCATGTGGTAAGAAACAGTAACTTGAGTTAAAATCCAATTTAAGTTTTTAGACTGATATGGTCACTATAACTATTATTTAGTTTTAAAACGGGATATTTACCACAACCACTGGATTGAGTTACATAATCCTCAGGTCATCTCAACGGAACGCCACTACATACCTAGATTGGTTCGAGAAGCGATAGAAATCACAAAATATAAAAATTTCAACCGTGAGGATGGGTTTCAACTGTCGAGGGCAAAAGCACGGTAACTAGTTCGCGAGCGGATACAGTGAGTATTGTGTGTCGGGAACAAAATCGTGTAGTGAGTGAGACGAGTGGCAATAACATTGGTGTCGAACACAAAAAACGAACGAGAAGGAGGGTAGACCGATTTGTCTGCTCATAAACATCCACCCGCAATAACTTCAGTTCATCCGTGATCATGGCACTTGCAACAGTGCCGAAATATCGGAAACTCAAAACAAATAATAAACATGGTAAATATCCCGTTTTAAAACTAAATAATAAAATCCAATTTATTCTCAGAAATGGTTCTACTAAAAACCGATAATTTTTCAACCAGTACCCGGAAAAGGTTACTTTATAAGGTGTAACTTTAATCCCAGAAACCTTATATTTATGGGAGATGGTCGAGTTCGATTTAAAAAGTTATATTAACGCCGCGGCGTCTCAGATTCACACAAATCAAACAGTTTTATTTTTCTAGAGTGTAATTAAGTATGATATAAGACTCCAGTTCTAGTTTCAGCGTTATTTACTGCAGTTAGTTTTGTACCCTGGAATCTCTTATTTAATTGTAGATAGTTTTTTACTTATTTATTAGTTTAGATGTCGGAAAAAATCAATTGTGCAGTGTTCTGTCTAGGATTTTGCACGAGTGTTGTGTATTGTCTAGGGCTCATACAGATGAGCATCAGTTGTTGACGACAGATACCACTGGAGCCGTTGAAGGTACCTTTTGTATGTATACAGCCTTCAAAAGTTTTTGACCTTTAATTCCAAACTGCTCTTTTTTCTGCAAAAAATTATCATCGAATGATCGTTTTACCTCACTATTTTTACACTACTACAACTCCTGAAAGTCAGAATCAAGATTGGCAACCACCAGAAAACGCCAAGTTCAGAAAATAATAGTTGGCGGAACGGACTGTCAAACTGTCACTGACTAAAAAACTATTAGTATAATCTTTTTTCCTTCAAATATCCTTTGCGTTCCAGGCCGTGGTGCCGTATTAAGACCCTGCGCTCTGGTCTGCCTGCCCTGAGGTGCCTCCCAATTTTCGCACAGGTCCTTGAGACGTGACGTCGACTCTGGCCTGGCCAGTGATCAGACGGCATACTACCTAATCCTCGCCGTACCGTCCTGCGATAAGCATTTCCAACATCATACTACTCTACATCAAATAAAAAACAGATTCTAACATTAAAGTTCCTCTAAAATAAAAGCAGACACATCGCGTACGGTATCATTATCTTCCTTCCCGTATTCCATTTTACTTGGGGTCGGCGCAACACGTTTTTTTGGTATACTCCCAACGGCCACCACTAAAACCGGCCCCAGTGGTGGCCGTTAGAACAATTACTTATTTTTTGTCCCAACGGCCACCAGTGGCGGACGTTGGGCCATTCCAAATAATATTTGTCTCAACGGCCACCACTAAATTGCCACCACTGGGGGCCGTTAGGATTAATATTATTTATTGTGTCAACTGCCCCTGTCATTGGAGGCAGTTACAGTTTGACCAATCGAGCTCGAATTGTTGGTGGACCGAGTTATAAATCAGAATGCCAAAACAAATATATTAAAATCTCTTTTATCATAATAGCTTGCATGCAATAAAACTGTTCCACCGTTTCTTTGAATATAATTTAAAAATATATTTCCCGAAGAGATACTTGCAATTTTAGAAGAAACTTAAAATAATGGAACTACTGATTATTTTTATTATCACTAGTTCCATTTTAAAGGAATCTGGAAATAATGGAACTAATGTTGAATTTGCCTTTTTCGTTGACTAACCAGCAAGAGTACTAGGCTAGCATAAGTTCAAAGTGGTTTTTATTTAAATATTTCTTGGCAGGAATAGTGTACCTGAAATTGTCTTGTATTGACTCAGAAAAATTTAAATAAATACCACTTTGAACTTATGCTAGCCTAGTACTTTGTGACCATGTAATCTAAATATAGCAAATGCTATAGTTAGATTACATTGACAAAACACTGAAAATAAAATAAATATTATTTGGTTCCAACGTCCGCCACTGGCGGTCGTTGGGACAAAAAATAAGTAATTGTTCTAACGGCCACCACTGGGGCCGGTTTTAGTGGTGGCCGTTGGGAGTATACCGTTTTTTTCCTCCATTCTCCCCTATCAGACGTCACCGTATCATTTACTCCTTTTTCATTCATATCATCTCTTACACAATCCATCCATCTTTTCTTTGGCCTTTTCCTTCCTCTCCGTCCATCAACATTCATACTCATCACTCTCTTAGTCACATGAGTCTCATCACTCCTCATCACATGTCCATACCAAGACAGACGACTTCGCGTACGGTAAAGCCTTAAAAAAAGATATATAAAGAAATAAATTGTTTTTTTCAGTGCAGCTAAATGCCGCAATCAAACCTCGTAAGGTCTTTATAATGTACTTAACCTACTTCTGAGGTGACGGCAATGGTAGCCTCTAGCTATTTGGTGTTCTACTGCAATACTCGCTCTATTTTAGAATGTCTTAAAACGAAGCTTATGAACACTGATACAGCGTCGACTTTGACGTCGAGTAGACACAGCGTAGATGCTTCATTGATCTCCGATGCAAACGAAGACTCGCTGTATGTCTGTGGTGTATAGGTCCTGTGTTTGTATCGTGTGTTGTGGATTTCGCTTTATATGTGCCGTCACTCAGACAGGCAGGCTACGCTCTGAACAGTGTAAGTTCCATAAGAAATATATTTTTTTCTGGGCAACATGTATCAAAGCTTGAAAAAACAAAATTTTGGATATTTTATGTGGTGAATTTAAGGCTTGTAGCCAGGACTTCGTTGGTGAGAGCGCCGCATGTACAGAATCCGAAGGTCGAGGTATCAAATTATGCTCGCGGTCGAATTTTTTTTTCCACAGATACTTAACTATGAAATTCGCGTCGCATGCGTATACTAATTAAAACACATAATTCGTATACAATTCAATCATTCATCCTCTGCAGAAAAAACACCGCACATACCCAGAGTATATAAAACCACAATAAAGAACCGAACATACTGGCCCGATAATAAACGATGTTTTACGACGGTCGCCGAAGGTGCGCGATTCCCGTTTTATCCCCGCGTTCCGAAACCAATTAGGACTTTTTCATGGTGCAATGAACATTGTGGTGAGCGGTAAAAGATTGCACTGTTACCATAACATATGGTTTATGTGGCTTTTTGGTTGTTACGCCTTTTAATGGTGGCCAAAAAACTGGGTCACATGTGTCATTAATTTTAACTGAGTCTGCTGTTGACCGCTGTCAAATAATTGGCTTCAAGGGATGTGCCGATGCGCTCATCGGCACATCCCTTGCAGCCAATTATTTTTGAACGAGTTATCCAATCCGTGTCTGGGTCAAAATATAAACAGACAGGAACAAGTGACCCCTACGCATGTCATTTGATGGAAACTGCATCATCCAAAGTCGTACACGGGATCTAAATGTGCTTATTGTTAGCCAGCCATTCACACATGGATTCACTTGCGGATCTGTGTAACTGCTAATATGTGGCAAAAACAGGAATATCAGACGGGTATGCCTGTGCTTGTTCTTGTCATTAGCTGTTCTGCCCGCCAGACAGGATTTTCAAACAGATCGGTCGTATAAAGAGTGTATGGCTAGCTTTTAACTTACACCCGAAACTAAATATTTCATCAGAATTCAAATACCGTCTCTTTGTATTTGATGATTGATTTATGATTTGACATCTTAAAGACTCCGATAGATAAATTCGGTCGTTGATCGGTTACAAAGTTCCAATCGACAGATTTTTTTTTAATTATTTTTTTGTTTAGCCTACACTGTCCCACTGCTGGGCAAAGGCCTCCCCCAAGCCTTTCCAAGAGTTCTTGTCCAGCGCCACTTCGAACCAGTCCTCACGGTACGAGTCCAACTCGTCTCTCCACCTCTTTCTGGGCCGGCCTCGGCGGCGCCGTCCATCTCCAGGCACCCACTGTGTGGCGGCCTTCGCCCAGCGGTCAGCATTCATGCGGCTGACGTGACCCGCCCAGTCCCACTTCAGCTTGGCAGCCTTCTTGCCGACGTCCAGAATGCCAGTTTTGGAACGCAGCGTGGTGTTGCGAACTCTATCCTGTCGTTTGATGCCCAGAATACTGCGTTCCATTGCCCTTTGGCAGACTCCAAGGCGGAACCTCTGCGACTCGGTAAGCGACCAGGTCTGAGCACCGTAGGTTAGGACGGGCAGGATGCACATGTCGATGAGTTTGCGCTTTAAGATTGGTAAATCACCCTTCATAAGCGTCTTCATGGACCAGTAGCTTTTCGGCATTTTCGATTCGGCGATCGATTTCCCTTTCTTGCCTGTTTTCGAAAGACACTAACTAATCTACTCACTAATCGACAGATAGCAACCCAAAAACTCCATAAAATTAGATAAACAGTTCTTGAGCTAAGTTAAAACGGATTGACAAACAGACTGACATCGCGTCGCAAAACGTAAAGATGGCTTTTGTTCGTACAGCAAAACAATAAAGGCGTTAGAAGTAATAAAGTCTCTATATCATAGGCTGAGTTATTTTCCTTATGGCTTTGAAATGTGTACATTCCGGGCAGGTAATGCCTACCCTTTTTTGCCCTTGGGCGTTGTAACGGGTAGCTCGAGGATCATATTTAAGAAGACTTGAAGGCTCTCAGCGTATATTTACAAGACTTATCGTGGATACGCGCTGTCTTTGCGTAGAAATTATGTTATCATGTCGATATTTTTATTCATGAAGACTATTTTACTCGTTTATTGGCTCTTAGGTTGAAAAAATTCGTAGTGTAAGTGCAAGTCAGGGTTTGAGTGACGCAGAGTGGACTATAAGTCAGAGTGCTACTTCCTTCCGTTCCATCATAAAAGTATTTTTTTTTTAATCGTCAGGTATGTCCTCACACGGCAGGATGAGGGGTATTAGTACTATATAAAATTCACGGTGCCCTACTCCTATACGTTCCGCAGCCACGGTTATTTGATAAGACATCATGCCGGCCCCAGCAGGCTTTGGCCCTCTAAAGGGAACCATCAGATTGCTGGCAGCTCTGTGAGGCGCGCGTGGAAAACGACGCGCCGTCGACCCGGGCTTGGTCCATGATCGGACAGAAAAAAAAAGAAAAATTATAAATGATGTGCTTGTGTCAATGTCAATTCAACAATGTCAATCTGACATAATATTTTAAAGGCCGCTGTACACATTGGGCCAATGCATTGGACGAGCTTATTGGGCCAGCGTGTACTGACCTACTTGGCGGTATGTTGATAGTTTGCGGCAGTAATTGCCGGCCATCTGAAAGTCGTCGGTTTTTCGTGCACCAATCAAAGGATCTTGGCGTGCTTCGTAGTGTTCACACGTTGGCCCAATGTGTAAACAGCGACATTTGGAATTAATTATATTAGCCTAAGATGCTGGGCCACTGCCTTGGCCCAACGTGTACAGCGGCCTTAAAAGTATTTGCATAAAAATGCAACCAGATACCTTCATAAAAGTTCAAGGAAATAATCTTGTTTATTATTTCGCATTCGTGACTCCAAAACCCTCGCTTTGAAAGAAACTCCAAACTGCACTAAAATTCGTATAAAACTAGTCGAAGAGTTCTGCGAAGTCAGACGTTACGCTGACGTGGTCTGACGTCGAAGTACACGCTACGTCAGGATCTGCATAGCATGTTGTAGTGACAGTTGAATGATTTGGATTAAAGCCAGTATGTTCTCAGTACACGGTAGGAAAGGTATTTGTTAGTCATCACAACTTGGCTATTAGGTATAGCTTTGTGGAAATTATTATCTTAGATTACTTTTTGCCCAAGGCTTCTCTCGCCTTATTTTGGAATTTGATAATAACTTCGGATTTTACATGTAGCGCCATCTTATATTATCATAATGAAAGTTAAAAATATCCACTATTGGAAAAGGCTGTAAAATTTTATTTAATTAGTAGAAAAAACCGGCTAAGATAGAATGTAGTTTTTTTTTTGTATCGTGGTAAAATCATCAAATTTATGAGTCTCGGGACGGACTTTCACACTTGTACTGACTAAAACCCATGATCCTTCAATAGCCCTTAACGTTTCAGGGTCACGGTTACCTTATGAGACAGTCCCGCGATCTTGACAAGCTTTGATCCACTAAAGGGGGGGGCCGTCAAAGATAGAATGAAGCTTTATTTATGAAAACTAAATCAATCACAAGAAGATAACTTAAATATTTTGCAGCAAAATACCATTTCAGTATTTCAATTTCCTCCCAGCGAGTACTTCGCCTTAATACTACACTGCACCAAAGTTTCATGATCATTCATTATTATTAATCGGTAAACTTGCTTTTGGGTTAGTTGCAATCAATTGGAGTTCAGGAGTTTTGGAGTTGAGGTTTTTGGTAGCGTGAGCGATTGTGAACTGTAAGGTAGCTTTGCTTACTGCGGCTGCAGATTTAGTAACCAGTAAAAAGTTAGTGAAGTAATTCTGAGTTTAGTCAAATATGGATTTATTTATTTTTCAGAGTTAGGTATTCAAAGTCAAAGTCAAAGTCAAATCATTTATTTCAATTAGGCCATCAAAGAGGCACTTTTAAACGTCGAATTAAAATTAAGGAAATGGGATGGGATGGGATTGATTCTACACCCATTCGCAAAGGTAGGTTGTATGAAGAAGAATGGGCAAGAAACTCCATACTTACTCTTTTTAAAAATGTTTTACAATATTTTTTTACATCATTGAAATAAATAATGTAAAAGCAATGTACCTTGAAAATCTAAACAAAACATGATTAAAAAATAAAATAATAGGGAATAAAGAAAATAGCAAAAAGGTACATGGTGTTCACATTTTAACAAAATATTGCAATTAAAGCTATTTTACAAATACAATTTATGGAGTGTGTGAGCATTCAAATTTCAACCAGCTTGATTCTGTTTAAGCCCTACATTGTACTATGGAGCAGGACCAGCATGTTTCCAAACATTTTTATCTTGAATATAATCTTCTAATTTATAATATGCTTGTTTACTAAGTATATTTTTTATATAACTATTAGTGAACACGTATACAACGCGCGTGGGAGTATATCGCTTTCTATCCGTGGGGTAGGCAGAAACTACAGAGCGCCAACTGAGCGTTGCGCTCTTTGAGGTCTGAGTCGAGCTACACGGTCACTGACAAATGCTTGCACTGACTGGACAGGTCCACTCAAATCTGTGTGGTTCTTTCGTCAAAAGACCGTCTCAGACACCCACATGGTCCTCGTATGGCCTGAACAATGTCTGGACTTTAAAAGAGACTAAGACCTCTGAGTTTGTTTCGGCTGTTTCTTCTCGGAGTAGTCAGGTACG
Source organism: Agrotis ipsilon (assembly GCA_028554685.1). NCBI lineage: Eukaryota > Metazoa > Arthropoda > Insecta > Lepidoptera > Noctuidae > Agrotis > Agrotis ipsilon. Next base: position 1,797,886 of record CM052963.1, read on the forward strand.
AAACACCGGCCTCATCTAGCTTTAAAAATATTGATTACGATTACGAAACACCGGCCTCATCTAGCTTTAAAAATATTGATTAAAAGTGTTTTTTATAACCAATTTACAAAATAAATATCATTTATCATTATAACTGTTATGATCCTTACACACTCCTTTCGCCTCATCCACATTCATACACGCAAGCCGATTACGACTACTACGCACCCGGCCTTTCTGAAACACTTCACCAATAAGCTCAGTGTACACAGTTACAGTCACCTCTGCCTTATAAATTCCTTTTATTAGTCGCTTTACACTCATCCTCTCAACATGACCGAACTATCTGAGCATACCATACATTTTTTTTAAATTGTAAAATCATTAAATGTACTGGTATTTTACAACGCGTAAACTATACATATACTAGCAAAAGCTAGTATATGTATAGTTTACGATCAGATTTTGTTACTCAACCCAAAATTAAAACCTTCATCACCTCCCACAAACCTTATATGGATCTATTAATCCAGGGACAGAAACAATTAATATCCCTGTCATCCCTAATGATATCAGCGACCCTTTTCTCACATAAGGGCAATAAATTATACAGAAATATTATCTCTATCTAGCGGGCAAACGGTTTATCGTTGAACGTGTGATTCGATTAGGAAAAGGTCATTATTTGCTCTATGACATAGTTACCGCCTCTCTGTTTAAGATTATCGTATGTTCAAATGATACATTAACACAATTATTGTATGAATTAACGATAATAATAATATTCCACAACGCCATGTAGTCCCAAGCTAAGCAGAGCTTGTGTTATGGGTACAACTAGACAACTGATAAACATACTTATATATTTCTAAATAGATAAATATTATAGAGATCTACTTCTTGGAACGGGCATCTACGGTACTTTCACAGTTTTTATGTCTGTGACTGGGACTGTAGCACCATAACTTTGTAGTATTAAATTATATTTTTTTTTATGTCTTTGACATTTCAAAAGTGTCCTATTGGTCTATCTATACATACATATAGTAAAATAGTAGGAAAGTCAAAACTGTACATTGAATATTTTTTTAAAAGAATACTTGGGGTGTGATCTACAATCGATACCGAAGCCAAAAATATAGTTTTTAGAATTTTTGTCTGTTTATCTGTTTGTCTGTATGTATGTCCGGGATAAACTCAAAAAGTACTGGACGGATTTGAATGATTATTTTTTTGTTGTAGAGGTATTAAATCTGGTCAAAACATAGGCTATAAATTATTCTGGAAAGTTGAACACCTGGCGCAGAACCGCAACAGACCAGTTAAACTATAAGAGTTTACTACAAAAATGGTGCGATAGCAAAAAGTGTTCCACGTGATGAGCATTTTCTGCTGAGAGAATAAAATTGAAGATCTGGAACACCTGATGTGGAACTCCAAGAGCCCAGCTATACTATAACATGTACAGGAATGACGTCTAAGCAAAGTTGTTCAGCCTGATGAGCACTCTCTGTTGACGTATAAAAATTGAGGATCTGGAACACCTAATATGGAACTCCAAGAGCCCAGCTACACTGTAACATGTACAGGAATGACGTCTTAGCAAAGTTGTTCAGCCTGATGAGCACTCTCTGTTGACGTATAAAAATTGAAGATCAGATGAAACACCTAATATGGAACTCCAAGAGCCCAGCTACACTGTAACATGTACAGGAATGACGTCTTAGCAAAGTTGTTCAGCCTGATGAGCACTCTCTGTTGACGTATAAAAATTGAAGATCAGATGGAACACCTAATGTGGAACTCCAAGAGCCCAGCTACACTATAACATATTGGAATGACGTATTTTTTTTTTTGCGTGGTAAAATCATCAAATGAGGCCTCCCATCCCCACTGTCAGACTTGTACTGACTAAAATCCACGATGTCCTTCAATAGCCCTTTATGTTCCGGGGTCACAGTGAAGGAAATAAGTCTCGCGACCCCGTCAGGCTTTGGCCCTCTGTGAGGGGGGCCGTCATTTTGCTGACGCTCTTTAGGCGCGCGTGGAACACGACGCGCCGTCGACCCGGGCATGGTCCATGTTCGGACAGCGAGTTGTCCTTTACTCACTGTCCGCATGCCCGCGCCTACGGTGGCTGGAGGTCGTCTGCCGACGTCCGACGCCATGGGCATCTACCCACTGCGGTTGGGGCGGCGGGAGGACGCTGTCCTCTCCCTCTCGCGGCCCGCCCCCTCCTTCACGAGCATAGTTGCTTCGCAGAAGGAGGTGACCGCTTTCCACTCCGTCTCGCCCCTCAGCATGTCCTCGACCAATGCAGGGCGCGAGAGGTCTCCGCCTATCGCCGCCGTGAGGACACGTCGGTGCTCTGCCCAAGCTGGGCAGTCTTGCACCGTCTGCTCTACTGTGTCCTCCGGGCGATCTTCGCAGTGGTGACACCCAGGCGTTTCCTCCTTTCTCATCAAACACAGGTACCTCCCGAAACTTCCGTGTCCGGTAAGGACCTGCGTCACTGACGTCTCTCCAGCCACTCCTCAAAGAGGGGTCTTACCGCCGCTATTGCGGCGTGCCCGAGGAATGACGTCTTAGCAAAAGTTTTTCAGCTTGATGAGCACTATTTGTTTATGTATAAAAATTTAAGATATGGAACACCTGATATGGAAATCAAAGCTATAACTAATTGCACATACAGTGAAATTAGTATAGTATTTTATAATTATACAAATTATACAATAACATAAGCTGGGATTTCTTCCACGCAGTAAAGGCGGTAACAGTTAAGGACCGATTTTCGATGACGATCAATATTATTGTACTCTACTGCCCAAAAGCCATTATTTTTTTTGCCGGGCTCTTGGAGTTGGGTAATAGACTTTTCATATCTTAGATTTTGACGATCTCGTTGTCGCTGGCATAAGCAATAAATGCTTTTGATTTGATTTGATTTTGATAAATTACACCCAGGCACAGAACAAATGATCGTGCTTATCACACAAACATTTGTTCTAGGTGGGAATCGAACCCATGACCTCCGGCATAGTAGTCAGGGTCACTAACTACTAGACTGGAGGGACTCGTATTTGTCTGCGTGCTTTTTATTTTAAGAAGGTTGGAACTGATTGTCATTAATTCGCCATTTAGAGCTGCAGATGACTGGTTTCGTCGTGGTGGTTTCTGGTACCCAGTCGAATACACCGACCGCTTTCTTTTTATCGGGGTAATATCATCAAATTATTCCTTCTAATCATTACTGTATTACCCATCATAGTTAGGAAACTGTGCTTATTACTTTTTGGAATATTAGTCCATCTACTTTCTAACTAAAATATATCTCAATCAATCATTTATTTCGGATATTAGTTTCGCTTTCGGGTCCAGTCAGCGCCATTTTAGGGTCACTAACCGGAGGTCTATTATTGGCAATAAAGTAAGGAACTTAGATTTTGGTCAAAGAACCAGAGTCATTATATTATTCAAATGGCAATGATTAGGCCAAATCGTTCGTAGAACTGGTAACCGATGGGGTAGAAAAGTACTTGAGTGTTGACCACCAACAGGCAGGAAGACGCAGCGTAGGTTTGCCTCACATTAAGTGAACTGACGAAATCCTCTAAGTACCGCGGTCAACCCAATGGGTGCAAATGCCGGATTGTCGGTAGGCTTGGTGGTCTAAGGGACAGATCTTTATGCAGCAGTGGTTGTCTTCTGACAATGATGATGACGGTCGAATAAGAAGGCGCTGCTTCGTACTTCGAATTTCTCCTGTATCGCGGGTGCGTTTACACAAACACCTAAACTTGAAACAGTATCTTGCAAATCTTACAAATATTAATGCCGTGCTACAATCGTACCCTAATTTTATGTCGGTATCATACATTTTATAAAAGACCGTGAAACTTACAAACTTGGTAACAGAGTCATAACAGTACAAGGTTTGCACGCGATGCTGAAAAAGCGACGCGGTACCAATTTTTACACAAAGTATCGCGATTTTTCATACAAGTTGTTTATTGTTTCGATTTAATATCGCATGCATATTGTAAATTAGTTTGATAGCATGCTGAGCAATAAATACTGTTATGTAAGGAGAGCGTCGTATGCGACATTTCTTGGTGCCTTTAGTAATTCCTGGATTTAACTGGGTGACCCTGACTGCTATGCCGGGTCGTGGGTTCGATTCCCACCCAGGACAAATGTTTGTGTGATGAGCATGATCATTTGTTCTATCTGGGTGTAATTTATCTATAATATGTATGTATTTAGCAATATATAAGTATGTCTATCAGTTGTCTAGTACCCATAACACAAGCTCTGCTTAGCTTGGGACTAGTTGGCGTTGTGTGATAGTTGTGGAATATTATTATTATTATTTAAGTAAGCTATGGTTTGTGATTCCTGCGGTTTTTCTTTTTTCTTACATTTTTCCCAACATTGCATTTGTCCTGCATCGTGGGTGCGTTTACAAACATTTTAAATCGTTCACACAAAAACCCAGACCAGGTCTAAGGTTATTGTTGGGCTTTCTAGGGCATCCCCTCTCTTCATATTTGCTCTCAGAACGATGAAGGTAAATCGACGCAAGTTAGGGCTGTCCTAAAACCAAAAATCCTGGTTTTTAAATTTTCAATTAAATTTTTTCGTCCCACTTCAGATTAGCGGCTTGGTATCTTTGCTCAGCTGTGTTTTAGAACGCAATGTCACGTCACAAATAGATAGCATGTTAGTGAGGCACAAATTAGCATCCGTAAACCACTGGTTAATTAAATGTTCATTGATTTAGTGACGCAAACCAACGGTATTACACAAACTTCAGTGTCAGTGAACTGAACCAAGAATTGTTGGTTCACAGTTCATTAGCCCGGTCGTACCCGAAAGGTTACTGGCAACGACGACATATTACTAGACTCCTAATAACAGGCGACCGATGTCTGTCAACACATTAGGCAAAAAAGTCTTATATACGTCTTATTTCAACCACTCCTGTGAGCCGTAAACATACCTTGAGACGGGACAGACCTTGAGTTAGCCAATCACAACGCAATACCCCGTCCCCCTCGCTTACGTAGTACCTCAGCGAGTTGACAGGATAGTTTTTGTTCGTTGGATCGTGCATGCGGAGTCTAGTAATATATCGTCGTTTGGTGTTAGGTCGCTTGTACGTTGTTTGGTATTATCCTATAGAAATGTCGTAATGGGATAAAAAGCATCTTCGGTAAGCGGAGCGATGCGCGGCGCGAATAAGACATGAATTACTTTGTAAGTAGGCGAATTCACCACGGGCAGCACCTCATGGCGTGTTTTAAATATTTCTATACATTTGATCTTACCACTCGCCGTCCTACGTTTCACCGCTCACAGGCAAGGTCGTGAACGGATCGTAACATCTAGGTTATAAAGTATCTAAAGAGTGTTTTTGCGTTAAAAAAACATCAAATGAGCTCTCCCACCCAGGGCAGAGCAGTAGGGACTATCAGACTGAAATCCAAGGTGGATAGATACCTTGGATTTCAGTCTGACAGTTCCTATAAATAGCCCTATTAATAGCCCTTGACGTACCGGAGTCATGGTAGCTTGTTAGTCCCGCGACCATCTAAAGAGTGTACTACGAGTATCTCAAAGAGTAACATCCATCCATCTTCAATCTTATTCTTTAGTAGTAATATTATTATACAATTCTAGTTTTAATCAAATCCTTAATACTTTAATCTCTTGCTAAGAAAGCTTTCTCTTTGAAATTGTTTTGTTTTGATTCTCATAATTAATTCATAGCATAATAACGATGTAGAATATCTGTAGAATAAATTAGTAGTACAGTAATAATTTGAAACGGAGAGACATCGCGTGTAGCGTACAATTGTCGCATGCTACCGGAAATAGAGGAGGGGTAATTTTTACCCTGGAAGGTTGAAATGTTCAAAAAATTTGCATTGAGCCAAATAGAGCTTACTTTATGAGGCTGGTCTTTTACAATTTTAAGTTTGTTTTATATGTTTTTTTTTGTGGTGGTGTAATCACCAAATAAGTCCTCCCGTCCTGAGTAGGACTGTCAGAATCTAACTTGAAAGTCCACCTTGTTTCTTTGGTTGTAATCGTTGAACGCATAACGTTGCAGGACCAGGGTGTTTTTGTGTGGCCCCGCGTTTATTTGACGTAAAGTTAGCTCATATCTGACAGAATATTCGTCGCGTATTATCGGTCGCGGAACGCCAGAGCAGACAAATGTGTAGAAAAATAATTGACCGTTCACACTCAACCGATGATAAGTTAGTGCGTCAAAGAACATTCGATGATACCCTCGTAGTATTTTACGTCAGATATGAACCCTCTCTTAGACACATTTCGTTAATCCATACTTCAATATTTACACAAGTTTAAAATAAAGTATAAATGCGAAACTAATTGTGCCTAACTGAACAAAGGTAGACCATTAGCTATGGGTATACATATTTCTAGTGTGATAATTTCAGAAATTCATAGAGACGGAGCAGCGGTACAAAGATAGTGATATTTTTAATCTCTACCTTCATCATCATCATCATCATCCACAGCCCGTCTTCACCCACTGCTGGGTATAGGCCTCTCCTTGTTTGTGCCAAGCTCCACGGTCTTGTGCCAGCCTCATCCAGGACACTCCCCCAATGGCAACAATATCGTCTGCCCATCTCGCCGCCGGACGACCAACACTTCTTTTTCCATTCCTTGGACGCCACTCTGTCACAGCTTTACTCCACCTGCCGTCACCGCGCCTTGCCAGGTGTCCTGCCCAACTCCATTTGAGTTCCATAACTCGATTATCAATATCGAAAACCTTTGTTCGTCTTCTGATTCCGACGTTCCTGATCTCTACCTTAAACGAATTAATTATAATAACAACTAGAGTTTCTTAAGATAATTTTCCTTAGTTTCATATTATTTAGAACAGCTTTTATTAAATGAAAGACGAAATACGTGGCTTAAATTAAACAGAGTCAAAATACCGGCCGTCAAAAACATTGTTTACAGACAGAAAATTACAAGGCAGAATAATTATAAACGTGCTACAAGTGAAGTTACGAAACCATTGAAGTTTTAATTAAGTGTATTTGCAATTAAGGCTCAAAGTAATTAACTTGACGCTAAGAAAAATATTAGAATACGAAGTTAGAAGGTCGGTTTATTCGAGCGCTGTGTTACTGGGTCTGCCTAAAATATAACAATCTGTTAGTTTGTTGAAGATATACAGGCAACGACGATATATTACTAGACTCCTAATAACAGGCGACCGATGTCTGTCAACACATAAGGCAAAAAAGTCTTATATCCGTCTTATTTCGACCACTCCTGTGAGCCCTAAACATACCTTGAGACAGAACAGACCTTGAGTTAGCCAATCACAACGCAGTACTCCGTCCCCCTCGCTTACGTAGTACTTCAGCGAGTTGACAGAATAATTTTTGTTCCTTAGATCGTGCATGCGGAGTCTAGTAATATATCGTCGTCGTTGTATACAGGATATTTCTTTTAAATTGGCTAAAAGGGAGAAATACTTACCCATAAGAGATTTGGGAAAACTTTCTTAGGAACCTTTAGCTCTTTCTTGATGTTGACAATTTTGGCGTTTTTACTTTTTTGGTCAAGTGTGAGTTGTCCCCAAAAATGAGTAAAATTGACCAAAATATTTTTTAATGCCTATGCCTATCGACTCTTGTTCATGTAAGGATCATTTCATTGTATTGGAAGAAAAAATCGGGACGACGGAAGTTGGTTAAAATTAGCAAATATGTTTTCATACAAATTGTATGAACGAAAAAATTACCAATTTTTTTTTATGGTGTATAGTTTTCTTATCTCCGTCGGCATCCCGCGACACGTAGCGACGTGTCCCGTAAGTTGCATGCAAATATGAACTGTAATTACTAATGATACATTTCAATGTTCTTTGCCGCATTGTAAAATGCCGCCCGGTCCGGCCGGTTGGTCTGAATCGTACCTAATTGTTAGGTACAACTCTGCCAAATCTTTCGGCGATCACAGGCGTGATGTTATGTTATACAACAATCTTTTATACAAGTTGGTGGCAAAAAATATTTTGACGAAAGCTCATTTTTTACCTTTTTTTATCTCACGGGTGAAGGTCGTCGTATTTTGTGGAACCTTTGGTAGGATAAAATGATTGATGACATCAAATCTTTATGAACATTACCGTGACTTTCAAAAATAGCTATCTATCATCTCGCGGGACTAACGAGCTACCGTGACCCTTGAACGTAAAGGGCTGTTCAAAACACCATGGATTTTAGTCAGTAAAAGACTGACAGTCCCTCCTGTCCTGCCCTGGGTTGAGAAAACAGTCGATGTTTTTGCCGCGTTAAAAAAATCTATCATAAGTCAAAGAATTTTCTGAGGATCATCTTACAGTCATACTGGGTGTTGGTAAATTACTGGATTTCGTAGGGAGGGACTGCTCATCTGACCGCTACAATACAGTTACTGAATTAGGTAATATTTAACAGTACCTATGCCTAGAAAAGTATTATTTTCTTAACCCCCATCGCAAATTGGCATGATGGCAGAATCAATTAATTGCTTATTTTAGTTTGTTGGTTATGGTATTGAAAAATGATGATCCAGTATTTTTGTAGACCAATGAATATCGACAAAGACGAAATGCATCAATACTAAGGGTGAGGCCAAACGATCGTAATTTTTGAGCCGTGCGTCGTCTTCGACTCACGACTCAAAAATTACGCTCGTTTGGCCTCATCCTTAAGGTACTCGTAAATGACTCACGACTCACTTCCCAAAAGGAATGTTTTTACCATAGACACTTCTATTTTCTTTTAAATCTGTGTCGTGACCATGGTAATGGCAGCGGCCGACATTGTAATAAATATAACTGTGAAAACAAATAAGTACGGCCTTTATTTTTATGGTTTCTTTCTTTGTTCAGGAAGTTATCCGGTTTCTCGTATTTTCCTTTGATGTTGTTTAATGAAATTAATTTGTTTCCTTGAAAGTAAGCGTTTCTTGTTGTGGTATTTTCAGACCGTTCTCGAAGTGCGTTTTTGCGTCGTATTTTGTGCGTCTCACACCTATGTATCGATAGTCTATCGCACGTGGTGTTAAAATAGGCAACGACGCCATTTTTAATATTGTACTTACAAAAAGAAAACAGACAGACGGAAATATCAGAGGCCTTATCATGAAATTTCAGTTATCGTAACGTAAAGTATACTGGAACTTTGATATTAATTTCAAGGAAAAAAAATGTTCCTTCTTCGTACACCAGAGGTGCTGTTCCATTTTTCCAAACAAGAAACGCTGTAAAATACTGGAAAGTCGCTGTAAAGTAAAATACTGAAAACTCGGTACTGAAAGGATGTAAAGGGCTATTGAAGGACAACCATGGATTTTAGTCAGTATGAGTCTGACAGTCCCTTTTACGTTGTACGAGTCTGATGGTTTTACCACGATAAAAAGAACAAAAAGGGGCAGTTCAATATTGAAGAAGCAGTATCTATGTGCCAGTCACCAAGCGCCCATTTATTTGAATAATTTACTCACCCAAACAAGTTCTCCAATACTATCATAGCGTTCTTTAGCATCTTTGTAACTCCAACTATCTTTTCCAGCTGCAAATCGAGGCGGGAGCCGGCGAGGGTCCAGGTCCTCCGGTAAACAACAACTCGGAGGGCGCAGCCGCCAGCCCTCCTCGCGATGATAACCACAACGCGCAGCAACCGCCCCCGGTCACTCCTCGAGCCAGGCCTCTTACACCTGCAGGTAAGGGATGAGGGGTTTTGGATTTTGATCTTAATTACGGTATTAAATAGTGGTGGTTTTGCAGTGACACTGACGTATTGTGATACTAAGAACCATCTAGGAATTTGTTGTTGTTTAGGCATCAATATATATATATATCATGTCATCATCATCTGCCTAGCCTTTTTCCCAACTATATCGAGCTTCCAGTCGAGCCAGATTCAGCTGAATATCAGTATTTTACATTGAGTGACTGCCTATCGGACGATAGGCAGTCTAATCACGATATCATGTACAAGAAGAAATTGGACTTGGAGAAAAAGGTCCTTTCAAATTAAATACCAAATATGAATTGAGTAGTGGTGATCCAGTGGTATCGGTCCCGACTTACGAGTTGTAGGTCGTGGATTCGAACCCAGCCCGGCCCATTACTTTGTGTAAATTTCATCACCACTGCTCTCAAAACGGCGAAGGAAAATATCGTGAGGAAAACGGCATGTCCAGGAACCAAAAAGTCGAAGACATGTGACATCCACCAACACGCACTGGGCCCGCGTGGAGGATTATGGCCCTCTCCCTCTCACAGAGAGAAGGCCTGTGTCCCAGCAGTGGGAACATTATAGGCTGATGATAAAAATAAAATCCCCTTATGAAAATAAAAAAATAAGCACCTTTTTTTTGTTCTAATATTGTAAATCTAAAAGACTACTCTCTCTTCTTCTCTACACCTATTTTCAAGTACATTTTATTTTAACTAGCCTATACTTTTCCACTGCTAACCTCTATCTTTCGAGGATTTCTTCTCCTGTCCCAATTACGTCTTAATTTAGACGACCCAATCCCAGCTGATATTACCTATACATTCAGGTTATCCTAATTAAGTTATGTTTTCCAAAAAATAAGATACATAAAAGGTTTCTATAGCAGCCACCTCGAAATCCCGTTCCTATTTATAGCCGTACAAATTATTTCTGTTTCCATAGCTTGTCAATAAATCCCCCCTTTCATTTATTTCTGCAAAGAGTTTCATCACGGCATATTAACCCAGATTCTAAAATTAGATGTAAATTATACATGACAACAGTTTCTGGTACCGGCACGACAGATATCCAGGGGTGCGGAATATTATCTTTGTGGATTTGGAAACCAATGAATTTTTGGGTTGATGAACCGTGAAAAGAGACATTTATATTTAGAAGTTGAGAATTTTGATTAAGTTGCTGATTATTTATATACTGAGCACAAGCGGATAGTTTACCTACTCGTATTTATAAACTCTTTAATTTTATACTTTCTGAAGTGCAGGGTAAAAGAGCTTATAAAAATGACTTTTAATTCAGTTACTAGTTGCTGAGGGTAATTTGAACCGGTATTATTCAGTCAGTTGTTTTTTCTTCAATCTTTAGCAAATCGTTCAAAGTATGTGCAGCCGCAAAATTATTTTTGAACGCAATACAAATAATCAATTTTGAACGCATTCTATGACTGTATCAACATAAAATAGATGATTAAGAAAGAGGATTCTCCCGAAAAATAATTTAGAAATCATACTTTGTAGCGAGTTTTCTCCGTGCCTCGGAAAGCACGTAAAGCCGTTGGTCCCGGCTGTCATTGTAGATCTTTGACAGTCGTTACTGTTAGTCAGAAGATCTAAAGCCTGACAACCAGTCTTACCATGGGGTATCGTATTACACAGTTACTGGGTTGTGGAGGTCAGACAGGCAGTCGCTCCATGTAAAATACTGATACCCAGCTGCATCTGGTTCGACTGGAAGCCGACCCCAATATAGTTGGGAAAAGGCTAGGCAGATGATTTTAGTTTGTTAAAACTAAAACTGTGTTTCTAAAAAATCTGTAGTCTTATGCAGACCTACATAAGTACATAACCTTTACATAACATACTCGTATAAGTCGTATATTCATTATCCTTATTTTTAGCTCATAAAACCATTATTTTTTACATTGTTCAAATGACAGTAATAAATTGAATGAAAAACCTTTTTCGCGTAAACCGGACCGCAATCAATGGCAAGGTTGCCATTGTGCTGTATTACACACAGAACCGATACTCATACTAACGTCAGAAATAATGGCATTTTGTGCTTCAGGCCTTTTAAAGAATAATGTAACGATACGGTTGGCGCAGAGGCTGTGCGGTCGACTGGAGTGTGTCGCGGGTTCGATTCCTGCCCGCAACAAATATTTGTATGATCTACAAGTAGTAGTTTCGGGTCTGGGTGTTGAATGTGTATGTGAGTTTTTAGTTTTGTAAACGCACCCACGATACAAGAAGAATTTTCCATCATGTGGCAACGTACACGCCTGAACACCATTTTTTTGTTTTTTTTTTTGGGTGGTAAAATCATCAAATGAGTCCTCCCACCCCGGGCAGGGCGGGAGGGACTGTCAGACTTGTACTGACTAAAATCCACGGTGTCCTTCAATAGCCCTTTATGTTCCGGGGTAACGGTGATGGAAATAAGTCCCGCGACCCCGGCAGGCTTTGGCCCTCTGTGAGGAGGCCCCGTCATTTTGCTGACAGCTCTCTGAGGCGCGCGTGGAACACGACGCGCCGTCGACCCGGGAACATATCACCATAACGTCTTAAACTCTTAATAATCATAATATCAGCTTTCATGTATACCTTTTGTTTAGGAGTTTAGCTACCTCAGGTACGCACGTCAATAATAGCCCCCTTCATTGCGTCAGAGGTGAACAAGAAACTACGCCGTAACCAAAAGAACACAAAAAAACAGCGCACTATCAATGGCTGTATGTGTAACAGTCATATTATTACATCAGGAATACGATATATTTGCTTACAGTCGAGTGAGGTAATAGTGGCAGTGTGTTTGTATGTACCTACTTTAGCACCAGGGCCGTAGCCACCACCGTATCAATGAAACGGGGCCCCCAAGTGTCAAAAGGCCCAGACGATTGGAATAAAAAAGACATGTAAATCTAAACAGGGGCCTAACGCGATCCAGCTTAGGCTGTGGGAAAGAGACAGAGCTATACAATTCGTCTAGCGTCATCTCGTTCCCTGAGCGGAACTATTCACGCTTTAAGACGTCATGGTAGGCCACCTTGGCCAAACCACTGGTCGTTGATTTTGTCCAGCACGTTATCAACTTTTTTTTCTTTGATCAAATGGTGGTGGATAGAGCAGAAAGAACTGTGAGACGTACTGTCTTAAACCCACGATGTTCCTTCAAAAGTCCTTTACGTTCTACGGTCACAGTCACCTGTTTAGTTATGACAGTACCGCGACCCCGGTTAAAAGAGCTTCGATCAGTCGATCAGTGTTCTTAATTTATAGCTAACTTTTAAAATCTCTTATGGCATCAAAATCAAAAGTCATTTATTCAAATTAGGCTGATTTATCAGCACGTTTTGAAGTTCAATTTTTACATAAGACAGTCCCCCAAAGCGGCCCCTCCCTTCGATACTTCCTAGTGTTTTGGTAAAAGTGAAAGTCAGTAAAAGTTTCAGTAAAAGCTTTACGAGATGCTATTTTCTCTAGTGTGCAAAATTTTTTATTTAGATTAGAAGGGCCCCAAACAAGTTATGGGGCCCTTCTAATCTAAGTGGGGCCCTTTCTGGCCTAGGTACGCCCCTGTTCAGCATATTCGACGGCAATCATCGCTAAGTGTTTGTTGTGGGATGTTTATTGACACTGCGCCGAAATGTGGCGTAGTTTGTATCTTATAGGAAATAAGGTTAGGTGATATTAGCTATATTGTTTTTTACTATTTTGTTGTCGTAAATATAAGTCGGTAATATTTACCCACATGCCCACACCTATTATTTTAATGGTAATACCATATGCTAGATACTCTAAGTCTGAAGATATTTTTAAATCGCATATCGTTAATGTTATTTTTTAAATTGTCATAAATTATTTTCGATCATTTTCCCTCATCGGTTATGAAAACCGAGCATTAGCTGATAGAAATTATTCCAAAGTTAATTTATATTATTTTGTCCATTTCGAACCTGATGACTCGTCCACCTTTATATGGGCAGAGGCATATACAGGTACCTAAACAATATACAGGTAAGCCTACTCAGCGTTTGCGTTTATCGTTTGTTTTATGGCTACAGGGCCAGGGCTATACCAGCTGTATGTAAATGGGCAGGGGCCCAGGGGCCTGATATGATATAGTCGTTGCAATCTACATCTCCCTATCATTTATCCAAACTGTAGGTACTAACAGTTACCAAACGGTATAAGGTCTCCCCTGATGCTTATTGTTATAATGGTAGACAATTACAATAAAATATAGAACATAGATAGTTGGAAAACGTAGGGAGGACGCTTAAAATAATTCTAATACGACAGTTTGTCATTTTGACTGAAAGTTTACAATTTTCAGATAAGTTTACGTAAGATTAGATGGAAACGGGAAACCGTAACCCTGGAACGTGAAGGGCTATCGAAACAACACTTTGAATTTTAGTCAGTACGAGACTGAGAGAACCACCCAAGCGGGAAGTATTTGATGATGTTACCACCTAAAAAAAAGTTGTAGAAAGATAATACAGATTCTGTTTTAGTTCTTCAGCAGATAGTACTTGATCCGGACACTGTAAAGTATGCCGATGAAAAGTATTTTTCCAAGTTTAAGGCCCTCCCTAACCACGACTGTAACATTCACCCGTACTGTAACATAAAACTGTCACGTCACTGCTGAAATGTTCGAATCTGTAACGTACAAGTACATAACAGGTGGTACCACATATTCTCGTGGTGAGGGAGCGCCCTTAAAATCAAATCGATACACAAAATATTGTCTAGGGTTTTTTTTTAATCAAAGTAACCCCAATCTGTACGATTTATTTTTTTATTTTTCAAGGCAGTTTGTTTATGTAACGAAAAGTTAGGCCCCTCGTACACAAGGCGACTCCAGTATCCGATACCTTGCGACTTCGGTATCCAAGCGACTATCGGAATACAAACTTGACATATACATTATACAGACTTGCGTCGCCTAGTGTGCGAAGGGGCTTATGTTCCGCCGAATTCATTAGCTATTAAGTTTAGGGAAATATGTAAGTATTTATATTTTTGAACCCTTGTTTAGGATAACAGGAATCCTCTTTTTACGATGATTGGCAAAAAATATAAATTTCTCGCCTTAATATTTTCTTAATGACTAAAAAAGTTTGAAATATCCAGCTAAAGAAAATTGGGCGCTGTTTAGTTACGGAACCTTATCTAAGCTAGAATCTTTGAGCCATTTTATTTAAATCACAATATTAATTGTGATAAAATTCGTAGTTGGCGATAAAATAGAATATTCTTATCTATTGTTTAGGTAATAGAAAGCAGTTGAATAAATTACATATTGGTAATAATTTAATAAAGAAAATCTAGACCATTTTCAGTTTTAAGGGCGCGGAACCAGAAAGTTTCCAACGTCGCTAATAGCTGTCAAATATTTACAAGTTTTAATTCATTTGGCAATGTTACTGTTTGGAAATAAGAAATAAGGCTCTGTAGTGCACTTGAAAGTTGATAAAGAAATGCAATTAAAACATTGAATTTGATGTTGTAACTGTTTCATGTATTTAAAAGGCATTTGAAAAGTTTCCAAATGCTTTTTCTACGTCTAAAACTATGTATTCGGCGTTACGATATTAATGATTGCATTCCCTAATCAATTTTTTATTGTATTACAGAGTGATATTTCTTATTTTAATACAGTAAACTTGCAAAATTAATTAAAACTTCGAAATATTTGACAGCTATTTGCGACCTTGCCAGCGTTCAGAATACGCGCTCTAAACTTAAAATTGTATCAGAATCGAACCGGGATAAATAGCGGTCTCTTTTTTCCTTTTAAATATATTCAGTCTTGAGAAAAGCTGTGCTATCACGGAATTGAGTCAGAAATAAAATACTTTGGCGCCTCGATACTCAACAAGTCTTTGTTCCACTTCGGGCTTATTCAAGAGGAAAGAAAAAAGTGATGGGTGAAGATTCAATGTCAGCAAAAAGGTTTTCAAGGAAAGTTCCGACTCATGCAATCTCTTGGGATTACTCATCTATATTTATAAGTGTGCTTCCAAAACTTGGTTTTCGGCCAGACCGAAACCGCTACTGGGTATTTAGCATTCCTTATAGTTTCGGCCGAAACCGACACTTTCGTAATTATTAAACTGCTAAATGATTAACTAGATTATGCCAGTGGCTTCGCCCACTCACAAATATTGCCAAAGCCGCTCAAGACCAATAGTGTAAGCAGCTTTCAACTGATAAATGAATTTTTGAATACGGTCCAGTCGTTTTTTGAGTTTATTAATTACACACATACAGAAACAAAAATACAAATCTTTTCTTTTTATAACAGTTATTGTAGATTGCAAATTTCCCCAATAAGCTTTGAGGTAGGCTATTATCTCGTATCATAAAATACCTATTTATAGACCATTTAAATTAAATTGTATCTAGAAAAAGGGGTTTCAAGTGAAAATTTACTTTACTTTTAGAAGTTCATGGCACAAGCAGACCAATTTGGTTATTGTCGAAAATTCTACCACGTTTAGGCCGAAACCGTAGCAGCAGCCGAAACCTAAATTATTTAGCCGAAACCAAAAAATCGGTCAGACTCTATCTGTTATAAGTCTGTCGTTTCTATCATTAATTCTGGACCGCCTACGCTCGCGGATCATCCATCACACTATCAATTTGTATCTTCAAGTGACGGAGACCTCTTAAAATTCGACCTAAATAACTTGCCAAGTTACATCCTGAGAAAAGTGGAATTTCGTAAAGTCTTAAATTATTTCGTTTCAAGGGTACGCGAGCAATTTTTTTTTATATAACTACCTACTTCTAAAACAAAATAATAATTACTAATTAATGTTTAGTAATTATTATTTTTAAATTACGAAACATAATAATATGGAGCGCAGTGTTCTAGGTGTTAAGCTAACTGATCATATTCGTAACACCACACTGCGATCCAAAACACAGATCACTGACGTTGCTAATATGGCCGCTAAACTGAAGTGGGACTGCCGGATGCCCAATGAACTGTGTGCCAAAATTACCACTACGTGGAGCCCTGACACAGCCAGAAGTTGTCGGGGCAGACCTCGCAGAAGATGGCGGGATGAACTGGATAAAATTAACAACCAGTGGCTCACATTGGCCTTAGATCGAAATAGTTGGAAGTCATGGGGAGAGGCCTTTGCCCAGCAGTGGGATGATGAGTAACAGTAACAGTAAACATAATTCGCGAAATATGGGTATAACAATTGGTACATCTATACTTAACCTTTCACAGATACAGGCGACTCTTCAAAATGCGCTCTATCAATTTAATGCTTCCCTTATATTCCAACTGACATTTGCCAACACCTCACACAGTTCTGCTAACCCAGAAAACGAGCATTAAGCTAACAAATAGGTCAATAAATGTCACAAAGATCGATATAAAATTTTAACGTCATCAGGTACTTGTTTAATGCCAGTATTTTATAGCTTGAGGGGCTTCACTCCGTCACATCGGACATTTAGACGGTCGATTTTCGACGCACAGCTAGTTGCCAAGCAAATCGACAAAAAAATCGACCCCTGTAAATGCCATTTCAGAATCTTAATAATCGAATTCAATATTGTAACGGTCGTTTTTTTAAAACACATGGTTCGACCATACAACCGTCTGCCAGTAACCTCTAATCTAAATTAAAAAAAAACGTATTTTTTTTTAATTTAACTTGACGAAAGTATTCATATTGAGAGGATTCCATCGACTTGCTCAATTTTAACCGTTATCCCCTGCAGGAAAAATTTTAACAAAACGTTTTCGAACGCGTGAAATGTTTTAAAAGTCGAAACCAAGTATATTGCGCGGCTTCTTGTAGTTGCCTAAGGCTTGGCACGTGAGGACTTGAGGAGGCCTGTCGTAACAAAGTGCGTAGGTGAACAATGAAGAGGATTTGCGTCTGGGGTAGCCACGTGAGTTACGTTCTTCTAACGTTTGGGGAGTGAGATGTAGCAATTAGTATTATACCATAGAATACTTTACAGTACTACGTACAGTACCCTTTTTTTTTTTTTTTTTTTTTTACGTGGTAAAATCATCAAATGAGACCTCCCACCCCGGGCAGGGCAAGAGGTACTGTCAGACTTGTACTGACTAAAATCCACGGTGTCCTTCAATAGCCCTTTATGTTCCGGGGTCACGGTGATGGTATAAGACCCGCGACCCCGGCAGGCTTTAGCCCTCTGAGAGGGGGCCTCGTCATTATGCTGACGCTCTTTGAGGCGCGCGTGGAACACGACGCGCCGTCGACCCGGGCATGGTCCATGGTCGGGCGGCCAGTTGCCCTTTACTCGCCGCCCGCATGCCCGCGCCTACGGTGGCCGGAGATCGTCTTGCGACGTCCGACACGTACAGTACCCTTAGCACGAGTTTCCAGTATTTGAGACGTAAAGTAAACTGGAACTTTGACAATTTTAAATTGACAATTTTTAAGGAAAAATATACTTACTTCTTCGCACACTCGTACTGAAGTGTCACTTCCCAAAACATACAAATGTAAAAAAAAAAGAATCGTGCCGTCGGTATTGTATTAAAGTCTTGAGTCTCAAGAGCATGATAAAATTGTCGACAGTTTTTTTTAACTATTAAGATGATGGTTCTCTTATTGCAATCACAATAATTGTAGGACATAAAGACATTGCAATTTGTAAATGTGAAAGACAGTTCCAGATCCAACTTAGCGAAGGAAGTCCCGGCCGACCCAGGAGAGATAATAAGTACTCCATAGTGTGCTGCCGGCATTATATCGAGATCGGATAGTTCTATTGTTTGCAGATCTAGGTTACTGCGGAGTTCTGATTAATTGTCTCGTCTTATTACTGTGGATGGAGGATTGTAGGACTTTATAATAATTAATAAGTACAGAATGCAGGGTAAGCAAGAAAAAGTGGATTTTTCTGGAGATCTCTCCCGCAGAAATATTATTACTGTATTATTTTATAGTAATTTCTTCCAGTTTATTCAACATCTTGCCTGATGCTAAGCAAACATGCATGCAGTGCATGTGGTCAACAGTGAAGCACGTTTGCCTAGAAGTAACTTATTCATTCTTGACTCCACTATTATAGCTAGAGATCATAGAAAAGTCTCAGCAATATGAAAGTTATTTTTCAATTTTACCACCCTGGGAGGACCCAAAAGAATACCTTTATACTCCATTACGTTATAGGGTCATGGTTACCTGTTTAGACAGTTTCACGATCCTGGAAGCCTTGGCCCTCCATTTTCAATGTCCTCTATGCCTTAATCAGCCAAAACCCTCACGTCTTTACAAGGCTATGTTGCTTTTATTGTGTTCTGTAGATGTTTTGATAATATCAGTTTATATAAAATCTACAATTTGAATGCAACGTCAAACATTTTTTTAAATAAACTAAACATTTTTGTTTCCCATGCCCACTGTTTTTTGGCGTAGCAACTGCTACGGCGTAGACGCGTAGCTCGTAGCGATGTTTCCTGTTCGTCATTTTAAAACATACTTTAGTTAACATTGATTTTTCTATTTTGTTCTAGTGATACAATATTATTTATGAATCATAATATGGTCTATGTAGTTGTTGTCCTTTTTGGTAGTTGGTAGTTGGCTACAGCTATCTAACATACAAACCGTTTTTCATGTACGACTGTAAGACTGTATTGGGTTTCAAATAACGCAATTTGTTGAGATTCCTATTTTTTGTAAATTGACCAGGTCTGTCATCTCCTGTTCAAAGACCGCCCCATAACCTTTCAATCATTCTATTGCATCTTGCATATATTCCAGAGAATTAATAGCGAAAGTTATTAACAGTACACATAAATAATATATTATAAGAGAAATATAAAATTGTAGTTTCAGAAATGGGTCACAAGTTTCAATACAAATATAAAGTATAGGACCCTAAAATCAAGTTTTATAATATCAATACTACCCGTCTCCACATGTTTAACAGTAAGTACTTGAAACTTTCAGTACAAGCCTTGCCTGTCAACTTGGCAAATTGCTTCCGAAGTATTGGATCCACTTGTCCCAACTCCAGTACGTAAATACTGTTAGAAACTTCTCGTATATCATGGTTAGTGAGGTTGCTGGGTTGTTGATGATTTTAGAACGTGATATGATGTGGTTTGACACTTCTTTCTTTTTTATTTACGTGAAAAAAGAGAGTGATCAAGACCACATCCCCAGATGTGGTCTTGATCACTCTCTTTTTTTTACGTGGTAAAATCATCAAATGAGTCCCCCCACCCCTGGCAGGGCGGGAGGGACTGTCAGACTTGTACTGACTAAAATCCACGGTGTCAATAGCCCTTTATGTTCCGGGGTCACGGTAATGAAAAAGTCCCGCCACCTTGATCACTCTCTGGTGTCAAGATTAATTAAGTCGTCTCTGAGAAGCCCACAGGACCTGATTTTTTTTTTGGAATTTCTAGAACTTCATCTTTGTACTAATGTCGTAGTGTAGGACGTCCTGATGCAAGTTGGGTCGATGATTTGAAGAATGTGGCTAGCAGCGGATGGATGCGGACTACCCAGACCGGCAGGGTTGGCGCTTATTGGGGGAGCTTACCTTCAGCAGTGGTCGGCAATTTGCCGACAATATAATTAATCTCTGTACCAACTTTCATCCCAACCCTTCCATCAATCCAACATTTTATCTTTCATAGATTAAGTTAGTTAATTATTATCTGTATGTTAATTTATGACCATTACCCATTGTAATCATTAAATATTTGTCCGGACGACTTTATTTACATGTCGGGCATTCTTCCTTTGACCCTCGTAAAAAATAAGTGCTACTTTGAAAGGACAATTTACTTTGGGTCACTTTTATTTCTTAATTAAGTGCCTTTATTTTTTACATTTAACTATAAAGCGTATAAGAATATCCATATCCATTTTTTAGAACACTAAATAACCATATTCAATTTTCATTAACAGTTGCATTTGTTGATAAACTAATGTTTTCACTCGCCGGGTGTTAACTCTACAACATGGAGTAATTAACTCCGCAACACATTTGACAAATGTTTACCATGATTACGAGGCTTTAGGTTCTTATATTTGGGTATTTCTATCTAAAGAAAACACCCAACAACCAACCTAACATCCAACTTTTTCTTGATTAAGTTCAATTTAAAAAAAATATCCTAACTTTATTTTTTTTTGCTTTGATGTTAGTGAACTCAAACTTTACATAACATGATGTGTGTAACAACTAATCTCCTCTAAGCCACGACAACACATCATATCCATTCCAAAAACTTAAAAGCCATTTTCAACAGTTCCAGAGCTCCACAAATTATGCCATATTCAAGTACACAGTCTAACTTTAGTGTCGGGGGTTTTGAGCATAAGCCCATTGTAATGTTAATGATATCTAACGCCTACTATTCTCTGTAGTCTGTACTTCTACAAAGTGTGGGTGAAATTAGGCTATCCTTCACATTACATTCTAGGACTTTTGAGTTAGATGTCAAATTATTCATGTGCTTATGGGACAATTAAAAGCAGTACTGGTGCTTCTTGTAAAGGACTGGTAATTAGCTGCATCTGTTTACACTAGAAGCCGATTATTACTGTCGTACCACAGAAAATAAAAACATCTTGGGAACGCTTTTCTAAAAACTGTCAACTGCAAAACGGCATTAGACGTTGATATGGACGTCGTTTTTATTAAGACAATGACGCAAGTTGCATGCTTTGACTTCATTGCGGTTCTTGATTGATAAACTGAATTAAGTAATTAAGTCTGGAATGTAGTCAAACTCGCTTGTACTTTCTTATAGCATGAACGTGTAGTGAATTGAAATAAATATTAAAAAAAAATCGGATGCAACTGTGACGGTGACCATCGCCTTATTTTATCCAACGCTAAGGTTTTCCAAAATAATCATTTTATCGCAGTCAGCAGTGGAAACATTATTTAGCTAATCATATTGATGAAAATGCGTTAGTTCATAGCATATTCACACGGAGTGTTTGCGAAGCCGAGTTTAAATCAACGCGTTATAAACAAGATACGGTTGCAGCTAGTTCAACACACGTTTAAAAATTTAGTGGTACCACAAAAGCGTTCATATGTGCGTATAAAATAATACACGTATTCATAATTATACGCCCGGATGCGGCGACGCAAACGATGCGGACGAGCTTTTCACGCGCGTTCGTGTCGCTTCGTACTCTCATTTGAATTCATGATTCTTAGGAAATATTAAACGCTCGTTGCAGAAACGCGCGTTCGTTTGCGCGTAGAACATTCGTGGCGTAAAAATTATTACCTCATAAATGTCAATTATTATTTAATTGTATAACTTGATTTTCACTTGAATTTGCTACACTTCACTTTAGCTTTGAAGGTATTCCAGTTGTATTCGTTATGGAACACATACGCATGTAATAAATCCCACTCTTTTGCTGTGCACATTATGAAGGCTTGGTTTGGATTGGTGAAATACGGAATAGATATTAAAGGATCTGGTAAACGAAAGAGAAAACCAGAAGTGAAATATAGCTATCTGTTCATGAAAATTTAAGACAGGTCTTCCAGATCAGTTACCTTAACCGCAAACTCTCAACAGTGGTAGTTAAAAGAAACTGTTCTTAGGAGATTGAACATTAAGTTGATTTTAAGTTAACAAGAAATGCTTTCACAAACGAAATAATTGTGTTGTACAGTAGACGGGAAAAGGTCAGAGGTCAGAAACCCCGCAGAGTGGCAAAAACTAGAGTATCTAAAAATAACTTCGTACAGGTACAGATACAAGCACTTTTATAAATGTACTAAGTTTTTTAACTCAAGAAGTTATTTATTCTTTCTGTATTTTTGGTTATATATTTTTTTGTAGTATTCTGAAACTCATACGATACTTATTTTAGAAAATAAATCGTGTTATATTTTAATTTTGATCTGTCTCTTGTCTGTCTATTTTTACACCTCAACGGCTGAACGGATTTAGATGAAATGTGGAAGACGGTAAAGACAAAAAAAATCAAATAAAATAAAAAGCTGTCATTTGCCAGATCCCGGTCAACTTTATCTTTTTTTACCATAAAAAACGTGGGTAATGCGAGCAAAGCGCTAAATGCGAAAGTATGTGAGGATGGATGGGAGTATGGATGTTTGTTTGTTACTTTTTCACGCAATAACTCCTGAACAGATTTGGTTGAAATTTCGTGCACAAATAGATTAAAACCAAGACTAACACATACTTTTCGTCGACGTTTTATAAGTGCCCTCATGGGCCTATGTGAAATAAAAACATTTGACTTTGACTTTGACTTTTTAATACCGATTTAATCTTTAGGTTATTACGACGTTTTAAAACCAGGTTTTTTCCAGTGAGTGGACGAGATGGCGCTAGACGACTTGTATAGCTCTGTCACTTTTACTCGCCGGAATAAGCCAGTTTTAAGACGTTGTAATACCCCCCCAGGTCTATTACATAGTTTTATACCGATTTTATCTTTCCGTGGGATGATTTTCAAGTTGTAGCAGGGCGAAGCCGCTGCAACAGCTAGTATGTACATAATACTGCATAGAACTGTAAATTCTCCATTTATTTTCTAAAAACAATTTACTTCGAAAGAACATGGGATCCGACGCAATGCGGACAAATCTCGGAGCAGAAAATCCTCCATGGTGAATCTAATACCTCACGTTCATTGGCTGGGAACCTGCGTTCCAAACTGCATCAGTGATTTGATTGGCCACAAGCTGCCTGCTGCAATAAATCAACTGGAATGGAGGGCTGTGATTGGTTGTGACAGTTTTCGAGCTACACGACTGATATTGTTACTTATTTGTCCTTCACAGAGACACTGCTTGCGGCTGACAAATCCTATATTGCTTCAGGCACGTTTGGATATTTCACTGAGCACTGGTGTGATTGTCATATCCACTGAATTTTACTTCGTGCTATATTATAAATATGAGTTTGTGAAAATAATACCATGATGTAGTTATGTTGTCATTACGCTGCTTTCAGATTTGGGCGACAGTCGGGCGACAAACGCTGCTTATGCGCGACTGTTCATATAAAATATGAAGAAATGTGCTTCTGCCGCGCTGCTAACGCCCTAATGTGAAAGCGGCCTTATACAATATGTAAACCTGCAGGGAGAAAAAGACAAAAAGTTGTGTGTTCAAGCATTTCGGCGTATAACTCCGAAACATGACGCTTTTAGACATTAATGACAGTTTTATTTTTATATCAGTAAGGATCAAGAAAACGCTGGCGTGACGATCTAGACGAATTTAGGAGTGATTGGCCGGAGAAAGCCGCACAAAGGGAAGAGTGGAAGGTTATGGGGGAGACCTTTGCCCAGCAGTAGGACAATATAGGTTAACAAAAAAAAGGATCAAGATCATACCCGGTTATTATTTAATTGACACTTAATTTGAGATACAAGTCGTTTCTGCCGGAGCTGGGTTTTTAGAGCCCTCCTTTACATTGTAAAGGTCAATCTTTCAGCAGCTATATTTTATGCAATATTGATTTCTTTCAGCACGTGTAAGCAATAACCCGTTTTATGTGGAAAATGTTTTTTTTTAATATTTCTCTCGTTTAAAATACAACATTTGTTGGGAAATATGAGCAGAGTTACGTGGAATTTGAATTCATTGAGATTCACTCGTACATCCATCAAGGTTATGGATGCATATTGATTAACGAGCCGAAATTTCCACGTGCAATGCAAATTAGTTGGAAAACGTTAATGTTTTCTGGTTTGTGGTGTACCTACTGGGCACTTTGTGGACCGCAAGAGCCCTGGAACGCAAAAAGCAAACGTAGGAACAGGGCGGTTTTGAGTCAGTAAGAGTCTAACAGTCCCTTCTTCTTCACCTCGTAAGGATTTAATTTTAGGCTTTAAAATAATGGTGTAATCTTAATCCGGTATATAAACATTATGTACTTACATAATGTTTTTATACCGGATTAAGATTTAGAAATGACGATTTACAATTCGTAAAATGGAAGTTCGTAATATTATCAATTTATATACATATTACTAGCGGCCCGTCCCGGTTTCACACGGGTTGACATTATATAATTTATGACCTATGTTACTCAGGGTAAATGTAGCTTTTCTAGTCGATTCCAATAAAAGGTGTCAGTTACGGTGCTAAAACGTGCGTTGTTAAATTGGAGTTTCCTAGCAATTATTCTGAAAATCTTTAGCTGAAGTTTTGTCACCTTAATTCATATCCTACAATCATCTCGTCCCGGCCTCGCACTGGTAGACTTACCTTTTCTACCTACTAGCTGACCCGACAAACTTCGTAACGCCTCAGAATCTGGGGGCACGGCAGTGCCCCCACCAAGTCGAGCAAAAAAGCGGCACGGCCGTACCATCCTTTTCTCGAAGCAATTCAGGCCATTTTCGACCCCCTGTAACTTCGTTGTGGATAAAATTAAAAGACTGAATTTTCAGTAACCATGCAGGCATTGTAAAGACACGGTATATTTCAAATTTCATTCAATTTGAACCAGTAGTTTAAGAATTATAACGGGTCAAAGTTTCTTAATTTTGTCACTCACTCACTGACTGACTGACTCACCGATCATCAAAATTCTAAGGCACTTCTAGCAGACCTAGAAGCTTCAAATTTGGAATATAAGTAGTGTTTGGTGTATGAATCAAGGAAAAACTAAAATATTTGGGGGCACGGAAGTGCCCCCGCCAAGTCGAGTATTTTTTTTCAATTTTGGTCCAGTTTTATAGAAAATTCGTTGCTGGTAGATATAAGTAGAAGGTACCGAAAAGAAAAAAAGTAGAACTGTCTACAAAATACAAAAAGAAATGAGATCCCATCAAAAACAATACTTGTCAAAAAAACCAAGTCTCGCAACTCAGTTGTTCTACGGTAAAAAGTTGTGAGATCCATGTAATACCAAGTCATAACCATGTAATACTAAAGCGACTTCCTGTCTTAATACGTCCACTCCCTAAGACTTGGTATTACATGGATCTCACAACTTTTTACCGTAGAACAACTGAGTTGCGAGACTTGGTTTTTTTGATCATATTTACTCATCTTTTAAGCCTTCCCTGGACTTCCATAAATAATTCAAAACTAAAATCAGCCAAATCGGTACAGCCGTTCTCAAGTTTTTGCGAGACTAACGAACAGCAATTGATTTTTATATGTAAGAAGATCGAAGAACCTCTATCTCTCGCCACTGACTTTAAAAACCCTCCGAGACTCTCAAAATACTCCTCAACCGTCAATCTAACTCCCAAAAGCAATATAAAACATAAACCTACATATTGATAGTCCACCCTTCACCTCTGGGCCGCCATTTATCTGGAGTACCCTCTCCTCTTGGACTCCGGATCTGTATGTAGGTCAGGGCGGCCGCACTTAATTAGACCGAGAAAAAAACAGCGTCGTGTCGCGTGGCGGACGTGGCGCAGCCCTAATGACTAATGATCTTGTGAATTTTTGAAACAGGCATTCTCTTTTGTTTTTTCTCTCGACTACTGTGAGGAAGGGATGTTGGTATGTATAGCACGTTTGTATGTTTGTTTACGTATTACTTTTAAATTAATAAGGTATCATAATTCGGTAAATGAAGTAAATAGGGTATTTTTATGTAGTGCCGTTTTTTCTTCTGTGTTTCTATTTCAGTAATAGAACACATTTCTATAGATAAAACTTTTTGTGTTTTTTTTTTGGAAAAGGGTTTTTCGAGAGCTTGATTTACTCAATAAACAAATGTTTTTTTCAGTCCATATTGCGTTCCAGAGACGCGGTGTCTTAGCGATAATAAAAAAAGTACGTGGATTACAGCACACTATCTCTTAGAAAGGAGGTATTCTATCTCAGCAGTAGGAACATTATAGGGTGATTATGTTATAATTATCTTTCATCATTCACTGGTTTATAGGCTCAAAGTCAAACCATTATTTTAATTAGGCCATTAAACTTTAAAACGTCTAACTACTCCGCCACCCCCATCTAAAATAACCTGACTGAGTCGGGGTGCCGCAAGTCACGAGCTCGCTGCGCTCGCTCTCACTTCCAAGTTTTGTGTCTTTTGCGACAATACGTGTTTTTTTTTTAATAAAATAAAGGCCATATTCTATTGGTTGTCATTTAATTTGCAAAACTTTGACCTTCTTGCCTAAATTAATCCCTAAATCTTTACTTCCGCCATATTTATCTCTGCTCTACACGTTCCGCTTAAAAACAATGGCGTACGTTAATAAATAACATTAATACAGTTTAAACCATAAAACGACTAGGTAGTATTTATTTTATCTACACGACACACAAAACTCCAGCCACCCGAAATCACTTGCACATTCACGATAGCGCTGAACAAAAAGCCGCTGCAGCGCTTTAACCAAGCTCAGTTAACAAAAAGCGATTTAATAACACTAAAGCTTCACACAATGGCTGTTCTATGGACTAGCGTTTAGGCACCTGTCCTACTGCTCGAGGAAGCGATTAGCCATCAACGATTATCTTGGTCGGGAATCGTGCAGTTATTTCTCTCTTGCAAGTTAGACATTATTATTGGGTACGGTAATATTTTAAAGAGGTAAAAGTCATTTATTCCCATTGGATCACAGTTTTGTTTTTGTGCCGTTGAATCCCACAAAACATTTTCATGGATTCCAGTTGGATTCCAAAATTGGAAAGAACAAGAGTGTCGGTTTATCCTCGTATAACCCCAAAAACTATTTCCGTTGGATGCTTAAAAATGCGGGTACTTTCAATAACTAAATTGTTTATAATTTTGAATGTGTGTAAAAACACACAAAAATTGGAGGCAATAGCTGAAATTACTCATTTAATTCCAAAACGGTGAAAGAAAAACATCGTGAGGAAACTGGCATATAGGTATGTCTAAGAACCATCAAATTCGAAGACATGTGAAATCTACCAACCCGCACTGGGCCCGCGTGGTGGATTTTGTCCCACTCCCTCTCACAGAGAGGGGGCCTGTATCCCAGGAGTGAGAACGTTATAGGGTGATAATGATGATGATGGTTTTTAAAAACTCGTAAAAAGTATACTTTTCCGAGTATTAGTTTTTTTTTGGATGGTAAAATAATTAAATCAGTACCCTTAGCACGACTTTTCAGTATTTGAGACGTAAAGTAAACTTGAACTTTGACAATTTCAAACTGACAAAACAATAGTTTCTTCTTCGCACACCAGAGGCGCTGTTCCATTTTTTCATACAAGAAACGCTGTAAATACTGGAAAGACTGTAAAGTAATAATAATAATTCACTGCTCCTAACCTCTATGCTAGCTCTACCTTCTCGCTTTTCGCTGACAATGGGACACGTGCCTTTTACAGACTAGCGTTTTACCGAATTGGATCGGACGCGGCTATGTCAATGGCCGCCTTTCCCGCCACTGATTTGGCGCATTCTGCCTACTACCTACCTATTTTTGGTGCTTGAAGCCGGCGAGATAGAATTTGCTGCCAAATTTTAAGATTTATTGAGCTAATGGTTTTTGGTTTTGGCTTGTTTTGTGAATTATGTGGCCCTTGTGGTTGATGTAGGCCGGGGAAGGTTACACGTGTCGTTCTTTGAGTTAATAATGTAATTTAAATATATAACACCATGAATAAAGTCAGATGTGCGTACATGCCAATCTCAGGAACCAAGGAACTCATTTCAATGAAATATAATAAATGCGTATATTTGGTTCAAGCTTCAATAGGTGCATCGTAGCTCTGAATTGAAGGCTTGGGTTTGAATAAATTACAACAGTGCAAATCCTTTACTAGATAACAAACGATTCAACAGTATTCGTTGAACAACAAAGTCGACTAATTAATACACATAATTATTCGGCTCTCAAATTGTATAAATCGGGCATCTAGCAGCGTTTTTTCTTGTTCGTGTCTATCTACTCAGATTTTTTCAAAACGTATCTTTGCGCATTTATATAGATACTACAGCCCTAATCTGCAGATTGAAACCGAGCGAATATCTTAGTAGCACCCATAAAATAAATATTGATAAGACGAATGAAAACGAGGATAAAATATAACAAGTTCCACCTTCATCTAAAATACATGTATAGCAAAAATATACTTATAAAATATAGAAATAGGTAATACGCAAAGGTCAAGAATAATAAAATCTGGAAAATACATATTTTAAAAAACTTTCAATGAACTTCTCGTTTCTCTCATGAAAAAAAATATTCTTTGGATACCTTTCATGAATAAATTCTTTGGTTTTAGAATACTAGGTTCATGTTTTTTTCCTTAAGCTAGAATAGAAATTTCCATTTGGTTTTATGTGGAATTGAACAATAGCTTTACGCGGGTGTGCGTTTTGCTCTTACTCTTATCCTAGGCGCTTTGAATCGTTTTAAAGCGTACCCGCTTTTACTCAGAATCTTTTGTTAATTGTAATATAGGAAGATTCACTGATTTACCATTTGCCTAAATATTTTAAATTAGGAGCATAGAAATTCGGATACACCGCAATCGCGGTGATAAGTAAGACCCCTCTTTGACGATTGTTTGGGAGAGACACTATGGCGTCCTCACCTTCTGCCTGACGCACGATTCAGTGGCAGGATACGCCCAGACGTTACCAACGTGTGGACTATCCGAGGGAAATATTGAAACATACATAGTGAGCTCCGCTTGGGCAAAGCGCTGCCGTGCATCGGGGCGGCAATGGGTAGTGGTGACCTCTCGCGGCCTGCTCTGGTCCAGGCCATGGAACTGAGCGAAGTGGCATGAGAAGCGGTCACCTCCTTTTGTGTAGCAGTAATGGAAGGGAAAGTCGAATAGGTGAGGGAGTTGGTCTCATCCTCGCTTGTCAGTCCAACTAGCAGATAGCCAGGGTATTGGAGATTCGTCACCGTAGGCGCGGGTTCGCGGACGGTGAGTAATGGGTAGATCACCGTCCCTTCGCATCCCGGGGCGGGAGGACTTATTTCACTATTTTAACGTTACATTTACCTACATAGATTAACGTATCTAGCGATAATGTATCTCAATCAATTTAGCCGTGTTGGTACTGCAATGGGGATCTTTAAAAATGAATTACTAATTATTTTACGTATGTGCTCATATTTAACGCAACGCGCACTTTTTACAATTGTTTCTTTTCACTCCGTTACTAGACAGTTCTACTTTTATTTTTAATGCATTTCAAATATTATTGAGCGGCTTGATTCAGACAGCGCTTATAAAATGCATTTAAGGTTAACACTCACGGTCGCGGGTCTTATACCATCACCGTGACCCCGGAACATTAAGGACTATTGAAGGACACCGTGGATTTTAGTCAGTACAAGTCTGACAGTCCCTCCCGCCCTGCCCGGGGTGGGAGGCCTCATTTGATGATTTTACCACGTAACACTCACAGTAAAACCTCTACAGTACTTATGTTTATTACAGTTAAGCCCATTATACTCATACTTAGCAACAACACAATTAGTTATACTCACTTAACCTTGCCACTGAAAATCAGCGGCCCCTCTAACTAGTCTACGCAGTAATGAAGAGAGGCGTTATGAAGTGCTTTCTAAACTGAAACTATTCTAGTACGTCTCGTAGTTCAGAGGGCATGAGGGAAAACTCGCCATATTACTGTTTAGTCATGAGTTGTTACATGCCCAATGACTTGCGACAACGACATGTCATGAAACGAATGAAAACGTGTCGCAACACGCAGTACTTGGGATTTGGATGGACTTGGGATGCGCCGCGGCGGTGGCTCGCACGCTCTACTAGTCGTGTTGAATGACACTTAGCTGGTCGTGTCGCAAGTCGCATGATAAGTCAGATCGCCCGTCACTAGTCGCATTACGAGTCGTGTCGCATCATCGCATGATACATAACACAGTTTTATTGCATATCACGTTACTTGCGTGTCGCATGTCTCATAACTAGACGTGTCGATGTCACAAAGCTTTTCATGTCGCATATCATAAAGCTTGTATTGTCGCAAGTCTCGAAACTAGTCGCGTAGCATGTCACATAGCTAGTCGAGTCGCATGTCGCATGGCAAATGATTTCGTATGTCACCAAACTAATCGTGTCCTTAGTCGCATCACAGTCCAGGTGCTAGTCATATAGCTACTCGTGTCGCAGATCGCATCAATAGCCATGTCGCAAATCGCATCACTAGCTATGTCGCATATCGCATCACTAGCCATATCGCAAATCGCATCACTAGCCATATCGCAAATCGCATCAATAGCCATGTCGCAAATCGCATCACTAGCTATGTCGCATGTCATATAGATATAGTCACATCATAAGTCGATACCATCAGAAGTCATGCCGTATCTCACTTAACTAATCGTGTTACAAGTCGTGTCGCAAATCGCATCACAAGTCGTGTCGCAAGTTTTAATGCCCGAGGAGTGTTCAGAGCGATACAATAAAGTTAGCGGCTAATGGCTGTTACGAGTTTGTGGTGTAGCAGCCATTAGTTTTAACATTTTCCTGCAGTAATATTGAAAGCAAGTTAAGAATTAATTGTGTTATAAACTTTGGAAAATGTCTGAGTGTTGTGTGGGCTTTTATTATTTTAGCTAAATATTTCAGGAAATTGTTATTATAGTGTAGCGTGTTGTTACTTGTTAGGGATATTATATGTTCCGGGGTCGCGGGGCCATCTTCGGGGCCGTGGTACTGTCACAACAAGCTACCGCGATCCTGGAATGTGAAGGACAATAGAACGAACATGACTTTAGTCAGTACAGCCAGTTAGCCAGTTAGTAAATTGTATTAAAATTACAAAAATAAATCCCAATTCAACTGTTATATTGTTATTTGGGAATAGCTTAGCTGTAAAAAAGAAAGATGTTATTGAATGTTTTAATTTAATGTTAATGCTGTATGAGTCCAGTAATTGTAAATTTATTTATTCAGCTTTGCCTTACTCTAATTGTTTGTCTGATGAACAAAATAGGCATATTTATAATTTAAACCTGTTGATGTACAATAGGACCTGTCGTCACAGTGACGCGTTTATATATTTTGATTGTAATAGTTTTATTACAGATTACCGACTTACTGATCATTCCATGTTTATGCCAGCTAGTTGTAGGAGACAGATTGCTAACCTTTTAGCATACACTCTACGCGTTTACACCGGTACTTGTGTCGTACCCACAGACTACTTAGAGATACTACGTATCAGACTGCCAACTTCGGAACAAAAATTTTCGCCGTAGGCTTTTGACAGCTTTTGAGTGTTAATGTCGTATGACGTTTGTTTTTTTTTTAAATCACTGTTGCTCAATGGCAAAGGAATAATCGTATACAGCCTAAACGCCGTATTCGATATTGCTTTATTACTGAAACTTTTCTGAAAATTTATTTTGGGATAAAAATTAAATAAAAAAACAATTACATATTAAAACATTTATTTTTCAATTTCCTTTTCAATTTTTCGATTGCTTAATTTTGCATCGTAGGCAAATAACGAAAATCATTAAATAAATGTAAAATTATCATAGTAACAGTTCATTCTTGTAAACCTTTTGACGCAACATTATTTTTAAGAGCTACTATCACTGTACCGAAACACCTCACTGCACCTTTGGATGGGTAATTTAGTATTTTGTTACTGCCGTATATTCTTGATGGTTTATCAATCGCCTCTTTCCAAAACGATGGTGAGCTGATTTTTCTACAACTGCTATTCTTTAGATTTTCACATGTCTTCCATCTGCATAATGAGCTGGAAAAGAAGAATCACTATGTTTATTATAAAGAAATATTATGAACCTCGGACTCACTCCAATGAATGAGGCGGGTACTTTATGTAGTCACATAGTGTAAATCAGTTGAGTTTTATGAAAACATTATATTATAATGTATTCAGTAAAACATATTATTTTATCATGTAACTGTATAATAAATTATCTTAAAAAGATCTATTAAACTAAAGGAACAATATATCTCTGCCACCTACCACGCTGACGCTGTTAAAATTTAGCAGCCATACTAAATAACAATTTAGGATGCAAAACATATATTTTATACTAGCCATCGCCAGCGGCTTCGCTCGTGTTTATGATGAAAATTAGACAGGAATTTAATCCTGGGATAAAAGGTATCCTATTATGTTATAATAATCTGAGTAACAAACATCCATCTATCTTAACAAACTTTGTTAGAAGTAAGAATAAGAAAGCAAGAAGTAATGATAGTTTTATCATAATATTTACCTTTTATACTGCCGAGTTGTTGTTCCACTCAAAATCTCATCTTCAGTAAACAGGAAAGGATAGGCGCTGCCGAGTCTTGGACGAGATTTAGACGTAATTAATTTCTTTTCGAAGTGCTTTGACAAAAAAACAGCTTCGGAAGTTGTTCAAGTGATAACGATTGCAGTCTTGCAGATCATCACGGTTTAGTTTAGACACTTTAACCACACAGGGAGTCTTTTCTCATTACACGGGAAATGATGCCAAATAGCGTCATGTCGCGAAAATTTACAAACAGAGCACTCGTAATACATTTTGCAAATAGTAAAAGTAATAGTAGACACACTGGGGATTTATTATTACAGAAAAAGCGGACAGGATAAACAATAAAGATCAATATTAGCACAGAAGTAATGTCAGACACACGTCATATGAAACAAAAACAAATGGCGGCCGACCAGCGCCTGCGACGGCCAATCAGAGACGACCACAAACGTCAGTCATCATTAAAACAATATGGCGCTACGTCGAGCGTTTCGTTGTATGAAGATTATCAGCCGTGGTCGTACCTACGTTTTCTGTTAGTGGTGACACTAACGTCGCTATTGATACTAATTTTAGTAGTAACTTCACTTTTGATTCTGTTGGTAATGATACTTACATTAGTTTGCCTACACCTAGTACTTTAAACTGTTAGATTCGACAAAGGCTAAGTCGCATATGTTGAATGTTGTGCATCAAAATATGCAGGGTTTGTCCGGCAAGGAATTAGAGTTAAGCTTATTTTTAGAAAATTATAATGTTGATGTGTTATGTTTAACTGAACATTGGTTGAAGGAACATGAAGTAGCGTTTATCAATGATTGTTTTTTTCTCTGTACAGAGTGCATTTGTGAGAAAAAATGCTATTCGCGGTGGATCTCTAGTTCTTGTTTCAAACAAGTTAAAATGTAAACAACGTTTAGACATAGTTAATCTTTCAATTGAGCGCACTATTGAGTTGTCTTGTGTTGAACTCGAGCGTTACATTATAATTTGTGTTTACAGATTTCTGGGGATTTCAGTACTTTTGAATCCGCAATGGAGGATGTTCTTAATAAGCTAAAATGCAGTAGTAAAAGCATAATTTTATGTGGAGATTTCAATGTTAATATTTTAGATGTTACTCCACTTAGCATAAGGTTTCTCAACTTATTTAAATCCTTCAATTTGGTTAATTTGTTTTTTGAACCAACAAGGATCACAGCGTCTTCTTCATCTTGTCTAGACAACATGTTTTGTGAAATTGATGCAGAAAATATACTAGTTTTAACAGATTTATCATCTGATCACTGCGGATTGATGGCTAGCTTCCCTATGCCATTAAGTAAAATGCCGCGGAAAATAGAATGCAGGCCGTATACAGTAAGTCGTTGCAACAAGTTTAAAAATAATGTATCTCTTAAAGTTGTACCGTCAATAGTAGAACACGAGACCCCTAATGAAATATATGAGGCTCTTTTTGATGTTGTGCAAAATGAGCATAACTCCATTTTTAAAACTAAAACTATTAACATTGCTGGGACTTCCGCTGGATTCAACCAATGGGCCACTCCAGGCATTTATAAAAGTCGAGCGAGATTATACGAGTTGTATGGTCTGAGACAGTACAAATTTGATAAACCTTTTCTAGAATATGTTAAAAATTATTCAAAATTATTTAAAAAGATTTGCCGTATTGCAAAATCGAAATTTTTAAGTGAGACTATTAAAAATTCTAGTAATAAAGTAAAGACCACTTGGAAAATCATTAACAACGAAACGGGTAAATCACTCAAACAAGAAAATCAACTTGAGATCATGGTTGATAATAAATTAGTCAATAAGCCAGCTGACGTAGCTGAGGCATTTAATGAGTTTTTTGCCAGCATTCCTGCAACTACGACTCGCTCCTTAAGTTCGTCACCATCTAAGGCTGAACACCTCTTGCAAAGTAGCGTCCCTAAATGTAGTCAGGTATTAAGATTCGAACATGTAACGCCCCATGATGTGGTTAATGTTTTTAATTCACTCAAGTCTAAAAACACAGGTGATTACTGGGGTATTTCTGTTAAACTTTTGAGCAATATAATCGACATTGTAGCCCCCTATCTTGCTATTACTTTCAATAAGTGCGTTGACTTGGGTACTTTCCCTGATCTCATGAAGAGCAGTAAAGTCATCCCTTTATTTAAATCTGGCTGTAAAAATAATATTGGTAATTTCAGGCCAATTTCTATTCTACCTGCATTCAGCAAAATATTTGAAAAGTTAATACTCAGACAGTTACTTCGTCATTTTAATTTAAATGGTCTTCTTCATAATGATCAATACGGGTTCACAAAAGGCCGTTCGACTACAGATGCGGGTGTTGCTTTGTTGAAACACATATTTGATGCATGGGAGAAGTCGCAAAATGCAATTGGTGTTTTCTGTGATCTCTCTAAAGCCTTCGATTGCGTACACCACGATACACTTTTGCGTAAACTTCGTTATTACGGTGTTCAGAATGAAGCCCTCAATGTAATTGAGTCATATTTGTGTAATAGATTTCAATGTGTCGATGTTAGTGGCGCGAAATCTTCCAGGTTACCCGTTCAGCTAGGTGTACCTCAAGGCTCAATACTCGGTCCGTTTTTATTCCTGGTTTATATTAACGATCTACCATACTATTTGAAGAATATCTGCGATGTAGTACTGTTTGCAGATGACACTTCTCTGATCTTTAAAGTAGACAGGAATAGACAAGAGTTTGAAGACGTGAACAACGCGCTATCGAGGGTGACAGATTGGTTCACAACAAATAACCTTGTACTCAATGCCAAGAAGACCAAATGCATAAAGTTCACTTTACCCAATGTTAGAAACCTGGGTCCCAGCATCGTCCTCGGTAATGTAGAGCTTGAAACTGTTGATTCAGCTGTGTTTCTGGGTATAACAGTAGATTCAAAATTACAATGGGGTCAACATATATCGAAACTAGCAGGTAGGCTTAGTTCGGCCGCCTACGCTGTTCGGAAGGTAAGACAATACACTGACGTTGACACAGCAAGATTAGTCTATTTTAGTTATTTTCACAGCGTCATGTCCTATGGTATTCTGCTATGGGGCAAAGCCGCTGATATCCAAAATATATTCGTACTCCAGAAACGAGCGGTTCGTGCCATTTACCAACTAGGTGCGCGAGATTCTCTAAAAGATTTCTTTAAAGAGATTGGAATTCTCACAGTGGCGTCACAATACATATTCGCCAACATTTTATATATCAGGCAAAACATTCACCAGTTCAGTAAAAATAGTGATATCCATAACTTTAATACTAGGAATAAGCACAAACTTCGTGTTCCTTTTCATCGGCTTCATAAGGTGCATAATTCATTCGTTGGGATTGGTATAACTTTTTATAACAAGTTACCGTCCTCTTTCCTAGACCTGCCATTTAACGTGTTTAAAGCCAAAGTAAAAGCTAACCTCTGTTCTAAGGCATATTATTCTGTGAGTGATTACTTAGATGATAAGAACAGTTGGTCGCTGAGTTGAACACAAGACATTGTTCATGTTCTTTCAACAAAATTGCTAGCTGATATGTTTTTTCTGTAAATTTTTATTTTTCCTGATTTAGTTATGTAATGGTTTTTTTTTTTCTGTGTGTGTATTTTTATTTTGTTTGACAGTCGTAGGGTATCTCTTGGTACTATTGTCGGAGCTGATGAAGATTGTATAACGATACTTGTATTGTATAGAGTCAATCTTTCTAGTATTATATAGTTTAATAGCAAGCATTGTGTGAGTACTATGTACTTAGAAATTTCAATGATTAGATACCCACGTCTTTTATTGACTTGAATAACCCTGGTGGTTGAGAGTATGTCATGCTCACTCAAATGTCTCGCTGGCGGTGGCGCGTGTTTCGGATCATTTAGTCCCCTTCAAAATGGTTGAGCTGAATGGTGCTGATGCATGTGTCATGTTCGTGAACGGGCGCCGTCAGTCGTGACTGGTCATCTCTTAGCTACCACGGTCTATTTTAAGGATTTATATTTCTTGAATTGTCTATTTTATATTTTCCTATGGACACCTTTTACTTGCTACATCGTTCTCACATTATGCACCATCTCAAGATGAATGATGTAACAAAGATTCTGTTATAATTTTGGCTATTGAAAAAGAGTGTCCATGGAGTTTCTTGCTCGTTCTTCTCCATAGAGATCAACGCTTTGGAATGAGCACCTACGGTACTTTCACTCGTTTTTATGTCTTGTGACTGGGACTGTAGCACCATAACTATTTTATGTTACCTAATTATTTTTTGTCTTTTGACAATTCAAAAGTGCCTCTAGCAGGCCTACTTGAAATAAATTATTTGATTTTTTGATTGATTTTGATTTTACGAGACTCCCTTCCACTCCACTCAGTGAGAGAGGACTCGATTGAAAAAGGACTATTATATTACACCGAAATATGAAGTTAAGACAGAAAAAAAGATCTCTCTTTAGCCTGTGTTATCCCACTGCTGGGCAACCATCTTCCATGAATTCTTCTGTGAACTCTTTTCTGAATTTCTT
Source organism: Agrotis ipsilon (assembly GCA_028554685.1). Classification (NCBI taxonomy): domain Eukaryota; kingdom Metazoa; phylum Arthropoda; class Insecta; order Lepidoptera; family Noctuidae; genus Agrotis; species Agrotis ipsilon. The sequence continues at coordinate 1,835,376 of CM052963.1, forward strand.
TTTAATACTTTTTTTGTTAGCTGTTTTCTTTACTCAAATCCAGTCGTACGAATCCGAGACGTCAAGCCAGTTCATTTCGGGCGGGTAGCGATCGTCGCTGATCCTTTTGAGGAACTTCACACATAATATACGAATACCTAATAAAAGGTATGCTGCTGCTCCAATTCACACCACAGTAGCATTAATTAAAATAAATTAATTGCAACTCCGGTATTTACAGAGTGACAAAGACGCGAGTAATCGACCGTCTGGGACTTAAGACAGTCGCTAAGAAGCAACGCAGTCATCCATTTCTGCCAGTCAGCTGGTGCAATTTGCGCGGGAAACTAACAACAGACGCCATATTTAATCCGTTGCAGAAATTATCAGTTTCTGCGACTTTTCTCTTAAGAGCATTCTTAATGACTGGATTATGCCCGAAATTACTATTCAATCTCAATCCATATCTCCTTCCTTTGTATTTGATGTCTGCTTCTATTTGGTCATCTAAAAGATTCGAATAAAGGCAACGGTCGTTGATTGATAAGACATATTCTGCTTAAGCACCTTCGTCTCAGTCACCTTTGACCTGGACTAGAGTCAAGAGCAAAGTCATCTAAAAAATCTTCTTTTTCCAAATTAAGAATGCTAGTAGTTTACATGAGAAGACCGAACTACATATCTGAACTCCATAGCTCAGAGAGACTGATCAAAATGACAATCAGCTATGCTATTTTGTAAGTTCAAGATAATTCAACTTGATTTTTTAGAAATGTAGATAAAAAAGTTAAAAACATTCGAAAGAAAATCTAGTTTTGGTGCTGAAGCCATAGACATAAGGCACCCAGCTGGGGTGCCATTTTTTCATAAACTGCCAACTGCTGAAAAAGTGGTTCTTTGTAATACAAAGTCCTGAAATACAGGCCTTGTGAGATTGAGTGGGTTGTACGTTTTACAATGCGGGCTTGGGTCGGTGGCCGTCACAATGTCTTTGAACTTTTGGTTCTAGGACATGCCAGTTTCCTTACAAAGTCTTACTTTACGGCTGCGGGCTAGATGACCTAAAACATTACAATCTTTCCCGCAGGGTAGCCTGAGGCTTAATGTCTGAGAGTTAGGGCTTAAAATCGGTTCAGAATGTAATACTAGTAGCAATGATTAATCGATTAACGTTGTGTGTCTCTTTTGCTGTTTATTCACAGACGAAGACTAGAGAAACTAGCTCGCGGGTCGCGGGATTATCTCATCAAGTAACCGTGACCCTGGAATGTAAAGGGCTATTGAAAGATCACCGTGGAATTCAATCAGTACAAGTCAGACAGTCCGTCCCGCCCTGCCTTGGGTGGGAGGACAATACGTCATCTCTTTCTTTCTTTCTTTATCCATAGAGAAACTATGGATAAAGAAAGAAAGAAAGAGATGACTGTTCAGATGATAAGTAAGGAATAGAGAGGTATGGACGAAGAAGACGTGCAGATCCGACTTCAAATTGATATATCATATGGATACCTATAAGAAAGATGATGATAATGACGCCTTCCAAATACGTATTATTTGTAGTTAGTACTGTTAAGGCCCGAAATAGGGGTACACCAACGGTGTCCGGGCTCAGACCTTGGAGGGATTCAGAAATAGCCAGACCATGACCACAATTGCCTAGACCAGAGCACATCAGCAGAGCTCGCACTGGGTGCATAAAAGGCTAGTTTTAGCTAGTTTTAGTTGAATCAAAAAACAAAAAAATAAACTTACACACCAGTGAACTTTTACGTATTTATTGGCCCGATGTGTCCCTGCTGGCTTTAGATTTCTCGTTACTCTAACGCGACTGGGAGTATCATAGCACAGGGTTTCCCAAACTGTTTGCCGCGGTAGGTAGCGCCTTGGTGCACTACAGAGGGGTGCGTGAGACGCCCCTACCTGCGCAAAATCCATTCGGTGTAATTTGTGCGGGATTTCCATTCATTGCAAAATTGTTTTGACAAACTCTTTTACAAGTCATAAATTACTTTACTTTGGTACAAGAAGTAAATAGTCTCATTGAACTCTCTTGTAGCCCTAAATGCACTGGACGGAAACCGGTGAGGCAGATTTTTCTCTCCAAATGTAACTCCAAACCTGACCATGATCCTCAGACTCATGTCTGAGGAACCGACTTTACAAACAGAGAGAAGGTACCCTTAAAATCAGATTAACGTTTTCCAATTTGACGAAGTTATAGCGAACGTATGTGAAGTCAGTGCGAGGAAACAGGACGCTCGCTCATTGCTCGATGCGATTGCTGCATGGCGTCTCGTAACAAGATGGGTACTGCCCATCTAAAAAGTTTGAGAATGCCTGGTCATGTAGTACCTACACAATATACAGCCAATCATATCGCGGTCAACAGTCGTCCAAGCGTGGTGATTGCTTATCAATGTGCCCTCGGGATTGCCTGTCTGAGTCCGTGTTTGGTGTGTAAATGTATTCGCATGTTGTTAATTACTGCTTGTTGATCTGTGAATTTAGTGCTTTGGCGTTGATTTAAAATTTGTTAAGGGCTAGTGTATCTGATTAAGCTGCTTTGGTACCTCATTCTCCTGCCCTTATCCAGTTATGCTTTGTTTTAAGGTCAGCACAGCACGTCTCCTTCCACAATTTTCTTTTTTTCTCTTTAAGTCCAGGTATTATACTGTTTGAGCCATACGAGGACCATGCAAGTGTCTGGAATTTTCTTTTGTGAAAAGAACCACACAGATTTGAGTAGACCTGTCCAGTCAGTGAAAGCATTTTTCAGTTTTCGTGACGCTCGACTCATAACTCAAGAGCTCATCGAAACGACGAACAATACCAAAGAAAGGACATTGTTTTAGAGAGCAGCGCTTATAGCTTATAAATGATTCTAAACGGTCAATTTGTATTAATACTCAAATGTTTCATCAATTAAGGATTGGGGCTCTCATTTTTATCCGTGGTATTTTACAAAAGACGCAATAGCAGTCCGTAGTGATAATGCTTTCAAAAAGCATTTGACAATCTGTGAATTTCAGTTCCCGCGTTCGAAAACCACTACACCACATTTTGCCGGAATGCTCACTCAGATGAAAACGTTACCTACTGCGTTCGTCGAATTTTGCCATAAACTGTCATAGGGAATGTAAATTGTATTGTGAATGTAAATGTAAATTTGAGGAATAGCACAGCTACAGAGCAATAGAGAGTGTTGAGTATGAATGAAAGGAGAGGTAGAGGAAGGACAAAGAAAAGATGGATGGAATGTCTAAGGAATAATATGAAAGAAAAAGGAGTAAATGACACTGTGAAGTCTGGTAGGGTGAGATTGGAAAAAAAAACGTATTGCACCGACCACAAATAAAATAGGATAAGGACAGAAAGATGATGATGACAGCTTAACAGCATGCAAAAACAGCACAGCACAGCGCAGCAGCAACTTTTGAACGCTTTTTAGTATTGTTGTTGAAAGGTATTTTTAACCGACGAAAACAAAGGAGGAGGTTCTCAATTCGACATGTTTATTTGTTTTTTAATAATAAGTCTATACCTATACTGTGCCTCCTAGTAACTATTCTTGGGCGCAATAAAATCTGCCAATGCTTTTAACCAGATATTTTAGTATTTTTGGCTGGTTTTTCATTACAACATTAAATAAATCATGAAAATAAGTACTTAGCGGGTACGCCCGTTGTTTCACATCACATCATCTACATCGCAAGAACGATTTGATAGACCCTACCATTAGCTTCGCATATAGCGTAATATCCTATCTTAAATCTTTGCACCTAGCCATCCCACACTTTATAAATCAATCTTTAAGCTGCCCAAAAAAGCCATGAAACAGCAAATATAATCAATCAATCATTAAACAGACGATACATCAACTTGAAGTCTTGAACCGTCAGCCATTTCAGAACTGAATTGTTTTCAAGTCTCAAGATTTCCAATCCTATGAAGATATGACACCATCACGTGTGAGCACGCGAAGGAAATTAATCATTGTCAGTGAGGTTGCGGTTTTATTAAGAGGAGGTAGCGGGAGCGTTTTTTAATAGGGGAGCATAGTGTTTTCCACAGAAACGGAGTGGGGCTGCAAAACGAAGAAACGAACTGACCAATATAATACGGTATTTTACTGCATAAATAAATTGATAATCTATTTAGTCCGTCAGTAATAATACTGAAAAATAATGGACACGTATTTTTTTTTTTTTTTTTAAACAGTGAATATTGTCAAAGATTAAACCAACGACTATATATCGTCTATGGATTAAACGCTTCCAAGTTCGGGAGTGGGGGCTTGTTACGTCATTACGCTTGTAAAATTGAGTTTCGTTAAGTTAATTGAGAATTGGCTGAGTGACTTTTTGTGATTTTTAGAAGTGTTGTATGTTCGTCAATTTTGGTTTGTGTGACAAAAGAAAAAATATGGGTCTAATATTTTTAATAATCTATTTTTCGGCCTAATATTTTTTTTTTGTAAAATACCCTATTGAATTGCACAAAATCTCCGCTTCTCCTCAGTATGCAATCCTATTGGTTAATATTTCTTTGTTTCTCCGGTCCGCAGCCCTGGCTTCGCTCACCTGTCCCAAGAAAGTGGTGAAGGAATGACGATTTGAGGGATTGAGTGAGAACGTTTTGGTACGCTTCGTACTTCGTTTATTATATTGAGGATTTTTTTTTCACGTGTTAAAATCATCAGATGAGTCCTCCCACCCTAGGCAGGGCGGGAGGGACTGTCAGACTTGTACTGACTAAAATCCACGGTGTCCTTCATGTTATGTTCCGGGGTCACGGTGATGGTATAAGTCCCGCGATCCTTGGTTTTGACCTTATATTATTGATTATTGGCCTGATATTATTATTTAATTGATGATAATGATAATGATTGTATTCGATCTAAGAGCTGACGTTGACGCTGAGTTTTCAGTATTTGAGACGTACAGTAAACTGGAACTTTGACAATTTCAAATTGACAATTATCAAGGAAAAAATTAGTTCCTTCTTCGCACACCAGAGGCGCTGTTCAATTTTTTCATACAATAAACGCTGTAAATACTGGAAAGACGCTGCAAAGTAAGAGTGAAAAGTCGTGCTAAGGGTATACAGGCTCAAGGTAAGTCAAATCATTTGCCCGCATAATAAGTTTCATAATATCGCTGTCTAGATAGCTTAGTGGTCTATAAGGGATGGCTTTCGACGCCGATGACCGCAGGTTGGAAGTGCAGTGATGAACAGGTTTTTAGATATAATACCAAGACCAAGAACACGCCGAGAGTGCAGCTACTGGAATCGCGCCGCAACGTCAACTTCAAGGCGTTCGTGGTGCGTGTACCAACGTGTTTTCAGGACCCCGTCATGGAGGAGGACTTTTGGCCGAAGGATGTGGTGTTCCGTAGCTTCCGCGGACACGTGCCACCACAACGCATAATGACTAGTGCATAGTGATGTGAAGTGTTTACTAAGATAGGCTTAAGTTTCTATAACACAAGTTGTTTTTATAAAATTATGTAAGTATTGTTAGTTTGTAAGGTATTTGTCTATGGGCCAAAGTTGCCTGATTATAAATAAATAATATGGATGGAACTGGGAGAGTTTGAAGTCAGTAAGAGTCTGGCCCTTTCACTTTACCCAAGGTCGGAAAAATCATTCAAAGATTATCCATCCTAAAGAAGGGCCTCATTATATTGTAAACATTTTTAAGGGTTGCGAAGTAAAAGGTTTTCTTTTGTCGTCGGTAAGTGAAAAGTTTAATGCATTGTCATCAGTTAAAGTATCTATTTTGCAAATGAAGTATCATCTTCTTATTATAATAACGTGAATGTTATAAATTATACCGAGTATTCCATCAAAATGGAGACGCACAAAGAACCTACTTCATATAAACAATTACAATAAAATCTTCTGATGTATGTTATAGTTAGTGGTAGATATAACTTTTTTATGATCGTCAAAGTTATGAGTTTCGTTTAAAAGTTTGAGGGCACAGATGTTTGCAGAAATTAATTTAATGAATATTGCGGAAATGAAGTTACTGCAAGTACAGCACAGTTAAGGGACAATAGGTACATCTACTTAATTAGCACTCCTCCGCTCCCGTAATATTCGTAAGTCGTAAGATTTTTTTAATGATCCTTAGGCTGGTCATACTTGGACTGCTTGAAACAGTCAGAACCACCTTCTCCAAGTTGCGACTGTCTTCTACGTAATGATTCAGTTTCGGAATAACCCATAAGCAAATTAAGCAATTGCTTAAGGCATCACGTCTCGGAGGGTACCATAACTTGTCCGAAAACCTAATTGGTGCTCTGGAGACACGTTCAACCCCCCCCCAAATTCTTGACATCCTAAAAAGAAATCAAACCTATCCGAGTAAGAACGCCTAAATTTTATAGCTCGCTCCGCTCGGTATTGCATCAGTTCTCAGTATTCAGATTTATGAGCGCCAGCGGCGATTTGCTCTCCGCTTTTCTACCATCAATGTAGACTCTACCTTAAATGCCACTTAAGTTTGTAAGAATACTGAATATGGCCGCATATCGCTAAATAGGTTAATAACACAGATTTATGTAACGTCGTATTAGATCATTAGAAAAGTGTGAAGAATGAGCATTATGCTCAATTATTTGCGAGTTTAGTCACACTTGTGTGGTAAAACTACTGATCTCATCGTGTTTTTAGGCGTTTTAAATAAAAAACAAAGAAGAGAATTCTCTTGTATAGTCATTATTATATGTTAACAAATATTTAAACTCACAAAAACAGCTCAAACCCCGTTGCAACTACCTATATGCCATATAATTATTTGGTATTTTTGGGATTCGAACAGATTGGTACATTAGAACTATAGTTTATCGCTCAGCCACTGCGCCAGTCGTACCTCAAAAGGCCCTATACAGAATATCGATCTAGTACAATCGAAACGGTACACATGGCTATCTATAATTTTGTCGCCAAACCAAAAACGGTGTTTTTTTAAAAAAAATTAAAGATTTTAATTGAGCCCCATATCTGGGTGGAGTGAGAGAGACTATCAGACTCATGATGATTTTACAAAGAAAAACCTTCTGCAGTCCGTTATAGAGTTAGTATCAATTCCAACCTTTACACGGTGCCTAGTTGAAATATCTTAGCAACACGAGCATGATCAAAATGTTTTTAGCTTTCTATTTATTTAAAGAGCGCACTTCTTGAGCCTAGAAGTAAGGTGCGGTCTTAGGAACACAGTATTTGTTGATCAATTCCTTCGGGATTTTAGACTTTATAACACCATAAAATAACCTGGAAATGTTCCTGGGAGGAATAGTTAAACATTTGCCCTCATGCAAATGTTAGTAGACAATAAAACGGAATACAAGATGTGTGCCGGAATATGGAACAGTAGAAAGGTTGCTATCAATATTTAGCTATTGCTTTTATTAACGGCCAGATTTTGTCTTGTGTAAAAAGATCTTCCTTCAGTTTTAATTCCATCAATTTAACTTGCATTTATAAAAGAGTAGCCAGAAATATCTTGCTGGTTCTTCTTCATGAAAACGACCAACCCGAACCTAGTCTATATGTCGACGTTTTACAACTGTCCATTTAAGCTGTTGATGAAGATACTGGCTTTATAAGCTGTTTATATTTATTGTGTCTTGTGTTGTTTATTGTGTTTCCTGTATACATATAGTGTGTGTACATAAATAGGTAAATAAAGAGAGATATGGTACATGCTTAGGGTCAGCGTTGTTGAGCTCAGATGCAAACATCCATATTTAAATATCCACATCATATTAGCCTGAACTTGAAAAAAACTAAGCAATTACATTATAGCACATTTTTGTTAATAAATTATTGTAAGAAACTACTGGTAGTTTTACTTAACAGAGACCGGAAAATACGCTCTATTTAAATCAAATTATGCCCAAAATAAACTCGATTATGAATCAACAAAGGTAGATGAGGAACACGAAGAGAATTTGACAGCCGAGCAATTTACATCCGATTGTCTATCCTGTTAAACAAATACTACTGAAACGTTTTACCGTTTGTTAAAAGCCCTTTTACCCTTTACAGAATTTTAAAAACGAGCCAATACAAATAATACCTAAATAAACCAAATCGAATAATTTGAAACTGTTCAAATAATATTTTTTGTGAAAATGGGAATTTGCGAAGGACGAATGGTTTTTAACGCTTTTACAATATTTTTTTGAGTGGCTGTTTCATCACCCTTTCCTAAATGGATTAAAATAATAATAATATCTTTTATACTAGGTTCTTTTCACAACGTAGGTAGAAACAAATATGCGATTTTATTTTTATTTAAAACTAACTCTTGCCATCGGTTCAACTATCCTATGTATTAATCTATGTTATAAACTATCTGTGTACCAAATTTCATCCAAATCCGTTCCGTTAGTTTTTGTGAAAGAGTAACAGACATCCATTCAAACAAACTTTTGACGTTTATAATATTAGTAGGATGAACTCTTTTTTTATCGTGGTAAAATCAACAAATCAATCAAAATCATGAGTCCGGCTCTCAGGGCAGAGCGGGAGGGACTGTCAGACTCGGAATGATTTCTAAATAGGCAATCTTCACTAGATCTCCATCTTTATACCCAAGCACACAAAGTTGAAAATCTATTAAAGCGTACTCAACGTTTGTCGTTTGTTACATGGCTATAATAGGCCCTGGTATCTTGCGATGACGTTGACCGCGATGTATTGCGAGGAGGACACCACCAACCTCAACTTCCATTTCAGTCTATTGCAGTCCACAGCTGGACATAGGCTTCTCACAAAGAGCGCCACAGCGCACGATCTCCTACTTTTTTTATTCAGCCACCTTCTTCTAGGTCATCGGTCATCTTGCCGGGGCCCTCCCACCCTACGCTTGCCTACACGCGGTCTCCATTCGAGAACCTTCCTTTTCCACCTATCGTCGGTTCTGCGGCAAACATGACCAGCCCACTGCCACTTCAGCTGGCTACAGATTTGGACAATATCTGTAACTTTGGTCTTATGCCGTAAGACCTCATTCCGGATTTTATGCCTTACTTCAGCTTATTGTATCTATTTTGCAGTAACCAGAGATCAAACATTCCAGAATTCCAGTACATTGAAACAGGTTCCGCCGCCGATAAAACAAATTGGTTGACGCGAGACCCATATCTAGTGCGCTAGTGGCTATAAAGTCTCCTCCAGTCGCCACTTACAAGTAATATCTCACGATTAGGGTTGGCGAGGACAGACAGTCAGTGAATTTGCTGTTTATAGACACCGTGGATATTAGTCAGTACAAGTCTGACAGTTCCTCCCGTCCTCTCCTAGGTGGGAAGACTCATTCAATGATTTTACCACGTAAACAAAACGTAAGGCTTTAAGAAAAGACAACGACAAGCCTGTAATCACCGAAACATTAGGAACACCTCACATATTACTATTTACACCTAATACTAACTAATTGATAAGCCTGCCGGTCTAGTGGTTAGTGACTCTGACTGCTATGCCGGGGGTCGTGGGTTCGATTCGCACCCAGGACAAATGTTTGTGTGATGAGCATGATCATTTCTTCTGTGTCTGGGTGTAATTTATCTATAATATTTATGTATTTAGAAATATATAAGTATGTTTATCAGTTGTCTAGTATCCATAATACAAGCTCTGCTTAGCTTGGGACTAGATGGCGTTGTGATAATTGTGGATTATATTATAATATACAGATTCTTAGACACATTTACCCGGTATCGTTCACAACCAAATTTTATGTGAAAATGCTAACAGCGAACGCGGTATACATAATCAATATCTTTCTATTCTATCACATAGACCCACAACTTCTAACACCCCGACCTTTCAAGAGTTTCATCGCTTTACAAGTTACAGCTGAAACTTTCAGAGTAAGCCTCTTTTTTCGACAATCTTCATCTTCGAACTTTCTTACAATTTTCAGCCGAAATTTATAGGTGACTTGCTATTGTGTTTCAGTTTTTCAGCCTGTAAAATGATTCTACGTAGCAACCCTACAGTTTCTAGATCACGGTTAAACCTTGACCTATGTGTAATAACTCAGGGCTTTGCAGATTTTTTTTTATTACTGCATGACTACCGCGTTTACTATTTTTTATAAGGGGATATTTTTGATAATTTTATTGTAATTAATTTGAGTGAAAGAAAGCATGTTCTCCTAAAGTTTATGGCTTTATTTGCTAGATTTATGTTTGAAATCCAATAAAACAAGAAGGATTTTCGAAATTAATCAGTAAATCATTTTCCAGTAGGTAGATCCTGGGTAGGTAATCTTTCTAACCAAGTTCTCTCTTGAGGAGATGATTCTGGTTACAGGACCAGATCACATCTGCCAAAAAAAGCATTGCTATCAAAAACCAAGATGTGTAAAAATATCAGCTCAACCGTTTGAGGAGAATTGGTCCCAAATTCAATTGCAAAATTTGTCTCCAAAGGATGAAAATAAAAGCTTGCAAAAATCTTTGTCAGCATTCCAAAAATATAAATGTTATAAGTTTTTAGACTGACATGGTCACTATAACTATTATTTAGTTTTAAAACGGGATATTTACCATGTTTATTTACATGGTAAATATCCCGTTTTAAAACTAAATAATAATATAAATGTTCTTTATTAAACGCTTCAGAATTGATCGGAGTAGAACCGCGTGAACAGCTTGGTACAACGGTATAATATTTCAAAGGAACACGTGGCTTTGATGACGTCAGAACGTTGGACGTCCTTTAGAGATGGACACGTGTCTATGGATCATTCTCAATGCTTTCCACAACCACACAAAGCTTTCCATCCAATTAGCTCTCAGGAAAATTGTTAGGTACGATTCAGACCAACCGGCTCGCATCGCGCCGGGCCGGGCGGCATTTTACAATGCGGTAAAGAACATTGAAATGTATCAACAGTAATTACAGTTAATACATATTTGCATGCAACTTACGAAGGTAACTATGCAGACCTTCGTCGGCATCCCGCGAGGCGTCACGACGTGTCTATGCGTAAGTTGCATGCATATATGAACTGTAACTACTGTTGATACATTTCAATGTTCTTTACCGCATTGTAAAATGCCGCCCGGCCCGGCGCGATGCGAGCCGGTTGGTCTGAATCGTACTTTAGAGTAGATCTTTGACAGTCGTTATATTAGTCATAGTCCCGAAACTATGACTACCAGTATTATCATAGGATTCATTTTACCCACCTACTGGGTTGTGGAGGTCAGATAGGCAGTTGCTCAATGTTAAATACTGATATTCGGCTTCATCTGGTTCGACTGGAAGCCGTCCCCAATATAGTTAGGAAAAGGCTAGGTAGATGATGAGCATCTTATCTTATTTAGTAGTTACCAAATCCTGTACCTCGTAAGTATGCATGGGGACCAGTTGTACCTTAGTACACCGAGTCCTATTCTAATAAACATTTATCGATGATACCTTTATTCAGGTATTTCTGCCATATCCAGTTTAGTATACAAACGCTACCTTATTCCTATATGTTACAGAATTCTACTAATATTATAAACGTGAAAGCTTGTTTGGATGGAATAGATATTTGTTACAGCTCTTTCACGCAAAAGTACTGAGCCCTTATCAGGAGTTTTCAGTATTTTACATTGCACCGTTTTTCCAGTATTTACAGCGTTTCTTGTATGGAAAAAATGGAACAGCGCCTCTGGGGACGAAGAAGGAACTAATTTTTTCCTTGAAATTAATGTCAAAGTTCCAGTTTACTATTAACAATAACTGAAAATTCATGATAAGGCTTCTCAACGGATTTGGTATTTGATACACAGATAGTTTACGAGTATAACCTGGATTAACACATAAGGTTTTTTTTTATCCCAGTATTACATACCAATGGGATAATTCTCGTGAAGCCGTTGGCAGAAGCTAGTATATTATATCCGTAACACGTGTCATTCCAGGTCATTGTCTGTTGAGGTGGATGTCGATTTAGGTCACTGTCAGTCGAATTAATGGCAGGTTTATAGCGAGAGTTTATGATTATGATGTTACGACTTTGAGGACGGTTTTAATGCTTTATACGATGAAATGGTTGTAATCGTAATTGTTATAAAGTTATAGACAAGGCTGGTAATCATAATTGTTATTTTGGAATTCATGAAAGTTACGGTCATGCAACGACGATATATTACTAGACTCTTAATAACAGGCGACCGATGTCTGTCAACACATTAGGCAAAAAAGTCTCATATCCGTCTTATTTCGACCACTCCTGTGAGCCGTAAACATACCTTGAGACAGAACACACCTTGAGTTAGCCAATCACAACGCAGTACCCCGTCCCCCTAGCTTACGCAGTACCTCAGCGAGTTGTCAGAATAGTTTTTGTTCCTTAGATCGTGCATGCGGAGTCTAGTAATTTATCGTCGTTGCGGTCATGTTTGGACTTTTCTCACATTGCCTTGGTATGGATATATTTGCGATAGATTCTACCTACTGCGATAGAGTCTACCTATTAAAACTGAGACTTACCTATTCAAAATGTATCATCCCTCAATATCTGCGATTGATTGAGACTCAAATCTTGGATCATTTGGATACGGGTCATATTGTTTTGTTTTGACTGGATACCGTAGAAAATGCGACAAACTAGTCAAAAAAGTATATACGATACGGTCGACATCCAAAATGAGCTGGACATGATAACCATCTTTCTATGCTCTTGTTCAAAATTTTTCATAGAGTTTCTTTTCTTCTTTGCACTGTAGATCAAGTAAGCTAACGAGCCAACATTATAACACAAGTTTCTTTTTCGTTACAGAAGCACTGAAGCTGTACGGCGAAAGACTGTCAGAATGGGAGAGGAACGAGGTGAGGAAGTACCCCGAGGTGTGGTTCCTTGGACTGGAGTCCAACAAGGTGCAGGCCAGGGCTAACCTGCCCAATAACTGCGGGTTCGACGATGAGAACGGCAGCTATAATAAGGTGAGGGAGCAGAAACTACTTTTTCTTTACCTAACTTTAAGACCAAGAGCATAAAAAAATTGCGAGAAGAAGTGTTGTTCTTTTTAGCGTGTTAAAATTATCAAATTAATCATTACTTACTCTTAGTATTTAGTAGTTAGTTTTTCGACTTAGTATTTATTACTAGGATAATGTTGTAAGTCAACTACTGAGTCTAGCTGTCGCGGTTGCAACTAGAAGTTCTCGTGTACATTTTTCTGTATGTTCCACCCAGGGCAGGACTGTAGGGACTGTCAGACTTGTACTGACTAAAATCCACGGTGTCCTTCAAATAGCTCTTTATGTTTCGGGGTCACAATAATTCGTTAATCCCGCGACCCCGGCAGTCTTATTAGCCCATTAAGGGGGAGGTCCCGTCATTGTGCTGGCACTCTTTGGGGCGCACGTGGAACACAACGCGCCGTCGTCGATCCGAAGTGGAAGTGGGGTTCGGGAAGCTCTTGTGAGATTCGCGGGAAACCGCGACTGTCGTTCGGCGTTGTTAAAGGGGAGGCCTTTGTTCAACAGTGGACGTCTTCCGGCTGATGATGATGAAAGGCATGAAGGTCTTGTAACCGGTGTATGTAGGTATATGATGGAATGGTAGCTACAATTCTTTATTTGCATGAAATACGATGCAGTTTATTATCTATAATTTGTATGTATTTGGAAATATATAAGTATGTTTATCAGTTGTTTAGTAACCATAACACAAGCTCTGCTTAGCTTGGGACTAGATGGCGTTGTGTGATAGTTGCGGAATATTATTTAAGGTTTCGGATAATTGGGTTCCTTCGTTTCAAGATGGAATCAAAAAATCGACTACTTGAGTTTTTTATTATCAACATAAGCGGAGTTCTGTATATTCTATCTATCCCATGGGAACAGGGCGCGACTTTATGTGTTTATGAGTACGAAAGGAACAATTTGCGAAAATGTAGGATCATGTTCTACTTACTAGGCAAAAAAGGGCAGCAGATTTAATATTCGCAACTTCTTGAGTGATACAATTGTAAAAAAACCGATTAATGATTTCACTAACAGGGGTCATTGAACTCCTCATTTTTTCCAGGTTTTCATTTAAATTCAACCTTTTTACGTATTTTCTGATCCATCACAAATAATCCTTATTTACGCAACATTTTATTGAAAATCTCGGAGCCGAAGCTTAATCAAAGCTCAAAGCCTTTTTATCCAAATAATCAAAAAAAATGTTGTATGAATAAAAAACGGGTCTGGTTTTAGCAAATAAGTACTCAAATGGAATTTTAAATAGGATAGCGAAATGGGAATTGAAAGGGCCGATTTTGTACTAAATTAATTGTCCGAAAACCCGAAACTCAACGGATGAAATATTATCTGAAAGAATTTGTTTTACATTGTTGCCGTCGGCTTTCAGGAATTCATTACGTAATCTTTTGAATTCATAGTAATCTGATCTGTCTCACTGTTGAGCAAAGTCCTTAATCATATCCTTCCAATAATTTTTGAAGTCTTGTCTTTTCTGACCACTTGACCAGTGCCTTAAAAAGTAGTGCAACTTGGCATACTAACGATTCTAGGCTTGTTCCGGCGCTCGTCTTCAGGCACAACTTCAATGACCACTCAGGCATAATAATTGTCCTAGTCCATCCTGTAGATGTGACCCGTCCAGAGTCACTTAAATATGTGAGTCAATCCGGACAATCTCTCAAAAAGAAGTCAAACTTGACATACCAACATTCATTAGGCTTGTACCGGCTCTCGTCTTCAGGCAGTGACCACTATAACCCACTTGTCTTAGATACTTTCGGTGTATGCCACCCAGTTCCACTTCAACCTTGCTTATTTTTCACCAACATGAGTCACACCCGGTTTGGAGCGTATATAACACTTGCGATGTTGCGCAATGATTCGTCCTTCGCTCTTTGACAAACCTTAGTTTGGACTTTTGAGCTTTAATCCAAGACCGAAAGATCTTGACAGCTTTTTTTATAGTGGTATAACAGTCATCAAATGAGTCTTTCCACACAGGGCAGGACGTGTCAGATTGTCAGACTTCTACTGACTATAATCCACGGTGTCCTTCAATAGCCCTCCACGTTCCTCGACACGGTTACCTACAAGAGCCCGCCACAAACATGGCACCCATAAAGTATAATTCGCTTTTAAAAACTGTATGTCATCAGTTAAGCTTAATGGAACATGTAATGGGCTTTTAGGCAATGAATACGTCAATTAGCTTTAAAACTGTGTTATTAATTTCCGTTACACTCTGTTAATACGTTGATAATTGAGAGAGATAGGCAAATTATTGGACGATATTAATTTGTGGTTTGGGAGATCCTAGAAAAAAACTAGGCCAGGCAGACACATCCCAGATCTTTGTAATGGGTGGACTTAAAAGGACACCGGAACGTAAAGTCAACCGTCAGGATGGACTTCTATTAAGATAGAGTTACACAGTCCCTTCAGCTCCACTCAGAGATGACCTCATTTTAGGATTTTACAGTATAAAAAGCACTACAGCATTAAAAAAAATCACGATACCTACTGATTGGTACTGCTTCAAAATAAAATGGTCGTATTTTATCCCGGAATACCGTAAGAATCATTTCCTGATTCGATACTGGACTTTACAAATGCTTACAAAGAAACATTTTAAGTTTCTAATAACTTTCCAATACTAACAATTTATTGGAAAGTTAGGGGAAGAATCATTCAATCCCAATATGGAATGAACTAGCCATTGAGATGCCAAACATTTGGCCACTTATTAGCAACGATACCGTCTTTGGTCATAAGATTAAATCTCTAGCCAATAATGTAACAATCACGCTGGCTATTTTGTAAAGATAAAGTAGGTACACACGGCTACACATCAAGCTATGCAAGACAAACTGGTATTGTATAGCTTGATGTGTACACCCGCGAGCCAAAGTATGGAATCAGTTACTCCGATTCCGGACGATCTTTATTACTTAATAACCAGGTTAATTAATGAAAATAGAGCCATTTTAAGGGTCCAACTGTTAACTTTCAATTGACCCCAAAGTCATTCATATCACGCCATTATTAAAGGATCTATACTTACCCTATCAATTCCAAGGAAGTTATTTCATACTTTTGCTCGCTAGTGTAGCCCAACTAACTGCCTCGTTATCGTGATCGATCGATCGGATTCGATTTCCAGGTCTCTCATGTCTATTGTAACAATAAAAATCATCCAAACTGTAACAATAGCATTGTAAAAGAAATTATTTTAAAAGAGTAACCATGGAGTTTCTTGCCGTTTCTTCTCCATGGAAACGACCAAACCGAACCGTACCAATTTATTTTTATTTTTTCTTCCCCACGTTTTATATGTGCCCATTGAGGCCCGTGTAAAATAAAATATTTAGCTTTTGAGCAAAGTGTCATCAGGTTATTTCCGTCATAAGAATTTATCAAAAAAATATCATTAATCACACAAACCAACTAACATTATCCTCAAATATTTAAATTCCAGCAAATTCATGACCACATAGCCTACAGATACGAAATCCTCGAGGTTATCGGCAAAGGATCCTTCGGCCAGGTCATCAGAGCCCAAGACCACCGCACAGGAACCCAGGTCGCCATCAAGATCATCAGGAACAAGAAGCGGTTCCACCATCAGGCTCTGGTGGAAGTCAGGGTGCTGGACCATCTAAGATTGAAGGACAAGGACCAAGCGCACAATGTCATCCATATGCTGGATTATTTCTACTTTAGGAACCATTTGTGCATCAGTTTTGAGCTTATGAGGTTAGTATTATTTACGTTTGTGATGCTATTTAGATGTCAGACGCATGCGTCGCACATTGCAAAGATTTTCCGTGGAAAGGACCAACTACGCATCGACACCGTAAGACGTTAGAAATGGATTGAAGAATTCGAGGCTAGTAGGTATGGCAAGACCTTGTGGATCGGTTGGTAAGAGTGTCGGATGTACTGAATCTGTGAGTCACAAGTTTCAAATCCTACTCACGGTTGGGTTTTTCTTTAAACAGAAAATCTTTGTAGAAATCCTAGTTTCTGGTTCATCAAACGCTTTCACTTTGAGATCTTACTAAGATTTTTTATATACCTATGCTAAGTCCTCCCACCTAGGACAGAGCAGGAGGGACTGTCAGACTTGTACTGACTAAAATCCACTGGTCCTTCAATACCCCTTTACGTTCTGGGATCACGGTAGCTGTTTAGTCCCGCGACCTCGGCAAGCTTTGGCCCTCTAAGGTGGGTCCCGTTGTAACGATGCTTGAGCTTAACGTGTCTCCTTATAATTCCAGTATCAACCTATACGAGCTCATCAAAAAGAACAACTACCAGGGCTTCAGTCTGAGCCTCATCAGGCGGTTCACCAGCTCACTGCTGAGATGTCTAAGGCTGTTGGAAGGAGAGAATATCATACATTGTGACCTCAAGCCGGTGAGTCTTCTGCTACGGTGTTTGAAAGTGTTACAGCGGCCATGAGAGCTTAGACCAGTGCCAAAAAAAAAGTGTTTCACCGATTTTAAAGACTATTATGTCAATCTAATATATAAAATTCTCGTGTCACAGTTTTCGTTGCCATACGCCTCCGAAACGGCTTGACCGATTTTGATGAAATTTTTTGTGCTTATCCGGTATCTATGAGAATCGGCAAACATCTATTTTTCATACCCCTAAGTGTAAAAATAATTTATATGGCAAAACAACGTTTGCGGGTCAGCTAGTGTAGTTTATATCAATTGTACAATAAATTGTATATAGTATCTATTTAAATAAAATTGAAGTTTCTTTTAGAGAATAAAAGTTATCGCTTATTGTTTACCACTGGAATTTAAAGAAAACTTACTATCAGAATAAGTCTTAAACATTTGTTGAACACTTGTCTAAAAGCTGCAACGACACTTCACATTGATATAAGGGTCGTTTCGCAGTTTTACTTTTTTTAGACAAGCGCTCAACAGATGTTTATCTGTTTATGGTAGGGTCGAAACTCAACTTCCACTCCTACCAGAGTTAATTGATGGTTTACAAATCCTCACACAAAAAGGCGATGACACAAAATGGAAAACTCATTCATTTAAATTAGATAGGCGGCACCATTCATAAATAATTCTCTGACACGTTTCTAAAAAAAGTCTGTTTTTTGGGCCAAAAAATCTGATAAATTTTCAATGAACTGTAAAATTAGATTTTTGGTGGCTTTAAAAACAGTAGATCGTAGAGTCATTGGGTTGACAAATTAGTTACTGCCATGTAAAATTTATGGAGGAATTGTGTTGTAAAAGTTCGTTTAAAATGTCTATATTGATCCAGTGGTATCAAGTGAGTATCACTGCAATTGAACATGTTTTTTTAATTGTTGGAAATCGTAAATAAAACATAAAAAGTTAAAATGTATGCCTAACATTCTAAATCTCCTGTATCGTGACAAACATTTAAATTCACATATACACACAGTCAGACCCGGAAAAACTACGTGTAGTTAATATCAATATTTGTTTCGTGTGGGAGTTAGACTCCATAGCAGCAGTGGTTTCACTCAGCCGCTGTGCTAAATGTGCCGACATAACTTCAAAAAAATATTATAATAACACTGACAGACAGACGGACCGTAGTACGTACCATTGATTTTTATTCGAGTACGTAACTCTAAAAACTTTCGCCCAAAACGCTTGCCCTTCGCCAAATCCTAGTTTTGCTGTGAGAAAAAGTGGCGCAACAAACGCCCCACAGTCCAAACCCCTTTTCCAACTATTTTAGGTTCAGGATCAGAAATCACTTACCTTTTTTTATTGGGAGGTCATGCATAGAAATTGGTTATGAATGGTGGAGTTAAAAATTTCGGGCCTTAATCCTTTTAAGAGCATCATAGGGTTCAGTAACCTTTTAGCTGTAAAAAATATAAAAATAGAGATGATCTTTACAATGGATAGCGTGAATTATTAGGAGGTGCCTCTCTCTGGAGCCCTGACCGCAGGTAGCTTGGACCCTGTTGCTGATATCAGTAGGCTATTAATATTTGTAGGACTCACAGGTAGTCGTTTCGGATCTTGGCATTTCTGTATGTGAATTTAAATGTTTCTTCTGGGTAAGCTAGCTCCATCGTAGGTTTTGTCTCAGTCATCTAACTTTGACCTAGTCTAGAGTCAAGAGCAAACCCCATCATTCAAAAAACGCACACAAGAAATCTCAATCAACGGGGGATGGTTATATAAAAAAAAACTTGCAGTGAAAAGAATATAATACTTGTTCTCTTGATATATGATACACTGGTTTCATTTACTTCCGCTGTGAGATTCCTTGTTATCTTTTCCTAGAACTTTCATTTCTTCTTATTCTAAGAGTACTTCCTCCTATATTTTATCCAAGTCCTTAATATTTCTTGTCAGATTTGGTCTCTGGTAATTTGATAATTTTGACTTTTTACCCAACTACGACGAATGCGTGTCAGAGCCTTGAAAAACCTCCAGATAAGCCAAAGAGAATTAAAGGCTTTATAGTCATTGAGATAAGCAGACATGATATGCTTAATATACAGTAATTGCGACCACGGCTCCTACTCCACCATTTTTGTAGTTTATTCATTTCTGAATTTCTAATTGAATCATTTTCTTGTTTCGATCTTTTTTACGTTGTCAGGTTAGTTTTATTAACTGTACCTCAACTTTAAGTGAATCCGCCATTAATTTATCATCTTGTCTTAAAATTCCAGGAGAACATCCTCCTCAAGGCGCGAGGCAGTTCCTCCATCAAGGTCATAGACTTCGGCAGCTCGTGCTACACGCACGCGCGCGTCTACACCTACATCCAGTCGAGGTTCTACCGGAGTCCTGAGGTCATCCTTGGGCTGCAGTATGGGACCCCCATCGATATGTGGAGTATGGGTAAGTTTTTAGCTACAAACTTATACACTCTTAGATTAATCCCCATAGAGGGCCACTCGCCTGCCAGAATCGTGCTTTAAATGACGTTTTGTTAAAAATGACGATTTAAATGACGTGGTGGGGACCACGTCATTTAAATCGTCATTTTTAACACAAAGAGCAACAGGAGAATCAAGGCAGATTTTTGTTCAGTAAGAATTTGACTGTTCTTTTCTGATTAATTCCGTTGCTGCGTCCAAGACAGTTACATTTTTATTTCTTAACCGTGACCCCGGAACATAAAGGGCTATTGAAGGACACCGTGGATTTTAGTCAGTACAAGTCTGACAGTCCCTCTCGCCCTGCCCGGGGTGGGAGGACTCATTTGATGACTTTACCAAGATAAAAAAAGGACAGTTAAATTTATTCTCCTGGACACGGCGAATTTCATAAGCTGGGCTGTTTTCTAGTGGTTGCCACTGTTGATCCTGAATTTTAGGATAAGTTCGGTCATCGTATGATGGAAGTCTCTACCGCGTAACCTTGGACGGGCGGACATATTTCATGATTTTACTACACAAATAAAAGGACTATTATGAGTGGTAAAACGAGAACAAACTAGTCTTATAATATATTGAAATTCCATATAATTATAACTAACCTAACCCTTACTATCGGTATGCGGCCTACTTCGCCATTAAATGACCCGCCCCGCTTATACGAGCGTACTTAAATCCTGTTGAAATCTGTATTTCTTCAAAAATACTATCGTAACAACAACCCACATAAAACAGAAATGTCAAGAGGATCTTCACCGTAAAATTGACATTGTTAGGTGTTAGAATGGCAAAAAAAAATACGTTGAGTTGAACAGTGCGTGAGTCAAATATAAGGCTAGGCGTATGCTGAGACGCAGGTTACGCAGGTCCACACAGCGTAGAGCAGAGTAGATTTTGTAAAGCATGGAACGTCATTGAACTACGTACGCTGCGGCGCAGGACATGTCACCCAGACACGTGTCTGTCCTATTCTGCGTCTCGTTGCAGTGCCGGCACAGAATCCTGCGCGACGCGTGTATTGTGTATGCTGGATACATTCGTTGCTAGGTAACTCTGTTTATGATGCGAATGTCAGTTGCGTCGCAGCATGCGGAGGGGCATATGTCTGCCTCAACTGCCCTGCCCTGCACTGTGCTGTACTGTGCTGTGCTGCATTGCCTGCGTCTCAGCATACGCTTAGCCTAATTACTTTTCACACACACAGAAGATCAATTGAGGCATTGAGGTCTATCAGTTTAAAGCATTATGTAATGTTTTAATAAGCGTTTTCAATAAATAATCTTTTCTAGGAGAATCGAGGAATTGGGACGAAGCAATACTGCTCGAAACGGAAATTGCATCATAGATAAATACTCTAGAAATGTTTTAACGGATAGCTAGCAAACAAAGCAATGATGTAAATAAGAAAAAGATGCGTAATCTTGATCTTACTTCGCTTTGTAATGTTCTCAAAATAGAGAGGAATACATAGAGTACATGAAGTAAGATTGAGAAGTAATAATCACCATAAATCTAGGTCATACAAACTGAGGGTTGCCAAACTCAACGAAAGCTATTAAAACTATCCATAAACATGTCTTTGAACGCACTTCGTCTAAGCATATTTTTTGCCATTGTCACACAAATCTCAAACTACAAGTGCATGGAAGAGGCGGAAAAAAACATTAAAAACACTTCCGCAGTCCATTTTGTTTTCATTCGTGATCCTTGCAAGGTAAAAATATGTTTACCAAACAGTTTCAAGAAATTAAAGCTAAAGTATCCTTAGAAAGTTTACCGGAATAGTTTCTCCTTCCGTAAACAACTTCGTAAATCCGTAATCAATTTACGGATTTACGAAGTTGTTTTACTTAAAATAATCACTGTGTATTGGTCGCAATTTAAAGAATAAATGGACTTCATAAACTTAGTTTAGCGGCAATTGAAAACTACCCAACAAGGAAATTCAAACCTCTAATCACGATACTTTAGAGAAAGTAACACAAAACTTAGAGCAACGTTTATGCTCCAATATTGCACCACTAACTGTTACTGTAACACCTCTTGAACCTAACCATAAATACGAATAAAACATGATCACAAATTTGAAGCTTTCCACAGACAAACCATGCCATAATCCTTAGCTATAGAAAGCGAGAGAGAAAGGTGACCTCGCGATTCGCACAGCAGATATCGATGCGAAAGAATGTAGTCTTTACGCAACTGATGATGGATGTTACCTACCGGTCGACACTCGTTACGATAACGACTCGTTTTATAACAAGAGACGCATCTTTGTATCTGGAAACAGGTTGGATGATGCGTAAGCGCTTGGAATTTTTGCGGTGGTGACTTTCATTTGTTTTTTTGAGATATGCTTATGATTGCTTCGGAAGTTGTGACTGCCTCTTTGTTGGTAGCGCTTCTGCTGAGCCTGTGATTTTATATTTAACTTTTAGTTCAGCCATATATTTTTGCGATACCTGCATAAGAAAATCAGTAGGTATTGATTTTGATTTATGCTTCATTGAAAGAAATATGCTCATTCTTAATTTATATGGGACTTTAACAAAACCTATATCTTTAAGAATAAACAGGCGTGATACATACTTATATTTGTGTAGGATACCGAGCTATATCACGCAACAAATGCGTTGGTTCTCAAGTCACAAATGAAAGAAAAATTATAAATAATTAAAGACTCAAAAGATTTATCAGCAGATACAGTGTTATTTAATGTGGCATGGTGATTAATGATCATAATCGTGAATATGGCATGAATAAATTAAAACTTGCATCTCGTTAAGTAAAGATCATCCATGTGAAACGAAACACTCACAATGAAATAGAAATTGTTGTTAGAATACAATAGATAGTAAAAATATTTCACAAAAAGAAAGATCACGCATATGAAAATCTTAAGGTTAAACAGACTTAGTTGTTTTCTATACTAATATTATAAAGAGGAAAACTTTGTTTGTTTGTTTGTTTGTTTGTTTGGTTGTAATGAATAGGCTCAAAAACTACTGGACCGATTTCAAAAATTCTTTCACTATTCGAAAGCTACATTATCCACGAGTAACATAGACTAAATTTTATTTTGGAAATAAATAGGGTTCCGTAATATATTTGGGTTTTTCGGACACAAGGTGTAAAAAATCAACCAGAAAAGTTACTTATTTTGCGTACGCTGCCTAAACTATAAAAGATAGAACTATGAAATGTTCTAATTAGTTGTAGATCTTATAAATATCTACAAAAAACTCCGCGACACACTATACCTATCTATGTCGAGTGAGGCACAACAACCATTTTTTAAATCAAAAATCTTGAATTTTTTTGGACTACTTTTAAACGCATTTATTTTACTCATTCTATTAATCCTTATCAAAATAATTTATTTCATCATTAAGTACAGTTAATGTAGATGATATTTGGTCTTTGAATGATTAAAATTGGATGTTGAGTTTCGAAGTTATGGCGAAATTAAAATATCACGATTTCTGCTGCACGGCCCGTTGCGAAGTGAGCGTCACCAAGACGGGGGTGCGCGTGCGGGAGGGGAGTTTAGATCTATGAGTAAGGTACCCGCGCGGCTCAGACGCGTAGTCGGCTCCCTACGCAGCGGTCGTGCGCGAAGTCTAATAATTTTCCTGCGAGAACCACAACAGACCAGCTAAACTATAAGAGATACAAAAATGGTGTGATAGCAAAAATTGTTCCACGTTATGAGCATTTTTTGCTGAGAGAATTAGTTTGAAGATCTGGAACACCTGATGTGGATCTCCAAGAGCCCAGCTACATTATAACATATACAGGAATAACGTCTCAGCAAAGTTGTTCGGCCTGATGAGCACTCTCTGTGGACATATAAAAATTGAAGATCTGGAACACCTGATGTGGAACTCCAAGAGCCCAGCTACACTATAACATATACAGGAATGACGTCTTAGCAAGAGTTGTTCAGCGTGATGAGCACTCTCTGTTGACGTATAAAAATTGAAGATCTAGAACACTTAATGTGGAACTCCAAGAGCCCAGCTACCCCGCGGTGGTGGACGCCCACGGCGTCGGACGTCACAAGACGATCTCCGGCCACCGTAGGCGCGGGCATGCGGGTGGCGAGTAAAGGGCAACTCGCCGTCCGACCATGGACGGCGCGTCGTGTTAGCATAATGACGGGGCCGGTCTCAGAGGGCTAAAGCCCGCCGGGGTCTTATACCATCATCGTTACCCCGTAACATAAAGGGCTATTGAAGGACACCGTGGATTTTAGTCAGTACAAGTCTGACAGTCCCTCCTGCCCTGCCAGGGGTGGGAGGACTCATTTGATGATTTACCACGAAAAAAAAGAGCCCAGCCACACTATAACATGATTTTTTTCAACTGGGCGTGGATGACTATCTTCGAAACTATGAGGAATATCAAAAAATGTTGAAGACTCCTTTCAACAATTCTGGGAAGTAATCATATACGGCAAACTTAAGAAAAACGTATAATTGAAAAAAAACTGATCAATCTTCAAGGCGATGACTGTATTCGAAACTTAAGTTAAAAACCTTTTCTTCTTTGAAATCATGCTTATTTTTGTTCAACTCAACGCCCAGATGAAAAATTCAACCTGTATAGGAATGACGTCTTAGTTTTTACCCGGGCTCTTGGAGTTGGGTATCAGACTTTTCAGATCTTCGATTTTGCCGACACATCGACCCCAGTGTGCTGGCATAAGCAACAAGATCCGCGTACGAAGTCGCGGGCAGAAGCTAGTACATTATATGCATGTAATTAAATACTAGGTGAAATAAGAGGTATGCTACTAGACAATAGCCCCATTAAAGCCGAATAAAATAAAACGTGGACAGATTCTACAGAAACAATAATATTATTAGGAACCAGTTCTTCGGCCAGATAAAAAAAAATCTTATCGTCTATATCTTTGGTCCCAGGATGCATCCTAGCAGAACTCCATACGGGCTACCCACTGTTCCCGGGCGAGAACGAGTCGGAACAGCTAGCTTGCATCATGGAGCTGCTCGGACCACCACCCCCAGACCTGCTGTTACATGCCACAAGGAAACGACTGTTTTTCGGTAAGTTAATTCTGGTCCTGGCCCGTATCCTTGTCGAACTCCAAATTGAACTTTATTTAAATTCTCAAATAAAGCTCAAGTGTTGTATCAATGTTGGCCCGAACGTGTAACCTTGAAGCACCTCATATTCTGGACAAGTACTTTAGGCACAAAACATATTAAAATTATAAAGGTCTTCGACTAATTTAGGTACTTCAAACTACTCTTTGCTAAACAATCTTGTACTAGTGTTGTCTTCATATCATGATAAACTATAGAAATCATATGATAGACTTTGTCAAACGCTATAACCTAAACCAAATTATTCACCAGACTCAAAAGGCTCACCGCGTAGCATCACCAACTCGAAGGGTCGCAAGCGGCGCCCCGGGACGAGGACACTGACCACCATCGTGAGGTCAGACGACCCAGCCTTCCTGCATTTCTTGCACAGATGCCTTGAGTAAGTCCATTATTGTATATTTTATTATTATAAAAGCTGGACTATGTCTTGAAACCAGTTCCTTCTACATACTGTTTGCCAGGTTTTAATTTGCAATACGATCGACCTAATTACGTCAAATACTTATTTTACTCTCTTAATCATCAAAATCTTCATCAAATATTTTCTATCTTCAAACAGCGATTGGTCATCATTCAATTTTTAAATATTAGCTATAAAAGTATCCCATTCCATCGTCTGAGTACGCAACAGTACATCTTACAACCAGCACGTTATATCACAGAACTTACACCATCTGAAGATAATTATAATTACAAGTAATAAAAATGTTGTAAATACCGCCGTCCGTTGCACGCCATCAATTATACACATAAAAACCATGCTAGTATTCTAAATAGGAAAATTATAGATTTCCACATTAAGATTGATTCGAATTAGCAGCAATTCACGGAGCATTTTACGCTATTACCGCTCTAGTATTAAATTTTTCCTTATTAAATGGAGAAGTTTTTTTCTAGATCAAAATTGACCTACATTATTTAACTAGTTATAACATCGAAATCGAATGACAGGATTGACTAATTAATCTCAACATCAAAAGGTTACGTTATAGACATAACAGCTCTAGGTAATGCTTTAGTTTCTTCACATCTTTTTTAACAACTTATATAGAGACCAAACCGAACATAATTTGATATCATCTCCATATTTGTTTTATTTCTTGTAATTATAGCCATAGAACTAATTGCATATATAGAACGAATCGACTAACCAATTTCTCTCAAGCCATAAAAAGGTAGAAATCAAAACAACGGTCTATCAATTCAAACCTTAAAATGAATCAAATCATATTATGAAGTGTGTTCAATCAAAATTTTTTGTTCAAATGCCCAAATATTACGTTTCAAACTCTTGACGTTTCACGGATAGAATAAATTCCCACATCAGACTAACATAAATCGTACAATTAAACAAACTACGATATGCAGGCATGTCTTAAAATTAAAACATGGAAATAGGCATGCATGCATGGCATTCATCAATTAGAACAAGATGACGGGACTCTTAAGGCTTAGCCCCTTTTACAGAGACAACATAATTATGTTTGCTCTGGAAAATGTTCTCTCAAAGTCATTATTTCGAAAAGCCAAGTCGTACACATTTCAAATTAACATTAGCAATATTGGTTACGTTTTTACCTATACATCAAAAATTCGTCGTCATTGCAATGCCGCGATGGGAAAGCGGTGATGAACCGCTTGCGGAATCGTGCGAACGCTGCGTACGCGCAGACGTCGCGCGCTCAATGGGAAGCATCATCTGCCACAACCGTATTAGATTGTTCAGTAAAAAGAAGTTCTTTGTTTATTTTGATTTTATCTTTGTTTTTATTTTTATCTACAGGTTAAGAGTCAGGAATTCCGTGTCAGATAATTTTGTAATAGCAATTTGAGGCTTGATCATAATCAGCCTATATTTTCCCACTTCTGGGACTTACTTCTGGCCTCTTATCATAATAGAGTGGACTGTAATCCACGCACTCTGAGTCCCCAGTGTAGCGTGGATTTCTCATGGCTTATTTCTGGATTTAGAGCAATTTCCAAAACCAGTTTCCTCGTATTGTTTTTCTTTACTGTGCATTTACAGAGATCCGAATCCACGACCTCTACCCGCAAGTCGAGACCTATCACGTGGTCACCACTATTTCCAGACCTCACAGCTACAGCTCCTTTCATTATGTAGTCCTCTTCAATCAGTAATTTAATTTGTAATGTCCTTATCATAAATACTACTGCTGTCTTATAATCAAAATAGTTATTCACAAACAGCAAATTATGCGCTGCCAAAAACATCAGATTACAAATTGTAATTCCAACCTCTGACCCCATCACCGTCGTATTACATTCCTAGCTTTTTATGATGATGCGTTAATAGTATATCATTATGAAATTCCAACGACACTTGATCAAAATCGTGACCTTTCTCCTTCCATTTAGGTAGGTAGTTCCTAGCTAGGTAGTTGTCAAGTGCATTTAGGTAGGTAGTTCCTAGCTAGATAGTTGTCAAGACTTCTTAACTTGGGTTCTTTCTCTTTGAATGCTTGTAGAAAAAAATATAT
The DNA here is from genome assembly GCA_028554685.1 of Agrotis ipsilon. Classification (NCBI taxonomy): domain Eukaryota; kingdom Metazoa; phylum Arthropoda; class Insecta; order Lepidoptera; family Noctuidae; genus Agrotis; species Agrotis ipsilon. The sequence continues at coordinate 1,862,873 of CM052963.1, forward strand.
GAAATCAATGCTAATATAGATTCGTTAAGATCAAAAATTAAGGAAACTTTACCGGGATAATAACAATCCTTCCTGTTAATTCAGGTCATGATCTATATTGCTATGAAATTCCGATTCCATTTCAATTTTGCCGTGAATAACTGACCCGCGCAGACAGCTCGTCGGACTAAATTACAAATCACACTTTGTTAGCTAGACGTGTTACCGAATCTAATTAGTTCTAACATAGTCATTTCTCTCAGGAGTTGAGTCTATTACCGTCAAATTCGCACTAATGTAGACCCCGGGCCTTTCCTGTGAAATTACTGATCACAAAACCCAAGAATACTTCGGAATTTGAATTTGCATTACCGTGCACGGCAACAGACATGCCTTAAATAGTCCAACGGCCAGCATTTTAGCATAATGTTACACAAGACACAATAACACTAATATATGCAGAATTTTAACACAGCCATTGATTCTGTTTCCTAAGGCATATGTGGTTTCTAATTTATATAACAAGCTATTATAGCTATGTTTGTAGAAAGTATTGAAAAACTTGTTTCTTTTATATTATTGGAGCCGGTTGTATCAGCTAATGTTTGATTCCTATCTGATGTGCGATTTTCTTTCCTTATTAGATTGATTTTATCTTGAACCCTGTTTTATATTTCCTGAGACACTTGTATTTTCCTTTTAATTTCTTGTGTTGTTATGATTATCGTTTTTCAATGAAAGTTCTGCAGATTGCGATGCAAAATTTTATTTCTCACCCTGATTAAATCTTATTTTAGCAATGCTTAGAATTTTTTGTGAACATTGTGTGTATGTAAGTGGCAGGCGTTAATGTTATCAAAGGGACGTCGGAAAAAATAAAAAAATACGTGTAATTAATATAAATAAATTAAAGATGAAAACACAAATCAAAAAACGAAGCGAAAAAGGTTATACTCGTATAAGCATTTAATTAACAAGTCGTCTAGTAACAAACTTAAAGTATTTATAGGTGTGTACCTACAGTTACGCAAAAACGACAAAACAAACTACTCCAAATTACCATGCTGGAAACTTATCAAGTCTGCCGATCTCTAAACGATAACATCCCATAACATATTGACATAACACAAACCATTTCACGCATAGCAAAGATCCAGCCATCTGTGAACGAAGCTAAACACAACTAATTTTACCCAAACACATATGTAAATCTGTTCTCACATTTGCGTAACAAACTTAACAATGCTGTTGCGGAAAAAGAAACTGAACTCAATGACAATAGAGATAAGGTGGGAAATGAAGGTTGTGAAGGTGACAGCAATAAAAAGATGACTTTCTCTACAAGTTCACACCTCTTTGCAGAAGCGTCAAGTGCGAGAGGCGGAAAAGGAAGTGATGACGAGAGCTATTGTCGTTGCCTTGAACGGATCTGTTAACTTTTTTAGAATCTGTACCGTCAGCACGAGTTTTCAGTATTTGAGACGTAAAGTAAACTGGAACTTTGACGACTTCAAATTGACAATTTTCAAGGAAAAAATTGGTTCCTTCTTCGCACACCAGAGGCGCTGTTCCATATTTTCATACAAGAATCGCTGTAAATACTGGAAAAACTCTGTAAAGTAAAAAAGTGAAAACTCGTGCTAGGGGTACATATAAACTTTTTGAATCGTTTCGCCAATAAAGATATTTTTAAAATTTGTAGGAAAGGATGTAATTCTTCCAAAGATGTCTGTTAAGATTGCTGGGGAAGTTGTTATGAATTTAATTTTGTTAATTCTTGACCTACATCAACCTTTTAACGTTTAGATTTGCAACCTCTTACGTAATTGTGATTATACGTTTGTGCAAAATTAACAACAGGTACGGATGTTTATGTAGAACAAAAATAACATAGCAACGTTGAACTAAAAATTATCTAAGTACGCCAATTTTTTCTTTGCCAGGAGGCACAGTTTTTAATAGTAATTTTCTACTAAAGTGCAAATACTGAGAGCTCGAATTATTGCAGTAGCATCTTTTACATGTTTGATTGTATTTGTTTTGTATAATTCTTTGGTCTAATGAAGCCTTCTACTGAAGAAAATGTTCTATTAGATATAAATACTTCGTTTTCACTTAAAGACTCCATCAGAGTTTTCTCATCCTACTCACGTTGCTACAGTCAAGAAAGGAAAAGTGTAAAAGAGCCGAGATCTTCGTAATTGATAACCAGGTGACCTGTCACTTCTTAGTGTCATCTTTGACCTAGCAGAGGCTTCACACGTTTATTGTTTATGTTCATGATCAAACTGAGCGTGTTTGCATTCAAAACATTACGTTATTTCATCATTTTTAGAGTCGTCATAAAGTTTCTTCTATTTTTTATGTTAATTCATCTCCTCTACTCATGATTTGGTTTTCGTCTTCAATAGTTAAAGTTGTGCTTACGAGAATTTCAAACATAACATTTAACTTAACAACAATACAATTACCTTCTAATATGATAACTATTTGAAAGTTTCCAAGTATTCAATTGATACCAGCAACCATAGAGCACGTCTCGCATCTATCAAAAGCAAGCAATCACACTACATAGCCGGAGGAGACACTCCACAACTAAACATTTTCGCAGAGGCGACCTTTTGGCCGTGAGAGTGACTTTCTCCACTCGGTAGGGCCGACGTCATATGCCGTATTACGTATACTTGGATAACTTTATGGTACTGTGGAGATAGAAGTGAAGCTTAGAAATAATGTTACAAAACGTGGCTTGGGTCAGTGACCATATCTACATACACAAGCAGATCTGAGTACTTTGATAGGAAATTACACCATGTCATAAAGAAAATGCCTGTATCATATATTTGATGGCATCATGTTGGCTCTGTGAAGATAGCAATGGACACAACTGCAAATCAGTTGTTCTAAGTAAGTAGGTAGCATTATTGGGCGATGAATGAAGTAAATAAGTCACTAACGAAGTACAAATTGTTATTGGAGTACCATTGATTGTAAGTAATATACTTAGATAAGTGACTGTTACCATGGATAATGAAGTAGCAGTGGTTAGTAATGAAAAGGTAAGTAAAGACAGCGATGGCAAGAGTTTTCGCTTTCGGTGGTGGACGTCGCAAGACGATCTCCGGCCACCGTAGGCGCGGGCATGCGGGCGGCGAGTAAAGGGCAACTCGCTGTCCGACCATGGACCATGCCTGGGTCGACGGCGCGTCGTGTTCCACGCGCGCCTCTAAGAGCGTCGGCATAATGACGAGGCCCCCTCTCAGAGGGCTAAAGCCTGCCGGTGTCGCGGGACTTATACCATCACCGTGACCCCGGAACATAAAGGGATATTGAAGGACACCGTGGATTTTAGTCAGTACAAGTCTGACAATCCCTCCCACCCTGATTTGCGCCTTGTCATTGATAGGCCCGGAAAGTAGGGGTCTTGTCGTGTAAAATAGCTGTCATGGGCTTTACTAATTCTATAATATACGGTTATTAAATTGCATTTAAAAAAAATAATTAACACTGCAACAGACAATTATAATCAAATACAATAAAATAATTATAACTATTAAAATAGTTAATGATGTTTTTGAAAGTAGAAAGCTTGTTAATGACAATGTTAAAAGTATAGAATCCAAGAAAATGCTTGCAAATTGCAGTTCCAAAATAGTTAATGATAACAACAACAATAATCGAAGATCATAATAATTCACCACAGAGTTCAAGATCGTATGCACCGGTTTTATGAACTGGCTTGGTTGAAATCCATGAAATGTGGGTAAGGGGTGAAAGTGCATCCTCGACCTCGGCACTGATCTCACTTTCGACGTCAGTGCAGATATTACACTCATGCCTGAGATAACTTGGCGTCGGTTGACGGAGCTATATGCAGAGTAAAGAGGCAGAATGAAGAAAGTAGCAAAGTTTGTCTTTTAAAGGATTTTAACACTGGTTTAAATGTGCTTTGAGACCACTTTTGAGGACTTATTACGATAATTAAGGTATGGTTAAGTTCATATGGAGAAAATAGCTTTATTATTATGATAACATATATAGTGTCATTATTCCTTCTGTTTGATAACCTACAACGGTCGACATAACATCGCAAACTCCTCTGACAAAAGGGAAGCTTGGATGCTGTCATTACAAACCCGTACTTGAAATCGCACAACAGATTTATTAATTTATTTAGTGACAAATATAAAGGGGACACAACGTGAAAATAACCATTAAAATAGTAACCAAAATAAAACAAAAAAAAAGTACAGATACTTAAGTATATATGTTACGGCTAATACCCGAAGTGCGGTTACACCTAGGTTTAACCGGCTGAACCTAGGTGTAACCAATCACATACGGTTAAACCTAGGTGTATCCTTCCTTCACAGGAGCAAGTCGTCCTACTTCTGCGTGGTTAAAACAAAATAACCACTAAATTGTCCGAGTCGGGGTGCCAGCTAGTCCCGAGGTTAGACCTAGTTCTAACCGGCTAAACCTAGTTCTAATCGAAGTTAAGTAGGATACACCTAGGTTTACCCGTTTGTGGTCGGTTACACCTAGGTTTAGCCGGTTAAACCTAGGTGTAACCGCACTTCGGGTATTAGCCGTAACATATACATTATTTCAAATAAAAGTCTAAAAGATGTGACGATTTGAGCGGAGCTATTCATACCCTATAGAAATGAGAAGATTTTTTAAACAGACAGGTGTATTGTGTTGTGCATTTATCCTTGCCCAATACTTAATGTAATAGAGACCGAGAGATAATCGCAAGTATAAATCTGATAACGATAAATATTGCCCCTATTTTAATACCAGTATTAAAACAGCTACTAGCAACCATTAAAGTTCAGTAAGCCTTGATTTACTACCCATATCTGCCAACTCCTTAGATAAACTAGCCACTGGCGATTCAGTGGACGGCTCTCGTTTATGTGCGATTACAAATATGCGACTGGCAAGAACTGAAAGTGGAGCAACGAACTCTGTGAACGTGTATACATGTTTGTTGATACATTTACTGCCCTGTTCCTTAGCTGAAGACAAGGTTCTAGATATTTCTAATATAGAATTCATGAAGGATGGTGAAACTTTGGATATTGTTGACAATATTTAGCGGAATTATGAAGGGAAATTGGGCTTCAATCAGTATGAGTCTGACAATAAAAATGATTAACAGTTGATGGAGACTACGACCATGAAGGCAAAGAGACTAAATATGGAGCCGACGCTAAATTAATTAAGAAGTAACAGATTGCCGGTGGTGCCGTTGCCCGGAATGGACTATTAAAAGGTGGATCCCACCTACTCTAAATTTTCAACTCTCTCCTTTTGTCAATCTTTTTGCTTTTCGACTTCGCTTCTTCTCTTACCATTCCTCAATCTTATTAAAAACGCATAAAATTGAAATTGTTGCGAAAGATAAAACGCAGACCCTAAATCGCTTCTCTGTTCCCCGTTCATCATTACAATTTAGGCGTCTTCAAGTTTTCTGTAATAGTCTAACGACCAACACTATCCATTCTTCATCGTTATTAAGTTTATTTTGTCATAGTAACAAAATACATTAGGTATGCGTAAGAATGACCTTTCCCCACATAATGATGTGTTGCATCTGTTAAACTGAATTGAGATGCGTTAGGTAACAGTTATAGAACGTGCACTCTCATCATTTGAACTAGGTCCGGTTCAGGTCATGGCTATACCTGTTCTAATGCCTTTCTAGGTTCGATTTTTACAGCATTATGACTAACAACACACACGTCATATTTTTAGGTCTTACGAAATGGTTATTTTATAGCGGATCTGAGTGAATTTCCCGGGACCGAAAATTGCGTGGCATCAATGAAATCGGTACTAAAAAACATAGTTATAACGTTCTCAATTTTTTTTCCGGGTAGGTGAAATAGTAATCTATGTGTAGCACTAAATGTTTATTTAATTGGATTAATGGATATTCCAAAAAAAAAATATTAAACCTCGAAATCTTTCATTTCCGTGTTTGTCCACACTTCACCTTGTTGTGTATTATTCCACATTGATAAAAATCTATTGGTTATTTATACTAAAACCTCGTTTTATTTGATACATGAATAGTTAAAGTATTGCTACAGAATACATTTATTCAAATATTTAAACAAAACAACGAATGGTTAATAAAAAATCACTTGTCCCAGAACTACCCTTCATCGCCGTGTCCTAATCATGTTCAAGGATATTGTTTTACCTACTACTTTCTTCCCCCCTACCGGTATGCTAAACGTTGCATATTAGTGCTGCCTAAGTGCTCAACGTGGAAGGAAGTACACACGTGCCTGCGTTTTCGCACCATAAATTTAAATAATCAATTTTTATGTTACTGGAAAAAATTTCTTTCATCGCCGTGGATAGATATATCTGATATTTGAATAAGTTTGTCTTCATGAGTAAGCATTCGATAGAACACCATTCCTCATATGTTCATTTGTGAGGTGCTTATTTCTTCGAATAATTAATAGATTTTTTGTTATTTATATTTTTTGCCTTGATTTTCATCGACGTGTTTTCATTTCCGTGGTTTCCGTGGCCGAAATTTGCTATGGAAATGAAAAAAAAGTCATGGAAATTAAAAAAATTTCATTGCCATGCCTTGTAAAACAATTTAGTTTCATTGTCGTGGCCAGGTATTTCATTTCCGTGACTTGTGTTTTCATCGCCATGGTATGATTAGGCAAAGAAAATATCTTTTGTCACCTGCGATTCAAGTAATACCGATTACTGACAGTACAAAACTCGTCAAGTTAACTCTAGATTGTTTCTCTCTGGTCTCTGTTTAGATTTGATTTGAAAGGTCCAGCCTGATGAAGTCTACGCTCCCACCTACTCGGTCCCATATTCAGAACCCCGAAATCAACTCGAGCTTTCTAATCGCTTTGCTATCCCTGAGAACTTATTGACCAAGCAAACCTTTAACCTCATGTCTGAACTAGGTTTGCTACAGTTGCAGTCTTTCAATGACGCGAAGTCATATAAGCAGCTAAATAGACGTATATCTAAGTCAATTCAGAGCTTCTGAAAGCGAGTGGAATACCGGTACTTAAAGTCCTCCAGAAGCTCACTAATACCGTCCTGTTCTAGGGCAAAACGCCTGAAGCATGGAGCAAAGGTGAAGTGGTGCTTTTCTTAAAAAAAGTTGATAACAGCCTATTGATGAACTACAGGCCCATCATGCTTCTGAGTCATGACTGTCAGACTTGATGACTTCTAGCCTCCCGAACAAGCCGGTTTCCGAAGAGGCTATAGTACCATACACCACATCCATACGCTGCGGCAAGTTATACAGAAGACCGCAGAGTATAACTTGCCATTATGCTTAGCGTTTGTAGACTATGAGAAAGCCATCGTATCGGTGGAAACATGGGTGGTACTTGAGTCACTCCAGCGATGCCGTATTGACTATCGGTACATCAAAGTGTTGAAGTGTTTGTATGATAACGCCACCATGTCGGTTCGAGTACAGGAGCAGAGCACGAAGGCGATTCCATTGAGAAGAGGCGTAAGAAGGATGTTATCTCCCTGAAACTGTTTACTGCCACAATGGAAGACGCCTTCAAGCTTCTGGAATGACAAGGACTTAGCATCAACATCAACGGCGAATACATCACTCAACTTCGATTTGCCGACGACATCATAGTCATGGCAAGTCGATGGAGGAACTCAGCATGATGCTTGATGGCCTCGACTGAGTTTCACAATGGGTGGGCTATGGGCTTGAAAATAAACATGTAAAAGACGTTTTTTTTTTTTAATTTTTAATGTTGGTATGATGCATAATATTATTTTGTCAAAGTCTGCCAATCAGTTTGAATATAATTGTAGTTCTAATTTTAACATATATTGTACTCATCGTTGATTGATTCTTTCATTGCCATGCCACAGTTCTTTCATTGCCGTGGGCGCTTGTTTCATTGCCGTGCACGCATATTTCATCGCCGTGGCACGAAATTTTTAAATCCTTATATCTCGTTAGTTTTTTAAGTTATCTGCTAGACATTAAGCAAGAATATATAAATTATCAAAAACTTTAATAAGAGCGTTTCTTTTTTTAAAAAAAGCTTAAGATTAAAAAAACCACGGAAATGAAGATTTTATACGACCTGTTGAAATTCACTCATCTACATCTACACATCTTTCTATTAACCCTATGTTGACCTACTGCAGGGTATGGATCTGTCTCATCACCTGAGTAGCTTGTTTACGTATCTCTCTAATTTACACAACAAATCTTAGATTGGCAATCCTGCTCTAAAACTTGACCCCATTTTGTTCTTATCTTTTGTTTCATGCAGGATGTGCTAGCTCGCTATCTACTCGTATTATGAATTTCATACGACAGAAGAGTATCTATGATTTAAATCTATGCGAGTTGAGATCCCTCTTCGACTCCCTTTACTCTCAGTGTTTGTGTGAAAATCATTGTATTCTTTTAGATCAAGGTCGTCTCGGGAGATGAGCGTTCATTGTCTGCGGAAGTGTTCCTAATTTAATTATTCAGACTTTGGCGGCGGTATATACCTAATTTAACTTATTTATTTTCCTCATCATTTACGTAAATTACCGTCGGATTTACTCAAAAAGCATATTTACTCACATTCCGTTGCAAACCGCAAGTTCTTCTGCGCGCACGCATCTAGCACGCAGTGAAAGGTTACCGCGTGCGTGACGTAACGCCGATCATCCGTTGCCGACCCGACAGTTACCGAGAGTTGCCGATGTGACGTGCATGCCTGTGAGAGGTTTTACTTTTCGTTTTGTATTATGAATGAGTAGGTACATTGGATGTGTAATTATTGAAGGAATGTTTATCACTTCAAAAATACGCTTTGGCAACTAATTTTCTATTTCCTCAAAAGTTGTCTCAATCATGAAAAAGATCTCAAGCAGTATCTCTTCTTCTTCTCTTGTCATTACTTCCATTGTGTCAACTACGATAGTGTCCTCTTTTTCCACAATTACTGTCATTACGACGATATTATCATTCTCTCATTTGTCTCCCTTTACGTTCAAATGATTTCTTGCATAATCTATCTATCAATACTTGGGCCCACATTCATCATTTTTCATCAAGTATAAAACTTTTCCGAATAAATCAGGACTCGGTACTACAATTTGACTTGGGGGGGTTTGTAGTTGGGCATTGTAGCCGGTTCAGCCAGTGCCTTCATAGAATGTTAAAAGACCCTAAAATTCCCGAGTCTTTCAAGGCATTTCTGGAACCGGGAGTATGTCATAATTATGGCATGCTCCCAATTCATCTACAGATCTACAGTCACGCGATGGTCCTAAATTACCATACAGACTCTCATATCTTATAAACGATTGAATAATAACTTGCCTCCGGCAACCGGCAACTTTACAGTCAGGGCTGGGCAAAATACATGCACTGCTTTAATTGAAATACAAATTACAAAATACAGTATCGCAAGTAATTAAAATATAAAATACAAAATACCTTTAACTAAAGTATTTAAAATATAAAATACAAAATACAGTATTTTAGCTTTTTTTAATTGAAATACAAAATACAAATTACATTTTGCAAAATATGTAATCTAAACCAGCATGGGCTGAATGGCCTGGAATGTTGTCAATTCGACGTTCATTATTTTGCGTTTTTTAGCCATGTTCTACGTACACTCATAGCGTACAGTGTAAAGACGCCAGCAGGTCCACCTGCCACTCAGAGGGCTAAATCCTGCCGGGGTCGCGGGACTTATACCATCACGGGGTCACGGACCCCTGAACATACAGGGCTATTGAAGGACACCGTGGATTTTAGTCAGTACAAGTCTGACAGTCCCTCCCGCCCTGCCCGGAGTGGGAGAACTCATCTGATGATTTACCACGTAAAAAAAAAAGTCCACCTGCCCGAATCTGTCAATTTTTACCTATAAGGTTCAAAATCTATTAATGAAATTTGACAGATTGTGGTAAGTAGCTTGATGTGCTGGCGTCAGTACATTACAGGTGCAATATTGCCAACTCTAATTAGCTGCTTTACCATCATTGCAGAGAGTGCAATGACAGTAAATTAAGTTTAAATGTATTTTGTTAAAATGTATTTTGGAGCCTCATGTATTTGAAATACTAATTACAAAATACTTCACCGTCAGGTATTTGAAATACGAATTACAAATTACATTTTAGGGAAGTATTTAAAATACAAATACAAAATACGTATTTGTATTTCAAATACGTATTTTAATTACAAGTAATTCAAATACTGCCCAACTCTGTTTACAGTCGGTATAAGAACTGGCCCTACCGGTCATCGAACTCACGCCCATATAAGCAACTAATCTCCTTTCATTTTCGGAGAGACTGTCCATCTATGGATCCACTCCAAGATTGCAATTGACTCAACGTTTTGCACCATAAGTGAAATATTATTGTAATTAAATGTGAAATAATGTGTTTCTTCTGTACTTAGACGTTTTATTACAAAATATTAATTGGCATCGATTCTGTTTGGACTTAGTTTTCTAGCTCTACCTCTTACCAGATTTTTTCGGCATGTGCATAGTTTGGCTATGGTGCTTCAAGTTGCACCAAAGTCCAATGTGCTACTAACAAATTCCTTTGAATAGCATAATCTGACTAATCTTCCCTTCCTAATGTTCAGTTGACTATAATCCACAACCCAGTGCGCTTCTTATACGAAGAGTCAATAAAATTAAGCCTAGGAACTCTGTATTCAGAGTGCAACGTTTGCGACCGCATGACTTTGGGCATTGCTGCGATCGCGGCGGTAAAAACTCTTTGAGGAGTGTCTCCCAAATCACCTTCTATTTGCTTTAACTGCAGTTTGTTAATCATTTAGGTATTTTTATCTAGTAAGACTTGTACTTAAAACATTGCCAGTAAATCAGTAATCGTGCATGGTGTGTTTATGTAAACCACGAACTCTTTATCTAATCATGTAACATCATGGTAATCAAAAACAGTTTCACTTGACTCAAACGTTTTCTCTGTGACTCAAGCGTTGCTTACGATTCCGAACCTATGTTATGTGATTAGGTTGACTTCCTCCTGCTACCGGTTAGCTTAAGTTACAAAGCCGTCCTTATTTGCATTTAAATATTGACGGGTGGACATTTGAATGGTCATTGTTTAGGTAGTTGAACAGTGATGGCCCAGTGGTATCGGTCCCGACTTACGAGTTGTAGGTCGTGGGTTCGAACCCCGTCAAGCGCATTACTTTGTGTAATAAATTTCATCACCACTGCTCTCAAAACGGTGAAGGAAATCATCGTGAGGAAATCGGCATGTCCTAGAACCAAAAAATCGAAGAAATGTGATATCTACCAATTCGCACTGGGCCCGCGTGGTGGATAATGGCCCACTCCCTCTCTCAGAGAGGAGGCATGTATCCCAGCAGTGGGAACATAATAGGCTGATGAAGTGTGTTTATATTGTGTGTTTCCAGTAGAACTTTATGGAAAAACAATGAATAAACTTGTAAAACATGGGCCAATGAATAAAAAAGTATAACTTGACTGGATTACTACGAGAATATTTTAAAAGAATCATCAATATTTATTTCAGATAATTTGATTAAAAAATATTAAAAGACATTAATCATAACATTATATTCTATTATATTATAGTAATAATTTTATTACGTGTCCACAAGAAACAAGATAATTGAAACTTGAGCTTGCATCACAGATGCGGCAGTGCGTACCGTGAATCGTCGCTATGTAACTATGCTCTGTTCATTTTATGTTAGGCTATTTGACAAATACAATCTGTCTTCTATGCCTTAAAAATAGCTGTTGAGTTTGCTTTTTTTTCCAAAATGAGTCCTCCCATCCAGGGCAGGGCAGGAGGGACAGTGAAACTTGTACTGACAATATAAAAATCGACGGTGTCCTTAAATAGACCTTTACGTTCCGGGGTCACGGGAGCTCGTTGTTCCCGCGACCCCAGCAGGCTTTGGCCCGCTAAGGGGGGCCCCGTCATGTCGCCGTCAACTCGTTGGGTTTGCTATGCCTAAGAAAATTGCCTTTATTAGTGTTCTGAACGTGCTGCCTTTATGAACTTGCCTTTTTATTATGAAGCGGAGGCGTACATTAAGACTACAGGCATACAGGCATACATTCACGTTGAACATGAATCTTCTTTAGTAAAAGTTGGAAGTTTGTTACTTACACATTTTTGACGAATTAGGGCAGGTTGATATTGTGTTTCACTGTTTGTTCAATCAATAAATCTAGAAATAAATGACTTTTCACCTATTTTCATGCCATGTCGCTATCAAATAAGTTTTTAGACATCTGTCATCGCGGATATTGCAAAATGAACATAGTATAACCAGTTCTCGTACTAAAGTGATGATCCCACAAAAGGAAACACCTATGATGACTGTCATTAACAATTTGTTATGCTGATTATACATCAATAGTGGGTTAATTGCCTTTCATTAATAAGAAGTTTCATTACATAATCTTACATCTTGGTTCCCATGGCGGTCGCCGCCGACACAAAGATGGTGAATAGAGTTAATTAATTTTACATTAGATCTCAATGTGATAAGTTTTCGCTCTATTTCTGCATGTTTATTGGGTAATTAATCTGAATAACGTGTTAAATTATAACTAGTTAATTTGATAGGTTGTGTATCTATGTTATAAAGTTGAAAAATTTGTTTCTTTAATTAAACGCACTAATCTCAAAAAATCATTTAAAAAAAATCGTTGCCCAACACTAGGAATTTCTCCTGTATGTGTGTGGGTGTGTTTACAAACATATAAGCTCACAAACACAAACGCCCCGACCCGAAACAACTACTTGTAATAAATACAAATATTTGTTCCGTGCGGGAATCGAACCCACGACACGCAACGCAGCAATCCAATTGCTCAGCCACTGCACTGACCGTGCCGTCAAATTAAATTAAAAATCATTAAAGTAATAAGTTCTTTTTGTGTTAGATTCTCCATTTATCGGCTATCATCACTCTATCCGCAATAGGAGCGTCAGCATCACGCTATGAGCAGAAAATCTCGGGGAACCGCTTAATGTAATAACTTATAATGGGTTAATTTACCTACTTTAAGCATTGACTTGCAATTATTAAGTGACTAAATACAGATTCAATGAAAAGCTACAAATCAATCAATACTAACAACGCTGCTTGGTGTAGGGTCCGCTCGCCCCTTGGATCTTGCCCCTTATGATTAAAATGACCGACTCGCCCCCTTCACTTTTAGATACGCTGACTCGCCCCCGATTGTTAATAAGTTAAAAGTACTGTAAGCAACACAAGTTTTTAAATATTTAAATAAATGTTGTTTGCTTACAACTTTGAGCGTCTATTCCCATTTCTCCCTACTGGCTTTAACACCAGCGAGCCGAGGCTATTAGAAGCTAACAAAAAGTATTAGGCTAGCATGAGTTCAAAGTAGTCTGTATTTAAATAATTCTAAAGTTTACCTGAAACTGCCTTGTTCTTTGACTAACCAACAAAAGTACTAGGCTAACATAAGTACAAAGTAGTAGTCATATTTTCGGGTAGATATAAAGATTACCTGAAATTGTCTTGTGCAACATTAACCAGCAAAAGTACTAGGCTAGCATAGGCCCAAACCGGTATGTAGGTATTTATATAATTCTGGGTAGGTAGTTCATTAGTTTAATGTTTTTTTAATCATGAACTGGGTGCGGGTTGGCTAAGGTTAGGTTAGGTTCTGAATCGACCCAGAAATATTTAAAAAAATACCATTTTGAACTTATGCTAGCCTAGTACTTTTGCTGGTAAGTGAATGAACAAGATAATTTCAGGTAATCGACCCAGAAATATTTAAATAAATAACACTTTGAACACATGATAGCCTAGTACTTCTGGTTGTAAGTCAATGAACAAGACAATTTCAGGTAATTTTTCAACTTTGAACTTATGCTTGCTTAGTACTATTGCTGATTACAGCCATTGTCTAATTGTCCTTATTTTCGCGATATCTTTAGTTTTTTTGCGAAAATAAGGAAACAATACAACTCTCTCAACAGGTAGCACAAACCATCAAACAATCACAAGTATCACGACGAGTTTGTGAGATTACAAATATAGTTGACTAAAGTAATCAAACGTAGTATTATTCTTACTGTAAGCATTTTTCTTTCTGACTGTACCTTTCTTGATTAAATTTCAATGGAAATGCCGCAAGGGGCGAGTGGGTACACCAAAATAAATAAATACGGGGCGAGTCGGTCATTTTAATCATAAGGGGCAAGATCCAAGGGGCGAGCGGACCCTACACCCGCTGCTTAGTCACATTCCTCATAGCTAAGGATCGTGACCCGCAACAATTTGTCACAATTTTGCAAGCGTAAGATTATGCGTAGGCCAACTTAAACCTAAATAATATATTAAACATCTAGCTAGACCATTTACCGGTCATCGAGTGGTCTAACGTTCAAATTCCAGGCCACTGAACTATTAGAAAGGGATTAAGAAATTGCTAGAGTGGGTAATATATAACTGAACCGTTAAAATGGCGGCCAAAATGTCCTAAACTTGATATCTGGTTTTCAAAGCTAGTTCTCGCCCATATTTCGTAAGAGTTTATTGAAATAATTAGAGTAGGTATGAATATTAGGGTTTAAAACATACATACTTATATATTTCTAAATACATACATATTATAGATAAATTACAACCAGACGCAGAACAAATGATCATACTCATCACACAAACATTTTTCCTGGGTGGGAATCGAACCCACGACCCCCGGCATAGCAGTCAGGGTCACTAACCACTAGACCGACAGGCCAGCCAATATTTACCATGATTATTATTTGTTTTGAGTTTCCGATATTTCGGCACTGTTGCAAGCGCCATGATCACGGATGAATAATCTGGTAAATATCCCGTTTTAAACCTTAATATTTTTGTAATAGTGACCATGTCAGTTTAAAAACTTATATTTAGATCATGGTTGCATAGGAGCAGTGCAACAGTGCGAGAGTCAGTTTACCAAATACCAAAAAAATAAACTGAATACAAGCTTAAATTATTTTCGTTGACCTAGTAAAAGAGAAGGCGACTTTTAAGCTTATGGATCGCCCTCCATTCCTTTCCCTGGTTAGAGCAGAAGGAACTGTCAGATTCGTACTAATTTAAAAGGATCCTGTTTCTTCAGTTGGCATTTGCGTTTCTGGGCTGCGGTTTTCTGTTTATACAGTTCCGCGTGTCTGACAGACGTTAGGCCGTAAACCTCATCAATTTGCTCCGACCTTTTTGAGGCGCGCGTGCAACATCGATCCAGGCTTTGCCCTTGATCAGACAGCAAGCTAGAAGATTGTGATCCTATGTCGTCGTCCATCAGGTTTGGTTTTACTGTCAGGAATTTCTCAATTTTAGAAGTAATAAGCTACTTTTAGCAAGATTGTGCTACAACAATTTCTTAACGTTTTTTTGTCAAGTTCTACTTATAAACTCATGATTGGTTATGTATATTTATTTAAACACCTATATTTGGCAGTATCTAACACAGATAGTTAAGTAATACGAATTGCTTGACTAGGCTATAACAAGATAAGCTGAGCTGTCATTACAGCCTTCAGTTACATAACCGAGAGCGACAGTGCGTGCCATCTTGATGTACACTTTAGATGCCAATCCGCATTCTTGGTAGAAACGATCCTTAAGAAACAGCCAACAAAAAAAACCTTTGTATAGGTAAGTGAGGTAAAGTAGGTAAGTGGTGTGAGTAAAAATCTGTGAATGATGAAACAAAGGCAGTTCGTTGAACAATCTATCAATTAAGTAGTAATCCTGTAATATGACTCACCAAACATATCGCTAGCACTAGGTGCCGTAGCGACAAGGTAGTAACATATCCTGAGGTGCTTGAGGAGTGGAGAGGTATTCCACGGTTCGTGGAACCGACCAGGAACCCGTAAGTATGGTCGATCCCTACAAACACCGAAACACTTCCTTCCTCCGAGCACGTTTGCTCTTCCGAATCTCCACTCTAGCCAGCCAATAAAAGCAAGAAAGAGGTGGGTGATCTGTTCCTCGTCAGTGTTCACTCTGACCGGTCAATAATGGCAACCCAGAGATTTAATACGTTTTAGATCTTCGATTTTGTCGACCCCGTTGTCGCTGGCATAAGCAACAGGATTCGCGTACGAAGTCGCGGGCAGAAGCTAGTTAATAAGAATTATATTTGTATTTCTCTAATCATTATACCACTATAATTGCCAAATAAGAATTAAAACAAGCGGTCATTTTTTAATGGCTTTGCCTTCGCAGTTTTTAGATAACTATATTTCTCATAACTAAAAAGTCCTTACGAAATAATATCGTATAAGGTAGATACCTGAATTATTAATGACCCTACTGTGGGCCTGGCCGGTTCCAAAGTGATAGTGTTATCGCCTTGATCCAGATATACTGAAGGTACTCGGACGGTAGTTGGCAGGCGCAGGAGTGTAGTACACGGAAAGGACTAGAAAGGACTGAAATAAACGAATTAAAAAAAAAGCTTTTTTTGAGAAAACTGGGAGATTATAAGCTCATATGATTGACTATGTTTGCAACGTCCACACGAAATATACTCACGACTGTTTGGCTTATGAATTACACTAAGAACAATCTGGAACGCATCAGGAACTCAAAATAGATAAAAACAGTTTCATAAAAAAATCATTTACAACTTCTGGACAAACCCACCACACTGTTCCTAAACCACTGCAACTCCTGAGAGCCAGAATCAACAGTGGCAACCACCAGAAAAGGGCACAGAGACAATGAAGCTCGACGTGTCCCGGACAATGAATTTACCTGTCTTGGATCCTGCGACAAAATTAATCAGAAAAGAATAGTGGAGGAGTAGGAAAAATATGTTTCCACTTCCCTCCGTGCAAGCAGGAGACAGAACAAAACAAGGCCAATAGGCACAAAGGGATATTACAACTGTACCCACTGTGTTGTAATTTACAACGTCTGTTAAAGCATCAGTCATCCATAAAGTCACCCTCATAATTTTTTCTTTATAAATCTTTTGCTCGAAACCTCCGTCGCCATTTCTTTCTTCGCCCCATTTCTTCCCCTTCAAGTATGCTAAAATAAGCCTATATCCGTTTCCGGGTCACCAAAAACATCAAAAAGTTGAACTCCGCATTTAGACTATTCTTAAGGATCCTTATCGCATACTGCCTTGTCTACCTCAACCTCTACAGCAACACGCAGGATAACACACATGGCCACCACATAATAACCAATCTAATAACTCTATACATCGACTAAAATTAAACCAGCTGCAGTTGCCATAAAAAAACAAGTTGATTTTAATCGCAGCTCACCAGTACCAGAGCTGGTTTCCGTTCAAACCTGAAGTGTTGAGCAATAGGAAGTGTTCCGAGGTTTTTGCGACCAGTCTGGGACTGTTGAGCAATATTTAGGGACCATTTATGGACGTTGATGGAACATGTTCTCTGGTATTTTTATTTTTACGGAATGGTAGGATCGTCGGGTTATGTAAGTTGAGTAACATGTCGTCTTGGTTTAGGTTGGGATTCGTTTATATAATGTTACTTAATTTTAAAGATGTAAGAGTTTATCTGTACAGACCTGGTGATAGGCTTCGTATAAGTTAAGGTTAATTGAAACCCAGGCAAGAACAGTTAATTTGTGTATGTGTATTCAAACAATTGGATTTTTTAGGTGGTTAAATCATTAAATGAGTCCGCGTTGTGTGGAGCAAAAGGGCCTGTCAGACATGAACTGACTAAAAAAAACTGACTAAAATCTACCATATTTCTTCAATTACCCTTTACGTTCAAGAATCATGATAGCCTGTTTAGGGAGTCCCGCGATTTCGGTAGAATACAAGTGTAGGAAAATGTTGAACTTGCTCGTCCCAGAAAGACAACACCACCACGACAACAGCCATTACACATGTACACATTGGACCGATATTGTGAATTTAATGATATTTAAGGTTCTCCCTATCTCGAACAGGGCGGCCTACCTAGTAGCGACAATATCTCATAATCAGATTATTTTTCAACCCATAAGCAGGCGACTTTGTGTCGCATTCAATAATTGAAACGTTGCGGTGCCATAATGATTGTGCTTTCATAACTTTGTTGTCGATATTTCATTTTAATGCCTTGTAACAATCCCGCCTTTTACTTCTGTCTTTATCGTTGACATAATGAACTACCGTCAAATCACCCAGTTTGATGTGACTTTGCCACTACAATAATTATGATAGTTTACCAACAACTACCTAATTCTATTTATTAACATTATTTTGAAACCTTCTTGGCAACAATCCATCATAATTTATCGTTAAATCCTTATCAAAGTTTCGCCCCGATTCACGCCTGCGTCCCCATTCACCCCGTTTGACCCGGTATCTAACCAGATTATTCCTTTACAGATGGGACCCAAAACGGCGAATCACCCCAACGGAAGCGTCGCGCCACGAATTCGTCACAGGCTGTGCTCTCGGCTCGGCCCCTGCCGGCGTCTTGGCCTTACCTAGGCTGGCCCCTCCACGACCCACTCGAGGGGCCCTGCTCCACTCGCAGTCAGCTGGCGACGTGGCGGCCATGTTGGGCCGCGCGTGACCACGCGACTTCTGAGCAAGGCCTGGCACTTGTGGCCTGTCTTAGACAGCTTCTTTTGTTTTTGTAGGTACAACGAGTAGGACTCCTTTTGTGGCCTCGATACTTTTGGAATGGAAATGGGAATGTTACTTATTTAGTGACAATCGGTTTTTTTGAATGTTGATTTAAAAGTTGCAATGGCTGAGCAGTTTTTCTGTAAGTAGGTGATGATCAATAACTAATTCCACTTTACAAGTGTGTTTATTTTTTGAAACGATAAATTGTCAGACTCGCGGCGAGAAACCCCAATATTTAACACCCGAGAAGAGTGAATGTGGACGGTTTCTCTACTTCTTCTTTACCTTACTATTAGTCTGGGGAGATATCTCGCCGTGACTTCTCGTCAGAGTCTGTATCATGTAAAAATATACTCCTTAATACAAGGACTACACTCAACTCACGGTGCCCAAAACTCAAGTGATCCGCAAGACGTATTACTAAGGGTCATCGTCTATCGCTCACGCAAGAAAAATTAAGTAATTTCTTATGAGTCAGTGACGGAACTTGCGGACCTTTCTTACATCTTACTGCAATCGTTCTTAGTCATGAGTACCACCCACTGCGTGTATTTAAACTTGTCACAAAGTTGCAAGTCACCCGAAAAAGGCGTGTTCGTTGTTTCATGGCAGAAATAATGTTAGTTGAGATTGTGGTAAACATTGTAAGGCTCGGTTGCATCACAATCACTTCATCACTTATCTATCATCCAGCGATTTATAGAAAAAAAACACGTAACCTTCATGGACACATAGCGTCGACAAATAGTAGTTCGGTTTCAGTTGGTTGTTTCCTGTAGGAAAAAGGCGTGTTAAGGGGTTATATTATGTGGTCGTATTATGGGTTCTAACCTAATCAGGCTAATCACTATAAATATTCATTTCATCACCAGTCTTCTCAAAATGGAGAAGGAAAAGATCGTGAGGAAGTTGGCATGTCTTAGAACCAAAAATTCGACACATATTATTACAAACATATCCATACCAACTCACACAGGGCCCGCGGTGGTGGATGACGGCCCACTTCCTTCATCCTTCCTCTCAAATAGTGGTACCTAACATTTATACGCTGGTTATGCTTATAGAAAAGAACTTGCAAGAAACTCTATGGTTTAAACATGGAGTTTCATGCCAGTTCTTTCTTTCTTTTAAATAGTTTTTTTTTTTATAATACTGTGTTCTAACTATACAGCTAATTAATAGATTTGTGTAAGCGAGAGCCTAAAAGAAGTTTCAGTACGTCCTTGACCGGTCAAACAGTTGGACATGCAAATGCAACGATTTGATTGGCTCCACTTTTTGTGCTGTCACTAATTTGATTATCACCGTTTTTGCGAATTAAAACTGTTGCAATTAATAACAGCCTTGAAGCTATCATAGTTTTTATTAATAGTGCAAATATTGCCAAATTATTTTAATAGATGCTTATTTGTTAAGAAATTGGTACAGAGATTATGGCTTTCTTATTATGAAGTTAATGATGTTGGTATAAATTCAAGCGTTGTTTTAGACAAGAAAATAAGTAATCCGATGAGATAGGCACTGTAACCTATATGTTTAACCGTATCCAGTATCCCATCTATATCTATATTTGTAGCAAAATTCATCAAAAACGATCCAGCGGTTCAGGCGTGAAAGCGCAACAAACAAACTTGCATAAACACGTAACACACATAATTTCTGAAAGTAGGTCGGTGATATATTCATATCGACATCAAAATAACAATTTAGCCACTAAACGATGGTCTATCCATCAAAGCTTTAATTTATATGCGCATGAGTTCACTCGGATCAAATGAAAGGTTAACTACCTCTCTAAGATCAAATCAATAAATGCAATATCAGTAGCAACTAAGTTATATTAGCAACTGTGAAGCAAGCACTTAGAACTTGGTCACAAGGCTTACATTTAAAAGACACGCAGTTTTTTACAAATGATTGCACAGAAAACAAAATATGAAATAAAATTCTCGGAAAACTTAGCGGATAATTTGAAAAGCCATTTTGCTTGTCGTAAATCTCGTCCTAAATAGCACCACCTAAGGTCAGGCAGGATGTTAGTAGGTACCTAATTCACAAACCTTATGGCTTATTTATTGCTTATGCCAGCGGCATTGTCACGGCATGGTCCAGTTCGATACTTATCCCATGAAAACATAATACTGGGATAAAAATTATCCCATCTGTTAATCCAGGTTATAAACCATCTATATGCATACCAAATATCATATAAATCTATTTTGTATTGTGCATTTATAATAGCACCTAATAAGAAAATGGGACAAACAGCCTTATCGAAAATAGTGCTACCTGTATTGGCAATTAACGAGGTTACTTCATATAGGAACTACTTACTTGCACATTGGTTTATTCTTTTTTTGGTCCGTATCTGTGTCTGTGTTCGAAAATGGCGATTGAGGTGACAGAGATTAGGTACTTTTTTATTTTTAGGATTGGCAATGCTCGCGCCAAATTGCTAAGACTCATTACACAGATAGAGAAATGTGTTGGTGACTAGATTATATAAAAAGTCGGTCTTGTTACCGGATTATAGATACACAATACATGTCTTATGTCACAATTGTCGTTCGATTTGATAAAATTGGTCAATAATACGACTACAATAGCCACTTTACTTGAATAAGAACAGCTCTCTCAAGTTACCTTTAAATAAGTGTTGCATAGAACTGCAACTTATAAAATAACACAAATACTTGAACTTGTAACTTATGAGCCTGAATTTAAAATGCATCTCAATTTGAATGAACATTGATATCATCGATTTAGATTTAGTTTTGGCCATTCTTCTTTAATTTATGGTGGTCATAATTAGTAAAACATAGTATACAGTCATCATCATCTTCCTGCCCTTATCCCATTTTACTTGGGGTCGGAGCAACACGTTTCTTTCTTCCATAGTATACAGTATACATAGTATACACTGCCCTGATAATTGTAAATGCAGTACTCGCAAATTGGCGGTTCCGAGATAAACGCGGTAAACGTGTTTTGTGATATCTGCACAACAAGTCTGAATTAAATAATGTTTTAAATAAACCAGAAAAATAAGAAAAAAATCAAACTTTATATTGATCAATTTTTTTCTTTACTTTATTATTTATTTTGGATAATATGCGCATTACTGCATTTTGTTCTACCATCTAGACTTGTGAACATTACAGTATCACTAAGCCAAAACGCAGTATTTGTGTTCATTACTGCAAAATCACCTAGCACGTGTTCAATACTGCGTTTTTATTTATTAATTGTGTCTTATTTTCATGCCTGATACTAGTTGAAAGATTAATTAACCTTCTACTTCAGCTATCAGATAGTATATGAGAGGATATGTGACGAAATAAAACAGATCTTAATAGGAACTAGAATAGTTATTTGTTATACAAGAGTGCAAAGTTGATTTTTAACCGCGTGCTCATGTTTGATGACCGAGCAAGCGAATGATTCTAAAATTGAATCACGAGTGCAACGAGTGATTCAAAATTAGAATCATGAGCGATAGCGAGGGAATCAAAAGAGCACAAGGTGAAAAATCTTTGCACTCGAGTGCAACACGTAACTTTTCATCCCACCTCAGCGAGGAAATGACTAAATGCAAAAACAAATAAAAACAGATGTACATTGTACAAACACAAGATAGGCTTTTATTTCAGTTCAGGTATTAACTAAGACATTATTATAGAACAGAATAATTTTTAAATTAAAACAAATAATACTTAGGTAGTAGTTGAAAACTACTACCTAAGTATTATTAAGTTACTTATTTTTATCTTGGTTTGTCATAACATAACAATAAGACGTGAAAGGAAAACCGCACAAAGCAAATAAAAAAGGTAAAACAAAGTACTGAGCCAAGAATGTTTCGGGTCTGAGATTTTAACAAAATAATTGTAGATTACGCTCCAAATCCTTAGTATCGCTTCGGAATTCAATACGCCTGTATTGAATTCCGAAGCGATACTAAGGATTCTGGGGGTGAACCTCCATCCGTAGCGCAGCGAGAAGGTTCAAGTGTTAACACCCGAAAGAAACAAGGGAATAAAGTTAAAAATCCTTAGTGAAGCGAGGGATTCAAGTTAGCCCAAGGCAACGCAGCCTTACACCCGAGGAGCGTACTCTGCTTTCCCACCTGTGTACCACATCAAATTTTAAAAATAGAATTTGTTTCCTCGACAACCTTCGAACGTCAAGTGGGCACCACAGCAAGCGATCAGCTGTTGCGGTCACCGGCCGCCATTACTGCTGCTACTCTTTTGTTCATACGATGTTCTAAATTCAAATTTACTTTATTCACTAGAGGATAAAAACGACTTTTACTCACTTGAGGATAAAAACGGCTTTTACGCTCAGATATCGAAGAGCAAAAGTACCCTTTCCGAGGTGGGGGGATGAAAAAGTGTTTTATTATATTTCCACATAAAATATCACAATCAACATTGCAATATTTTTAATTTCTAATTAAAATCAGTCTTTTAAATACACTTTAGGAACATTTGTAGTCTTTTTTATTATATGGGTAAGGTAAATCTATTATATATAAATATTATGGTATATATGTTACCGGCCAAACCCGATTTCAGGACAAACTAGTTTGGCCTAGGCTAAACTAGTTTCGACAGAGTCCCGCTTTGCGGATTTCCTACTACTGGGTGGTTTTAAAAAAAAGAACCACGAAGAGGATGGCGGGGTCTTTCAGACCCCGCCATCCTCTTCTAACCTAAATTGTCCGAGTCGGGGTGCCAGCAAGTCCCTAGCTTGCAAAAAACTAGTTTAGCCTAGGCCAAACTAGTTTGTCCTGAAATCGGGTTTGGCCGGTAACATATATAATAATATCAATGCGACGTGACCTGCGTGCCTATAGTACAGCACGGATCAAAGAGGCGATCGAGCGGAACCAGGTCTCAAAAGTTTTCGCAAAGAATTCGTCTATTGGGCAAAGCCAAATGACAAGGCTGAAGATTAACGACGGCAGCATCATTTCGACGAAACCGTAGATCTTGAGAGAGCTTGAGAGGTTTTACGGACAGTTATACACATCAACACGACAACCCAGTGTCGGTACAGCTCGAGACGAAAGAGCTTAACCTACTCGGCACTACACTGAGGATATCCCGGACATCAGCCTCTACGAGATTAGAATGGCTCTTAAACAGCTCAAGAATAACAAGGCGCCGGGCGATGACGGAATCACAACATAATTTCTGAGAGCGGGTGGAAAACCTGTACTTCTAGTCCTCCAGAAGTTATTTCATTCCTTCATACACGAAGGCACTACGCCAGAAGCATGGCACAGGAGTGTGGTTGTTCTTTTTTTCAAAAAGGGTGAAAACACCTTGTTGAAGAACTACAGGCCAATCTCACTTCTGAGCCATGTTTACAAGCTGTTCTCAAGAGTCATTACGAATCGTCTCGAACGCAGGTTTGATGACTTCCAGCCTCCCGAACAAGCCGGTTTCCGAAAAGGTTTTAGCACCATAGACCACATACACACGCTCCGCCAGATTATACAGAAGACAGAGGAGTATAATCGGCCATTATGTTTAGCGTTTGTAGACTATGAAAAAGCCTTCGATTCAATCGAAACCTGGGCAGTATTGTCCCTCCAACGATGTCATATCGACTATAGGTACATCGAAGTGTTGAAGAGTTTATATTGAGTTAAGAATCCCGCAGAGTCTCAAAACAAGGGTGTTTAACCAGAGTGTGTTGCCAGTGATTACATATGACTCTGAAACGTGGTCTTTGACTGCTGGATTTTTAGAGAAACTAAGAGTCACTCAACGAGCAATGGAAAGAGCTATGCTCGGAGTTTCTTTGCGGGATATAATCTGGAACACGGATATTCGGCGAAGAACCAGAGTCACCAACAAAATTTACAAGTTGAAGTGGCAGTGGGCAGGCCACATCGCTCGTAGAACTGACAACCGATGGAGAAGAAAGGTTCTCGAGTAGCGACCACGGACCGGAAGACGCAGCGTAGGTAGAACTTCCACTAGGTGGACCGACGACATCGTGAGAGTCGCGGGCAACCGATGGATGCAAGTGGCGAATTGTCGTTTGGCGTGGCGGTGTAAGGGGGAGGCCTATGTTCAGCAGTGGACGTCTTCCGGTTGATGATGATATTTTAATAATCTTCTTATTAAGTTTACTTGTAGATATCATCGTACTGCCCTTATCACATTTTAGATGTCACCGTTACCTACATCTTTTTAGTCTTTCATTCATCACTATCACACATCGCTTAAGTACCTCCTCACAACGCGTACATGCAAATTATTCGTCATGAAAATTAAACAATAACCAGACGTCCTACGACCACTATTATTGGACATAGGCCTCATTAATTCAACTGAGAGTTAGTGTGAGCCTGCTTCAACCTGTGAGCCCATTTTATGTTGGTAGAGAGGGATGAAAAAACACCCAATCTTAGTAGGTACAAACTCGGTTTTGATTTACTAATACTACTGAGTATACTTATGAGTATACGTATATTAAAACAAAGCTATTTGAATAAAATAAATGAATAAAGCTTACCAAAACAGAACGAAACAAACAAATTATTAGCACTACGGAGTGGCTGAGCTACACACGTGTTCCGTCCGCGAACGACGTCAACGCGCTGATTTATTAGTTTGAAACGCAGCACTTTACCTTGCGACTTCGGTGTGTGTAAAACTTTTGTTACTTTTGCTACCCTCAAACGCAGCACTGTACAATACTACATTCAGTGTCAGTGGTGCAATAGAACTTATTTATTATACTTGTTACGCTCAAACGCGGCAATGTCGAATACTGCGTGTAGTTTTAGTTAGTATTGGTTGCAAAGTACTAGAACGTTGTATCAAGTTGCAGTAAACATAGCAAGTACTGCACAACCTTCTAGTACATGCTGAGTACTGTATATCCAGTTAGCAAAAGTAATAATTTGGTGCAAGTACTGCGTATCATGCTATATAAAAAACAGGTTTATAATAAAAAAAATCATGTAAATTATTTTTTTATGTAAAGATTAGCCCCTTGAGGTGTCATTTTTGCAAAAAAGTGAAAATCGCAAAAATGACGATTACTGCACTTGCAATTATGACGGCAGTACAGTCGTCACCAAATATATAGGTAATCAGTTCAAATGCAATTAATTGCAACAATTTAGCTGTTTTATTAAAACTTTTGAATTAGCAATGTCATATTACAACTTTGACATAAAATTTTAGCTTTAATTTCTCAACTGGATTTAATATTTATTTTATTTACCTAAAAGTCATATAATTAACAATACATATCAGTATTGTTTGAAGTGCCAAAGATCATCTTCATTTCAATATATAAGCTGAATTTTCAACTCATAAAAAATAAATATATCTCATTTGTATATCGAGGCCAACAATATAGAGGAGTCATAGTTAAATTTAGAAATAAATATAAGTATATCTAATAATCATATCGTCGAATATTCTCCCTTCAATGTTTTGGAAAACGTAGAAATTCCAAAAGAAAAAAAAAAACATTTTGTGTACTGAATTTCTTTGAAGCCCCACTGTCCAGTAATGTCGACTGAAATTAAGTACAAGTTGGTATACGTTCTCATATCACAGAATGGCTCTATTTAGAAATAAAAATAATTTAATTCTGTGCACGAAATGACTGCGTTTACAGAATGTGTAATGGTAAATGGGATTAGAGAATCATGACTGGAATTGTGAAAGAAAATCAGTTATCTAGTGCACACGTAAGACTATTGAATAATAGAAAAAGGTATATTATTGATGATGAAAACCACAATAACTCACATTATAATCTTTCTGATTGTCCAGTGCGAAACTAATTCCATTTAACATTATTCCATTAATTTGATAGTTATCATAAAAGTCTTCGAACTTTCAATACTTTGAATCTATTTTATATTTGGTCATATTATCGT
This sequence comes from Agrotis ipsilon, assembly GCA_028554685.1. Lineage (NCBI taxonomy): Eukaryota > Metazoa > Arthropoda > Insecta > Lepidoptera > Noctuidae > Agrotis > Agrotis ipsilon. The sequence goes on from CM052963.1 coordinate 1,889,426, forward strand.
GTAACAATCTCAAAACGCACCGCCATTTTTAATTTTTGAAATGAGAACGCGCTACAAAAGGTTTTTTTTTTAATAGCAAAAGTTTAAGGCAGCTAACATTGTTTGTGATGGATTGATTTGCAAAAGTGTTGTCTATGATAATATGACCAAAAACTAGTCACATAGTTATTTGTATAGGATAATAGTCAAAATCGGGTACTTAGCTATAAATGTTCTAGATATTGTGATGTTGTAGATTTTTGTAAATTCATTAATAGTAAGATATCTAAGCTTTAAATAAAATGTTGATAGACAAGTAGAGTTTCTTTGAATTATCGTGTAGCTGACGTATTCATCTTTTATTAAATAGATTCTTAGTTTTTGCTGCGGCATTATTTATTGTTTAAATAAAAATGTGATATTGTAAGTGTTAAGAAAAAAATACTGAACAAAATTGACTTTTAAGTATAGTTGTTTTGATTTAAGATTGAGAATATTGTTGTTTGGCATTTAATAAATGAATTGGAAATATGGAAGTATTAAATACTTATGTTGCAATTTGAGTTAAATTTAAGCTTGCCTAGGGCGTGAAACAAAATAATAAATTATAATGGAAAAAGGCCAATAGTCAGGCCTTTATTTCCATAGACATAAGTTTTCCATTTTTTTTTTCACACGCAATGCTTGCCTGTATTGATTGATAAAGTTAAAATCATCAAATGTATAATTATAAGTCTTGCCTAATTGTTTTACTGTCATAATAAGGCACATATAACTGTATGTTAGCATTATATATCTAGTCGTGCATATTTATTTTATTTCATAGAATAAATGAACGGACCAAATGCTTTTGGTTCTATAGCTTTTTGATATTAATGTCTGTCTATCTTATGTAGATTTTTTTAAAGTAGTACGTGAACTTGGACATCGAATTTGTTGTTTTTTCAAAGTGAAGAATGTGTTATTTTCTTTATTCTTACGATTCTTCTATTATTATATATCGACTTGCACATGATTATGTAGATTTCGCTGCGTTGACATTACAGTACCTACGCGTACACGTATTGCTTACATTGCGTAGACTCTGCGTTTACTTCGGTTAGACGCAGGGATTATGTAGTGTAGACTGAGTAGAATCAGCATTTACGTCGCGTGGACTCAGCGTTTACGCCGCGTAGACGCAGCATTTACGTCCTGGTTACGCAGCGTTTACGTCGTGTCTCTCTTTTTCAATACGTTATTTATACGTTAGTGTGTATGTATGTGTGCTCATTATGTTCAAAGACCTCGTTCCTTTTGACTCAAGAACTAGTTACTTTAATTTCAGTTTTAATTTTGCATATTAAATGATGTTTAGGACATAAGTTTATTGACAAATAGTTCTTCTAGTTTTAGTAAATAATTGGTTACTCCTAGGAAATGGTCTAAGATTGTGTATATACTCTTATCATATTAGTTATTAGGATTAGGCCAAGCCAAACTGAATTGACTTAAGTATTCATAACATATAGAATTATGGCGGGTTCAGATAGACGCAGTTTAAAAGTTACAGTTAATATTATCTGAACGAAAATATCTTGGAAAAATTGATTAAATGAAATATTAATCAGTAACCACTGTAATGGTTAACCTGTGAAATAAACAGTAAGGTATACTGCTCACGAGTTCGGGTCTGATGTACTACAAGCTGGTTGGTAAAATCGAGTATTTATCCAGAACAGTGCCAAGCCGTGCCAATCAGAATATGATTTAGTAAGAAAGTCTTTTTTTTTGAATTGGGTAATTAACAATGACTCTTCTCGCTCTGTGTAGAGCAGAAGGGACTGTCAGACTTGTACTGACAAAAGTCTTTTACTTAAATATTCCAAAGCTGCAGTAACTTCAAAAATACCGCAGCCCTGAAATGTTGATTCCTTATCGAGTTTCTCAAAGTCGAATGCAAGATTAGAAATAGATATTTGTAATGTCTGCTTCGAGTCGACTTTTGTTCTACAAATACTGTCGAATCAAATGACGCGTCAACCCAAATGATCACTCAATCACAAGCCGATTAAAGAACCGAATAAATTCAGTAATTGCTTCGGGTCGGCTTTCTTGTTCGGCAAATACAGCCGAAAAGACAATGCCGGCCCGCTTGTGTGTATCAAGCCTACTGCAACTAATCGTATAGTTTAATCTAGTCAGTGGCGCCGTCTGAACTCGCCATTACAAAGTTAGTGGAACAAGATGTTTGTAATTTCAATGGAGATGTTAGAAACTAGCTGATGGTTGTTATACCTATGTAAATGTATCAGTAACATGTATGTACAAGATATGTTATGTATCTATTCGTGAAACATATTCGTTCTAATTGAATCGTCATGATTAAAGTTCTTCCAAGCAGTTTTGTCTTTTATTTATTTAAGAAAAGTTCTATAATTGTCGTCTTACCTTACAAAGATAATTTATGAAGGAGAGGTTCTTCAGAAAAAGTAGGTGCTATATGACCAGTACCCTTAGCACGAGTTTTCAGTAAATGAGACGTAAAGTAAACTGCAACTTTGACACTTTAAAATTGACAATTTTCAAGGAAAAAATTAGTTCCTTCTTCGCACACCAGAGGCGCTGTTCCATTTTTTCCTTGAAAATTGACAATTTGAAAGTGTCAAAGTTCCAGTTTACTTTACGTCTCATTTACTGAAAACTCGTGCTAAGGAAGGCACAAAGATGAAGCAGAAAAAGTACCTAAATAACTTATCCATAATGTGAACTTTTTATAAAAATACAACAGTTGTAACAAAAATGTTTCGGTATCTTATCCAATCGAATCGCAGTCAAGAACCCCAGAGTGGACAAACGAGGTTCCAAAAATACAAAGATTATGTATCAGTCGACCAGTGGTCTATGTTAGTTAACTTCGAGTAAATGCTAACCATGTTAAGATCTAAATGCAAGACATTATCACAACCAACCATTCTCCAAACATTTCACAACGAGATAACCCTTAAACGATTTACACAACATGTTTAAACGTTACAAGTAAACAGTTTAACAGCTCCATAATAAATTGTAACAGACGATATTCTGCCCTTTTCAGCATACGGTAGGCTTACTGTCTTACTAAATGATTGCTAAATAGACAGTAGCGTAGCGAGACCGAATCTAGGACTGGGCAAAAAACTTCTGCGACGCCCTTTTATTTCAGGACAAAAATTTTGGCTTGCATCCGCTACTTGCGCGAGGACTCCTTGTTGTAAGATGACTTGGGACATCCAAGTCATCTTTAACAAATGTTATATGGTCAGTGATACCAGGTTTTATGTCTCATTGGCTCTTTCATTACAAATAAAAAGTAACAAAGTTATCTTGCAACACGGGGCTTCGTGCAAGCAGTGGAGGCGCTAAACCTAAGGGCGCACCCTCACCGCGAGCATTCACCTGTAATGTAACGTTGCAGATTCGAAGACAATAGAGCATCAAATTGTGCACTTTTATGTTACATTCCTAGGGGATCATGTTCTGACGATCAGAGTGGAATAACTCGAATGCTCGCGGTGAGGGAGCGCCTTAAACGTCATCGTCGATATCAGCGTTGCGAGGCCTCTTTGAGTTCCCACTCAAGGGACAGCACAAGTAAATAGGTACATAATTCTTTTTGTAGGTCATGGTATTGGTCATGGTAATTTCTTAGTAGAACTTAGGTTGCTCTGCTTTAATGACAGGTTACAAAGTATTGATCGCCATGTCAGTGAGATCATCGTGTCCACTTTGCCCCTGCCTAGCTACACCTCTCTAAACAGATCTATTTCTCACATAAAACGGCCGGGGCAAACAGGTCGAGGATTCCGAAAGCAAACGGGTCCACGAGCCAGTCTCCCGTGGAGACTGTCCTCTAGATCCACTTACGAAACTGATTCGTATCGGTGAAAGGCAAACTAATCCCATAAGCTTCAGTTGACGTAGTAGGGTGGAACTTACTGGTGTTACGAAGGAGGCAAGGGCAGAAGGCATAAACTTAAATATTTATCAACGTTTTGAGTAGGGCAGTGACCGAAATAGCGATGTGACAAGGCACAAGGTGCAGAAATGGCCAGGAAAATTGGCAGACCACGGCCCCGTAAAAGAACATCGCACTGGGTGTGTAAAAGGCTAGTTAAGGCACTGGAGTAGGTGCTACTCTACCTCCAAACACTCTGGGCACTTGTAACCTGCGGTGACGGCTGAGCTGTCCTACTGATGGGGTAGTATGAAAAGGGGAGTCTTTTCATAACACCCCGTCAGTAGGACAGCTCATGGCCACCTGGTTCACAATCGCCATCCGTCGGTGAGCAGGAGATTCGGTTCTTTGTGGGAGAGCTCGCTTCACTTTGCTTTTGTGCTAGGTTAAGACCATGAGCAAACCCTTCAAATATATTTTTTTTAAATAGATGTTATGTAGCTAAGGCTCTTAATTGGCACCCACGCAAGTCTCCGATACCTTACGACTTTGGTATCCATTTACGCGTGCCTGAGTACAAACCTCTGTGTATTTGTATTACAATATTCGCCTGGATAACTAAGTCGTAAGTTATCGGAGACTTGCATAGCGTTGTATACGAAGGGGCTTAGTGTATGTGTAGCACTGTACCTCTCAAATAGAACGGTTTCAACGGTGTGTGTGGATTTATGTTTTTAAAGAGAGGATTTTTAAATTTGTATTAAATTAGCTAAGCTAAGGAAGTAGACCTTTTGGTAGGGCCTTTGATATCATAAGTTTGTGTCACTTCGTAACATATCAGTCCCAGTTACGTAGTGTATCGTAATTCTACGTAACTTGGACGCACTGGTTGACTACAAAGACATGCAATTAGATTGCGATGCAGGCGAGTTAATTGTTGACCAGCTTGCGAAGACTTGGAACACTATGAAAGTTAAAGTAGACTAGATGGAATAGTTCTTATTATTCATTGTAAGGAAATACAATAACATTTAACATCGTGTGGGATGGAGGCATCTCAATCAGTGGCTTACGAATTGATGGACGGTCGGTTAGAGCCAACTCCTAATAACAGACGACCGATGTCTGCCAACACATTAGGCAAAAAAGTCTTATATCCATCTAATTTCGACCAGTCCTGTGAGCCGTAAAAATACCTTGACACAGAACAGACCTCGAGTTAGCCAATCACAACACAGTACCCCGTCCTCCTCGCTTACGTAGAACCTCAGTGAGTTGACAGAATAGTTTTTGTTCCTTAGATCGTACATGCGGAGTCTAGTAATATATCGTCGTTGGTTGGAGCAGTGCTTGCGGGACGGCTGTCGGTCTGTGGTTTAAGTATTTTCAATGCAGAACAAATATTTGTATTACTTACAAGTAGTTCTTTTGGGTCTGAGTGTTTATGTATATGAAGGCAGAATGTAAGTTGGAGCGAAAGCGGTATTTAATAAATACATAACATTGTGACATAAAATTTAATTTCAAGATTTTTTTTTTCAAAAATGCACGAAGCTATTTTGAAAACTTTTTTTAAGTTAAGAAAATTTTGGTTGCGAGCAGGACTCAGGCCTGGCCCTGGTCTGGCCAATTGTGGTCGTGGTCTGGTCATTCCTTTGCCTGTGCATCGTTGGCATGATAAATATTGAATGTTCAAAAGCCAGAAAACCCATCACAATACTTAAACAATTTCTGAACTGTTTTCTATACTCCGTTGTTTCTCGACGATATAATCGCATATCTCTGTGAACGGTCCGCGCATTGTTGAATAATGTTTGATATCATCACGCCATTGTACGCAATCGTACCAGCAGATTCCGTAGCGGAAGACTACAGTTTTTAGTTCAATTATATACCTAGTGGAATTCTGTTTGGTTGCCATTGTTATTATTGTGAGAATAAAAGTAAATAGTGAAGTTTTTTTGTTGTATAAGATAGAAAGGGATTAGGTTTTTAGGTTTGGCTTGTGTCTTTTATAGGTTACAACCATCACTCATTCAAAGAGCTTTCTAATTTGTTAAAATCACTTCAAATAACTTTATAAAAAGTACCTATCATTAAAAAGTTGATTTTTTTGTGAATTCATTTAGTTTTCACCTGGCCGGATGTTGTCTAACGCGATTATGATTGTAACCTAAACAAAACAATATTAATAATGCCGAGCCCATCCTTAGACACACCCACACATAACTTAATAGTTTATGTTTATTATATCAAGAGAAAACAACTGAATACCTCATAAAAAATCTTTAAAATACCTAATTTATTTGGGTTGTAAGTTCACCACAAGCAAAATTCCCCACGAAAAAAGTTTTCGTTTCAGATTACACATTGTGCCCTCGTTTTCAATAGTTTCGTGCTGACTTTTATTATTTAATTGTTCTGCTTAGATTCCTGCTGAAAAAGAAATGGTTCGAATTTACAGGAACCAAAAAAAAACCTTTGACTAATTTATACATAGGTACTTTTATTAGTGAGGAATTAATTTTGTGGCGAATGTATTCATCTATGTACTAGATTGTTCTTTGGAAAGTATTGTAATAATAATGTATTTATGTAGATTAATCACGAAATCCCATCGAGATATAAGTATTATATAATTATTTCTATGATTTCAACATCATTATAGTTTCTAAATGAATATAGTTATTTTGGTAATTTATTCAAAAACAAAGCTGATCACAATTATAAAAATTAAATTGTAATTTTAATATTTAAATGAAGCTCGGGTATTTAGGCTCAACAATACTTTCCATAACTTATTTTATAATATGAGATTCTCATTGAGAAACGGTCAAATACCGTTCTTAAAAGTAATTTTTTTACTTATTTTATTACTAAATCATTACTATCTTTTATACGAAGATTTTCTAGTGCGAAAGACGCAGGATAAAAGCTATTCTATGTCCCCATCACTTAAATTATAGTTTTCTTGTATTTAAAGGCAGTGCAGCAGAAATTAATTAATAAATATACCCGATTACTTAACTTCAGGATATAAAGAACCTACAAAAACCGAGAATTAAAACAAAAGCAAGCCACAATCTTTACCAAATGATCAGTTACAATCACAACTCGTAATAACACAAAGAAATCGCAAGAGACGATTGTGGATAGTAGTGATGTGCCAACTACTCGTAGAAGGTAAAGAACTAGTTGGCAAAATTTACAGTCGGCAGCTAGTCCTCCATGTGGTGATTTTCATGCAATTTTTAAAAACTTTCCTGTCTATGAATCGGCCTCTTATTTGTTACTGCATAATTAAAACTAAATCATGAGAAATGTATGTTTTATTTTATCATAATCATCATTTCCGTTCCATAGTGTAAAAGTTATTACAACTGTTGTATGGATTTCTTACATTAGTTGTACGTGTGTGAACTCTGCTACCCTTATAAAAATAAATCATTTTATCATTTCTGTAACCGTAAAGTGGCGATCGAGTACACTTTAAAATGTAGATACTCAATGCGAGCGACTTATTAGGACAGACCAACAGACTACCTAGAAACGATATCTCTGGAGAAGACCGCTTAGGAGAGCCGACACTAACAAGAAATAGGCCATTGCAAGGAAGAAGAAATACAAGCAACTCGGCTTTACATTAAACGCCACTTACGTTACCGATCAAGAGATCTCGGAAGACCGCACTCGACCGAAAACACTCGGCTCGGCCGAGTCGGCCTGCAACCGAGTAGTCGGCCGAATTCGGCCCATCTCTAGCAGCTAGCCATGGGAACATCAGAAGGATAGGTGCTTCTTCTGCTTCTTCCTTGAAATGGCCTCATTTCAAGGAAGAAGCAGAAGAAGAAATGTAAGCAACTCGGCTTTACAATAAACGCCTCTTACATTACCAATAAAGAGATCTCGGAAGACCGAACTCGACCGAAAATACTCGGCTCCTCCGAGTCGGCCTGCAGCCACCTACAACCGAGTAGTCGGCCGAATTCATCCCATCTCTAGCAGCTAGCCATGTGAACATCAGAAGGATAGGTGTGCACGTTGATAGCAGCACAATGCCTGGTACCGTATGTAGGTGGCGTGATGATAAGGTGGCCGTGTGAAAGCAGAGCGTGTGTAAACAGCGGACTGACCTAAATTATTCCGTTGTGTGGAAGGGGGTTATTAAAAATAATGGTGGTTGTGATGGTGAGAATGGATAGTCTAGTTTCTGCCCAGAATACATTAAAAAATAAAATAAAAATACTTCTAAAACGGCACGAAATAAGTGTAAAATAACTTTTCTCAGTCGGTATCTTTGTTTATTTTACTCAGATTCGTGCAATTGACATACAAAAATATGCACAAACATACTCAGACGAATTTAGAACCTTCTCCTTTATTTGATTACTAGCGGCCTGTCCCGGCTTCGCACGGGTGGAGGACCCGGTCTAAAACCCGGTCCCGATGGTTACAAACACAATAAAAAAATAATTATCCGAATCGGTCAAGCCGTTTTCATGTTATGTCGTGACAACGGAAAACGGGTTTCATTTTTATATATATAGACATATAATCACTTCTAAAATCCTACCAGGAAAAACTGCTGTTACCTGATGAAAACTGTTCGAAAAAACCTGACCCACTTTCCCGTCACCAACAAGAGAAGCATCTTATGCGAGATCTAAACTTTCATGGTCCAATTGGGAATCGAATTTTGCAATAATATCTTAAAATCTCGTATAAACATCCACTAACGTGATAATTTACGCTATTCCACGTTAGTGTCCCTTTTTTAGTTTGTTTTAAGTCCTCTCTGAAAATTCATGGTCTTCCTTTTATTTCTGACACTACACTATGTTATTGGTTAAAACAGAATCCTTGTGATGAAGCCTTTCGATCGGTATGATAAAACTACAGGATCATTTTTTTCCCCTGTAGCGGGTTCGATTCCCGGTTCAACCATGTAACTATTTAAAATCTATGCATGCATTTTAAATTATTTTTAAGTAAAATAATGTCTTCTTTCAGTAAAATGTTCCATCTACAATATTTACGGTACTTTCCCTCCATGTGGCATAGCCGTGGGACGCCCTGTATACCTGCCGGAAAGACATTAATGCCATCGCTATAAACGCTTATCACATAGGTACGTGTTTGTACATTTAGTTAAAAGTTACGTATTTTTATAGAAGTCATAAAAAATATGTTTACCTTTCGTAACAGAACCGTACAAATATTGATGGCTTGTCATAAAACCGATATTTTGACTTTTCGCTTTCTAAAACTGATTTAATTTTAATTAATTGCATAAGGGAATGGTAGGCTGTTTCGAACGTCAAAAGCCTTAAATAATGTACCCACATTATTTAAGGCTTCGTATTATGTAAGATTCGTTATACATAAGTTGTCTGAGAGAGCCAATGTGTCTAGAAATCGTAGCAAATTGAACAAAGTATCGAGTAGGCAAAATCAAGCCGTATTTTTTTTTCACTAATAGAGGGTTACATTATGTAACATGTATTTTGTAATATAAACGTGCCCTAAAACGGTGAAGTTGGCTTGAAGCAGACCACGAAGGAGGTGGCGGGACGAACTTGATGACTTGCTTGAGAATTGGAAGGAAATGGCGCACAATCGAGACCGTTGCAACGGTCTGGAAAGAATGGAGGGAGGCCTTTGCGCAGCAGTGGGACGTACTGTCCCTGGCCAGTAATTACTGCTTACTGGCCAGTAATCATTTAATTATAATAAAATACGGTTTCTGGTGGCCGGTGGTAGGCCACTAGTTTTTATATGTTCCGTCTATGCGCAGGAGTTCCAGTTATCTCTGAGTGAGCTCTCTCTCTATCTTGGGCTCTAGCTTTGTATTAATTTTGTTTAGCCTTTAGATTGAGGCCAAAAGAGAAAAAACAATAATCCAGTATTTTGCAAAAATCCTAGTATTTTCACAAAATAACAATATTTCCGATGAATTTGTTCCATAGATCCATCTTCTATATCTGTCTATAATATACAAATGGATCGCAAAATGTGTTGCTAAGCTCATAACTCGAAAACGGCTGGTCCGATTCGGATAATTCTTTTTTTGCTGTCTTTGTAACCATCGGGACCGGGTTTTAGTGGACTTCCACCCGTGCGAAGCCGGGACGGACGGCTAGTTAGTAATAACTATATTTTAAAATACCTATCACCATTTAATACCTATTATGTAAATAATTACACTGTCAACAATATTTTAAGCAACATCAGTGGAGCTACTAAAGAAATAACATAATAGATATTTAATCACAAAAGTTTTCATGTAAGTAGTTATTACTACACAATTTACTATCATTATCCTATTAGTTACTATTCATTATGTACCTATTACAAAATGCGGAACAGCTTCTAACATGGTAAATATTATTTTAAAGAGGTTACATTGCACTACATTTTTTTAAAGACTTAAGAGGTTGTACCATAATGACTTATTTTTTATGTGGTAAAATCATGTAATGAGTTCTCTCACCCAGAGCAGGACGGGAGGTACTGTCTAAAGAGTTTCTTGCTCATTCTTCTCCATAGAGATCTACGTTTTGGAATGAGCCCCTACGGTACTTTCACAGTTTTTATATCTTGTGACTGGGACTGTCGCACCATAACTATTTTTAGTACTAGTTTTATTTTATGTCTCTTGACAATTCAAAAGTGCCTGTAATTGGCTGAGTTGAAATAAATGATTTGATTTGATTGGATTGTCAGACTTGTACAGACTAAAATCCACGGTTTCCTTTAACAGCTCTTTACGTTCTGGGGCCAAGGTTAACTGATAAGACGGTCCCGCGCCCCAGACAGGCTTTGGCCCTCATGAGGACACGGCGCGGCGGTGCTTTGCCCAAGCGGCACAGATCTTACCTGGCGGGGTATTACAACGTCTTAAAACCAGGCTTGTTCCAGTGACTGAACGAGATGACGCTAGAGGAATTGTACCTATAGCTCTGTCACTTTCACTCGCCGGAATAAGCCTGGTTTTAAGACGTTGTATGTTGTTGTTGACGTTGTTGTTGTTGACCCTTCTGCATGATATTTTATAAAGTTCCTTGCATGACTTATACTGCTTGCAAATTGTTGCCGATTTAGATGTTACATCATTGTTGATGTACTCTAACGCAATGACTTTATTGTGGTTGACATCGTGACATCAATCGACTTTCGACCCCAAGTTCACGGCTCACGTTGCAATTTGACCTCATCGCAAGTGAACAAGACCAATTTATAGCTTGAGGTTCTAAGTGGCGTAAATATAGTAACATTAGTGGTAATAGGGTTGCCATCCGTCCAAGTTTCCCCAGATTTGTCCTAGGGCATCAGGGGAGCGTCCGGGGGGCTTCATTTGTAGTCCGGGCTTAAAAATTTAAAGTCTAAGGTTCCCGTGACTAACGCACACTTCACCGTCCCCCCGCCTCTCCCGATGGATTCTGGACTCTAAAATCCGGGGTTTTCGAGCGACATGTCCCGCTCTCTTAATTTTAGACATAGCAACCCTAGTGGTAACTATATTTTTGACCCGTTTGGGGTTGAAACTATAGGGCCGTGGGGTCTGAGTGCTCACCTCTACTATAGAGACATTCCTAAAAGACTTTTTACGCATCCCGTGACCCAAGAGCTGACTTTTACCATTGAAAGAGGCATTCCACCAGTCTCTTGGGCACATTACCAGCTGATCCAGCTGAGACCAGATGCAGTATTGAGGATGAATTTTATGATACTCTATAATAGTTTAGCTTTGCGGCCGCGTACTTCGGGGACGATTCCTACACAATAATTATGTTTTTTGTTCCAGATTTGGTTGTTTGTGTATGTGAGTTTCTAAACTTACCCACGATACACGAGAAATTCTAAGTGTGGTGTAACGTAGCCATTTTATGCCTGCAATAATTTGCATATTTCTAACTTGAAATTGTATCTAGTCTATAAGATCTACTTAATACCTTCAAGTTTTGTGTGCATGTTGCTTAATTCTGCACCTATGTCTGAATCAAGTTTTAAAACAAACTCAATTGCAAAACGTTTAACTTACTTCTTCCGTGATCTCAATTTCACTCATTTCAGGATCTATTACAAAAACTACAATTACGTACTTCAATTTTAGTATCTTCATAATCACCAGTATCAAGGCTCATCATTCTAAACGTATTGCATTAAATAAATTATTCAAAATCAACGATAAAATGATCAAGATGGTTGCCAAACTGTTATGTGAAACCTGAAAGGTCACCACTTTCCACCATTTTATTGATGGTAATGTCTGGCCTTCTGAAGACATTATTACAAGTAGATTGCTTCACTGGTCTAGGCATTTAGTCATTTATAGCTTGATTTGAGATGGAGGTGACTTTCAGTAAGAAGTATGTTGATGGTCTGTTGAGTAATGCCTACTTACAGTACCGGCGTTAGGGTAAGGCGCGGTTAGGCGACCGCCTAGGGCGCCAAATACGAAGGGGCGCCGCAGGCCTACTTTCTGATGAACCTATAATTTATCCGGAAAATAAAATTGAGTCTGAATTTTTAACTGTCTTTTGGACACTACTATAATTTCCGTCCATGAAAGATGCACAGGTCAACGAGTATTCAGAATATTTGTCTTTTTTGTACAATATGAAAACAAAAGAAGCCGGAAAAACCTGACCTAAAACTCGGTGGAGATCTCCAATTAAAATTAACTATAGACTCTAAATCCGATATAGATGGGTGTATGTTTAAGATGAGCTTATAAGCCTGAAATCTTTTTTGCCAGATCAGAATGTGGCTACCCCTGGTTTTATTTAATTTTATAAAAGCTCGCGACGCACAAGAAATTTATCCAAATGTACGGATAGCTCTGCGAATATTATTGCTAGTGGGGAAAGGAAAGCGTAAGCTAATAAAAACTTATCTAGAATCGACATATCGCAATCTAGACTCACAATTTGCATTGAAATTGCAGAAAACCTCGAATTTGATAATTTAATAAAACACTTCGCCGATCGGACCATGCCCGGGTCAACAGCGCGCTGTGTTCCACATGCACTTCAAACAGCGTCATCACGATGATGGGGCCCCCCTCTAGAGGGCCAGAGCCTGCCGGGGTCGCAGGACTTATCTCATTACCGTGACCCCGGAACATAAAGGGCTACTGAAGGACACAATAATAAATCCACGGATTTTAGTTACAAGTCTGACAGTCTCTCCCGAAAAATTGGTTTGTATTGCAGTTGGGGCGCCATAGAAATTCTCGCCTAAGGGCGCCGGTAGTGCTAAAACCGGCACTGCCTACTTAACTTAATATACGCTGCAAATGAAAATAACACGCTGTCGATTCGGGCCTCGTTCTTATCATAAGGTGAGCTACCCATTGCTAGCTAGCCACGCGATCCAAGCCGCCTCATGCCGTGACTGCGGCGGAGTGAGGAGGATTGCCTCTCCTTTAGCCCCTTCGTACACTAGGCGACGCAAGTCTCCGATACCTTACGACTATGACATCCATTGACGAGTGCGTGTTTACGAAACTCTATGGGTTGTATTGCGATAGTGGCCTGGATACCGAAATCGTAAGGTATCGGAAACTTGCGTCGCCTTGTGTACGAAGGGCTTTACGTATTCCATGACGTGATCGCTCCGTAACATGCCCTGAACTTGCTGCGTACGGTTTGCCGCTGCTAATCACAACTCCACGAGGACACGATGGTTCTCCGACCAGACGGAGAGACCTCCAAATTGTTTGAACTTTACAATTTAATTATGACCAAGTTATTATTATATTTGAAGATAGTTTTAAAAGTGCAGAATATATGATACCTAATTATTTCGTGAACGCAATTGAACTGAAAATAAATTTAAACCATTTATCTAATTAGACTTTTGAAACGCCTACTTTGCGATATACAGGGTGAATTTTTCAACTGGGCGTGGATGGCTACTTTCGAAACTATGAGGAATATAGAAAAACGTTGAAAGGAGTCTCGAGGCCGATTTTGACGAAAACTAAAACTGCATTATTGGTTTTTAGAAAAATCAAAAATCCTGGTCAGGAATCAAACCCGCTGATTTAGGAAAAAAATCACAACCTGTATTATTACACCGTTCGATAGTGTTGCTAATAAGGATAAAATTCTGGGAAGTAATCATATACGGCAAACTTAAGGAAAACGTATGATTACAAAAAAACTGATTTATCTTCAAAGCAAAGACTGTATTTGAAACATAAAAATCACCTTTTTTTCTTTAAAATAATGCTATTTTTAGTACTGTCGTATTGCTAAGTACAGTGGGATTATTGAAACGTCAAATCCAGTGAGACGTTGAAAACAATCTTAATATATATAAATCTCGTGTCAGTGTCACAATGTTTGTCCTCAATGGACTCCTAAACCACTTAACCGATTATAATAAAATTCGCACACCATGTGCAGTTCGAACCAACTTGAGAGATAGGATAGTTTAAATCTCAAATTTTAGACCGGGTCCTCCACCCGTGCGAAGCCGGGACGGGCCGCTAGTGAAATTTTATAATTTCGAATAAATTATGGCTCAGTAGATGTAAAGTAACATGGAAAAAAGCAATTTCATAAAAATTAGCCATTTCCTACTGTCTGTTTGCTAACCTAGGTAGGTTAGCAAAAAGACAGTGTTAGGCCCTTCGTTCACAAGGCGACGCAAGTCTCCGATTAAGGTATCGATTTCGTTATCCAAGCCACTATCGCAATACAATCCATCGAGGTTCGTAAACACGCACTCGTCAATGGATGTCAAAGTCGCAAGGTATCGGAGACTTGCGTCGCCTAGTGTACGAAGGAGCTTAGAAGACTCCCACGGCGACGGATGTCGCGAGACGATCTCCGGCCACCGTAGGCGCGGGCATGCGGGCGGCGAGTAAAGCGCAACTCGCTGTTCGACCATGGACCATGCCCGGGTTGACGGCGCGTTGTGTTCCACGTGCCCCTCAAAGAGCGTCAGCATAATGACGGGGACCCCCTATAGAGGGCCATAGCCTTGCCGGGGTTGCGGGACATACGTGTACCGCGATTCCATAACTCAAAGGACTACCGAGGGACACAGCGTGGATTTTAGTCAGTACAAGTCTGACAGTCCCTCTCGCCCTGCCCGGGTTGGGAAGACTCATTTGATGACTTTAGTATGAAAAAAAAAAGTTTAGCAAATAGAAAGATTAGAGAGAATAATTACTGTTATTATCTAAATAATTTGATTACTACTTATCATCTTTGGTTTAAGTAAGTAAGAAAAAATACGTGGCAAAAAATTTAACTTACGATTTTGTCAGTCCCTGAAAGTAATCTTTTAAAATCTATGCAGGAGCAATCTAGTTTACGAGCATTAGCATAAATTAGCGAGCAATCTAACCATTTATAAATGCATGTTTTATTATTTTGGTTTTTGGCAAAAGTAGACCACTTACAGTCTAAAAAACAAAGGTAGGTAACTTTAATTTCAATTATATTTTTATTAAATAACTATTACATACAATGATGCAACTGTCTCATTTGAGGAAGTGTTGAAACCGGTAAAAAATATAAGTAAACGTAATTATCAAAAATAAAAAAAAGTATTTGATATTAGCTCTAGATTATATTCTATTGCACAATCTTTTTATAACATACTTAACTAGTTTCTGCACGCGACTTTGTTTTAGTTAAGTTTTAGCCTCTAAATAACTGCGTCGGAATCGCAACCCATGTCTCGCCCGCGTTGTTTCTTATTCCAACTTTCTTAATAAAGTTATGATTTTAATGTATTTACTAGCTGACCCGGCAAACGTTGTTTTGCCATATAAATAATTACATTTAGGGGGATTAAAAATAGATGTTGGCCGATTCTCATAGGATAAGCAAAAAAAAATTCATCAAAATCGGTCAAGCCGTTTCGGAGGAGTATGGCAACGAAAACACGAGAATTTTATACATATATTAGATAGGCACACTATAACACTCAGGAATAATGTAGATTCCTACTTGAAATGAAAATAGCATTGGATCAGTGTATTTCTTCCGAAGTGAAGAATTAGAATTAGGATAGTACTTAAGTATACTTACCCTTTTTTTTGCATCATTAAATGAGTCCTCCCGCCCTGGTTGGAACTGAAGGAATTGTCAGACTCGTTCTGACTGAAATCCAACATGTTCCTTAAATTGCTCTTTACCTTTCAGGGTTACGGTAAACTGCTTCGACAGTTTCATGGATGAAGAATACCCCTTACATACAAACAAACAAATTTTTTCTCTCTATACTATTAATATAGACAATTTACTCGTTTAACAATTAAAGGAGTCTTTTGTTAAGATTTAATAGGTGCCTGAAATATTGTGAAATGTTGCTAACGTGAAATACTTACTAGTTAAAGACGTTCTAATTATGAAATGAAATGTAACAATAAACTTAGCAGTTTTAAAGTTTTTTTTTCTTTGGCAACTGACCAGAGTCTATTATTCCAGTGACGGCTGAGTTTTTAAATTATTTTGCTTTGAACTTGTATCAAATTAGTGCAACCTAACATTTTGATGTTACGTAAAGGCAGTGTTCTTATTTAGGTGATTGTGGAACGAATAGGTTTGCAATTGGCGAACTTTTTAAGCTTAGAGCACTTTCAGCTATTGAGACTTTCGTTATGAAAACACTGTGGATTGTGATTGATAAGAGATTTCATATTACAAGTCTATACTTAACAAGTTTGCAACAACGGTTTATATGAATAAGTTGACACTTCATTTGATTGATGAAAGACTTTCCTCATCATTAATAATGTCTGCGAATGCGTTTCTCTGGTATTTTTAGGTCAAGATCAGATCACAAACTACCAATTTTTTAACATAACATTGCGGCATAACGTCTGAGACTTATGTTTACCCCCATCGTACATACTATATTTTCATTGCAACTCCTGAAAGCCAAAAGAAACAGTAGCGACCACCATAAAAGCGCAAAGGCAAAGAAAGTCGACATGTCCCCGAGAATGAATTTCGAACCTGTGTTGGATCCTGCAACGTTTATCAGAAAAAATAATGGCGGAGGAGTAGGACCTGAGGACTAACAATTTAATAATCACAAGTGCGTCCCCTTATAATACCTATCGGAGTTAAGTCCCGTATCATCAGGCTAGAATGCGAGATGCGGTCAAACCCGAGCCTATACAGGGTGAATTTTTCAACTGGGCGTGGATGGCTATTTTCGAAACTATGAGGAATATCGAAAAACGTTGAAAAGAGGCTCGAGGCCGACTTTGACGAAAACTAAAACTGCATCATTGGATTTTAGAAAAATCACAAATCGTGGTCAGGAATCGAACCCGCTGATTTTGGAAAAAAAATCACACCCTGTATTATTATACCGTTCGATAGTGTTGCTAATAAGGATCAAATTCTGGGAAGTAATCATATACGGCAAACTTAAGGAAAACGTATAATTACAAAAAAACTGATTAATCTTCAAGGCAAAGACTGTATTTGAAACATATGAAAAAAAAAAAATGAAAAAAATGTTTATTGAGGACCAAGACAACAACATATGTATCTAGACCCACCAAACTGCACAGCAGTTTGTCGGCGGGATTAGCGCTTGTTTTTACAATGTTTTGGTACATTTAGGCTAACATAAAACTTATTATATAACATGCATTATACAGAATACAGACGGTTGTGTTGTACAACATTATTTGTAATTATGTACTGAGTATCTACGAGTTTACAGTAACTTCTATCGTCAATATGCGGGCACGATTAGATAGTACAAAAAGAATACTTATAAGTTGGTTTACATTTACTATCGCGTGAACGAAATAGACAAAAACAGCCGTAATAACAACAGATTAGTTTAGTATTTAGTTAGGTATATAACTACATTTCATACTCGTAGCTTGTGACTACTTCTTTCAGCAGTACCGTTTTGAATTTATTATGTAACCGTTTCTTCTTTAAAATAATGCTATTTTTAGTTCAACTCAATAATGTCGTATTGCTAAGTACAGTGTGATTGTTGAAACGTCAAATTCAGTGAGACATTGAAAACAATGAAATTTTATATTTCGAATAAATTATGGCTCAGTAGATGTAAAGTAACATGGAAAAATAGCAATTTCATAAAAATCAGCCATTTCCTTAAGTTTGCCGTATATGATTATTTCCCAGAATTTGATCCTTATAAGCAACACTATCGATAGGTGTAATAATACAGGTTGTGATTTTTTTTCCAAAATCAGCGGGTTCGATTCCTGACCAGGATTTTTGATTTTTCTAAAATCCAATGATGCAGTTTTAGTTTTCGTCAAAATCGGCCTCGAGACTCCTTTCAACGTTTTTCGATATTCCTCATAGTTTCGAAAGTAGCCATCCACGCCCAGTTGAAAAATTCACCCTGTATATAAAAGTTAATAAGTGGGGCAAACCCACTGCGCTATTCCGGAGTGGTGCAGTAGGTACAACTCCTGAAAGCCATAATCAACAGTGGCAACCACCAGAAAAGCGCCGAGACAATGAAGCTCAACGTGTCGCGGAGAGTGAATTTACCTATCTTGGATCCTGCAACGAAATTAATCAGAAAAGAATATTGGAGGGAAAAAATGTTTCTGCTTATCTTATTAAGAGGGCGAGCTTATTATTGACCTAGATTTCTATTGTTAAACTCACAATGGAAAAGCTCAATAACACTTAACCTGGCCTGAAAAAGGGACTTGAAACCTCTTCCGCGTCAGTAGCAATTCTGACCACAAGATCAACGAAGCGTTAAGCTTCAAC
This sequence comes from Agrotis ipsilon, assembly GCA_028554685.1. Classification (NCBI taxonomy): domain Eukaryota; kingdom Metazoa; phylum Arthropoda; class Insecta; order Lepidoptera; family Noctuidae; genus Agrotis; species Agrotis ipsilon. The sequence goes on from CM052963.1 coordinate 1,908,065, forward strand.
ATTAAATGCAACAATGAGAACAATGACTCGTTATGAACCCCCCAACACTTCACCCAATTATACATAATTCCACTCAATAAAAGACCACAGATAAAAAATAAAGACCGATCCATCTGAACAAGACAAATGACCGAACAGATAGCTCATAAGCTCTAATCCGTACACCTATCAGCTACCTTGAGCAATATAATGATCTTACTAATACTTACGTAACAAGTTATTACGTGTCTTATAAGTTATAACACGGCCATTTCAAAAGGCCTTGAGTGTAGAATTGTAGAGGTGAAATGTGTGGAGATGCAATTTAGCCGGTTGTTCAACTTTCTCTCGCAAGGTCATCGGTGAAAGTGCTTATGATTAACATAACTTTGAGATGTGGGGACGTTGCACGTGCTTCTTTGTTCTGTCATGGAGGTTTGTATTCACTTTTAAAGTATTTCGTGTTTCTAGAACGGTCTATTCAGGACTGGCTTGCATGTGCTCTTCAATAGCCTATAACTATGTTTAAATCAGACATTTATGATCTTTATCGCTGATTATTAAAAAAGTAGTAAAGGCGTGGATGATTCTGTAATTTCTGAGTCTGGAGCAGAAGGTATAATTCCAGTTTTCATAGAACAGACCGTCGGCTGTTATGAAAACATTAAGCTTATAGATTTTGCATACTAAGCAGCTTTGGAGTAGACTGATCTAAATATATAATTGAGTAAATCTAAAACAATAAAAAATCAACTGATGATTCAGTAGATTGCCGAACTTGGGACTGACAGGACGAATGAAATGACTGTTTGTGCAAACTGTGACCCAAAAAGCACAAAACTGGTGCAGTATAACGCTGTTGCTGGTGCCATATAAGTAACGCGTTGACGGCAAAATGGATGATCCGGAATGAACACCGGTGCTAATCAAAGAATATCCTATAACCCTTTTTTTTACTATCAAATGAGTCCTCCTCCCCGGGCAGGGCGAGGGGGACTGTCAGACTTGTACTGACTATAATCCACGGTGTCCTTCAATAGCATCCTACTAGTCTTGTAGATTTATTTGTTTTTTTTTGGAGATGCTATGCAGGTTGGTAACTAAACTGCATGAATGTACCTACTTAGTAGTTCAAATTTCTCACGGCACTATAATAAACCAAAACAGATTACAAACATGCTTTATCAATACCAACCGTGAACCTTTTTCTAATCAGCAACCTAATTCATTTCTTTCTTTTTAATTGCCAAATCTGCGTGGAAATCATTATCAATCACGGAATGACCTTCCGAATTGGTTCCATTACGGATCCGGATCAATTTTGAACCGCGTGCGCATTTGTAATCGTGGTCATTCGGAGACAATCGGTTATCTTCGGTAACAGTCGGTTACGTAATAGTGCTCACGAGACACGCCGAGATGTCAAATCAAATGTCAGATTTCGAAAAAAGAAAAAAAATACTGGTAACGAATGGAATGTGAGTATTCTAAACTAATTATATATTTTCAAGTTTGTGAGTATGAGTCTAGCTATTAGGGGGGGGATATCTTAGGAACTACTGGGGGCGTATTACAAAGCTCTCATTTCCTGTCAATTTACGCCTTAAAGTGAGCTGCTATGTTTATTCGTATTACAGGATACACATTGACGGCCAGTAAACAGTCATGTGACATCTTGCCAACTTCTGCCTGTGCTTGTGCCAGGAAATATCGTATTACAGGTTACATAATGACATTTCAAGGCCGGATTTACTGTCAAAATTGACATCTCCTAAATCATTCAGTTTACGCCACTATTTAGTAACTTTTACTGAATTGTTTCTTTTAATTTGTCTTTAAACAGTTAAAACTACCTAAATTAAACTTTGGTATTAATAATTGAGGCACTACCGAATATCTGGAGAGTGAATACACGATACAATGTCAGCTGACGAGCTTTATAAAAACGACAAAAATTTTACCTTTTACGACACATGTACACTCATTTACTGAACGATAAGCAATAGGTAAATAGATTCATGTACAATAAGTAAACATTTACTCATATAATAATAGTTATATTGTTCTAAATAAAAAACATGTTTCTCCTGAAAAAAATGTTTTATTCTGTCGTAGTTACATCCAATAATAAACCAAACAAAATGTATGATAGGACGCAAACCCTTTGCTAAAATTAATAGCCTCGTGCAGCATCATTCCAGAAATGGTACAGTCCAATGGAGCCAAAACTTGTGTTCAATATTTATTTGGGTACATTGGGCAGTCTTTGATGTATCAACAGACATTTTTAAGTTCACTTCCTCGATTGCTTCTGGTACCACAATTTCGCAGCCAATTTCAAGAGAACTAGTTTAAGTACACTGTCTTTCGGTTTGAAATTGAATAAACGTCCTAGGTTTTATCATTCCTTTACTTGTTGAAACATTTCTAGCTTCATGTCTTAGGTGCCTTTTTGATTTTGGATCCTCTTTCTTTAAAAATAAAATTGGAACATTGTTGAAACAGCTCCATTTTTCAATTTTTTCCGCTTACTTAGTCCATTTTGTTTCCTTACTTTCTCTGCGGTAGGAAAACGGTGTACTCCTTTATTAATGCAGTAAAAAGCACTACATAGTGGCATTATAAATAAATAAAATACGTTATTCTTGTTTGTTTTGGTAATCAAAACCGCCACAGATAAAAAAAAAATAGCGAATACGATCGTTCAGAAACAATCCCCTTTGCGAGAGTTGAATATTTTGTATTAAGTTTTTGCATAAAATGACAGTAAATGTTGTTCAGTTTGATTGTAAATATTTAAATTGTTATTAAAATACAGTTTAACTTAAATAAATCCTAAATTTACAGTGAAAAATATTTTTTTGACACACAATTTATAAAACCGGTAATCATCGGTAACTTGTCGATTCGATTTTTGAACGAATTCGCTAGCCCTTCGTAATCATCCAGAGACAAGTATTCCTTGATGATTCCTTGCAGAAATACGAGCTCCATAATACGAAATAGAACAAGCCGGCTTGAAGCCGTAAATTCACATGCCGGAAAACTGCAAGGAATGACAAAATGGCTGTAATACCCCCCCTGATTCGATTCTAAAAATTCTTTCACGAATGGGAAGATATATTATCCCGGTGTATCACTAAATAATACGTATAAAATAGAAAGTCCTTACATATTTTTGTTACTTAATAACTCAAGAATGGCTGAACGGATTTGGATGAAAGGAGTAGATCATAGTCGGGAATAATATAGATTTTCTTTTATCCCGAGAAATATACGTGACAGTAGGATATTATTTAAAACATTTCTTTAAAAAAAAACTTTATTCCAAAACGTGAGCGTTGTGAGTACTTGTGAGTAAAGCCAAAGGCAAAAACTAGTATTTATTAATCTTGGAAGCGAAATCCTGTGGTTGTCTATTGCTTAACCATAGACGCACCGGCGGCGATGACATTGTGAAAAAGTTATTTAGATGAGGAAAAAGTCATTATTTTATCAATGCTGTCTGTAATTCTTTATTGGGATTAAATTAGTTTATTGATCAATAAGTAATGGCATAAGAATTGTCTGAAACTGGTGATTGTTAAGTTTGAAATAAAATTAAAAAGTTACATAAATTATGGGTGTAACTAAGAATAAAGACTTTGACCAGGAAATGAATATTAAAATTCTAATTTAATATTATGGCATAAAAGCCTAGAAGTCAAGCCATAAATATTAAAAAATCTAAATTTAGAATAAGAAATGCAGCTGAATAATTTTGTCACCAACATAACAGTTTGTCTTGGTCAAATATTTGAATATTTTTGTGAAAAACATGAATGGACATAATTATGAGGGACATCTTACGTCTACTAAACGTAACTAAATAGATTTAACTTAATTAATTTATACGAGACTTATTCATATAATATCTCGTTATATTACCTATATGATGTTTACCTTGTATTGACTATAGTCTTATTGTACCTATAACATCAAATCTTCCTATTCAGCTTTGTGGATTGTTCTATTACTGAGAATCAATCAATATTTACTCATGATTTCTGAGTTTTTTTAAACAAGCCAGAGACAAGAAATATCACGCCTGTAATCCTAGAAGTGTTGGGCAGAGATATCCCACAAAGGACACCCATATTTCGCCAGTCGATAATATGTTTAAATTCCAACATTCATCATTAATTTCAGACACAATACCTTTAGAATTGCGGGTATATTACGGGAGGTTACCGCGGTCCTTTAACGTAGAAGCCAATGGAAGAAAAAGGGTACCTACTACGAGTCTCACAGTTCATTCCGCTCCATATCCTGAGCTCAGGACTCATTTAATTAATTAACAAGACCAAAAAATATCTGAAAAACTTGGTAATTTAAATAATTAAATATATAGTGTTGGGTGACAAAATAAATTCATTGTATTTGCCAATCAACATAATCAAACCAACACTAATCATTTATCCGTTGATCGATTTCCCGCCAAGCGAACATTTGAAAAAAGAACAACCAAACTTCACATTCACGCTAATCAAATGATTTCATACCTTAAATGTATAGCAATAAGGATTATTTAAACGCATGAAAAGTGCGTTAATTGTTAAGATTTCCTAAAACAAGTTGCCAGACTTAAAATATCTAATAATCTTTTATTCGCCATTGTGAAATTTATTCTGAAATATTGTCATTAATTAGTTATAGCTTTCAAATATTGATTGTTAATATTTATTTATTCTGTTTTTATTAGTGGTAAATAAAACAAAAATAAACAAAGCAGTGCATCGAATGCGATGACCTGCGAGGGGTCAGGCTATGAAATTAAAATCAGCCAGTAGTTTTCAAGGTAGGCAGTGTGAAATGGTTAATTACTAACAAGTTTGTTACTTCTGGTAAACAAACGTAGTTTAACAATTAATATTGTAAGTAGGTATTTACAATATTAATTGTTTCTTTATTTATTTTTTATAGGAAGAATATTTGGGTTTTTTAAAAAACCACAAATTTTTGTGGAAATTATGATGAAATGAAAATCCATGCCAGTAGTCCACACTACTTGGGAGCCTTAATTAGATAAACAGCCATATTTGAAGAAGATATACCTATAGATATTTCACAATATTTGACAATACCTACATCTATAGTCTGTTATATTTAGGAAGTTTTTTTTTTATCTTTTGCAACATTGAACATGTTTTCAAAAAAGGAATATTTTGGCTAAACTTATCAACTATAAATAAGATGCGCTGAAACGTATCACATTACCTACTAGACATTAGAAAATAGGAAAAACAACGTTTATTTGGCAATGTATCAATTTGCATATTATAAAAATAAAACTAAATAGGTAGCAATATTAATGTCATCATATTTTATTCACCTGTATTACTTAAGGCCTTATAAAAATTATTACCTAAGTCGAAAAACTGCCGATATCTCAGACAGTGATCGGCTGTCTAGATTATATCTAAACATTTAGCGTTTCAGCACCCATTGTTATGCAAACAATGATATATTACGAAAATAAAAATGTCTATACGTATCCGCCATGATGGATTGCGAAAATTTTGTGGTCCGAAGTGACTTTTCGGACTTTATTAGTCGTAATCGCTATACTGTTGAGCAAAAGGTCCTAGTTGCGATTCCCAAGTCAAGCAGTGTTATTGGGTTTTTTCTATTAGAAATTTTACAGTGGCACTAATGGAGTGTTGCCCGATTGATGACAGTCATCCTCACCTTCTTAAAATTATTTCAACAATAGTTACACAAACTGACAAACTGCAGGACAGATTTTCGGCAGACACTTTTGAAATGCGAGTGTAAAATTTTTGGGCCTGTGTCCCAGCAGTAGTATCAGCTAAGGTTGATATGTTAGTAACTGCAGATGAGATAGGTAATTGATGTTGTTAATTTTATAACCAATAGTGCTTACGAGGTATTGTTTTGCTTTCATTAGACAAACCGTAAATACGTAGGTAATTGTTTATCAAACATACTAGTAATTGTAGTAACTAACACAGCTTTGTTGATCTAATACTTACTAGAATACCAATCTTTTCCAAACAATAATTATTTTTAATCCAAATACAGAACATTTTTAAGGACATGACGGATTCGTGACGATGTTTTCTTTCACCGTTTTGAGAATATATTTACCGGACCGGACTACTATTGAGAAATTCCTGAAGGAAAGTCCTTAAACTGTAATCGAATGAGAGGTGTGCTTGCAAGAGACGAATACAATTAAGACAGACAATAATCTCCAGTCCGATCTCAGACACTTTTTTTAACACTCCAAAGCGTCCAAAGCGCACCTTGCGACACAATACCTTTAACTTAAATGGTGCAAAACGTTCAACACCAATTAGTATAGATATGCTCCATTCTTTCGCACAAACTGTGGCTCAACCAGGTTTGGGCCATTGTGTTCATGGAACATTACTGTTTTGTTTCGCCATCAGCTGATATCTCGGCTGATTAATGATTTTACCATAAGATTTGCGATGGATCTCGCAAGGGCTGTTACCGTGTCCGCTCCTATTTGCATTTTGATCGGTGCTGTTCAATTTTGATAATTTATTGTTTTTTTTCTTCGGTTGGCAGCACATGCTCTTTATTGTATTGTTTATCGGCCTAATGTCAGCAACTCCCACGTCTTTTGCGTACGGGCATGATTTAAGATATGGAGCAATGCTTCTATTTGAGTATGATGTAATATGTGTGTCATACTAAAAAGTATGAGATAATCGTCGTAATAACAAAAGAAATTATTTGAATGATCTTGTAAATAAAGTAGGTGGAATAACAGACCAAAGAACTGATAAAATAGGTCAGAAACGGAGTGAAACTAAACTGCAGACTACGTCCAACTTTTGAATGATTTCTTAATCATTCAAAAATGCCCATTACGGGATCACGGTTTGTAGTTTGCAGTAACATCACAGTCAGTAACTTCCTCCTATAATTTAGTGGACGATCAACGCGGTCTACAACCCTTTATCTCGCTTGACTGATCGACTAACTGGCCAATTGACTACTTGTGTTTGCAATTTTCTACATCTACACGGTCTGTTTCTCCAGTTCCTAAAATTATGAGGAATCAAGATTCTCCGCATCATATATTTATGATGTAAATTGAGATGCTTACAGTACAAGCGAAAATATGTAATTTGAAAAGTGATGTAATAACCATACGCCCGGAAAGTAATTAAATTTCATTATGTGGCCTTGCCATTTAGCCATATGAGATGTAACAGCAGTAAAGAAAGTCAGCAATTAAAAATTTCAAAATGGGGCAAATGACACTAGATACAGCAAATATAATACAACAGATATATTTTATGTTTTTTCAAATATCATCGCAGTATGACCCAAAAGTTTTAGGCACATTTATGCAACGGACAATTCAATTAACGCCATCGATGCCGTCTGTTTTAATTCTCATCTTTGATGAATCCTTTCGAAACTAGTAGGGGTACGGAGAGTAGGGGTGGTAAAACGGACAGGTGGTCGCCGCTCGCGCTATTGCCGTGTCAACTGCCGCAGCGAGTGTCCGCCGCTAACAGCGACGATCAACTGTCAACTTGTGACGTTTGCCAGTTTGCCGCCCAATTTTGATTTTCGAACGGAACATAGTGTCGTGCAGTGATTTTTTTTTTGTCAGAAAGTGGCAAAGGACGTACGCTCTGACAGGATAGTGGTGTGTTGTGTGATGGTACTCAGCCGCTCTGGGTTTTGAGAGCAGTATGAGGGGCAGCATTTGTCAGTTTTTGTTGTTGGCGCACGCCGTCTGCGCCATCACCGGACCGAGAGTAAGTAGAGATCATGATTTCTTTTTTCCGAAGATCGATTTAGATATTTTTATAAAGTCAGTTAGCCGTTTGAACAGCGAATAAGTTCGTTCTTTCGTTTAGATCCCTAAAGTACAAGAAAAGATTTTTGATAAACTAAATAAAGACTAAATAACCGTTAGGTAAGGGATATGAAAAAAGCATGTAACATAATTGTTCCTGAACAAAAATAAATACCTATCATATTTTACGTAAAAATCAAAATATCCGCAATATCCGGTATAAAAAATCCGGTTTCTCGTATCATCTGCATCGGTCCGTAAGAAAGCGGCGGCTAATTACAACTGAATGCGTCGAAAGTAGATATCGAAATTCGCGTGTGTTATATCGATTATTTATTATCCTAGATACATAATGATTTATTCATTGTACCGGGAGTCGGGACTGTTCAATCGTAAATCTTGCTTCGTAACCCGACATTAGAATAATCGGAAATCGAATCTGTTTTCCGACTTTTGATCTGATTGTTTACTTTTTTTTTTTTTTTTTTTCTTTTTTTTTTTACTTTTTAGTTTTTAATGATTTCGTACTGAATTTCCCCAATTACACAACTGGCTATACATATACGAAAATTATTTTTAATATTTTTTTCTTTGAATGTTAGGACATCGATATGCCTACCTACCCATTTTGTGAATGGAAATGTTTGAACTTGAAATACTATTTAGGGCTGCTTTTTCAATAGTCAGGTAACTTTTGGGAATAAAAATGGCGGTTTGACAGCTAATCTATAGAAAATATGTCAAACCGCTATTTTTATTCCTCAGATAAAATTTATCAGTCTATTGAAAGGCTCAGACACAACGCAAAAATCTAGAACGCACACAACTTTTCTCAAAGCTTAACAAAAAAAAGTTATCTATGGAATATGGAATTAAATTAATTAAGAATACAACAGGAATGAATGAACGAAATAAATCATAAGTAGGTCACCAGTCCAGGAATATTTATGAGGACACGCGGATGTTAGTGGTTACTCACAAAATGTTTAATTTGCGTGTTCAAATAATATAACATCGGAAAAAGGAAACGATGCGACATGATACTCAATTTGTCATCATTATATTGTTCAATGATTATCGTCTAAAGAATCTTTGTTGTTGCGTGAAAGACTCGAGAAATATTTGAACGATTTTCTTGCTCTTTATTTTTTCTTTTTTTAAATCACGCACTATATGATTTTATGTGCCAGATAATTTTACTTTTTATTGTTTTTTTTTTCTTTAACAGATTATGTTTTTAATTATCTTTACAATTTTAATTTATTCTGCTGAATGTAAGAAAGAATTTAAATGAGAAAATTATGAATATTTTTTTCTATAAATAATAATTTGTAAAATATAATATTCAGCTGAATCCGATCCGACTGAAAATCCGGAGGTTCGAAAAAAAAGAAAATTATGAAAAAAGAATATATATTTGCCTTTTCTTATACATAGGTAATTATCACACGTAAGATTGTTTCAATTAAACTGTAAGTATGCATTTACGTCCTCTTCTACTTCTTTGAAAAAAACTTCTTGTAAGAGGAGTTTAAAGATATTTATCATTTGTAGATCATAGATATGTCGATATAAATCGAAATGGGGTCAACTTTTAAAGCTCTGAGAATTTTACTTAACCTAAGTACCAACAGAAAAATAAATGCATAAGGCTTGAGAAAACAATTAGGTATTTCACAATTAATAAACGCTAATTAGTGGAGGTTATATAAAAAATACTTGAAACGACCACAAATACAAGTGTCAAGGTAGACATGTGTATTTTTAACTACAACAGAGTACTTACTTACTTGGTTTAAAAAAAAACTACACCATTTATCCAAGTCACGTGAAATAAAACCACAATTAAATAGATATAATACAAACAATATAATACACTTAAATAAAGAGTACGTTTTTATGGGAATAGCTCCAAAGGCATAGATAAAAACAAAAGCGAAAGAAACAGTCTCACACGACAACACAAAACGGTATCAAATGAATTTTCTAGCTTGTATGAAAATCTCGTTATCTTATTTATAAAATCTCGGACGAGAAATGTTTCAATCTCGTTGTCAGTGAGGGAGGACCTTAAACTCGGCTTCTCTCTTTATCGCTCCTTGGTTTGTCACGCTTGTTATGTGTATTTAGTTACAGTTGAATCCGTTTATTATGACATCGAAGGGAAACATTAATCACGTCATACTAAGCGGACGTCATACAAAGCATTTTGTACAAAATAAACAACCTCCTGTTTTTGTCAGTATGTAAGTATTTATTTTAATAGAGAGAGAAAAAATAGAACTAATTCAATATTATCTGATAATTCAACTATCTATTACCCACTGAAACTAAAAAAAACCATGCATGCACCTAACATCGTCGGGTACGACGGTCCCGTAAAATGTCGAAGTTGTTATGAATTACATCAGTAACTGCATCAACTGGACACAATTGATTAAAAATAGGTCATAATAAGCGGCATGTCTCAAATTGCGAAGTCATTATATCCGACTTTGTTTAAAGAATTTTGTATGAAAACCAAACTTCTCTGTGTAATTCGTCATAATAAGCGGTTGGTCATTATAAGCGGGGTCATAATAAACGGATTCTACTGTATATTTACTCGTATTAACCGCAGTTGATTAATACGAAAAATTGTGAAAAAACCTTTCCTTGAATGAAACAAGGAAGGGTTTTATCGGTTTTATCACATATTTTGATTGGCACATCACGTATGTCTTTCTTCCAATATCTGCATTCAAATTAACCCATGCATTTAATTGTGGCGTTTTCCTTTCTTTTTAAAGCGGTACAAGTAACAATGTTTTATTGTGTATATTAGGTACAAAACACTGAACAATAATGCGTATTATATGAGTTACTAGATACTAACGCATCAAGTGTGTAACATAATCATTTTCTTTGATAAAACATTTGGTTAAGTTCGCGTGACAGGCCCACATTGAAACTCTAAATTATATTTTGATATTGAGATGAAACACGAATGTTCAAAAAAATTAAGTATACCTATGTTCAGAGATTGATCTTGATTGATGCTCAACTGAAGTTTTTTTATCTACTGAAAAATGCTAGTAAAATGTTTTTGTGTTTGATCTTAGCTTACTTGGACGATATGTTAGGAATTAAAAACATAATTTCAAAAGACGTTGAGCAGTTAGAGCCTTATTCAAGTCGACATGTAGGATAAGCCTAGCAGATTTACTTAAATAAATTATTTTCATCAGCTTTTAATATTCCCACTGCTGGGACACAGGCCTCCGTAAGAGTGTGCCATAATTCACCATGTGAGCCCACTGCTAGTTGGTTGACTTTTACCTTAGAGTACCTAAACGCACAATGACCTACATTCATTCCACCACATTCAAAAAGGATTTTTAATATAAAATTGTTTTGTTCATAATATCGTTTACACAGTTTAATTCAGTAGTTTTTGTGTGAAAGAGTATCAAACATACATCCATTAATAAATTAATACACTCATTTTTTTGTGGGCATCGCTTTTTTTCCGCTGTTTTTTTTTATCAAATAAATAAATAACCTCATATAATTTGACGTAACTGACGAGAGTGTTACGGCTGTCACACGCATGAGGAATAAGTCCCGCAACGCAAAATATGAGTTTCTACCACAGACCATTGAAGCTAGACGAGTCAGCAACCTGACACGTACTCCGTATTACATTATAACTATATGAACGCATTCTGTAAGAGGATACGTCGCCTTTCTCTCTTTCACCGAAGCTCAAGTTTGTGCAACCGCTGATGTAACGGCCACGCCTTGTAAAACATATTTATTTTTTTATTTTAGCAAAACAACTCATCTTGACATAGACATTTGTGAAATTCGTTTGTGAATAAGCTGCCATGTATGAATACCTAATTAGTTTTCTTGGAATTTTAGCGAACTTGTTGCATAATTTGAGCCATTTTTGCTAAGTGTTGCAAAAAGTCTAAGAGAATTTCTTTTGAGAACCTGTTTAACATAAGTAGATATTCTAATTAAATTAAATACAACTAGAACTCAGTCACTTTTAATAATTGGTTGTCGTAGTGACTTCGGACAGGTCCCTTTAGGTGCGTGGCGTTCCACAAGTAGCAGGACTAGCGGTGGGCTATAGTTTGTCGGTAACCTCACAAAAATTGGGAAAGCTCTAGGCAAAATAGTTTCGGGACATGTTTCTAAGGAACATATTGAAACGTATAGATGAAAAGAAAGGAAAAAAAATGAACTTTTCTTTGTTTTGGAGATGTCTTATGTCTGGCAGAATCGGCCAATAATATCCTTGTGACGAGTACATAACCATACCACCCTTTGAAACGCGTCCATACATTTCTAGGCTATCATTAATAAAGTAGGTACAAACACCTACGATCCTAAAGAATCTAAAATTCCTTACGTTCCTAAAATCAATCGCGAACACTGAATCAATTTTTTAATTATTTATTTCTTTACTTCTCTTGCAAATCTCGTTCAAAGGAAATAATAAATTACCGGAACAAATTAACATAAACATATACACTTAATCAAATTAAATGCAGATTAACCGCAAGACAGGTAATTCATGCAAGTTTGAAGCTCTATGAATGAACACAACGATGCTAGGCTTGGGAAAAATATATCGATAAAACGTATACGTTAGTTCTGATCGCAATCTTTATTCGATACCTATTTGGTCATTAGCATATGGCCGACCCAGCCCATGGTTGCCATAATAAAAATAGAATAGATACCTATTTGTTTTTAAGCAATGAATTCGAATCAATTTCATTTTTTTTTCTAAAACATGTAGCATAGCAGTGGAGCCCTGATACAGCCAAAAGGCGTCTCGGCAGACCTCGTAGAAGATTGGACGAGCTTGACAAAACCAATGACCAGTGGTCCACTTTGTCCCTGGATAGTGAAAACTGGAAGTCATGGGGAGAGGCCTTTGCCTAGCAGTGGGATGATGTAGGCTAGCAGTATCAGTATCTTGAACTAAAATTATACAAATATTGACGGCACAATCTAGATCTACGCAGTGGTCTAGCGATCGACTGCTGCGTTGGTGTGTCACGAATTTGATTCCCGCACTGAACATCCATTTGTATCTAAAGTAGTTGTGCAGGGTCTGGCTATTTACTTTATGTCATGTGACCTTATAACTTTGTTTGAAAACGTACCCACGACAGAGGAGAAATTCCTAGGGCTATCTTAAAAATAAATTACAATTTTTGAATGATATTTAAGCTATATTTCGCTATTTTTCATTTGACAATATGTAGGTACTAAAATGAATCAAAACGGTTAATATCGATTATATTATCGATATATTTTTCAACTTGCCCATCCCTAATGACGCCTTGAACTTAGACAATGAATACTGATGAAACCAACGAAACAGTTTAGAAAGTAGAATTACGTTGTTTATGGACGCTACAGATTATAAATGAGCCAAATTATGCGTTATCGTACAATGATGAGGCCTATTGTGCTCTTTTTGAGCAGTTTAGAGGTCTTTATTGCTGTGATTTAGAAGAAGGGTCAATTTGATTATGCACGATGTAATTTGGGAATTTCGTTTTTTTTTTGCGAAATAGAGACGAATATGAGATAACTGATTGCACTTAGATAAAACTACACAAAACGTGACGTGGGTACTCACAACATAAATAATGTTGGGTATACAACCGTCTTGAAATATTGCATTGTTATTTTTTTGTTCCGTTAGAATCTCGATACTCAATTTAGACGGTTACCACAGTGGCTGAGCAATTGTCTAACGCGCTGCGTGTTACGAGTTCGATTCCCGCACAGAAAAATTATCGGTATTCAGGTTTGTGTTATCAATACTTAAATAATAAAAAACACCTCCATTTTATTCACACACACAGTCATTACAAAAATAAAAATTATAAAAAAAACGTTCATTTCAAAATCGTTTCCGAAATTATTCAAAGACCGTTTAAAATTAAAATCATTTTCATTTTCACACCAAGTATAAGTATATAAATTTAAAAAAAAGTGCCACGACACACGAGAAATTCATTCGTAGGGCGAGTGGCAAACGTTTTATTTTTAAATAAATCGATTTTTCAAGTAAACCAGTGTTGTATGCCATAAATAATGAGAAAAAATGTATTCATGTATAACAATGCTGCATTTATTAAGTAAATGGCCTTTCCATAGTCGTAAGGAAACAAATCGGAAACCAATACAAAATGTCAGTTTCCCTTCACAAACAATGTTTAATTACATTTGTGTATGTGGTGTTTGTAATTAATAGCCTAATTACAGTCAAGCGTAAATCTCGCGTGTGTCAAACAACTGCTTTCACCTTTGGGTGCGCAAGCGCAGTATGTGATGCGTTTTGTTGTTTAGTACTTTGTGAGGCTGGCTGTAGATTTGAAAAGCCAGAAGAATAGACAGGACGATGATCGAGGGAAATAGCGTGTAATTTTAGAGGCTTTTGTCTAGCTGTGGACTACTATTAAGCTAATGATGATGAGACAAGAAACAAAATAGGTAACTAAAATAATAAAATTGTTCAGGTGGAGTCTGATTTTTAAGCGCCGCGCTGCATACCGGCTACGATTTTTTTTAAAACAGGTAGATAGGAAGGTACGTTGAAAAATGAGGTGTTTGGATTTCATTATATATAGATATGAAACTCACCATTTAATCCATCAGCATCATCTTCTCAATAAAACACACACTCTTTGAAAATCACTTCTTTAAATTCACACTCTTCTCAAGTCTTCTAATTTACTACCAACACGACAAACTAAAAAAAATTGCATTCTTCTGATGCACGCAATCTTAACTAAATCATAATCTACTTCTAATTTTAATTATAAATTGGTGCAACAGCTTACATCAGCTATAAATTACACAATTTACAGAGCATTATCGAATATCATCGAAAAGTGCGCCATTTTGCAACTGCACAGACAACAGATCTAAAACCACAGCTTTTGTAATCGTGGCAAAGGAAACGAGTAAACAGCCTCAGTATAATATTTTGCAATTCTATAATTTCTATCTATTTATGTGCCGTGCCTTCTTGTTTGATTGAATAGATTTTGATTATTATATTAGATAACTATTATAAAGTTTGTAATAATTTGGAAGTTCTCACACAGTGCCTAATTTAGATTTAAATTGGAAAAAGTTTAATTCTAATTTTGCGTATGATCTGCGTATAGGTAGTTCTTATTATTTGATACTTAAGTGTATTTCTTAAATGTAGTTTTTATTAATCATGACCCATTCAGACATATTTTTTTATTCCTGTGAATTCACAGGCCTGTTTGGTCATACTTATTTTATAGATTTCCGTACCTAAGATATATCTTATTCTCTAAGCGTTCCGCTATTTTGCAATGAACGCGATGAAACCAGAAACAAATCGTTCGATCTTAATGCAAGAGCACTATCCAACGTGAGAAATCTAGGAAATTTCTTCGACGTTGATTAAATTAATGTGATTAAAGGAAATGTCTTAAGAGATTGCGACAGGGATAGTGCGACCGTTTGCGTAACGCAGAATCGGGTGCGCTCCAATTCCATCTCTGCGAAAATCTACTATTTACGCAATTTTAGAATACATGTTGCATCGTATCGCGATTCGCGCCATTTGCATTCACCATAAACAGTGATGATACGAATTAGTATTCCAATTACAAATGTGAACATCCTTAAAAGAGCATTAGTGGTGCAAGAGCATTACGATAGTGACGTAACATCAATCATTCGGACGTTCACACTGGTTTTCGATTTCTTGAATGTAAATCTTACGCCGTTGTTGATCAATTAGATCATTAACATCTTTACGAAAATATGTGGTTTTCAATTCTTGTTATAGTTGTAATTGGTGCTACAGGTCTGATGTATTATTTAATTTGTCTTACAGACACCAAAACAAGAACATTTTTTACTTACACTTGGGTTGAACATTTGATAACATTTTTTAAGTTTTTGGGCGGGAATTCGGGATGATGGCCGCGAATTTTTTTTTTCTTTAAGGCTGAGGACATCACATAGCTTGTAAATATGTTTCAATTCTGAAGGATGTAAGAGGTTATCTTCTTATAGTCATTATTTCCTTTATATTGTCTGTCAATAACTTCTAATTGTTATCTAGTTTTCCCGCGTTCTCATGAACAAAACCTATCAATTGCTTACTTTGTTAGCACATCACGATTAGTTTTACAAATATTCGTACAAATAGTCACGAATATCTCACGAATATCGTCACTTTCACTAAGAACTTGTACCCGGAGCTTTCTGTTTCGTACTATTGTGTTAGGTCGCCGACATTCTGCGTAATTACATAAATTATGTAGTCGCGTGTAACATAGAGATGCGGTTTTTTTTTTAATTGTTTGTAATAGGAAGAACGGTTTTTGTCGTGTGCCTCGTTGAAATTAGGACGGATGGAATTGGGTAACTGGCACAAATGTGTTCTTTATTTGAATTGCACTTTTTAGCTGCTAATTTATTGGTGCTGTTTAAATAAAAATGAATAGTCATAGCCATACTATATACCAACCTAATAAAATTAATTGTTCTACTAAATGAAACATCTAGAAAAGGAAAAAAAAACTAGGCCAAGATAACGTTGATTTGAAATTAAGTGGTGCTGTTATGCAAATTAAAATGAATTTTTATTTTTATAACATGTTATTAAGCTTTACTCTTTTTAAATTAGCTGTCTAGGTTGGGTAACATGCTGCAATTATCTACTGCAGTATTGCAGATTTTAGCAGCAAATTTTTCACGATTTCGCGTTTTTAACTCACGAAGCTTTCATCACCGTATGGACAGATTAAAATAACATAAGTATGTAGGTACAATTAATTATTCACTACATGAGTCCTGTCAAAACTTCTACTTTCGCTTCATAAATAAACTTTATACCTAAACGTTTTCACGACGACAAAGTAAGTATTCTTCACTCAGTGAATAACAATGCTATGCGTCCGTAGTTTCCACAAAATGGAAGAAAGTTGACTTTCTGTCAAGTAGTTTTACTAATGCAACACCTCACTCGGTTACGAACTATCTAGATTTTGCTTTAGTGCCAATTCGTAACAATTAAGAAAGTGGAATTTTAAATTGAACACGTTCGATTTGACATAACTGACGTAAGTGACAGTTCTGGCAGAATGGCGAGTTTTCTTTGACCTTTGAACTTTAGAAGTAGATACACGTTCTTTTGTCATTGTTTGTTGTTAAAATTATTTCATTTTATTGTTCTGTCTTGGTCACGACACCATGATTTTGTAGAGAAAGACACAATTAAGGCAAACTTTCATGCCGTTCGTTTGACCAAATTCAAAACACTTGATTTTGTTACCTCTGTCATCGACAATCAAATAGCGATCACATCAGAACGACAAAAAGCTCTATATTATTTTGGCAAAGTCTATGAAACTGTGAAAGGGTTATTTTTTTAATCTTAAAAACTAAACACTGTTTTAAACTATCACTTATGAAATATCTTCCGTGATTAAATATTTGTTTATGTTCCCGATATTTCGACGCTGTTGCAAGCGCCATGATCGCGGGTTGACTGGAGAATGCGGGTGGATGAAAATAAATTGTTAGAAGCAGACAAATCTGTCTACCCTCTTTCTTTGTCTCTTGCTAAGCGCACTACTTATTTTAATCATCATCATCAGCCTATAACAATCCACTGCAATACACAAGTAGGCCTTTCCGATCAGACGCCATTTTACTCGATCATCCGGTAACTTATAAATTGTCATGGCTTATGTACGAAGTAAAATATCTGTGACATAAGTGTAGTGTTAGACTGATTTACTTCCATATTTCAACATAAATAATTACCGCTTTAAAACGCGAGCCTATCACTTAATAAATAAAAAAGATATTTTCAAATTGGATTTGACATTTCCGACAGAACTGTCAACACTCAATGTTGACAAGACAAATATGACAGACATAAATTGTGTGTTTGTCTATGAAACGTAATGTATGGTCGAAAGTTGTGTCATCAGCGCCATATAGATCACACTCACATAACTACACGCTATTACAAATGAGATGTTTTACAAGTCGTTCATTGTCATACTGTTTAGATTTTTCTGTAATGTATGTCCTATAAGTTATCATGTAATACGATCACAGCAGGATAATAGCTAGGAAGTTTTAAATCATGAAAATAACTTATTTTAAGGGGAATGCCGGAACCAGCCCGCAACATTCAAAATTTCTTGCGTTTTTTGCAATTTGCAGGCCAGTGCTAGGTTGTGTGTTGATTAAAATATTATTCGCGGCTGTAAGACGTATGTAGTTACAGAATTATAATCATCATAATCACCAATACAATCTTCCAAGTTAATAAAGATGTAGGAACAAAAAAAAAACAGAACACGTCATTCCTAATACACCCACAGACAGCCCCTTATAAGACTTCAAAAAGAAGGAGGTTCTAAATTTCAATCAGTTTTTTTTATAATGTAATGAAATTATAAAAAATAATGTTTAAGTATCTAATCGAAATATAACATGTAGAAACTTTAGAAAGAAAGAACCTAATAAAGCGGTAAAGTATTCAATTATTTTTTAGTCCAAAATGGTCCATTGTGCGTTTGAATCGAGAAGCTTAGGTGTATTTTTTGTTTGACAAACATGAGTAAGTAGAGTGTGACCAAAAAAGGGTAAAATAACCTACAAAATAACTTTTCTTTCGGAAGTCGGTGTTTTTTTTATTAATTGTCTTTTTTACCACCGACTTCCGAAAGAAAAGTTATTTTGTAGGTTATTTTACCCTTTTTTAGTGGTTGGTTTTGAAGGCGGTTACATTTTTTTTTAAAAAGCTTTTATTTTACTCTTTTTAGTTTAAATATTCAACCCAAATTCTTGTCAAATAGGTACATCATTTTCTTACATGTGCACTAGAATTTTGTAATCCGTAGCACCGGTAATAACATCGCTCATGTACAAAATTAGCTAATAAAATTCCCTATCTCAAAAACGACTGAACCGATTTTGATGAAACTTGCAGTGTTCCCTCAGTTTAACGATACCAAGTATAACAAAAAAAGATTGACCTAAATCGGACTTGTACTTCCGGAGATAAGCGAACACAAACTAAATCAGTCGATGCCTACTCCTTACTGTTAAGGAGTTGTACCTTCCATCATCAGCTCAGCTACATGAGATTATGATAACCACACGCAAATACTTAAATTACTTCATAATATTTGCGAAAAACTATATGTGGGCCTATAAAATTTGAGGGTTGCCCTCGATTTCTCCAGGATCCAATCATCAGATCTTGACTTGGTGAATATGGGACCACTCCGAAAGCATCTCCTTTCGAACAAAAAAAGAATTTTGAAAATCGGTCCACAATCGCCGGAGAAATCGCGTAACAAACACACAAAAAAAAAAAACATACAGTCGAATTGATAACCTCCTTCTTTTTGAAGTCGGTTAAAAAGTGTTATAATAGTAATTGTTTGTAAATAGAATGTTACCATTTTTATTCTCAACAAGTCCCGCAACAACTAAGAAAGCAACTGTTTTTTTTTTTCAAATCAACAGTCCTCCAATGTGATCCTTCTGTCATATAATTACCTAATCTTAGATATAGGAATGTCCGAAACTCTAAGTAAAATAACGGCAAAATATTATGGGCTATTTAAAAAAATATTTTGCAAATGTACCTTTTCAAGTGTATAAGAATGAGGAACTCATTCAAGACTATACATAACTTCCTCTATTGAATGCGGATGAATCGAGAGATTTCATCCATCGTCACCAAATCAAGCCTACCATTGTGACGTAACTATGTCATTATGTAATGACAGCTGTCAAATCTTAAGTACTTTCTCACCCAACTGACACAAATCTGTCACAATTGGTACTTAAAAATAATAATATTACCTACATCCCTACATCACGACAACAACCGAGTGATTGACTGCTGCTCTACGTGTCA
Source organism: Agrotis ipsilon (assembly GCA_028554685.1). NCBI lineage: Eukaryota > Metazoa > Arthropoda > Insecta > Lepidoptera > Noctuidae > Agrotis > Agrotis ipsilon. Next base: position 1,927,837 of record CM052963.1, read on the forward strand.
CGAGCTCGATTCCCGCACGAAACAAATATTTGTGTGATCCCAAAGTTGTTCCGGCTCTGGCCGTTTGCGTTATGACTGTGAGTTTTTAAATGTTTTGCAAAAACAACCACGATACTAGAGTGGGGCGAAGTTTTAAAAGTTCCAGCTACCTTTACGCACGCAATTATGTTTACGATCAATAGGGCGCGAACCGCGAACTCATTGTCATCAATCAGGTACACACTGCTAGTTGCTCAGAAATTCCTTTGCCTTCTACTCTTTCCACTTTGATTGACTCAGATCTTCTGCGGGTCTCCCAACGGCCACTTCCTAACGATTCACTTCGTGAATTTCCAGAAACGTCCTTACCTTTTGCCGAAGCGAATCATTTAGAATATTGCTAAGTGATCGTTTTGACCCTCTGAACTTCTTAGTTTGTAAGAAGTGCCTTTGCTATTCTCTATAAGAAATCCATCGCTGGACTCTATGATGTGCTCTTTGACGAATCGGCTTTGACATCGTTTGATCGTGCAGCGTGAGCAGTCAGCACTAGTGTCGCTGTCAGTTGCCTAGTGAATAGCAAACATTATACTTATTGCATTTAAACAAAGGGCTGATTTTCAATAGACAGATAACTTTTATCTGACGAATAAAAATGACGGTTTGACAGCTTAGATATCTATAGAAAAAAAGTTATCTAACTATTGAAAAATCAGCCCTAAGAAGGATAGTTAATGACGCCATATGTACGTCATGCAACCATTATTAACAATTGCACGCTATTAAATAAACAATTATCATTTGAAAATAAGTCTAATGATAAACAATATCCACAATTAAAAATTAAGTAGCACAGAGCATTTTATTACTAAACGTTATTTTCAAGTGACTGTTGACCATAGACAATAGACACTATCCTTCTTAGTTTAACCGCACTATACTGTCAAAGATCCACCAATTAAATTAAGGGGAATGCTCCAACCAGCCCACGAAATTCAAAATTTCTTGCGTATTTTGTCAATACAACCCTCCCAAGATAATAAAAAAAGTAATTCCTAGTGCTTTATGAACTTGGGAGGGTTGTATTAGTGATTTTGATGATCATAATTCTGTAACTACATAAGTACGTCTTACAACCGCGAATAATATTTTAATAACATAAAACCTAGCAATAGTCTACAAATTGCAAAAAACGCAAGAAATTTTGAATTTCGCGGGCTGGTTGGAGCATTCACCTTAAACGTAAAATCATTGGATCCTCAATGATTTTACGTTTAGTCACCCATCCACAAAGTCACAAACCTACCTCAGCAAGTGCGGCTTAACTATGAAGAACGATTTGTGTGATAATTATAATTAAGACACGAGCTCCCTGCCAGCTCCTCATAAATATAGTGACACGTAATTCTTAATATATTAAAAAGATTACGTATGCTATTGTAATAAAGTCTCGTCTGTAATTTCACCGCAATGACGTCGCGTCTCGTTCACACCTGCGTGCGTCTGCGCAGGTCGATGATCTAGGCTAGATGACTGAGTACTAGCGTGATCTACTTACTGAAAACTTTTTTTTTTCTCATTTGTTTAATACTCTAGCTACGCGTTATGTAGTTTTTCTTACATGATGCTTGATTAATTATTTGATTTATATGCAAATAACTGTTCTAAAATTTTGGTTTATTTAACACACATATTTATTTATATTCACACTTTTTCTTAGGGCAATAACTACATGTCTCCTTTTTTAATGGATGTAATTTATATTTATTCTTTTTTTTTTGTATAATTACGAGTACGATTCTTTGCTGGTCAGATTATTTCGTTGTTAAAGCTTTTTTCAAAATCCGCGCCACTATTTATTTTTCACGCAGCTCTGGTGTCTATTCCATTACCTACATAAAATTTCATTAAGAATACCTCAAATCCGAAGGTCCATGAGTCGTGGCGTGGATTCTCCCAACTTTTTATTGTTAAATTACATTGTTCAAGTGACTTAACATACAAAATATTCATAAATATTCATTTTTTATTTTCATTTTAAAAATATTTAAATATTCATGTTTTTATTCAAAACCTCCCGAACAATATTGTTGGAGAAGTAGATACTTACATATTGTATGAAAGTAAGCAGTTATCTGTTTACTTAAACATTTTCTCCCGGATGTCAGGCATACGAGTATATTTTTAAAATATTTTATTAACGTAGCGTTTATGTGGTATTTATTAATTTACATAAAGAGAATAATCAAAAAAGCAGAATACTTTATATTTACTAATATTTTTAAAGACAAATGTTGATAAAGAGATGGAACTCTGATTTAATGGTAAAAGTGACCCAGACAAACACCCATCAGCCTAGCTTTTTCGGAACTGCTTACATAATACGAGAATAATTATTATGACCAGTACCCATAGCACGAGTTTTCACTCTTTTACTTTACAGCATCTTTCCAGTATTTACAGCGTTTCTTGTATGAAAAAATGGAACAGCGCCTCTGGTGTACGAAGAAAGAACTAATTTTTTCCTTGAAAATTGTCACTTTGAAATTGTCAAAGTTCCAGTTTACGTCTTAAATGTTGAAAACTCGTGCTGAGGGTCCTGCTTCCATATAAACCGGCATGCAGTTGAATAACAGTGTTTTATACTTCGATGGAGCGACTGTCATTTAATTCCCACAACTCAGTTCTTGCTATCTTAGAATCTATATTCCATAAAACCGCTTCCACGGTTTGTCTATGGAGACGAAACGAAGACTACAAAATGTCTGTAAGTTGGCTTCTCTTAGGGTGAGGCCAAACGAGCGTATTTTTTGAGACGTAAATCGCAGAGTTTTGGTAGCTTTCATACAAAAAAAAAGACTCGTCGCAAGATTCTCTATGAAAGTGACCGAAACTCAAAAATTACGCTCGTTTGGCCTCATCTTAGCGATTTGTTTAGGCAGTCTATGAAACATGGAAAATCCATTTAACCAAAGTTTGTCGACACCGGCAGATCGTGAGCATGCGTTATTATTCACTGTAGCATTGCATAATCATTTTCTCCTGCCATCTGAATTGTTTACCGAGCCGGCATTCAAGCGGACTCGCTACTTTCATTAAATGTTTATTAAATATTCATGCTAATAATGTCTTCTTAACGTATTAGTATGGTGATTTGTCTATTTATTTTTTGAAATTATTTAAAAAAAAATAATATATTTTTTTTAATAATTTTAAATTTTAAAATTTAAAATTATTAAATATTTAAAATTATTGTCTTCACGCTCATTTCGATCAAAACGGTTCGATACCATGTTGCCAGAGACACTAGCTCTACCTTTTTTTTGCGTCATTCATAATTGCCGCGAGATTTGACAGCAAACGTCACACGTTTCCCGCTCAAAAGTTTTCCTTCACAACAATGCAAGACATCATAGATCACACTCGGCGTCGCATCTCGCACTAGATTCGTCTGCCCGTGACGCGTCAGTCGCAAGAAAGTGCATTCTTGCGCACTCTCTGCTTTGCGAGTTAACGCGCCATTTAGCCAACATCTACTAAATATTAGTTTTAATATCCATTTATTTGTTAGACGGTGTAAATTGTTGAAAGCAATGTTATTTTATGATGCAATTTACTGTCTGTTTAGATTTTTATTGAGATGTATTGTTAATTGATAATCATTTTAACAATAGGTACATAATGTTGCGAGATTTTTAGTCTTTTAGTTCGTTTCTAAAATTTTCACATTTGTAGAGAAATAGGTATTGTCAGAAAAATATCTAAACAAGTTGAACCTGACCCCTGAGATTGTATTCGATTTCTACGCCGCTATCACGTTACCAATTTTAATTAAATTGCCTATAGTTATTGCCGAATTGCCTAATTAAATAGTCGAATGTCGTTTTATCAATACAATTTGGAATTTTCATACTGAAAAACCGCAGATTGTCCGCATGGGACCTTCATTTTAACTAAAAAGTTTCGTTGAATGAGGACAGTTGAAGTTTCTGATGCAATAAGTAAGACAATCTAAGCTTTCAACGATAAATTAGGTACACTTATTTGTTACCAACAGAATCCTGGATGCAAAGACTAGAATTTATCTTCAGTTTCACAGGTTCTTACATAATAAATTCTCACGACTTCAGCTATTTAGCGCCTACCCGTTTATCTCAGCTATTCAATTTTGAAATCACTTGCATACTGCACAATATGACATAATTTATGCAACATTTCACACCAGTTTTGCAACTAAGTGTTGAACAAATCTTCTCTTCAATCTTGTGTTTTAGACAGTCATGTTATTTGCATTAACTAGCGTCGGTTATAATAGTAAACATTTCTATTGCAAACGCATTAAGTAAATATGAAATTGACGATTACGTTATGCCACTTCCGTCTTTTCGTTATCTGTGTAGTGATGATGTAATGCTGTCAATTTTTTTTTTTTGGCCAGAAACAATAGACAATCAATTTAATCAAAATAATTATGATTGCTAAGTGTCCTGTTTCGTAATAATAATTTACTCTTTGTCTTATCTGCCGGAATTAAATTCTTTTTGAAAAGAATGTAACACAGCTAACTATAATTACGTTTCCTTGGAGGAAATCATTTAGTTTGATAGTATCATCGTATTTAGATACCTAATATTTTTTTCATTTCAGATTAAAATTCTTTAAAAATATTAACAGTTTCCTTTTCTTTGTTTCTAGGTAGAGAATGACTTCGATAGACGAAGACAGGCCTCACTACCGCATCCCGGGTTCACCGAGCATCAAACAAGATTTGGTCTGAACTCACCCTTACAAGGATTCCAACCCCAGCAAGGAAACCCTTCCCCATCCGTCCAATTCCAACAACCGATATTCCCTCAACAACAACAGCAACAACATCAGCAACAACAGCAACCCCAGCAACAGCAGCAATCCTATGTGCCGCAGTTCAATAGCCATATCCCTAATATTCCCAACAATATTCCTATACAAAGCAACAACATTCCTATACAGAGCAATAACATTCCTATTCAAGGCAACAACTTCCAATTTAACCCTCAAGCGAGCAACCCGCCTCTATTGCAGCAACAAAACAACTTCCAACAGCAACAGAACTTAAGGCAGATCCCGCCACAAACACAGAATATACTTCAACAACCCATTCCCACATTACCAACCTTCCAGAATGGACACTTGCAGCAAAATCCAACATTCCAGCCTAGTATTCCTGCTACGGTTAATATTAACCAACAGAGACCTACGCAGCAAGCCTTCCTACCCACAATCTCGCCGTCTCACAACCAGCCTATCAACCAGCCCATCAACCAACCTATCTTCAGCCAACCTAATCCCATCACAATTCAGCCCGCACCAAATCTAGCTCCTCAAAATTACAACCCTAATCAGAACCAAAACATTCACAACAATGCTCAGCTCCCCTTCCAACCTACTCTGGGCCAGCAACCCATATTCTCCAACGGACAAGCATCCCAAATACAAGACATCCTAGAACAGCAGTCAAAGGAGAACTTGGAGAAACTGAAGGAGTTACAGGAAAGGGCGAGAATCATTCAGAAGCATCAGGAGTTTGTGCAGAAACAACAACAGAAGCAACAAGAGAAGGTGGAGAAATTACACGAAGAGTTTGTTAAGAAGCAAGCGACTAAATCAGTTCCAACTTTCTCAACGACAGAAAACTATGAAGAATACTTCAGGAATACTGAAAGGCGGCGACCCATTTTGCCTCATGAGACAGATTTATTCAAGAAAGCTGTCGAACTGTATGAGAGGGACCATCCTACCACTACCACTACTACGACGACAACAACGACCACGACTACCCCGCCCCCACCAACCCCTCCGGCCCCCAGGTACAGACCTCGCCCTAAACCCAAACCCAGGAACCCCCCACAAGATAGAAATAAGGCAAAACTCTACAACGAAATCAAGAATCTCTTAGAAGAAAGCGAAACTAAAGGATTCGACGACAGTCTGAGAGCGAAAAGTGCTGAGTTATTGAAGAAACCAGATATCTTGAAACAGCTAAAAGTAGCTCTCGCTGAAAACCCTGCAGACTTCTCCGAGAAGAATTTCTCATCTCGCGAGATATCTCTCAATGGACAGAAATACGAAGTGATTAGGACAACAAATCCTAATCTGATTCCTAAAGGCGCGATCACCGCTGACAGTTCCAACTTAGCTTCCATCATGGCAGCTGCTCAACAGGCTGAATCGCAAAAAGAAAGCCGAGTCTCGATTGAAGATTTGACGAAGGGCATTTTACCACCTGGTGCAAATTTCGAGTTGATCAAACAGGCAGAAAATGGAAAACTCGAAGAAGTGAAGGCACCCAATGAGCTTCAGAACAAAAAGAAAGTTACATTCGTGTTTCTAGAAGAACAAGAAGATGGATCCTTCAAGGTGAAGGGTGTCAAAGCAAATGGTCAACAAACTGAGGAAGGACCGGAAGTCGAGAATATTCTGAAGAAAATAAAGAACGGTGAAATCCAGCTGCCTGGACAAACGAAGATCTCGAACTCAATCTTCAGCTCAACGACTGCCAGCCCAATTACTGAAACGACGGACTACGTAGCAGCATCCTCCCACCATCCATCAAGTTACTCGACCTTCGTCAGTACCTCTAACCACGGATCCACTGGTCATACCGTACCTATCACCCACACAACACCGACGCCACACTTCCAGCCTTCCGTCCAGGCTTCTAGGAGCACCGCCCAAACTCAGACACACTTCCCATCCACCGTCACCGTGTCGAGCACAGAACGATACAACACGAAGTCCAGTACCCCTGCCTTTGAGTACTCAAGTAGGAACAGCATCAGCCAAAGCCCAAGAATCACCTTCCCCAGTTCAACCCATTCGACGATCATTAACACCACTCCATACCGTTCCTCAGAGAAAGACTTAGTTGTGATTGGCTCCAGTACAATTGCTCCTACATTTGCAAGTGAGCCTTCTCCGCAATTGAACTCAGCAAGACAAGCGTCTCCATCAGCGAACCCTGGATTGGTAGATATTTTGAAGGAGAATGGTCTGTTTGCGACGGCGAAGTACTTGCGCCAGTCAGGGCTGGACACGATCCTGAATGAGACGGGCCCTTACACCATCTTCGTCCCAACTGACAAGGCATTTAGAACTCTGCTCGTACAACTCGGAGGTCCTGATAAGGCTGAGGAAAAGTTCCGTGACAATCCAAGACTGCTTAGTGGAGTAAGTACTGAACTAAAAAACTATTTCTTCATGCAATGTATTTTTCATGACAGGCTCGAGCTTCGGTCACACAACGCGACTAATCGCTGCTAATGTCTAATCGCCGCGAGTATTCGCTGTATTTGATAGACTATTCACAACGAAAAGTCGCCGCAATTTGAATTGAGCATGGTCAATTTTACTCGCAGCGAAACTTAAAAGTAGGACTATAAAGATATTTTTATTTTTCTTAATAATATCTTGCTAAGGCCTCAGATGTAAATAATAATATGTAGGTAGTTAATGAAGTCGTACCCTAGTTCGAACCCTGATTTGGAGTCCTAATATAATAAGCTCAAGATTTGACTGCCACAGCTATTCTACTCACTAATACAATTAACTATTGACGTCTGACGATTTTAAAGAAAACTTACAAATTCTCATCGTTTTCCAGTTACTGCTTCACCACGTGATCCCTGGAGCGTTCGACATCGCCTCCCTTCAGGATGAGATGACAGGCGTCTCGCTGGCCGGCACACAATTGAGGGTCAACCAATATGACATGCATGACGTGGAGTGGAACGAAGTCAGAGTGACAACCATCAACGGCGCTAGGGTGCTCGATGATAAGAAGGATATTCATATACCACAGGTAAAACGAATAAACGATTTTGTGATCTGTTGAAACTTGTACCTACAATCCATGACACGACTGCAGACTGTTTAACGCCAATTGCGCCTACTCAAAAAATCCAAGCAATATTCCACTTCTGTCTGTAAAGTTTGTGCCTGCAGAAAATATAACAGCAACTTTTCTTTTGGCTGTAAATAACAACAATCTGTAAGTGCAAACAGGCAAACAATGACATCATATGGCTGTGTCCCCAGTGGGCAAACTCTTAGCAGCCGACTGACTTTCCGGTGTTTAAGTTTAGTACGCTGTTCCATATATTTGAAATGGAGTGTCCATAGTTAGCTAGTTTAGCGCTCAGTTTACGCAGTTTGCAGCGTTACGTATGCCGTTAGTCGTAAACTCACAGCAAAACCGCGGTCCCAGTCGACGGCAGCGGCGGCAATACGGTTGCCCGCCGGGCATAGTGAGTCCGTTTGTCACAAACTGTTCATGCGATCGACCTAAATAAGCGGCTAACATAAAAAAGTTTGTATGCGACGCACGGAAATTGATCTGCGTTTGCCGCTCCCTCGCACAACTCATACATCTGTGACTCAGTCGGCTGCTAACACAGCCTAAAAAGCTTAAAAAATTAAAACAAATGATGTCGTTCGTACAATCAAAACGCAGCTGTGTGCTCTCTACACGTTTAATTACGTTGATCGAATTTTGTGAACTTTTTTTTAATAAATTCTATCTATCTCTCCCCAGGGCATAGCACACTCAGTGGACCGAGTAATGTTCCCTCTACCGGTGGGCGACCTGGTGCAGACGTTACAGGCTGACAGAGACCGAAGGTTCACCACCTTCCTGAAGGCTATCCATGCCAGTGGCTTCGCGGAGACACTTGCAGGTCAGTTTGAAACTTACTTTTGGCTATTTTTAATCAAAATAAAGGGTTGAATATAATTATTCTCCAGTATAATATTTTGTTATTATGTTATGTTTTTGGCGTCAAAATATTTCAAATGTAAATGTTTGGGTTGTCGATTTCAGCTATTATTTTCACATATGATTCAGTCAATAGGTATGAAGAGAAGACAAATATAAATAGCTAACTAGCCAGTCAGACGTTTGAAAGACAATAAACCCATATGATTTTCTATTAATCAATTTATATTGACTTATTGAATAACGCATCAAAACTCGGGAATGAGGGCTCGTAACACTAGAACTATTAAAAATGATTCCTAGAAGTGACGTATTGTGTATTTTAAATGAGTCGTATCTTCATCAATTCCGGCTCCATCTTGCATGTTGCAAAAATAATACTTGTAGCATAGTGATTATATTATAGATATACGGTATAATTATAACAGACCCATAATTATCAACATTACCATTCCAGAAAGCAAAACCTACACAGTTTTCGCGCCAACGGACGCAGCGTTCGCGCGTCTCACGCCGGCCGAGCTAGCGCGCTACGCCGAGAAGTCAGGCGCTAGGGCTCTGGTAGCCAGGCATGTACTCCCTGGCACTCTATACAGCGCGGGCATGAGGTACTACCAGCTACGGAACTCTATGGAGGACGCTAAGCCTCTGACGTTGCAAAAGAATGCTGGTGAGTTGGTTTTTTTTTTCATTTATATCAATAGAAATTTTCTAATACGACAGGAACTGGTTAGATCTACAGACGGACGCCAACCAGTCAACTTACCTGAATCTGTCCAATTGTGACGGCCCCATGACTGGGCAAGCCAAGTCTGCCAAATAACCAATGAACTGTGGTCCAAAAAAACTACAATGTGTGGTTGACATAATCAGAAGGCGTCTCCGCAGATCGAAGAAGAAGATAGCGGGATGAGCTAGACAAAACTAACAGTGTCATCTATATCTAGTCGGCCTTAACTACAATTGCCGCCCTACATAATTAAATTCATATCCATAGGAAATTCTTGCGCCTACTTAATTTTTTTATAACCTACCCTCATTATTTCCAGGTCGCATAAAAGTAAATAACGCGCAAGTGATAACGCACAACATTCCCGCGACGAACGGTGTGATCCACGCGGTCGACGCGGTCCTGTAACGTGCGCACGCGCAGCCCACCAATTAGCTTCAATGAAGCTTAGCACTCGTCAGTCGGTCTCCGACCGCGCCAAGATACGCACGACAGCGCCACACTAACATAAATTAATATTAAGACTGTAAATAACGTTAGATTAAGATAATAATTTATATAATATGCGTGTTAGATTTTGTAAATAAAGTTTATTAATTAATTAAATGGTTGTTTGTTGATTCAAGTACCTATATTTCAAGATCACAAAAGGATTTTGATAATTTCGAAAATAAAACCCAAAAAATAAATCCGTAATACTAATATTATTAAGTATATCACACACAAAATCGCACTGATTTTAAGTACACTTCTTAGACCATTACTTTGCAAGTAAAAGCACAAAAAAGGTTTACCCCTCATGCACACTAACCACTACACAACCCATACATGCAATCAAAATGAATATCACTAAGATTGATAATTGAACTTTGCCAACATCATCTTCAATTTAGCAATCTCATCATCTTTAGCAGCTAACTCCTCCCTTAAAGACTTTATGGTGTCATCTTTATTTTCAGACAGATTCTTCAACTCTTCCAAAAGTTGAGTGGTATCCAACCTCTTTGCTGGTCGTCTTTGGACCAACTTGCCTATGATGTGGGCTATTTTAGGGTAGTTGGCAGTCAAATGGGCGGGAATCTGACCTTTGCGAAGGTCTGTGATGGTCTTCACTCGTTCCATGTCAGTGCTGAACGGTTCCACCATCTCCAGAAGGATGATTCCGAGGCTGTACATGTCACTCTGGAATGGGAGAAAAGGAACATTAGGTTTTTACTTTAATTTATAACAAAATGTTGTATTGGACTTAATAAGACAGTTTTATTAAGTCCAGTCCAGTTTGTTTATGGCAGTTAGAAGTAAGGTAATTACTGACTTCCAAACTTCTCTTTGCTGTCACAAGTCAAATCATTTATTTAATTAGGCCATCAAAGAGGCACTTTTAAACGTCGCATAAATTAAAATTAAGGAAATGGGATGGGATGGGAATGATTCTACACCCATTCGCAAAAGTAGGTGGTACATGTCGCCTGAAATTTTAATGCTCACATATAAGGAGTGTGTGAGCATTAAAATTTGAACCAGATTAATTCTGTTTAAGCCCTACATTGTACTACGGAGCAGGACCAGCATGTTTCCAAACATTTTTATCTTGAATATTCATAAGAAAAAGCAACCATTCTTAGCGTTAAAAAATTGTCTTTATAAGGGCCATCTAAGTAGCCTCAAGAGTACAACCAAAGTTATAATAATAACAGTCATGTCTCCGTAAGTATAATTAGGTTAATTAGGTAACATATTTATCAACTCACCTTAGGATTACACTGTCCCTCCAACTGCTCAGGTGCAGCATACAAATGTGTTCCCAGAGCCAATCCACTATGAGATTGCTGCAGCGGACACGCCAGTCCAAAATCACCCAGTTGAACGGACACCCCACCTTCATTCTGAGCCACGAACACATTACTAGGCTTTATATCATGGTGAATGATCCCTCTAGAATGAATATAGTGCAGACCCTTCACCAATTGTGTGAACATATCTATCAGGACATCAATGTGGGTCCAAGCTACTGGATATGTCAAATCTGGGGATTCCGCATCGCTGTGGGTAAGGCCTGAGTCATCAGAGCTTTTGCGTTTAACAGTCATTTGCTGGTTCCTATCATCCAGCCACTGTTTCAAGGTCTGCTGGCAGTAAGTCATCTGAATATACAAAGTAGCCCATTTCAAGTTCACTCGAGAGCAGTTCTCGAACTCCTTGCTGGAGAATAAGTTGCAGAGCGCGTTTTCGTCACGTGGGGTTGTACTGTCTTCGTCAGATAAGAACTCGGACTCGTCCAAATCATCTTTGGAGCTCGCAAAACTGGAGTTGTTGGAGTTTTTGAACGAGATAACGAAATCTGAGAGACTTTTCTGAGCGAACAACTCTTTGGAGTTGTGTGTCTTGAATGATGTTATTATGTTGGGATGCGCAGATGATATCAAGTTCGAGTTGATAGTAAAGTCTTCGCTGTCCGTATCCATCTTGAATTTACGCTTCTTTTTGACGGTAGATTCTATCATGGGTTCCAACCATGCCGCTTTGTAGTTCACTATGTTACAATGGTTCAGACTTGCAATAGTTTTCACTTCTGACAAATGTAACATAATGGAGTCAACATCCGATGATTTTATGTAAACCTTTTTGACGGCGTATTCCACACCATCGAGTCTATGTTTGGCTTTGAAAACGCTTCCGAAGCCTCCACCAGCTATGAAGTACAGCTCTTCAAATTCTCGGTGGTATCTGGACCACTCGAGGCCTGAAGGTTGGACTATGGGCCATGTGGCTGGGAGGGTTATAGGAATTTCGGAACCGCTGGCAACAGCAACCAATTGATAAAGAGCTCTCTGGTACTGGCTCCTCATTGCTTCGAATTCTCCCATGGCATAGGAGTCATCTATAAGGTGCATGCTGTGCAGCTTCTCGCATATTGTGTTATACAGCTGGTTTGCTCTGATGTTGTCTTTTTCTAGGAGGGAACATAGCTGTTTGACGAGAGACTGGACTAGTAGACTGATAGGGGTGGTGGCCGCTGAGTTGATGATGTCGATTTGTTCCAAACTCTGGTGGAACACCGGCTGGCTGTTGCTGTGATTTGATCCTGGAAAAACAAAAAAAGCTGGGTTACATGGAGTTATAACCGGATTGTGAAGTTCCAATGGGCAGTCGCTCTATGTAAAATTGAGTTCCATTCGGTTAGCAGTTGATAAAAAGGTATGTAAACCAGGTCTATATAGTATCATGTATGCGAGTTGAAATTATTGAAATGAAACAGATAACGTAAGTGTGCTGAGTACTTTTATCATATTGCAATGAGGGTATGACACATTGCAAATTCAGTAGGTAGGTATCCTGTGTTTATAGAATTGGTACATTAGACGTAATGTTTTACGCAATACCTTGGTGGTTATCGACTTTTCTGACGATAAAATAACAAACCATTACTGTAGCCTCGCTGCATTTTATCCACTTTCCGTATTTCCATACTTAATTCTAAATACTTAAGTAACTACAAAATATTTTTTTTGGTGTTTTCGTTAGAGTTTAACGACAAAGCTCTTTGGATTGAACTTTTGGGTTGTAAGTCAAAAGATTTTCTGTCATTATGCCACGGTTCCATCTCGCCCCTATATTTAAAGATCAGTAAACAATTTTATCTAGTAGTGATCTGACATTGAGTAAGTGTTTACGAATACTGAATAACTAATGCAAATCGATACGATAACTTACTGACGGTACCGTCAGGTCGACTGAGGGTTTCGTGAAATATTGATATTGAATAATTCCATATTGATCAGGGTAGCTTTAGGCTGAACTTTTAAGATGATCTCGAATGATCTAAGGTTGATTTCAATATGAATGGGTGTCTCAGTATGTCACGTTTTTTATGGATAGGTCTATGTGACTGTTACTTGTTACTACAGAAGTTCGAGTTCTGCTTTGTGCCAGAAATCGTGTAGATGTATATCACTCAGTCTGCCTCTGAAATATTTAAAGTATTTAAGGAAATTGAAATATGGCGTAGGTAAATTAATAGTTTAGCTAAAAACATAGATACTGAGGCCAATAAATGACGTCCACTGCTGAATATCATCATCGCCAAGAGGAATTCTAGTCTATTTAGCTTTATTGGGGCCCAAGGCCCTGGAACGTTAATAGCAATTAAAGGCACAGGGTGTGTGTTTCAAGTGGGAATACTGACTGATAAACTAATATTAATTGATTTGTATCACACTAAAAACAAACACTAGCTAATCGGTCGTTCTAGCCCTTGAAAGTTCATTCACAACGTATCAATATATTGACTTTTTGTGCGAAGAAGCAACTGTTTCTGTTTACAACCGCTAGTGTTTAATTCAGAAGACATTTTTATCTTCATAATATGTAACGTGCGAACAAAACATTGAAATCTATTCAAGTTCCCAAGGATATTCCACTGTTTATATAAAAATATCAAGTTATCCTGCAACCTTTATTCAGCTCCTTTTGTATGCAGCAAACAATAAATTGTACGAGCCAACGTCATCCTAGCGCAACTCAACTTTTTGAAATGCAACTGAAAGTTTACCTTATTCCATTGCAATAAGGTTTAAAAACTATGCTGACAAACTGAACAGTTTGAAGTGCCACACGCCAAGCCTCAACTTTGATTGAAAATAACTCTTATGTGAAAGAAATAAGGTTTATTTCAGCTTCTGATGAACAATCTGGAATATTCTTTGGACACGTGGTTTGTCGTACTTGTAAATCAGTGGTACTTGGTGAGGGGAACAGTCCGTAAACCGCAAAAGATAAAATCAACGACAATATACATAAATATACGTATTTATATTCCTGCATTTATATTTATGTTTTTTCCTTTATATGCATTGCATATTAAGCTACGGCCTCAGCACATTCGAAACCGCGTTAAACACGTTTTGCAAGTTGCAATTTCCATGCATACAGATATCTATACAAATGTTATTGAACTCGCTAAAATTGCATTTTGGCTTATTGCCAGCCAACATTATGATTAATGTCTAGTTTTTATTTGCAATGTTAGCCTAGCCTTAGGTGCGGGCATGCGGACAGCGAGTAAAGGGCAACTCGCTGACCATGGACCATGCCCGGGTCGACGGCGCGTCGTGTTCCACGCGCGCCTCAAAGAGCTGTCAGCAAAATGACGGGGCCCCCTCTCAGAGGGCCAAAGCCTGCCGGGGTCGCGGAACTTATTTCTATTACCGTGACCCCGGAACATAAAGGGCTACTGAAGGACACCGTGGATTTTAGTCAGTACAAGTCTGACAGTACCTCCCGCCGTGCGCCGTGCCCGGGGTTGGAGGTCTCATTTGATGATTTTACCACGCTAAAAAAAAAGCCTAGCCTTAGGTCATGGTCAACTATACATATGTATTGATCCGCCATAACTTTGTCCCATGGGGACTCGCAGTGTCTATGGTCTACAACTGCAGAACATCACCTGTCATAATCTCGACCCCATTTGCTTCGTCAACATTCATACTATCTATCCATAATATTCTATCTATACATAAAGCTGAAGAATTTGTTTGGTTGAACGCGCTAATCTCAGAAACTACCGGTTTTGAGGAAGTCTATAGGCTAGTTATATTTTTAAACGTATTAACGCCTGCGTCGCGTCTTCGCAAAGATAGTTTTTTCATAAAACAAGCGAACGAGACATTCAGGTTTTAGTGTAAAGTACGATTATTAATTGTAGTCAGTAAAATGACAGTAAAATGACATTTGTTCATTATAGAAATGTGCTAAATTTCCTTGTATCAGTGACAGTTTCACTTGTCATTTTACTGACTACAATTAAAAATCGTACTTTAGTGGTTGCGATGGCCTAATTGGTTAAGGCGTCTGGAGTACCTATCCAGAAGACGAAGGTTCGAAACTTGCTTGCAGTTCAATTTTACGTTCCTTATAAAAAAAAGTCTATAGGCTATATAACATCACGCTATGACTTATAGGAGCTGAGCAGTGGCGGTTAAACGACGTGGAACAGCTGCTAGTCTTATCATATACGCGTTAGTTTCAGACTACAGTTACACTATTTTCATTAGGTTAAATATTGAAATATCCTTGGATCTAGTAGGCACAATGCCAACTGTACGAGACGGTTCTCTAATTGTAGTTTGTTATTATCTACGTATTCATTGTTTTACTGGACTAACTCATTAGATTTAGACTTCAGACTCAACTCACTTAGATTTAGTTTTATATTTCTTTAGCAGCAAAATCTGCAGTTCAGTTAACCGACAGAAACTGGCGGACTATTCTATTCACTTAATGTATTCCTGTTTGTTTTTCGTATAACATGGTTTTAGAACTAATCTCACATACAAAATTAACCTTCTAAACTACCAAATATTTCAGTCCTTTCACTAGTATGGTAAGCTTCAGTGAAACGTCACCACACGGGCCATAGCGGGTAGGTAGATGTCACATATCTTCGAATTTTTGGTTCCAGGACTTGCCGGTTTCCTCACGATGTTTTCCTTCACCGTTTTGTGAGTACAGGGTGATAGAATAAATTACACAACTAATGAGCCTGGCTGCGTACATACAACACTTACACACAGCTACACATCAAGCTATATAAAAACCAGTATTATTGAGTGTAAAAATCGTACGAAGCGAGACAAACTGGTTTTGTATGATGATTGATGTGTAGCCGTGTGTACAGCGGGGTCGATAACCACTAGGGCCTGCAACCGGGAAATCCCGGTACCGAAAATACCGGGAAATCCCGGGAATTTTTTAAGCAATCCGGTACCGGTTCTTCATATCGTAGTCCCGGTACTTTCGATACTTTCGGTACTTTTTTATTTTCCTTATTTTTTCAATATAAAGCAACAAATCATATCCAATTAAGTATTTTTAACAGTATTATTAACATAAAACATTTTTAATTGATAATAATGAGAATTTTATGGCTCATTGATAATATTAACAAAACATCTTAAATTCAAAGAACGCAAAGATATTGTGAGCCTCTCTGTTGAACGGACTATTGAAATAGCTTGTGTGGAGTTGGAGCAGCATGTTGTATTGAGTGTGTACCGGCCACCATCTTCAATTTATGATTGCTTTGAAAATGTAATGGATGATGTTTTGCAAAAACTTGGCAAACAAAAAAAAGATGTAATTGTATGTGGTGATTTTAATGTCAACCTTTTGGAGGACTCACCAACATGTTTAAGATTTCTTAATTTATTTCAATCTTATAATCTGACCAATCAATTTTTAGAGCCTACCAGGATTACAGCAACATCAGCAACATGTCTAGATAATATTTTCACAGATACAATACTTATTAATAAACAAATAATAAACCAATTGGAATCTGACCACTGTGGTCAGTTGATTACATTTAAATTACAAGCTAAAAATGTGGCTAAACGTAGTATTAGGGTGGTTCCTAAATCTGCAGGTCGCTTGGAGACTTTTAAAAATAAACTCATTAGTAAATTACCATACTTACCTTATAGTGATGATCCTAATGAATTGTACAATTCTTTTTTTGCCATGTATTGTACAGAATTTAACTCAACATTCCTACCCAAGCAGATCTCAGTTAATGGTTCCACAACCTTCAGTGAATGGGCAACCAGAGGGATTCATAACAGTAGAGTAAAACTTTATGGACTATATGAAGAAAAAAATTTTAATAAGAGTAAAGAATTTTATGAATATGTTAAAAATTATTCTAAATTATTTAAACAAGTTTGTAAAGAAGCCAAGTGTCGGTATATAAGTTCAAAAATTAAAAATAGCCAGAATAAAATAAAAACCACTTGGGAAATAATCAACAATGAAACCGGAAGAGAACGGAAGCGCAGCACTGCCTTTAGTCTAAATATTAATAATAAAATAATTGATAAGGATGTAGAAGTTGCAACAATTTTTGAAAATTTCTTTGCTGATATTCCAGTTTCAACCACTAAATTTTTAAAATCAACACCCATTGAAGCCGAGTCATTATTAAAAGAAAATGTTGAAAACTGTAAGCATGATTTTAATTTCAATTCTATTAGTGATAAAGATATTATTAAAACTTTTAATACCCTTAATGTAAAAAAAACGGCTGATCTATGGGGAAACTCCGTAGAGATCACCAAAAGCATAATTCAGAGTGTAGCGCCTGAATTGGCAATTATTTTCAACAAATGTATTGAGTGTGGTGTGATTCCTGACTTAATGAAGAATAGTAAAATAATACCATTGTTTAAATCGGGTAGCACATCAGACCCCACAAATTTTAGACCAATTTCTGTGCTTCCCACATTTAGTAAAATATTTGAAAAATTGATGCTAGATCAACTGCAAAAACATTTTAGTAAATATAAATTACTTAATAGCAAACAATTCGGTTTCACAAGGGGTCGCTCGACAACTGATGCTGGTGTTGAGCTTCTTACACATATTTTTGAAGCGTGGGAAACTTCGCAGGATGCCTTGGGTATTTTTTGCGACTTGTCTAAGGCATTCGATTGCGTTTCTCATGACACATTAATCAGGAAATTACATCACTATGGTGTTAGAAATACTGCATTGGATCTTCTTATTTCTTATTTGGATAATAGGATCCAAAGAGTTGACGTTAATGGTAAACGATCTCCGGGTTCTACTGTCACTATGGGAGTTCCGCAGGGTTCAATTCTTGGTCCCTTTCTATTTCTTATATATATCAATGATCTTCCTTGCCTTATAAAGAAAGATCATGATATAGTGTTATTTGCAGATGACACATCACTTTTATTTAAACTTAAACGACAACAGCCTGTTACTGATGAGATAAATACTGCTCTTTCTAAAATAGTGCATTGGTTTAGTGCTAATAATTTACTTTTAAACGAGAATAAGACTAAATGTATAAGATTTTTGACACCTAACGTTAAGCAGGTGAAAACCAGTGTATTAGTAAATGGTGCCGAATTGGATCTTGTGGACACCACTGTGTTTTTGGGTATTACTCTGGACTCGAAGCTGCAATGGGGCCCTCATATTACTAAATTGTCGAAACGGCTCAGCTCTGCAGCATACGCGGTATACAAAATTCGTCATTTAACTGACGTAGAAACAGCCCGTTTAGTATACTTCAGTTATTTTCACAGCGTTATGTCGTATGGAATTTTGCTGTGGGGAAATGCGGCCGACATTCAGGCTATATTTGTGCTGCAGAAAAGAGCCATTCGAGCAATTTACAACCTAGGTAGCAGGCATTCACTGAGGGATAAATTCAAGGAAATAAATATAATGACAGTTGCATCTCAATACGTGTATGAAAATTTGATTTTTGTTAAAAAGAATATTAATCTTTACACAAAATATAGCGACATTCATAGCATTAATACAAGAAACAAGGATATGCTAAAAGTGCCCGCGAGTAGGCTCCATAAAATTAGTAATTCATTTAAATGCCAAAGTGTACGTTTCTACAACAAACTCCCAAACCACGTCAAAGAACTAAGTCTAAACAAATTTAAATCAATTATTAAACAACAACTTTGTAAAAAAAGTTACTATAAAGTCAAAGAATACCTTGATGACAAGATGGCCTGGGAGTTAGCTGCTCCGATGCACCCTCAAGCATCCAATATTTTGTGATGTATGTCTTTTTTAAATTCTTTTATAATGTGAGGAATATGTAGTTTCAGAGGTGGTTAAGCTCCTTACATAGTGAGTTGAGCTTCCATGCTCTGTCATATATATCATACACTGTCTGAACTTAAAGTCTTTTCTTTGTAGTCCTTTCTTAAAGAGACCATCTCAGACGAGAACCTACATGATCCTCGCATTTATTTATTTATTTATTGACGAAGCAATTTCCGATTGTTAACTCATTTTTATTATTTTATTTATACAATCTGACAATTATATGTTTTTTTTTATTTTATTTTTTTATACCATCTGACATTTTCGATTTTTTATACAATCTGACATGCATTTTATTTATTATTTTCTGCTTATTTTATTTTTTTATACAAACTACTTTAATTTTTATTTTATACACAATTTTTTATTTTTTTTTGTGAATACGAGGATCCATGTGGGTCAACCTGTTGTTTTTTTTTTTTTATAACTTTAGTGTTGTCTGACAATTTGAGTAACATTAACGGCCTACACAAGTCCCTTCTTTGGTACTGTTCGTCGTGTCGTTGAGCTCCTTGAGTTATGAGTTGAGCTCCACGGTAATTGACAAATGCTTGCACTGACTGGACAGGTCCACTCAAATTTGTGTGGTTCTTTCTTCAAAAGACCATTTCAGACATCGACCTTCATGGTCCTCGTATAATCTTTTCTACATTTTTATTGTCTGGACTTTAAAAGAGACTGTGACCTCTGAGTTTGTTTCGGCTGTTTCTTCTCAGAGTAGTCAGGTACGAAACACCGGCCCCTTCTAGTTTTATAAAAAGACGTGTAAAAGTGTTTATATAACCTACTTGCATAAATAAACATCATTTCATTTCATCATTTCAAAAATTTTGATGAAATTAATCAAAAATCTACTTGAAAGACAACAACTTTTATTATACTTAAATTTTGTGTGTTTTATAATTATTTGGCAAATTGATCTGTAAAAAGTCCTTTTAAAAAAAATCAACCGACGAAACATCGAACTGAAAAGCAAAAAATAACTTTTAACGCGGCGCCAAACAAACAAACATATTTATAAATAAACCATTAGAGCAGAATAGCTTGTCGTGGTTAAATAGCTCGTCGTAGCTATTCATTGATTGTTTCTTTGGTGCCGCCTCAAAAGTTATTTTTTGCTTTTCAGTTCGATGTTTCGTAGGTTTGTTTTTTTTTTTTAAGGACTTATTTTTTACTTTTGAGTTTCCTATCTCGTGTCATTTATATATACAACAGAGATGTGGAGAACATAACATGATGGCGTCACCATCATCAGATCAACTCCAGCTGTTAAGGATCTCTTGCTACTGCCCTCTGTTACCACCCTCAGACCCTCGATGACAATTATACCCCAGCTAGATATAAAGTTTTCATCAAGGCTAGTAAAATGAGCCCAAACACGATAAAGGTGCTGTTAACTGTTGAGGACCTCTTGCCCCTGCTATCCGTCCCCATCCTCAGACCCGCGATGGCAATGTTACCTCAGCTAGGTCTAAAGTTCTCATAAAGCTAAGTGAAATGAGCCCAAACACGGTATAGCTGTTGTTAACGGTTAAGGAACTCTTGGTACTGACTTCACAAAATAACAGGGATTTGGAGTTTATCTGATGATGGTGACGCCATCATCTTATGTTCTCCACATCTCTGCTATATAATAATTTCTTCAGAACTACGATTGTCAACTTTATTTCAACAGAATCGGTTCATAATTGAAAATTCTGTAGGAAGATTGACAATTAATTCCTTTTTTCTACCCTCAGAGGCCGATTTTAGTTTTGAAATTTAAATGGGACCAACTTTGAGATATACTCTTTCCAACAAAAACAGAATTTTTGAAATCGGACCACGTTAGGAAAAGTTATGCGTGGTCATACATAAAAAAAAATACATGTCGAATTGAAAACCTTTTTTTTTCGTAGGTTAAAAAGCTTTTACTTTTTTTAATGATATTTCCTTTATTTTAAAGAAAATCGCGTTTTCTACATTCAAATTTTATTGAATTTTATATTTTTTTCACTTCGATAAAGCATTATACCTAGTTTTGTTTTGCTGTTTGCTTAATGATATTTATTTATAGAGGAAGGAACAAAGTGATTAAGTGACGTAAAAGTTGTATAGAGGAAAAAACAAAGCAATCACGTGACAAAGATAGGCTTCTTTCTAATTCAAAATAGACTAGGAATTTAAGTTCTATTTGATATATTTTCATTATAAGATATAAAAAGGATTTAAAGGTTCCTTGAGATTGTGTACTGATGATTATTGTCAATTATAGATTTACGAATAAAGCGAAGTTTTTTGAACTGCACCATCCCGTTTTTGTAATGAGGACATTATTCAACCGATTTAGATAATTATATGTAGTGTGCACACACTCGTGCCTTTCATACAATATGATAATAGCGATTTGTACGTAGTACCGAAAGTACCGAAATTCCCGGGAAATCCCGGTTCCAACTCCAGTACCGAACATCCGGTACCGGGTCTTTAAAAAGTACCGGTTCTGCAGGCCCTAATAACCACTGAGCAACTACTGCTCTAATGACAATTCTACTAGATTTGTACTACCTACTAATTTTTGATAGCGATACGACTACTAGCCATTATGCAGCTAGTAATTCTACTTCCTACTAATATTGTATGTGTGGATGGATGTATGTTACTCTTTCACGCAAAAAACTACTGAATGGATTTGGATGAAATTTGGCACACAGATAGTTTATAACCTGGTAACACATAGGATAGTTTTTATCCCGATTTTATGTTCCCGTGGGATAATTTTCGAGTTGTAGCGGGTGAAGCCGCTGGCAGCGACTAGTAATTGTAATAAAAATCTCTATATCTGCTAAAGTAAATAATGGGTCATTCCATGACAAACGTTACCAAGGCCTCAAAAAAAAACCTCTTCGTAATAAGTCAATTATAATCTTATTTCATAGACAACATTCCTATCCTTCATGTCTACATTTTTTTTTTGCATTATTCACAATATTTTTCATATTATAGCCACGTAAAAGTAATGTTAGAAAGACCCGGCTAGAAGCTAATTTATACGCCAATATTGGCAAAGCTAAAAGAAAATAAAGAAGCTGTCAACCATCACTTGGTTTCCGTAATAAGTTAGCTTTACTTATTGTAGTTATTTGTATCATGCAAAAAAAAAATTAACAGTTTATATTTACTGTTTTGAGAAGGGTTTTGCAAACTGTGGTATCAGTGTAACGCCCGAAACGAAAAAGAGGTAATTGTTTGTTTAATTTTGCGCCTTATTATATTTAAACTAACATATTTTGCCAAAGTAAGGTCCTGTGGTTAATCTAGTCGAATATCTGACAATGATTGTGAAATCATGTGTTTTATTGTATTTACAACGGTTTTAAATGTGTAACACCCGAAACGTTTCGGGTGTTACATTATTTATAAAACAATCTTATACTGCTTTTATGTACTTAGTTATCGTCGTAGCATATAATATTTTTTGCATGGGTGTGTTAATATGATGTATGTGACAAGAATAAAGAAATCTCTCTGTTGATTAAACTTTAAAATAGGCTAAAGGCGAGGTTCAAGTTATATTTTAACAAATGTGCGTTACGAGGACTAAAGATGATCGAATTCCCAGTACAAATACATTTTTTTGAAAAATATATGTTATTGTTAGAAAATAAAAGTACCACTCCACCCGTGACATCGTCTGTACTAATTTCGATCTTTCTCTTTGTGAATGTTTGCTCGGGGTCACCCTCTTTATGGAATACTTTTAGAAAATCAAATAAATACCCAACAAAATTTGAGATTCCTAGCACTTGTTCACGAAGTTTCATACAAACTATCAACCGAAAAAAAACCCCTTAATGGTCGAATTTCGCAAAATCCCGTGTTAGTGATCACCTACGCCCTAAAAAAAATACTCTATCTAAATTTGAAACTCTACTAATACTGGCACTTGTAGTTTTTGAGATTTCGTGTGGAGTGAGTGAGTGAGTAACTTTTCGCCTTTATATTCATAGTTTTCTTCTATAATATAAATTCTAAATTCCGTAATAGTTATTTGTTATAAATAGTTTTAATAGAAAGTCTGAATTTCATCAATATAGCTCATAATTTCGGATATACAGGGTGAATTTTTCAACTGGGCGTGCATGGCTACTTTCTAAACTATGAGGAATATGGAAAAACGTGGAAAGGAGTCTCGAGGCCGATTTTGACGAAAACTAAAACTGCATCATTGGATTTTCGAAAAATCAAAAATCCTGGTCAGGAATCGAACCCGCTGATTATAGAAAAAAAATCACACCCTGTATTATTATACCGTTCGATAGTGTTGCTAATAAGGATCAAATCCTGGGAAGTAATCATATACGGCAAACTTAAGGAAAACGTATAATTACAATAAAACTGATTAATCTTCAATGCAAAGACTGTATTTCAAACATAAGTTACAGTTTCTTCTTTAAAATAATGCTATTTTTAGTTCAACTCAATAATGTCGTATTGCTAAATACAGTGGGATTGTTGAAACGTCAAATCCAGTGAGACATTGAAAACAATGAAATTTTATAATTTCGAATAAATTATGGCTCAGTAGATGTAAAGTAACACGGAAAAATAGCAATTCCATAAAAATCTGCCATTTCCTCAAGTTTGTCGTATATGATTACTTCCCAGAATTTGATCCTTATTAGCAACACTATCGAACGGTGTAATAATACAGGGTGTGATTTTTTTTTCCAAAATCAGCGGGTTCGGTTCCTGGCCAGGATTTTTGATTTTTCTAAAATCCAATAATGCAGTTTTAGTTTTCGTCAAAATCGGTCTCGAGACTCCTTTCAACGTTTTTCGATATTCCTCATAGTTTCGAAAGTAGCCATCCACGCCCAGTTGAAAAATTCACCCTGTATATGACTCAATTTCGTACTCGTAACGCCCGAAACGAAACAGTGGTAACACCCGAAACAGGTAATTTTATTTATTAAAATTCACGGAAAACAGATAACTGACTTTTTGTCCCGTGTTTAGGTAGGCTACTGGATCTAGTTTGGCTTGTTATAAATTCAAATAGAGGTTACTTGGAAAATTCGCTGAATTATGCATGTTAAGACAGATGGTCTGAAGGTAAAGGCAATTTCGTGTAACGCCCGAAACGGCTACTTATTTGGCATTTTCTCTTTATTGGCGAAATATAAAAAGATTTTGATTTTAGGAAAAGAAAATATAACCCAATATGTTGGTGATCCGATCATTATAATTGTCTAGTTAAGAATAATACTACTAATAAAACATAGTTTATTGAGTTCAATTGTAACACCCGAAACGATGGAATGACCCTAATGTGCATGCTGTGCAATATTAGATAAAATATATTTATCAGTCTGTGATTAGTAATTAAAATTATCTTATCTCTGTATCTATATTTCCTACAGAATACTCAGCTATCATAGCTACAACAAATCTACCAATTAAATAATAGGTATCAATAAATAATAACAGAATATTCAAGTTCCTTTATCAAGAAATGGGCCTAGATTTCCCAAGAATCACTAACTTCAAGTCATGTTGTTCATTTCTGATTTATCAATGAGAAGTTTTCTTTTTCGAGTATTAAAAAAAAATTAGTTTCCAAGAACTCTGTAGATGGCGTTGAACTGACTACGTTACTAGATTTATGCCTTTATTTTTACACAAATCCACGAGGCACAGACTTCTCTTCTTTTTCTCTTGGCTCATTTTCTTTATGGCGTGGAAAAATCATAAATTAAAAAGACTAGTCAATGAATATTTTTTTATTTTTCCTTGTTGTTATTTATTTCCAAATGCCAATGGTGTGATGTGATGTGACTGACAATGACATGACATGTACGTTACGTTTTACTAACTGGTGGTTATAGGATAACTTTGTTTTGTTTAGTCTGTCTGTCAAGATATTAAATAATCAGTTCTGTAACTTCTTTTTTATCCTTTATTTCAGGCATCTAAAGGCCCATAAAACACAATACACATAATCCCTTTTTATTTTTATTTTTTTTACGTGGTAAAATCATCAAATGAGACCTCCCACCCCGGGCAGGGCGAGAGGTACTGTCAGACTTGTACTGACTAAAATCCACGGTGTCCTTCAATAGCCCTTTATGTTCCGGGGTCACGGTGATGGTATAAGACCCGCGACCCCGGCAGGCTTTAGCCCTCTGAGAGGGGGCCTCGTCATTATGCTGACGCTCTTTGAGGCGCGCGTGGAACACGACGCGCCGTCGACCCGGGCATGGTCCATGGTCGGGCGGCGAGTTGCCCTTTACTCGCCGCCCGCATGCCCGCGCCTACGGTGGCCGGAGATCGTCTTGCGACGTCCGACGCCGTGGGCGTCCACCACCGCGGGTGGGGCGGAGGGAGGACCTTGTCCTCTCTCTCACGCGGCCCGCCTCCTCCTTCGCGAGCATGACTGCTTCGCAGAAGGAGGCGACCGCATCCCACTCCGTCTCGCCCCGCAGCATGGCCGCGACCAGTGCTGGGCGCGAGAGGTCTCCGCCTATCGCCGCCGTGAGGACACGTCGGTGCTCCGCCCAAGCGGGGCAATTCTGCACCGTATGCTCGACTGTGTCCTCCGGGCGATCTACGCAGTGGTGACACCCAGGCGTTTCTTCCTTTCTCATAAGACACAGGTACCTCCCGAAACATCCGTGTCCGGTGAGGACATACACATAATCCCTTGGAAGTGAACAAAAACCAAACTTCTAAGTGAATGCAATCTAAATGTAATCCATTTATGAACATCATAAGACAATGGTAATCAATCTGAATGTGTCTGCCCTTTAAAATTAATGATAATAATAGAAAAAAAAAAAAAAAAGTTAATTCCTTACCTAATTCTGCACAAAATAGTTGTAGGTACACAAAATTCACATAAGGGCAATAATATTCTCAGTATTAATACATTTTTAAATAAAATTGGGCTAAAATCCTTGAAATATACACACCCATAGCTTTTTGTTGTAACAGCCATATTTGTAATTAAAATTTCTGGTATGAAAAATAGGCACTTGGACAATTGTTGGTATCCCAGCCTAATAAACACAAAAAACTTAAAACTTTCTTTCTTCCAAACGTGTCAACTTTTAATACAGATATGCGACAGGACATAACAAGATTCATTAAAGGGTGTGGGCAGTTCTTATCAGTCTGGGTTTCTTATCTATTAAGTACTTGCACCAGTAGCTTCCGATTTTCATTAGCTGATAAAAGATAATACCCACGATAATGCTTGTTTTTATTGTAACAACCTTCTTTATAATAATAATTTAAAAGCCATTTTTAGAATCCGTCGTCAGCATTTCATTCAACCTTAAGATAGAATCAGCCATAGCCAGGTATAGAACCAGCCATAGCCAGATATAGAACCAGCCAGAGCCAGATATAGAACCGCTATAGCCAGATATAGAACCAGCCATAGCCAGATATAGAACCAGCCATGGCCAGATATAGAACCAGCCATAGCCAGATATAGAACCAGCCATAGCCAGATATAGAACCAGCCATAGTCAGATATAGAACCAGCCATAGCCAGATATAGAACCGCTATAGCCAGATATAGAACCAGCCATAGCCAGATATAGAACCAGCCATAGCCAGATATAGAACCAGCTGTCAGCATAATTCTCAATTTTAAGATAAAGAGGTGATAGCACCATGGATGCACGTCTAACAGACTACAGTTAATAAGCCAGTCTTCACATATGGAATATTTTGCAATCTTTATAAAGTGAACCCGCAATAACAAGTACTTAGCTTCTACAACCTGTCCGAGACGGGATTTGCTAAGTTATTTTAAACTTTAAACATCAGTGATTTTGTAGTGGCATTCTGATTGCCAGGCAATCACTGTTAATAAACTAGTTATCTCAAAAACAATATTTTCTCATGAAGAAAGAACAGAATGTGCAATAATACATCAACGCTTAGATGCAACGCTAAAGCATGTTTCATCTAAATCCATAAAATACATTAAAATTGACAAAAACAGGGTTGATTCATACAAATGCTGAGTCAAAGAGCATTTAAGTGTCTATCTGAAATTTAAACAACAGACTCTCCCTTATTTCTACAATGAGTGTAAAGCACTTATTTCTTACTTTATAATTATGTAAATTACATGGTAGGGATTTGGGTGAATGTTAAGCTAAGAATTGGAGTACACAACATAAACATGGATGTCCGATATAAGTACAGATAGCACGTGAGTTGAATGCAGTCGGGGTCTGAGGTGAAGAGCCCCCCGCTACCCGCACGCCCCACTTCACGCCCCTGCAGTGTAGTACTTTGCCATCCTTGTCAACAGCACTACTGCATTCCTAAGCTCTGCATTCAACTCGCGCGCTTAGTGTATATTTCATAATCCAGAATAAGAAAGAAAATTCTTTAAATTAAACCACTTTTCCTTGCTCTGGGCATTGACCTAGTTACTTGGCGTGTGATACAAATTCACTTAATAGTCAACTCAGCGAAGACCATCTGGCGGGTAGGACCGTACAATAAGCAATAAACAAAGTCTGAATAACCACAGCAATTAAATGAAAAAATGGGTCATTTAAACTGTTATAACTACTACTAGTCCTACCCGCCAGACGATCTTCGCCGAGTTGACCTTATATGCTTTATACTTGATCATGAGGGACACACATTTATAATTATGAAGCAGTTGCTCAAAATTTTGAATTTTAAAAGTTCTAGTCCCTTGAAGATGTGCATGTGAGTTTTAATGGTTTTATAGTGTAAAATTAATTATTGGTAACAGTCACTTTAACTACAGTCTATTGGTAGATATGCATGGTAACTCGATATAAATCAATGTAGGCAACCATGTGCTCAATTTCATCATTTTAGTGGAAGTGATTGCGTAAATAGCTATTTTGCAGGAAGATTGAGGAAAAACACGTATGAGCATGACGAGTTCGATTGGACGCAACATTATTTACGTGTTTTGACGTAGTTGATTTTAAACTGTGAATTTCAAGGCTCTATTTTTTTATAGGTACTTTCTATGAAATTTACAAAATAACTGTAGGAAAATAACTCACCTAAATCAAAAGATTTAATCGTCGCCAAAGCCTGCCACTTGTCCTGAATCTGCTTCTCCATGGTGATATTCGTTTCTTCCTTTCTAAGATGATTAATGACCAGAATATTGTAGCCAAGACTTCAATTCATTAAAGTCGGGGAACTCCATTTCACTCAATTAAGAGCCATTTTTTATTTGTGATTTCACTGCAAAATATGAGAAATGCCTAATATTTACGTAAACTAATAAAAATAACACTACAACAAATTTTACACACACTCTGGATTCGTCCATAAAATTGACTGTACTAGGGATGTCCATGGCTCTCTCTCCATGGTGCGCAGTACTCGTCTACTCGATTCGTATGATATCGATTCTGATTAAAATATCAAGTGAGTTTAATCTTGTTTTTCTGCCTATGTCAGTTATGCATATCTAGAACTACAGTTCTATAGTTTCTAGGACAGCATTAACCCGTTTAGCTTGTAGTGGGCCTTTTAAAGTTTACCTATTTGAAATAATTATTATGTAGGTAATACGGGACAGGTAAACTAAAAAACATGCTGCCACGTATTCACTGAGCAACAATTGTTTATAAACTCTGTTTCAGAAACAAAATCTACGTGTTTCTGAAACAAATCATTTTGTTTCAAAAACATATAATTTTGTTTCTGTAAACACTACGTGTTTATCGGTATGTTTCGGTGCTCCCCACCTGCGGCGGAGAACACAGAAACAAATTAGTTGCGCAACAGGTGCATGCGAGTGTGGACACGTCTAAACATTTGTTTATAAACATTGCTGTAGTGTGGGACGATGAAACTGTCCTTAAATTGATAGAACTGTTTGAGAAAAACGAATATTATGGGATTAAAAAAATGTAGGCGCCACATAACAACACTACTTCCTCGGGCGACATGACCTAAGCAACTGACTGTGTGGACGGCAGAGTTTCCGAAACATTGTTCCTGGAAACATTTACGTGATGTTTCAGAAACTGTGTATCCGAAACACTGTTGCTCAGTGAATACATGGCTTTATACTCGGTACATAGGTACATTTTAAAACTCTAAACATCTTTTTTGTTTTCTCTATCAGCTGCTGTGGTCAGTGGATATATGCACATCTAAGCATGATGAATTACTGAGTGAATCTACCTCTGACCCAACCTTAAGATGTAAAAATCCAAAAAAGCTATTATTAAACTCAACAGAAAAATCTTAAAGAATAGATCTTCATCATTTTCAAATGATACTCTAAGGTCTTGTTTTGTTAAGCTAGCCGACTTGTAAAGTTACTTACGTATCATTAAAAATTTGATCATTGCAGCTTTATTTTTATTTGTCTAAACAGAAAATCGATTTATTCGTCTTACCATTCGATTTCAGAATTAGATTACACAATATACGTCCATCCTGTGGTCCATCCCTTGATCCGTTACTATAGACAAGATAGACCATTAGACATTCAAGTGACATTCAGGATTCAACAAAATCATAAATGTTTTGGGGAGTACAAAAATGATTACAAGAATAGTAATTTTTTTCAGATTAATTTTAACTAAAGCGCCGTATTCACGTTCCATCTTGCTGTACGTCCCGCCAAGGTCATACACGATACACGAAGCAAAAACACCGTGATTTTGACATACTCGACGTACGTCAAGCCTATTCACGTTGTTTTTGCGTCGTGCATCGTGCATGACGTACAGCCGTGACAGATGGTGAATACGGCGCTTGAGGCATAAATGAGGTCATTGAACAACTTAGATAAAATATAATAATTACATTTTATTCTTAGCATTATGTTAAATTATTTCAATCATTTTTTTCTGTTGCTGAACGATCCCGTTTGTCTATGATATGACATCAAATTGTCAAAATTGATTTGACATTGACAGAAAAACAAACGCAAAAGTTCCATGCGTGAAATATTAATTTGTTTCTTTAATTGTATTTAAATACTAAATCAAAATGAATCTGCTGCCTAAAAGCCACAAAGAATTCAGCGAAAAAGACTACTGGAACAAATTCTTCAAGAAACGTGGAAATAAAGCATTTGAATGGTAGGTTATGTTTTGTACATCAACCTGCTTTTAAGTCATAATTTTTAAGACTGAAAACCTTGTTCTTATAATTCAATGAACATTTTCCAGGTATGGCGAATACTTAGAGCTATGTGGACAGTTGCATAAATACATAAAACAAAAGGATTCGATACTAATAACAGGTTGCGGTAACTCGAGCCTCAGTGCCGACCTATACGATGTTGGGTATGAAAACATAACAAACATAGACGTATCAGAAGTGGTCATCAAGCAAATGAACTCCATAAACTCTCACAGAACGAATATGAAATTCCTTTGCATGGATGCGTTAAACACGACTTTCCCTGATGAAGAATTCAATGTAGTTTTGGACAAAGGAACCCTAGATGCTTTAATGCCGGACGATGCGGAAGAAACACAGCAAACCATAGACAAATACTTTTCTGAAATCAAAAGAGTTTTGAAGCTAGGAGGTCGGTTTGTGTGCATATCTTTGCTTCAGAGCCATATTCTTAGTAAGTTATTGGAGTCGTTCTGTGATAAGTCCTGGATGTTCAGGGTGGTCAGATGTCATGAGGCTGAGGAGAGGAATGCTGAAAATTCTGATGGACCTACTTTGCCTGTATTTGTTGTTGTGGCCACAAAGTTTAAAGCTATGTCTCAGTTGGTAAGTTATCAATATTCATCATAGTCAATGAATCTCTAACCTTCTACAAATTAATTTAATCTCAGCAGTCATTTTCTTTCTTTCCTTGTAATAAGTATTATTAAAACAGAAAATATGTAACCTATTACAAAAAGGTGATTTTTGAAATGAAAAATAAAAGAAAAGTAAGTCTGAAGAGGTTATACTGTGCTAACCCCAAATTAATTGAAATCACACAGTCCACATATAAAAAAAGAAACAGTTTCCATTTTAACATTTGTTATATTCTGAATAACACATCTTCCCTACCCCTTCCTTTTCCAGATATTAGAAGTATGTATGGCTGGAGACAAGATGCAAAGACTTCAGACCCCTGAGGCGTTGAAAACCTATGTGAAGACCGCTCAGGACACCTCATTTGTTACCAATGGACTTGCCAAAACTAGCCTGGATGAAGACAATGAAGTATGTTTACGATCAATTTCTTACTTAAGATGGACTTTACTTTAAAATGTCCATCTGAAATTCTTAATCTTTCCAAGTTTAGCAGAATATTAGACATTATGACTCAGGTAATAGGATGTCCTCATTCCTTATACAAAATAATAATAAAGAAAAATAGGGCTGGGTGGGGACGGTTTATTGAATTAATTTTATTAAATTAATTACTAATTTTATTAAAGTGCTAAAAAAGAAACAAGTCAGTCTTATCTCACTTTTTTTTTTTTTAAAACCTTGCCCACATTAGGAATTTCTCCTGTGTCATGGGTATGTTTACAAATACAAACGTACATACACAAACACCCAGACCCTGGAACTACTTGTAGATCATACAAATATTTGTTCCGTGCGGGAATTGAACATACATAGACATATATCACCTTGGTAATAATCAACACAACTTTGTCTTTGAGACAGTGGACTTACTTACCCATAGGCATATCTACATAAGGGTGGCATAACCTTGCTTACCCATCTAAAGACAGGCCTGGACAAGTACTGTGCACTTTGTGACCAATCCTGTCCCACTTTCATTATAATAATGAAATCGCTACCACAGAAGTAATTTGAAACACGTTACACATGAAAGTCGCATGGTTAAAAGAAAATATTAACATTTTGTTTCATGTAGGTATCCTTGGATCTGATGGAACCTGATGGAAATTCACCTCGGTACACCTTGTATGTGGTAGACCAGAAACGCTCGCAGGCGATCAACAAATATGCTGTCTTCATTGTGCCACAGGGAAGGTAAGTCTAACATTGTTATTTACGTGTATATTTTGGATGTTTTTTCTTTTTAATAGAAATTATTTAAACTCTGAGACACATAGTCCTACGATGTACCATTTCCAAATTAAGGGCCACCAATTTCTTTTTAATGGTTTTTTTCACCATCTCATAGTTTTCGACTAGGGCAACAATTCTTTTCCAGCAAAGATTTTCATCTTAGCTACCATTTTGGAAATATAGAGTGTTCTCGATAAAAAAAGTAACATTCTTCTGAGGACCGTAACTCGGAAACGGTACGGTGTCGTATATCTATGCTCATATCATAAAAAAATAGCTCTAAAAGATATAACTAAATTAAGATTATTGCCAAAATGTTTTGAAGAAACAGTAGGCATAATGTTATAGAAGGCATCAATGACATTAAAAAAAATATATTTTGAAACTCCCCAGTTTTAGCCTTCAGGAAAATTATATTAAATTTTGTTTACTACTGTACTTCTGTCACAATAATTATTAAACTGGGCTTTTGGGGATCCATTATTCAAGTCTGAGGGATCGCAAACCTTCCTCTTCAGCTGCCATCTTGGAAAAAAGAGTGCAGCGTACACAGAAAAGAAGATACCAAATTAAATTCTTAACAACTTCCATCTTGTAACTTTTTTCGTAGAACCAAAAATAAGAAAGTTATAAACGAAAATCGATGGCCGATGAAAAGTAGGCAGCCGATTATACGTTTCGTGTAAACACGATCTAAGTCCGGCAGTATTTTTGTAAACACTGGAGATTTTTAGATACCACCTATTATTTATGGAACTACGCAATTATTTAGTAACGGAACGTAAACACCTATCAGGTATGTTTATTTGTGTGAGGAGAAACCGGCGATATAAACAGTATATTAACAACATAGGTAGCTAGGAGCTCTGCTGAATGACTGTCAAAAATAGCGGCGATGCGCAAACATCGCCCACGGTAAGTTTTATTGAGAAAGAGTTTTTGTAACATATATAAAAAATACAATACCTAAATATGTTTGTTTTGTTATATTAACCTGTAAATTTCGAATCGTATTTATTCAATTTAGGGCATATTTTTCAATAGTCAGATAACTTTGAGGAATAAAAATGGTGGTTTGGCAGCTTATCTATAGAAAATATGGTCAAACCGTTTTAATTTATTTAATTTTTATTCCTCGGATAAAAGTTATCGGGCTTTTAAAACATCAGCCCTTAGCCTCCTTTCTGAAAATAAAATATAACAATCTCGTGACATTGTCTGGTTGCGCTTCTCTGAAACAACTCGACTGATTTTATGTATTTTTTACCCGATTACGGCAAAGCCAAAAAGAAGGTTATGATTTTGACCGGTATGTTTGTATTTGCTAATAAAATGCAAGTATGCTTTACAACTATTGAATTCAATTCTAAACTAACAATGTTTTCTGAAAGTCGATTTGTTTTCGTTCTTATTAACCAACGTCGAAAAAGGAGGAGGTTCTCTATTCGCTTGTACTTGTCTCTATACTATACCCATGGAATTGATTCTGTAATAAGTATCTTTATCTTTGTCTAAAACATTTTGGCTGCTTATTTGTGTGCTAGAAAAATAGCTCGGCTATGTGTACAATATAAAACACTACCGGGGGCATGCTGGTGGCGAGTAATGGGCGTTATCACTATTTCTCGAGATACTCTTAACATGATTAGACCTTTTGATAATCGGTGAGAAGAGCGTTTACGTTTACCTTGGTTTCAACTTATAAAAAGTAAAATTAAATAGAACGAGTAAGTCCATAGTATCTAACTTGTGTTTTGAATAAAAATAACTAAAATCGCGCACTGAAAAGTGTCGGGTTTTAGTTACTTTTAACTTATTTTTTATTTACACTACAGGGTGACTTTGAATAAATGCGACAAAATGAAATGGGAGCTTCAGTTACAGTAACATAGTAATTATAAACTGTTTTTTCTACAATCTAAAACGATACAAAAAATTACTCGATTATCGTTTTCAAAAGGTTATGATGTTATGATGAGATGTTATTATCTTTATTTAATTACGAATTATCGTTATTCCAGCATTTTATATGCAAAATAAATAAGAAAAATTAAAGTACCAAAAAATATCGTCCGACTGATCGCAGTGCTCAATAATCGTCGTGGAGTACTCATGTTATTAAACGTTGCCGTTCATAGCGGAACACTGATCATTTTTTTATTAATTTTACATTTGACGTTTTATACGTGTTCTTGACAACACATATTATTGTATATTTAAATTTGTCGCATCTATTCAATTTCACCCTGTATATATTTTGGGGTTATTTCATATAATGAAAAAATATCGAGTGAATTTCAAATGTTCTCATTAAGCCTTTTCATTTGATACCCATGTCGATACTGTGCGAAAAATATTTTTTTTTGGTTATTACTTTACATCCCCTAGAGGGCGCCATATTGGATTTAGTGACACGTCACCAACTTTATAACCAGTGGAAAACTAAGACGCTTCTAACGACACATCATTTGACATGTAATGATAAGTAGTTTAGAAGTTATGAGGGAACAAACAACCATACATAGATACAAACAAACATGCATACATACCGGTCAAAATTATAACTCTCCCTTTGGCTTTGCCGTTGGCGGGTAAAAATATCGCTCATATAAAAAGCGCGGAGCGTCCAGCGCGCCCGTTGTAAACTTTTTACGAATTTTCTGAACGAACGGACGCAGTGCAACAGTGCAATATTAATTTAATTAAAAAATATAAACTGAAGTTAATTTGGTTAAGTGTTGTCTGAAGTTTTTGAAGGATTTGCCATTAATTTTGGTAGGTTATATTTTTTTAATTATTATTTAATGGTTAAAAATTGGCGCCTAATTTTGTTTGATTAAAAATAAAAATTTTACGTCATTTTCAGAAGTTCTAAAATTAAGAATTGAGTATTTGTAGACTTTACATTATTTATCATTATTATATCATTACATTATCACACTTATAATATTGTGACAGATATACAGTATAAAAAAAAAAAAATACAATTTCCTGAAAGTTAAAACTGGGAGGTAAATATCAGTTTCATAATAAATTATTTTTTATGTCACTGATGCCTACTATAATAATATAGTCTTTGATGATCTTACAAAGGATAAGGTGGCTTATTTCTTATAAAACTTACCTGCCACTTCTTGCAAAACATTGTGACAGTGATCTTAATTTAGGGACTTATCTTTTAGAACATTTTTTTGGCTTTGAAGTAATCATTACAAAAAATATAAATAGGATAACATTTTAGAATTTCTTATCTTCAAGCCTTGCATCTCAAGTTTTCAGTTTTAATTATGAAATAAAATCGTAATTTCTTGCAGAGTTATTTTTGTTAAATATTAGTTTTACGACTGCTTTTATCTGTATCTTCCCACACACTACTCTACTTCTGGAACGCCTGGAAACAGTTTACGTCTACCTGGTCTTGTTGTTTTAACCGAATTCTTCAATGTTTCTCATCTTTAACCGACTTCTTTATATAAATGTTTGTATAATCATCCACGATACTGGAGCGAGGTAAAGAATTTACAACAAAAAAAAAACGATATTTTTCAGAATCATTCCAATTTAATTGTGGTTGAAATGCGAAGTAAAAAGCTGAACTTATTGAACAGAAAACATTTGTTGGATAATGGACACAGCCACAGACATAATAAAATTCAAAATGCAATAAGAATTTTGCTGAGCATGTCCACACCAAAAGCGTAGCATAGCATTATATTCTATTGTGTAAAACGTGATCAAGTCAGTGCATACTATAATTCCTTCATTCCTTGCGAAGACTCGCTTTGGTCAACTTTACAAGAGTCCTTAGTCGGCGGCGCTTTGCGTTCCACGCCTGACTTTTGGAGCTGTATAACTGACGGGACCTCCCATCACGCGTAGCATGGCGATTCTATCTCTATTCTACCAAGAAAAGAAATAGTTATTTCATCGTTATTTCTATATAAATCGACTGTTTTTTTGCAAAAGTATGACACGATTCTTACACCATTAAAGAATAGAAACATATCTTTTCTATAAATTAAACATTGCTATGCTTAAATCGATAAAAATCTTATACGTTCTGTCATTTTGTCTATTCTCCCGTCGACAAAACCCGTTTCTATGGCGTCATGCTACGCGTGCAGGCCTGCGGAATTGTCGCAAGGGGAACTGAGAGTAACAGGGTTGGTGTTAGTCAGTATAAGTCTGACACTCCCTTTCGCTTGATTGGGATGGCTCATTAGATGATTTCCCAACCCAAAATGGGTCGTGTGCTTCAAATCAATACTTAGTATAAGCTGAAGAGCTATTTGTTTGTTTCAACGCGCTAATCTCAGGAACTACTGGTGCAAATTGAAAAAAAAGTGTTGTGTTGGATAGTCCATTTATCGAGAAAGGCTAGGTAGGAAAGCAAAGTATATAAGGCTATAACATCACGCTGAGACCAAAAAGAGCCGAAGAGCGGGGCTGAAAATGTGGACACCAGCTAGGATATTTAAATATTGGGTCACCAGTCAAAAAGGTGTCGCTGATTTAGAGTCTCACCTATTCCAAATCTCATTTAGAAATAGGTGCTAATAAATTATTCGAAATGATACCTACTTATCTCTGTCACTAAGATTTCTCACTATTGCCCAATTTTCACCAACACTAACCGATTCCTAAACATTGATACAATCTCGGAATTTCAACTCTCCGTACTGAACCTAAGGTTCAAAATCCGACAAAGACTTGTTGCCTTGTCATAATGAAAACGAGAGTTGCATTACCTCATATAATATGAGAATTCGACCATGTTACTGCCAGCAGTCGCTCATACATCATCGTTAGTCAGAAATAGATACTGGAGCAAATATTAATTGTATGTGACTGCTACACTTTTAACTGACCTTTGAAAGAGATAAAATCGACTGGAATGAGATTAAAATCCCAGTAACGTTTGTGTCATGATCGTTTTCGAAGATTATTTTATTCATCTTTGTAATTTCAGGGACCATGTGTAAATTACTATGGAGCTCTGCCCCAATAACGCCCAGAAAGCTGATTATTTGTTAAAAGTGCTCTTTCACTGTACTTTTAAAATAACTAGATTGAATGTCATATAAAGCAGCAGTTAAAAAGTTATGTTAATCCAGAAGTACGATGATTTAGCCTAAATCATCTTACTTCTAGACAAAGGTCTCGATGAAATCCCCATGACTTCCAGTTTGCTCGACCCAGAGCCAAAGTGGACCACTGGTCATTGGTTTTGTCCAGTTCATCCCACCATCTCCCACGACATCTTTTAAGTGTGTCTTGACTCCACAAGGTCTACTAAACATACCACAAAAAAGTTAAACATTTGTTGAACACTGTAAAAAAAGAGTTAAATGCAAAATATCATTTCATGTCAATAAGAGTCGTTTTCCAATAACACTTTTTTTTTGTCAAATATTCAACAGCTGTTTTTTTATAGGTACACCAACAGCAAAACATACAATGTAGTAATAGAAAACAAAAATATAAACTTAGTGCTGGTATGTAAGCCTATGATAGGTATACATAACATTTACCATGAAAATGTTAAATTATACTTTTTATTTTTTTAAACTTTATGAAAACTGAATAGACTAATTTGAAAACAAAAATATAATAAAGAAAGAAAGAAATTACTAAGTGATTAATGCGTTCCCCTATTTCCCAATCGTTCTAACTTTATGTTCTACGCTGGTGTTTATTTAACGTGCCAAAGATACAGCAGTTTTCTAGATCAATACGTACACGCGATACCGACCCCAACATAGTTATGAATAGGCTAGGTAGATGATGATGAAAATAAAAAGACCACACCCACTTGGTTCATTGCACAGTCCGATAAAAATAGAAGTGTTGATCAACAAGAACGCTGCGGACTGCGCGCGAGACTTTGAACTCCAAATGATAGTATTTACGTCAACCATGTTTTGTTTGCTTAGCAGTAACAGGAATATTTTTAATCATGTTGCGTAGCTCTAGTCTGTGCCACGCTTAAACCTACGCTAAATGACTTGTCAATTTAAAGGCAAAATGACTGGCAGATTTATTTCTGTGACATAAAACTGCGCTTGCGCAATCCTTGCAACTTGCCATCGTTGACTATGCTGATGTTGGTTATGTTGATCTTACTGAGGCACAACTTCATAAACTTGAGAAACTTCAAAACTTTTGCATAACATTCATATTTCGACTGGCCTGTTGGTCTAGTGGTTAGTGACCCTGACTGCTATGCCGGGGGTCGTGGGTTCGATTCCCACCCAGGACAAATGTTTGTGTGATGAGCACGATCATTTTTCTGTGTCTGGGTTTAACATAATCTTTATATACAGGGTGAATTTTTCAACTGGGCGTGGATGGCTATTTTCGAAACTATGAGGAATATCGAAAAACGTTGAAAGGAGTCTCGAGGCCGATTTTGACGAAAACTAAAACTGCATCATTGGATTTTTGAAAAGTCTAAAATTCTGGCCAGGAATCGAACCCGCTGATTTTGAAAAAAAAATCACACCCTGTATTATTACACCGTTCGATAGTGTTGCTAATAAGGATCAAATTCTGTGAAGTAATCATATACGGCAAACTTAAGGAAATGGCTGATTTCTATGAAATTGGCTATTTTCCCATGTTACTTTACTTCTACTGAGCCACAATTTATTCGAAATTATAAAATTTCATTGTTTTCAATGTTTTCAGAATTTGACGTTTCAACAATCCCACATTACTTAACAATACGAAATTATTGAGTTGAACTAAAAATAGCATTAATTTAAAGAGGAAACGTTAACTTATGCTTCAAATACTATCTTTGCCTTCAAGATTAATCAGTTTTTTGTTAATTATACGTTTTCCTTAAGTTTGCCGTATATGATTACTTCCCAGAATTTGTTGCCTATTAGCAACACTATCGAACGGTGTAATAATACAGGGTGTGATTTTTTTTCCAAAATCAACGGGTTCGATTCCTGGCCAGGATTTTTGATTTTTCTAAAATCCAATGATGCAGTTTTAGTTTTCGTCAAAATCGGCCTCGAGACTCCTTTCATCATTTTTCGATATTCCTCATAGTTTCGAAAATAGCCATCCACGCCCAGTTGAAAAATTCACCCTGTATATAAAAATGAAACCCGTTTTCCGTTGTCACGACATAACATGAAAACGGCTTGACCGATTCGGATAATTATTTTTTTGTTGTGTTTGTAACCATCGGGACCGGGTTTTAGACCGGGTCCTCCACCCGTGCGAAGCCGGGACGGGCCGCTAGTTATCTATAATATGTATGTATTTAGAAATATATAAGTATGTTAGTTGTCTAGTACCTACCCATAACACAAGCTCTGCTTAGCTTGGGACTAAATGGCGTTGTGTGATAGTTGTGGAATATTTATTTATTTATTATTGGTCTGCGCAAATATGATCACATTTCTGAATTTCGTGTAAAACTCAAGTGGCTTCCTATACGTCTTCGCCGGAATTCTCATATCTTGTTTCAGCTCTACAGTATTCTGTTCAATCCTAAAACCTCCTCTTATCTTAAAGAACGTTTCAAGTTCCTTTATGACACATAGTAGATTTCTGAAACCATCGGAAAACCTGAAACTGGAAATGCCAATGCACTGTAGCCGTTTTTTCGACAAATCTTTTACTGTCGAAGCATTACGACTATGGAATGCCTTGCCATGTCAGTAAGGCGCTCTCAAAGCTTGTCCATTTCTAAAAACCTGGCCAAAAACCACTGCCTTTCCTCTTAAACATGTGACTCGAACGTATCACGTATTATTTAATTAAAAAATAAACACCGTAGACTACCTAAAGACTTTCCCCTTGTTGTTTCAAATCCATTCAAAGGTTCTCTTGAAAAGATAGCTTTTAGCGAGAAGACCACCCATTGTGTCTAACCTTATTTAAAAGATATTGTAAATTGATTATATCTGTAATTTTTTTGGTATGCATTAAAAATAATATTCTATCTATCTATCTAAGATAAAAATCTTAAAAAATTTAATATGCCATACAAAGATTTTGGAACGAACCGATTTCGGGTCCTGTTTTATATCTATGCAGATTGGTCAAACTTGTTATGTGAGTTGCGTTACATTGCAGACTATTAATAGACAATGAATTCAGTTGATCAAACGAATACCGCAATGTATTCAAACTTGCATGCAAGTTCTTGCATTGTGTGAAAGAGGATTATTAAAGACTCGGTACCTCTAGAGTCGCTTTTTTTTTTGCGTGTTAAAATCCCTCCTCCCTCTTGTACTGACTAAAATCCACGGTGTCCATCAGTAGCCCTTTATGTTCCGGGGTCACGGTAATGAAATAAGTCTCGTGACCCCGGCAGGCTTTGGCCCTCTGAGAGGGGGCCCCGTCATTTTTGCTGACGCTCTTTGAGGCGTGCGTGGAACACAACGCGCCGTCGACCCGAGTATGGTTCATGGTCGGACAGCGAGTCGCCCATTACTCGCCGCCCGCATGCCCGCGCCTACGGTGGCCGGAGATCATCTGTCGACGTCCGTCACCGTGGGTGTCTACCACTGCGATGAGACTACCCTATGCTCGTTTCCTGTAACTTTGATAGCCTACATAATAAATTGAATCTAGGGATCTAAAAGTAATATATTGAGATTGGCTTCTAACTGGTCACACTAGCACATGACACCAATCTTACAGACACACTTCACAATTTCACAAGCCTTTACTTTCCTTTCTTCCAGGGAATCAGAGTGGTTATTCGGCACGCCAGCAGGTCGGCGTCAGCTACAAGACTCAGCTCGGTTCGGTAGGCTGGTGGTGGCTGTCCTGCGGAGGGGACACAAGTTCGAGTCGTTAGACGCCGTGAAGGAGGAGCTAGCTCACGCTGCCAAGATGCTGATACCTTATGGATTGACGGGACAGGTGAGGACAGGATTCCAACCATTTATTCTTTTGCCAAAGTCACTGTGTAACTAGCCTATGCACACCACGTTTATGGAAACGTGCGTCGACGGCGCGTTTTTGTCAAACAGAGCAGTTTGTTGTCGCGATACAAAGTGTCAAACGCGCGTTTGCATCGCGTCTGTATCGCTACAAACGCGCGACAACGGCGCGTTTAAAAAACGTGGTGTGTGTAGGCCCTTGTCTGCTTAACAGCTGGCTGATGACGTTCATGCAGTTCGCAAACGTTTAGTAATTATGCAGCTTCTTGCCAGTTCTTTGTCGTGAAAACGGCCAACACGAACCGAGTAACTATTTTCGACGTTGTTTGTGCCATTTGCTTTTGTGAAATAAAGTATTTTCATTTGACATGGGATGGTTACCCCTCGTTCACACCAAGAAACAAGTTAAATACTAGTTTCATACAAAACTTGTAGAAAACTTGTCAAAACATAATTTGTTTGTTTTATACATGTATTGAGAGTGTCTCAAACCATAATCTCAAAGATTCTTTCATTCACACTGTGTCGCCAAAAAGTATTTATACAAGTATAAAACACATTTGCGTTTACACCGAAGTCTATGACATGTCAAAACTTATCAAATACATGTATTATACCTTGGTGTAAACGAGGGGTTAGAGATTATCTTAGCTTTTGAAGACAGCAACTATATGTTTTTTTTTGTGCTGGCAAAATTGTTAACGTGCGAAGTCAGATGAATAAATGACTGATTTACAATATGACTAAGTAACTGCTATTAGAAAATTGGAATAAGAATATATTTTTCATGGTTCCAGATCCCATTCCTCTCTCTGGGCAGTGACGTCGGCCGAAGAGTAAAGGTCTTCGAAGGTTCCTCGCAGTTCTCCGGAGACTTCGTGGTAGAAGACGTGGATGTAGAGGGCGCCACTCATCGCCGCCTCGTGTTCTTGGACAACCAGTTTCTGGTGCAGTCCGAGGCTAAACTGAAGACTGGTAAGGAGATGGTGTATATTTTGACAAAATCTTTTCGATCTTTGGCGATCGGATTTTTTAAAATAAGACTATTAGTCCGAAAGTAGTTAGAATATTAGTCCGAAAAATAGATTTCTAAAAATATTTAAACCTTATTTTTTCTTTTGTCATGTAAACCAAAATTGACGAAAATGTAACGTTTTTAAAAATTACAAATGTCACACTCGGTATAATATAACAGGCGTTAAAACGTCACCAGCCGGACTCTCGTGGCTGGAGAGACGTCACGGCGTCCTGACCTATCGCATGACGCAGGTCCTCACCGGACACGGAAGTTTCGGGAGGTACCTGTGGCTGATGGGAAAGGAGGAAACGCCGGGGTGTCACCACTGCGAAGATCGCCCGGAGGACACAGTAGAGCATACGGTGCAAGATTGCCCAGCTTGGGCAGAGCACCGACGTCTCCTCACGGCGGCGATAGGCGGAGACCTCTCGCGCCCGGCATTGGTTTCGGCCATGCTGCGGAGCGAGACGGAGTGGGAAGCGGTCGCCGCCTTCTGCGAGGCAGTAATGCTCGTGAAGGAGGCGGCGGGCCGCGAGAGAGAGAGGACAGCGTCCTCCCTCCGCCCCAACCGCAGTGGTGTACGCCCACGGCGCCGTACGTCGCAAGACGATCTCCGGCCACCGTAGGCGCGGGCATGCGGACAGCGAGTAAAGGGCAACTCGCTGTCCGACCATGGACCATACCCGGGTCGACGGCGCGTCGTGTTCCACGCGCGCCTCAAAGAGCTGTCAGCAAAATGACGGGGCCCCCTCTCAGAGGGCCAAAGCCTGCCGGGGTCGCGGGATTTATTTCTATTACCGTGACCCCGGAACATAAAGGGCTACTGAAGGACACCGTGGATTTTAGTCAGTACAAGTCTGACAGTACCTCCCGCCCTGCCCGGGGTTGGAGGTCTCATTTGATGATTTTACCACGATAAAAAAAAAAAAAAAAAAAAAAAAAAAAAAAAAAAAAAAAGCCGGACTCTCGAGTTTTAAAGCGTTTAATCTTTAACAAAAACAAAAAAAAGATACCTATGCATTCTTTGTCAACAATGGCGTTTTTTAATTAATTTTTAGCACTTTGTCCGACAAATGACCGTTGTTACCTACACATTCAGTGGATAATGATATTTTTTTTGGCTTTTTACATTTTACACTACGATATAAATAGTCTTTGTAATGTTCCAACTCTTTGAAAAGATTTTGTTTTAATTATTTTGTTCACTTAAAACTGGTGCGTCACTGCACTCGGAGTTGGCATTAGACAATACGAAAAAAACTTTATATCCGTGCAATAAAAGCCAAAAATATATCATTCGCCGAGTATTGGTTTGGATAATGTGTCTTGACACCTCGAAGAATTAAATGGGACAAATGATAATCGGCTAGATTCCTCCCTCATTGATTGACCTTCGAGTTTTTTATTTGTACAATCGGTACTTCATTTTATAGCTCTAGCCAATCTTATGGCATGCGGACGGTGAGTAATGTGTGACTCACCGTCATGGACCATGGGTCGACGGCGCGTCGTATTCCTCGCCTCAAAGAGCTGTCAGCACAATGATGGGGCGGCTATAGCCTGTCGGACTCGCGGGACTGTCTTATCAGGAAACCGTGACCCTGGAACGTTAAGGACGATTGAAGGATCACTGTGGATTTTAGTCAGTACAAGTCTGACAGTCCCTCCTCTGGGTAGCAGGACTCATTTGATAAGATACCTCGATACAAAAAAAAAACAATCTTAGCATAATCAGCCTATAAATAGTGTTGCTGATCTTACTGATCTCTGTGAGCGAGAGTTGTACGTTATCCACCACAACTGGCCATTCCATGTTGGTAGATGTTACATGTCTTCGAATTTTTGCTTTTAGCATGCGCAGGTTCCCTTACCACGATGTTTTTCTTCACCATTACCATTTATCTAACCTATTCCCAACTATATTGGGGTCGGCTTCCAGTCGAACCAGATACAGCTGAATATCAGTATTTTACATGGAACAACTGCCTTTCGGACGTCCACAACCCAGTATCTGGGTAAATACGATACCTAATTTCACTAAAACTTCTTTTCCCTCTTTACAGTAAAAAGAAAAAACAAATCTAAGCTAGTCGTCGACTTCGGCCACATATC
Source organism: Agrotis ipsilon (assembly GCA_028554685.1). Lineage (NCBI taxonomy): Eukaryota > Metazoa > Arthropoda > Insecta > Lepidoptera > Noctuidae > Agrotis > Agrotis ipsilon. The sequence continues at coordinate 1,971,993 of CM052963.1, forward strand.
CCTCTACCATTCCTTCATGTGCGTTGGAGTCCAGCTGTCCAGAGCACCCTCAACCAACGTGGCAGTCCTAGGTCTTGGCGGAGGCAGTCTGTGCATGTTCCTCAGGAAATGCTACGATAACCTGAAGGTCACAGCTGTTGACCTTGACCCCGCAATGTTGGAGGTCGCCAAGAACCACTTCGAGCTCCAAACTGATGAAAGTTTGGAAGTCCAGATCAAAGATGGATTGGACTTCTTGAAGGATGAGGTTAAGAAAGGTGAGTTGTGATTTTGTTTGTAGTTAGGTATCTATGATGTTAATTTAAAGCCTTAAGGATAAGCCTAAATACAAACCAAAAAGAAAAAAATCCTGTTAAACACTTGTCTAAAAAAAGTGTAACTGCAAAACGACCCGACCCGAAATGTCGTTTTGACGTTGACAGTTTTTTACAAATATTCAATAGATGCTTATCTTTCTTGTGGTAAGACGGATACCGTCAGTAACTTAGAATATCAGCCTATATACTCCATCTTTGGACAACTAGAATCCAGTTAAATGATAAATGATGTTTATTTTGCAAGTTGATTGCTAAAAAACACTTTTACACGTCATATGATATTTTAAAGCTAGATGAGGGCGGTGTTTCGTACCTGACTACTCTGAGAAGAAACATCCAAAACAAACTCAGAGGTCACTGTCTCTTTTAACGTCCAGACATTACGAGTATACTGTTAAAGCCATACAAAGACCATGCAGGTGTCTGAAGTGGTATTTTAAAGAAAGAACTACACAGATTTGAGTGGACCTGTCCAGTCAGTGCAAGCATTTGTCAGTTGTCGTGTAGCTCGACTCATAACTAAATCAACAAGTTATCAATGTATTACTTACTCACATATTTTGTTTTTGCTAACCTCTTTTCATACTTGGCTTTTCTAAATTCTTCAGGTAACAAATACGAGGCTGTGATGTTCGATATGGACAGCAAGGACCGGACGGTGGGGCTGTCGTGTCCACCCAAGCAGTTCCTGGACAACCAAGTATTGGATGATGTGAAGAATATACTTACGGAAGATGGTGAGTAATTTTTCTAGAATGGTTTATTGTTAGTCAACGACGATATATTACTAGACTCCGCATGCACGATCTAAGGAACAAAAACTATTCTGTCAACTCGCTGAAGTACTACGTAAGCGAGGGGGACGGGGTACTGCGTTGTGATTGGCTATCTCAAGGTCTGTCCTGTCTCAAGGTATGTCTACGGCACACAGGAGTGGTCGAAATAAGACGGATTTATGACTTGTTTGCCTAATGTGTTGACAGACATCGCTCTCCTGTTATTAGGAGTCTAGTAATATATCGTCGTTGTTAGTTTAAGCCATTTTACATTTTCCAGTTCAGTTATGTTATTATTAAAGATTGAGAATCTGGCTATAGCAATCGCAACAACTGAACGTCTTGGGATTGATCCTCAATTAGAATTTATATTTTTTTTATGTAGCCCCATACCATACTAGGAATTTCTGTTGTATCGTGGGTGCGTTTACAAACATAGAAAATAACAAACACAAACACCCAGATGTGTAACAACTACTTGCCTATCACGCAAATTTTGTTTCGTGCGTGGATAGAACTCAAGACACTTAGCCATTGCGCCCACCGATATTTTAACAGAACTTGTTCGACTGGCCTGTTGGTCTACTGGTAAGTGACCCTGATTGCTATGCCCCGGGGGTCGTGGGTTCGATTCCCACCCAGAACAAATGTGAATGGAATATTATTCCCACCCAGGACAAATATGAATATTTTCATTATTATTGTAACGTTGACTGACAAATAGGAGTAGAATTATGATAATTAGGGTTTAAAAAATGTTGAGCTGCTCTAGTAAGATTTTCTCAATAGCAGCTGGGAATCGTTTGTCGTTGACGAAATTATGTTTGCCCTAAGGAACTTATTACATACTCGATGAAGCTACTTAACCTCTGCCTGTCCGTTCAGGTAATTACGATACGATCTTAATGTTACGTTTATTTTATACTTACAATCTTCTTTTTCAGGCCACTTCATTCTCAACCTTGTGTGTCGCGACGTGGAGCTCCAACAATCAATAATGGACACCTTAAAACGCCATTTCAAACATTTATCTTCAGTAAAACTTTATGAGGAAGTAAACGAAATAGTTTTTGCTAGCAACAGCAGTATGTTGTATAACACTGAAGACTTTGAGAAGGCGGTCAAGGAATTGAACACGACCGCGCGCCAGAAAAAGCTTGTCGATATAAAATGTGTGGATTTGAAAGATTTCTTGCAGTCAGTAGTTGTTATATCGTAGTCTGATAAGCTATTATAACTAAGAAGATTTTTATTTCACAAGAATCTGTCAAGAATTTTATGGTTGATTCATAAAACGATCCACAGATCTAGCGGTCCATCCCGGGCAATATCACCTGCAGCTACCGGTGTACTGTAGTGACGGCTGGGCGGCTCACCAGGGCCGCCTGTAGGAGTCCGGCGACATTATTGGATTACGCACCAATGGAGTTAAGCTTTGTATTACGTCACGCCCAAAACAAGGCGGCCGTATTCCTGAGGAGCGTACTCAGCTTTACACACCTACTGCGAGGAAATAAATTCGATTTTTGTTTGATGTGGTACGACAACCTTCGAAGTGGGCACCACAGCAAGCCGCATCAGCTGTTGCGGTCGGCGGTTAGTTATTATTCCAAATTCAAATCACATTATTGACCAGCGGGCGATAATGAAATTCACTACAATGTTATTGCCCGGTTAGAGCCCCCCAGCAATGTCTTGCTTAACAGTAGGTCTGCATATAATTTGAAATTTCCGAGCAGGTGGTGTGAAAACAGTTTAGAGGTCGCGACCTCTAGTGCACTGGCCCTTAGGTGTTACCTTGCTTCTGGACTATGTTAAAATATAACTTAATATGAAATAATCATTACTTATAACAACCAGTTTGTTTTTTAATGTTCAATATAAACATGTCAATATTTACATTACAATATGATAATATTGTTATTATTTGTAAATATCATAGTTTAGATTGAGGTTTTGTTACAATGACATTTTGTTACAAGTTCTAGTATGAATATTTATAGATGAAAACTATGTTAAGGTACCGGCCTTCAATAATGCACATCGAATAAAAATTCACATGCACTAAGACCCAGACCCGGAACAACTGGTAGGTCACACAACATTTTTTTACGTGCGGGAATCGAACCCGCGACACGCGACCCGCTGCACAGCAGTTTAATCGCTCACCTGCTGCGCTATGTCTCATGTAGCCCTAACCAAACACAACGAACGACAATATAGTGACAAACGTAACATAGGTAGTGTATTACAGAGATAACGATATAAGAAACTAAAACAAGCTTCTTTCTAAAGGTCGATCGATGTGCATTCTTTATGGCTGGTACCTGTAACTAAAAATATCATTGTTTGTAAATAGACAAGTTATAATCTGGTATAATTGAAACATTAACTGCTAAGAGAATACTATATCAGTAGTTTAAGAATTAATAGATATGACTAACGTATGTGTTTACAAACACTAAGCGGCAACTGATAAATGTATTGTTGGAATAACAACTCTCGATGCTGAGTTGACAGTTCAAAACGCAATAGAGAAACTTTGATTAAGCATTCATTTGAGCATCACTTAAGTATTAGTGAAAATAGACTATAATCTTGAGTGATTAGAACTTTGAACTGCTCAGAGATAAATATTAATAAGTTTTTCTGTGATAGGTAAAACAATGTTTGTGAAAAGAAATAAAACCACAGGATAAAATTAATGCATTTAATGCCGTTTCTTTGTTTACCGATCGCTCCCCACTCGAGACTAGCACTCGTCTTACCAATTTCGCATTATTGTCGCCACTCAACACTTCCACAAGCAGACATCATCGCATAAAATCAAAATTTAACACGCTAACAATTAGGCTCCCTAATTTATCACAATTGGCACCTATGAGGTCTACAAACAACAAATATACAATAATTTAAACATTAATATTCGCAATGAAATAAATTACAATAGCGACGCGCTTAATACTTTAAGCGGAATACACGACACTGTTTAATTATAAATTATGTCCCTCAAAACACTTTCTTGAGAATGTTCTTAAGACTCTTTTTCTTCTTGTTACCACTGTTTTCGTTCTCCTGCTGCCCGTTCTGTGATATTTCGGTTGATTCAGACCAGAGGCTGCCCGTAGGCGACTCTGACGCAGCTTTCTTGTTCATATTCCCGTTGAAAATGGGCTCTAACGTCCTCACAACAGGACTGGGAGTGCTCCTGCTACTCTGTCTACTCAAAGTCCTGAGAAATGCTGGTGAGGACAGCCGCCGGGTTTTCATTGTCTTCGTCTTCAAGTTGTTGAAGAACGAACCATTCGTTTTTGGTAATTCCTGCTTCGGCGGACTGGGTATCTCGATTTCGCTGAACTCTTTCGGTTCGGACACGGGAGCGTAGTATTCCTCTTCGTCTAAGGGTATGGGATTGTCTTGGAGCTTTCCAATACTGTCTGGTCGGATCCATTCTTTGGGCTCCGTCTCGCCGGTTCTGTGCACTATCGAGGTCTTTCTTCTTCTATTCTTTCGTGCCACCTGCCACTCGCCATCGTCTTCCTCTCTGCTCATCTCCTCAGTGGACAGCCTGGCTATCTGCAACGCCTCCTCACTGGGTCGTCGCTTCTTTGCTGATGGTGTCTCATGTCCACTGACGCCTTCGACAGATTTTCTTCTAAATTTGTCTTGTTTCTTTTTGGTCTTTTTAATGACTGGTATGATTACTGGTTCTGCTTTCCGTCTTCTGGAGAAGAAGTAGAAAGCTAGAGCGAATATGATTGACTGGAACACGATAAATTTGAAGAAGTTGATGTTGCCGAACCAGCTGTCTCGTTCCTCCATGAGGATGTGCATGGCGGCGGCCATCTGGCCGAGCTGTTCCTGGAGGCTGGTCATCTGCTCGAGGTACTTCTGCTCCCGCTCGTTGCTCTTCCGTCGCTCCTCTGTCATCTGCTGCACTGTTTTCTCGAAGGTCTTCTGCATTTCTTCCACTTGCTTCTTGTAACGCCTGCTCAACTCCTCCAGGTATTGACCCGAAAGAGACATGTTGCGCTCCAGCGTCTGGAATTGAGAATAAGATGTGTTATAATCGATCTAAACAAACTAGGCAAAGGGTTTTTTATCAAGAGGAAGATCTTAAGGCAAACTCAACAAATTAAAAAGAACATAAATTTTGTTTTTAATTAGGTTCATTGTTTTTGTTGTTGCTTTTGTGTATGGTATTGTCTTTATCCTCTATGTTTATAAAACGCAGGGTTTCGTGATGTTAGACCGAGCTCTTGCGCGAGATTAAAAAAAGTTAACAGTTTTTAGTAGAAAAATATTTCTATTGAATGAAAAAGAAAAAGTATTTTACAAGATTTTGAATTAGAACGTGTTAGCTCTTTAAAACTATGCTATTCTGTCAATTATCAGTAATTTATTTAAGATTATTATACTGACCTTTACTCTGTTAGAAAGCCGCAGAAACACAGACTCCTTCTGCAGTGTCGTCGAACCCTGGTTCTGGTTCTGTGATGGCACCCCCGCAGGAGTCGGGTCCACCGCCATCTGGTCGAAGTCCGTTAAAAAGTTCTCCGTATCTATAATAATCGGATCACTGACTTCTTCAACAATGTTGTTCTCTTTTAATTTCTCAGTATTCACTTCAGCTTTACCATTTTTCGGTTCAGTCTTCTGAACTACATCTTTATTTTCATCTATTACAACTTCACTAGTTTTATCTACTTCTGGTACAACTTCTAGTGTTTCTTGTACTGGTTTCTCCTCAATTGAGGGCGTTTCCTCGATCTTTTCATCAACTGTCTCGTGTTGTTCTTTCGGCAACTCAACAGGAACAGTGGTGCCTTCAGTTACAGTTTCTGTCGTTGTTTTCTCTTCTGATTGAGCAGTTTCATTCGCCTTCTCCTCATCAGAAGCTGTACTTTTGTCTGGAACTAACTTTATTTCCAGTTCAGAATTCGTCTCACTATTTACAGTTTGCGGCGACTCATCAACAGTTACATTCATGGTAACATTCAGTTCCGTTTCAAAACTTGTATTCAAAACAACTTTCTTTTCTTTAATAGCTAAGATATTACAGAGGGCGGCTAAATATTTTTGAGGGAACAAAGCATTCATATAAGCGACGCGTTCATCACTAAACTCTATTGTCTTTGTACTTTTAAAATCTAGTCCGTACGGCTGGCAAATGCCGGTACACTTTAAAGTCTCGCGGAGGAACACCTGGCGCACTAAACTCACTAACTTCTCCGAGCTACAGCTAATTAGTTCGTACACTTCATTGTAAAGCGTCTCACTGCAATTATCACACACTATAATATGGCTGGGCGAACAACACCGTTTGTACGTTTTGTCTGTCGACGTATCGTTGTGTTCGGAGGATACGTTTTTAGGAACTTCAGTTTTCACCAGCGCTTGTGCCGCCTTTTTCATGATAGACATCACTGCGTCTCTCGCTGAACCAAACAAGTTCTTGGAGGGCTCTGTCTCGGCAGCGGGTATATCTGGCACGTCTATTATTTCATCATCCTCATCCTCGTCAATATGAGCGGGATGCTGCGAGTTCTCCTTTTCCAACACTTCGAATTCTGACGTGCCATACACTTTAAAAAGGGATACTGGGCAGTAGTGCTCAGATCCATGATGAGATAGCATCTCGACTTTGATAAATTTTCCAAATAAATGCGGATACAGGTCGAAACTCTGCACGTCCCTCATGTCTTGCGCCGTGAACTGTCCGACGCTTGCCCAGTCCCTCGTCGGGAACCGGTCGCTGAAGTACACAGCGATATCTTTGGGGGTTGATGAGAATAGCTCAAAATTAGCTATTTCAATTTTCTGTGCTTGCACCGCCTCGCAGAGCTCGACGACAAACCAGATGCGGCTCGTGCAGGTGTTGAGCATGTACTCGTCCCTGTTGGGCGACAGGATGGAGCTGGCTGACCCCGCCTCGGGGTTCACGGCGACGATTTTGGCGCCGCACGCGAGTGAAGCGTAGTTCTTCGATCGTAATTTAGTGCTTTTACTACTAAAGTTCGTATTACTATGACTAGGTTGACTCGAGTGGTTCAGTACTGTGTCTTTTTTCTCGGCTTCGGCCAGCTGTTTCTGTGCCCACTCTGAGAACGAGGGGATATCTTCCTGCGGAGTATCTGGTTTGACTGGAATGTTTTCTGTTTCTTGTTCTTTTGGTTCTTCGGTTTGAGATTCTATGGCGGCTTCAATGTCCGCCGTGGGCGTTTGAAATGCTTCCTCTACCTGCCTGGTTTCATGCATGGGCTTGGCTTTGACGACAAGTCGTGGTTCTGTGCTTTCCTTCTCCACGTCTTCTGGTGGTTTCTCTGCGTCATCGTCAACGGGCTCACCGTCAATGATGGAGAAGATCTTGGTGTCATTGTGTTCCTCCGAGTCGTTGACGAACAGTAGTTCGTCTGGATGCCTCAATTCCAATTTGGCGTTGTCTGCTAGCGATATGAGCACTGGAGGCTGCCCGGTGTCAGGTAACCTGGAAAAGAGCAGAAAATCATACGTTAAAAACTTTTATAGAAAAAAATGCAAAGATTGTGGTCTGAAATTCAAATGAAGAAATAAACTGTATGCTAAATTACAGAATTAACCATTATTTTTGTTGCATAAAACATTTAAGCTTAGATAACATCATAATAATTAGTATTCCATTAAGTTATGAATATTCAACGGAGAAAATCATTATATGAATTGGATCACTGCACATATTTTTTATTTTTGTAAACTGACTTAAGTTTCAATCAATATCTTAGATTTCCAGCGAACATTCTCCCAATCTCAGTACAGCCATTACATAAACTAGATAGACCAATAAAAAATCAGCCGCATTCCTGTTACCGGTCGGCAAGGCGCGGCCGCACCGCATTGCAGGCCGCACAGACCGACAATGGGACACTTACAATGACTGTATCGTTAAGATTTCATACGATTTATGATCATTGAACCCGAAGCGAGCAATTGAAACAATCAGAATAGTGGACATGGGTAATGTTATGATGTTCTGCAATTTGTGGAGGGTCGATATACTCATGTTTTATGGTATTTTATTTGGACGTGCCAAATACTAGATGCATGGGCTAATAAGTCTGCAGATGCATCTTAGATAATCTAGTGTCTAGCTAAGATGTGTATTACCCAGTACTTATTAGGCTCTGGAGGTCAGATAGGCAGTCGCTGCATGTAAAACATTATCTTTAATTTACTTTCATCAGGATTAGGTTAGAATGTAAGTCGAACCCAACTTAGTCGGGAAAAGGCAAGCAGATGATGATCTTTGTGGGTAAAAAAGTCTTCATCTGCCAAGCCTATAAATAAAAATAGTGATAAGGTGTTGCTATATTTCTTTTTGTGTGAAAATGGAGACAAAAGTTTCCGCTATCAATGCCAAAACCACTTTCAGTACAACTACAAGAGTTAAGTTAAAATGTACAGTTTCAGATCCTTTACCTCTTTTCATTATAATTTAGCGTAGACGAGTAACTTGATAGTAAGCCATGTTAGACAATCTATCAAAAACAAGATACAATTTCATATTTTCTTGTTGAAAATAATGAAGTAGTCGAAGAATCTTTCTTTTTTCCTCATCAAATTATGTTCGAGGTTTTCAAGACTTCAATCACGAGTGATTGAAGATAATTTTCATGATTACAGCATTAGTGTATTTTCAGACGAATCGTGTTACTGTGTCAAGGAATTTGTATTTGTTTGGTAACGAGCTTTTTTTTTGAGTTCCAGTACAGGAGTCGCCTTGTGCTACATCATATTGTATTATGATTAGGTAGCGAGTTCGATGCCTGCACGAACCAAATATTTGTATGACCTACAAGTACTTGTTCCGGGTCTGAGCTTTGTGAGTTTCTATGATTGCTAAGGCACCAAAGGACAAAGGATAAATTCCTATAGCGGGGCAACGATTTTTTTTTAAAGAAAGCAAAAAAAAAAATCATCAAGAAACGAAAACAGTAGGATTTTTTTTGTAGGTAAAATCATCAGATGAGTCCTCCTACCCAGCATGGCAGGAGGGATTGTTAGACTTGTTTCTTACTAAAATCCACGGTGTCCTTCAATAGCCCTTCACGCTCCAGGGATCACATGCCAAAATTATTAATTTGCCCAGAAGTTTACAAGGAGATTTAAAAAAAAATGTTTAATATTCACACCTATTAAATTCTACAATAGAATAAAACCGGTCGACAAATAAAAAAAAAAATTTGAGCATGGGTTTTACTTATTATATTCTGATTATACAAGCATATTTACTAACAAAAATGTGATAACAAATCAAAAATATTTGCTTTAAGAGTTTTTTTTTCAAAGCTTTCAGAGGCGAAAATTAAAGATAGAGTGTCTGTTGGCGCTCAAATAAAAAAAAACCAATTGTGATATTTTCCTGAAATTGCTTAGCATTGAAGAGAAAGAAGCCAGGAACAGTTTTAAGGCATTAGTTCATGGTTTTATTGTAAACCCTAGAGCTGAAAGTTATGTCGAACTGATCACTGACACGATTACGAATTTTTTCCATCATCAGAAGTAGAATGTCTCTAAAGACACACTAAAGATACATATGCTACATTCTCATTTGGATAAATTTAAAGATAACATGGAAGCTTGTACGGAAGAACAAAAGGAACGCTTCCATCGAGACAATTTGAGATTTAACAAGCATTTTAAAGACGTTACAAATGCCAGTACTGAAAGGGATATGATGGGAGACTATATTTGGGAGTTAATAAGAGAAACTTCTACTAAAAATAGCAGGAAAACTAAAACTGTATTTTTTAAATCATCATCATCATCATCATCTCAGCCATAGGACGTCCACTGCTGAACATAGGCCTCCCCTTTTGATCGCCACAAGTACCGGTTGGAAGCGACCTGCATCCAGCGTCTTCTTTTTTTAAATAATTTAACTTTATTTTAAAACTTATTTTGTAAAAAAAAAAACATGAATGGATGTACGGTTTCCTTTGTAATAACTTATCTGTGTGTCAATTTTTAAGTATTTTCAATGATTTTAATTAACCCATTTTTTTCTCACAAAAGCAAATTCAGAACTTTTTTTTGTTCATATTCTTATTTCTAGATATACAAACAATAAAAATAACGTATGTAGAACCCATGCACAAAAATGCTGTTGACCTATGTAATGTAACCGCAGCTCTATTCTCAGTTCTCAATTTCAAAGTGTCGAAACTCTCATTTAGTTTCAGTAAGCCGTTCTTGAACTACGAAATTAAATATTGGAAATCTAGAATTTTCGAACAGGATTTTATTAGGAAAATTTACAAATATCCTTTTTCAACCGGATATTATGAAAATGGCTCTGGGAGATGTCAATGAGAACTATAATTCTTTTGTCTGTATGTAGGTGGTAATCTCCGGAAATAATAATCAAATAATTATTCTTATGGTAGGAAGTTACTAGCTAGTTTAGTAAAAGGAGATCATTTTTTTCCAACGAAAAAAAATGGTACCTACCTATTGGTAGGGTAGTACTAATCATTTGGAGCAATAGTTACTATGGCACAAAAGTTGTAGGATCGCTCTCGGCCAAGTTATCCAAGTCCGAAGATTCGTAATTTTCATACATTTTTTAATTAAATGTTCTCCTTTTACAGATTGGGGTAGCATGACATGCTGGCATCTGACACCTAATAAATCATTACTAATCAATTTCGTTTTTATGTCGTCCTTCCTCTAAACATCGGTTGCCTAACTACCGGGAGACACACAAGAATAGTTTGATGCGATATTAATTCACTGCATAAATTGCTACCACTATTGTTTTCAAAATCGGTCAAGGTTTTTTTTTTTTTTTTTTTTTTAATAGCCGTTTATGTCCCACTGCTGGGCAAAGGCCTCCCCCATGTCCTTCCACGTGCTCTTTTCTAGTGCCACTTCGGACCAGCCCTCAAGGTACGCATCAATATCGTCTTGCCACCTCTTTTTGGGCCGGCCACGGCGGCGTCGTCCATTCTCAGGTACCCATTGCGTGCATATTTTTGCCCAGCGACTGTTTTCCATGCGAATAACGTGACCCGCCCAATTCCATTTGAGCCTGGCAGCCTTCTTACCTACGTCAATTATTCCAGTTTTAGAGCGCAGCGTGGTGTTACGTATTCTATCGGATCTTCTTACACCCAGAATGCTGCGCTCCATTGCTCTTTGGCACACTCCAAGGCGGAACTTCTGCGACTCGGTGAGCGACCAGGTCTGAGCACCGTAGGTTAGGATGGGCAGGATACACATATCGATGAGTTTCCGCTTCAGGGAAATCGGCAGATCTCCCTTCATTAGCGTCTTCATGGACCAGTAGCTCTTCCAGGCGTTGTCGATTCGACGATCGATTTCCTTTTCCTGCCTGTTTTCGAAGGAAACTAGCTGGCCCAAATAGATGTACTCATCGACATATTGTATTTCCTGCCCATCTACCTCAACCCTACGCTTCGTGCTATTTGTCATCACTTTAGTTTTAGACCGATTCATCGCAAGTCCCACCCTGAGGCTAGCCGTGCTCAGGTCTTCGAGCATAAATTGTAGTTCCATGGCTGTAGGCGCAAAAAGAACTATGTCGTCGGCAAATCTAAGATTTGTTAACCTTTTATCGCCGACTTTTAAGATAGAGATAAGATAAGATTTTTTATTTCGCAAATATGGGTACAAGAAAGGTGTTAGGTTATTTTTAGAAACAGCCATATTTTACCAATAACCAGGCATGCAAAAGTACAGAGTTGTAGAAGTATAAGCTTTAAAATTTTTGATACTATACAAGAAAAAAAAATATTTTATTACAATTCGAATCAATACATTTCCTTAGCATGTCCTTCAATTAATAATAAATGTCTTTAATGTCAATTCATTCAAAAATAATATTATTCTAATTCATTAGTCACTAACATAATTAATATAACATCACTTTCTGCTTAAAATACAATTATACAAAACAGTCAAACAAATTCCTTCTCCAATAGAAAATCCGCAACACTATAATATGCTTTGTTTACTAAAAAGTTCCGAAGTTTTTTTTTGAATAATGTCAAGTTGTTGTCTTTCCTTTGTTGACTTCAATGCCCTTGGTCATCCATGAGGCTGCCAGAGTCTTAAATATCTCCTCAAGAGTGCTCGTGAATAGTTTTGGAGAGAGCGGGTCACCCTGTTTTACACCCCTTTGTATTCTAAAACTAGGTCCTGTGGTGTTAAGCTTTATGTTAGCGGAACTATTGTAGTATATGTTTTTAATCAGATCGATATATTGAGTTTCAAGGTCTTGGTTTTCCAGAGATCGAAATATGTCGGGGTGCTTAATGCTATCGAATGCCTTCGTATAATCTACAAAAGCCAAATATAGTGGTTTGTTGAACTCGGATGTTTTTTCTAAAATTTGGTTCAGTGTTTGAAGGTGGTCGGTTGTAGAGTAGCTCGGGCGAAATCCTGCTTGTTCTGGTGGTTGATGGTCGTCCAGTTTTTTGTTTATGCGATTATGAATGACTTTTATAAATGTTTTATAAATATGTGATGTGAGACTAATTGGGCGGTAATTGCTGATATCACTTTTGTCGCCTTTTTTGTGAAGTAGGATTATATTTGACTGGCACATTGCATTTGGGATTTTTCCATCCTCCCCGGGACTTTTATTATAGCGCATGGTGGTGAGCGCTCTATGCACTTCATACCCGGTTATCGGCAGAACGGAATTAGAAAGATGATATTCTGTATTCAGAATGGGTGGTAATTGATCTGAATATAGCAGTTCATAGAATTTGGTGGCTATTTTCATGATTGTATCTCTATTGTAGTGTTTAACTCCTTTATCATCTACTAGACTATTGATCCAAGCCTTTCCCTTAGTAATTCCGTGTTTAAGTACCCTCAACGAGGCATGTTTTTCCAGGGCAAGGTTACCACATTAAAAAATAAAAATAACAAGCACTTTACCAAAATAGATATAATAATGTAACTGATATGGCCAGTAATAAAGTAAATTGCGTACCGATATACGTTATCCATTATATTTTGATAACAATGTCGATGTTATAGTATGTAGTTTAATATATTGAACTGCAGTGTTTTGAAAATATGTAGGAGTAGTTGAGTCACATAAGCATGGGCTGATTGAGTCACTCGTTTTGTTAAAGTTATGCTTAAGGAAGCCTAACCATTAAGAAATTTATAATAAATTGGATCCGATCCAGACAGACTTCGATTTTTTTTAAAGTTTCCCGCACTAATTTCTCCTGTATCGTGGGTGCTCTTGCCGGGGTTGCGGGACATACGTATTTTATTTTATTTATTTAGGAAAATAAACGTATACCGCGACTCCGGTACACAAAGGGCTACCGAAGGACACCGTGGATTTTAGTCAGTCAAGTTTGACAGTCCCTCCCGCCCTGCCCGGGGCGGTAGGACTCATTTGATGATTTTACCACGTAAAAAAAATGTATCGTGGGTGCTTTTACAAAAATTGTAACTCATTATACATACATAAATCCAGACCCGGAACAACTACCTGTAGACCAAAGACATATTTGTTCGCTGCGAGACTCAAAACCGCGACGGTTTTGAGTCCCGCACGGAACAAAAATATCAAAAAACACGCTGCAGTCAATTGCTAAGATACTGCATGAACTGTGCCGCCAAATTAAGTACTGCATACATATAGGTGTCGTATAGCATAAGAAAAATCGGACAACAAGCAAAAAAACGAACTAAAGGCAACACCTAGGAAGTAGGTAGGTACATGTATTATACAGATATAATTACAAGAACAATGCATTTTGACCGACGGACGATACCTAATACCCATGAAAAATATAAAGTTTCAGCGTATAGAATTACAACTTGTCAATTTGTCATTAACTGAAATATGATGTATTTTCAAGGAAGCCTTGAAATCAAACCTTGGACTGAAATCTATAACAATAGAGGTCACAGCATTGTGTGAAATAGCTGTAAAAATGAATGAGCAGATGACTGAAAAGCCCTGAAAACGTGACCGAGAAAAATTATGTATTTTTAATTACCGTTGATTTTAACTGAGCACGTTTTGCTTGAGTATGTGCAGAAGTATCGTGAGGAAAGTTAAGAATGGTTTATTAGAGGAAGATTGGGGAAACGATGGATAAGAGTGATTGAAAGATGTGGATAAGAAGAGGCTGATATCTAAAATAATGACTAATATGGTAGAAGAAGACGAATAATCAAGTTGAATGTTGATGGATGGAGAGCAAGAGGAAGGCCAAAAATAAGATGGATGGATAGTCTAAGGAAAGATATCTAAAGAAAAAGAAGTAAATGATACTGTGACGTCTGATATGGGAGAATGGAAGAAAAAAATGTGTTGCGTCGACCCCAAGTAAAATGGGATAAGGGCAGAAAGATGATTGACAACAGTCAATCAAAAACGGTCAGAAAAGTTTGAAAGAAAGAGGACTCTTAGCCACCGTTGTCCAACAACGTGCATGTTACAGGAAAAAGATAGGTATGGACCATAGGCGGACAGCTGAATCGCTTGATCTATTTCTATATGTACTGTGGTCGATTTGATTAGGGATTAGGGCAGGACAATTAAAACTAGCGCAAGTTGTTGTTTTTCAAATTTTCTAAACCGATTTTTGCACCATGTAAACAATCACATTAATTTTAAATACAATTGCCAATCAATATTGGCTATGCTAATCATGTGTGGCAATGATTTCTTAGTTGTCTATGCAAATGATGTTATGATGGATGTGCTGCATTCCAGACTGTACGCAACTTCCTCAACTGTTATTGTGTAGAATGTCCTTCATACCAGTTGTTTCCATTATAAAAATGTTACATGAAGAATATATTCAGGCAATGTCAGTTTATCGTGTAAATCTGGTGATGTTCCACAAATTATGGGACACCAGACAATCGTAGCTTGATTTCTATTAATTTAACGCCGTCAGTAGAATCTGGAGTCTCAGTAACGCACAGTTGTTGTAAGAATTTGTAGACTTAAGGCTTATAGAGATGGCACCTTGTTGACAGCAGCTACAACTGAAGCTGTCAACAAATGCCGTTTTATAAGCACTTACAGTTTAGTTTTGTGTCTTTTCTAGATGTAGACGTTGATAGCGATGTGCAGACTATTTAAACACTGACCAAACACAAGACATAAATCATGATAGACAAGAGTTTGTCGAGAATGAAATCTGCATGTCTTTCCGCATCGTTCGTCTTTAGCCTGAGAAAAAGATTCGTAAGATAAAAACCATGCTTACGTGCAAAATATCTTGGTGAGTCCTTGGTGGCCACCGTACGACAGCAGTTGACATATAAGCAGAGCCGCCAGCAACGCCCGCGCCGGCGACATCCTGTATCCGCCGCCGGCGCATTGGCGACGCGCCGCTACACCTATCACGACACGACACGACACCACACCACCGATCCGACACGAACGTGCGACACGACAATATCACTCGCTGATAGTCGCACTTGTTTTTTGTTCGTTACTGATTCTGTACTGAAAGTTCGTCCGACAAAAACGTGCGTTACAATGCGGACACGACACGTTATTTCACCTTTTAATTTTGTAATGCAGTTGTGCACTATCTCCGTTGATGACCATTCGGGTAGACCTATTGAAAGGATCGGTAAATGTTTTACGATTGTTTGCAAAACAAGGATCGTGAGAAACTTTGAAGACAAAAGGTTTGTGTGTAATGACAGAAGTAACATTGGGTTTGTTTAACATTTGGAGGATCTAAGAAAAGTAGATGTATGTGATGTGTGCTGGTGAAAACTACACTATCTGAACATTTTCTTTAGGTGTGGGAAATCATGAAATACTCCCTCCTTCCTCCGAGGTAGAGTTCTGAATGGAGCAGAAGGTAGTGTTAACTCGCCTAAAACCTACCCTTTGATTATCATTTGCATTGTAGGACAATAGAATTCTTTCGAACAATCCTGCTCACTAAATGAATACCCCGCTAGCTGATCTTTAGATCGTATGAAAAGGTCTTTCTTTAAGGATTATCATGTTCAAAATCTAAGTTAAGGATATTAAGAAGCGCTCGTGTCAAGTCGATTTTAAAAAACTGCTACGTTATTTCCATGGTAATGTTTACAGTTCATTCAACAGACGTCTTGAGTATGACAACACCGCTTTGTTTAGGATACAGTGTCTCCTTTCAATTAGTCTGGCGACTGCGTTGTCAATGCTCTACGTTGTTGAAACAATGTGTTACTCTGTGTCAATTAGAATACATTGACTAAGTATGGCACACGCTGTGCAATGATGGTCAATTACACTATGGACCTCTGATAGTTATGAGTTGTATAGATACCTGTCTATGCTTTTTGATTGATGGAAGATGTTCTGAACCGCATTTATAGAGCGGATAGAAAGGCTAATGAAAGAAAATATACTTCGCTCGATAGTAACAAGAAGATATTCCACATTGGGCACCCGCTAAAATGGCACCTGAGCTATTCCACATTCGGCACCTATCAGAATTTACGGTGCTCTATGTGAAATAGCACAGGTGCCATTTTAGCGTGTACCCAATGCGGAATACTTCGAAACTAGCGATCCGTTGTCTTACTGCGCTGCGGTTAGCGGAAGCGGCTTCCTTTGAAAACACCTTTAATAAACTTCCACACACCGACACACAGCACATCCAATATTCAAACACAAGACAGTGCAATCTCTTCGCAAGCCTTCAAATAAATTGAACAATGAATGAAGTTGTTGCAAAACATTTTACATTGAATGAATGAAATTCTTGTGGAAACGAATTGTTGGATACAATGTAGTTCTTCAATAAAACGGCTGATATTATGTTGTTTATGTGACCTAATGGTTCTATAATACTATCGAGATAGATGAAAACTTGGCTCGTGGCTGAATTAAAGTAATAGGTCCCGCACGGGTCGATCTTTGGTCTCAGCTGACATTTGTTTATCTACACACGTAGCATGGCGATTCTATGTCTATTCTACGAAGAAAAGACAAAGTAATTCCGTGGTTATCTCTACACAAGTGGACTGTTTTTTTGCACAAATATGACACCTTTCGTACACTATTGAAGAAAAGAACGTTTATTTTCCATATTTTTTACATTACCATGCTTAAAACAATAAAAATGTTTCTACGTTCTGTCATTTTGTCTATTCTTCCGTCGACAAAACCCCTTTCTACGGCGCCATGCTACGCTTGCTGAAGGGTTATTATGATATCTTAAAGCAGGAACAATTGCGGTGTGGGAAAGAGACAGAGCTATACAAGTCGTCTAGCGCCACCTCGTTCCCACACTGGAAATATTCTCGCTTGGTAGGCTACCTGACAATGACATTCACACATCGTAATCGTAACATGTGCTGGTTGTCAATTTTACCAGGTGGTTATGTAGCACGTCAAATTTTATAGCATAAGCATTGCATTTTACACTCAGTTCGTTCCCACTGCTGGGACACAGTACACCTAATGAGAGGGATTGGGCTGTAAATTGTAATTCAGTACGCAGACCCAGTGCGTGTTAGAAGATGTCACATATCATTCTCATAATGTTTTTCTTCACCGTTTTGAGAGCACTGAGGATGTAATAACACAAAATAAACCCTAGCTGGGATCGTACCCACGACCTACAAGCTCGAGGGGAACTACCAATCAAAAGCATAATTTATTAAGGCCATGTTTTAATCTTCGTAGATACCTATCACAAATCCGTACATATCTAAGGTTGTCAACTGACACATGACACTAAGGACCACGTGTACCCAAGTACTGAATAAAACAATAGGCATTGATTACCTACTTTGTATTTGTACCATATCAAATGACGTATACAACAAGTCATACGCGTGGGAAACTTTACGTAATACGTAACTAGTGACGCGCGATCTCGTATACACTTCGGATAAATATCCGCAAATTGTATCTTGCGGATATTTAAACGTGAAGATTGCTTTCTAGCGGATACAATTCGCGGATATTTGGTTTTGCCAGTTTTGTTATGCAAATAATGTGAGATTTTTTACGAGTCACTTTATTGTGGTGTTATTTTTGGTTTTTTACGGAATTCAAGATGACAAGTTTTCAGTATGAGTGTCCGTTTATCAGAGAAAAAATAGTATTTTTTTAGATTTTTAGGCATTTTTTGGTATATCATCGTCAGTAGGTTCATGGATTACTAACGAATTATTTAACGGTAACATACATAATCTTCTAGTGCATAATAAATAACTTTGCATGAGCTTCGTAAATGCATAATAACTCGTATTTATATCTACTTATTACCTGCATCGCAATGCACGTCTTTATAATTAATCAATGTTACGGAACGTTTACAATTTATTTACTAGACATATGTGTTGCAAAAGCAACTTAAATACCAACACATCAAGTTCAATTTCAAAAATCTTTACGGTTTTTTTCAATAGTACCAATCACTCTGAAATGAGAGCAGTGGTGGCTCAGTGGTATCGGTCCCGACTGAGAGCAGTGGTGGCTCAGTGGTATCGGTCCCGACTTACGAGTTGTAGGTCGTGGGTTCGAACCCCGCCAGGCGCATTACTTTGTGTAATTTATTTTCATCACCACTGCTCTCAAAACGGTGAAGGAAAACATCGTGAGGAAACCGGCATGTCCTAGAACCAAAAATTCGAAGATATGTGACATCTACCAATCCGCACTGGGCCCGCGTGGTGGATTATGGCCCACTCCCTCTCACAAGAGAGGAGGCCTGTGTCCCAGCAGTGGGAACATTATAGGCTGATGATGATGACTCTGAAATGAATTTAATTTACACGCACTATAAAGTTGATATTTGCGTGAGTGGAAGCAAGGACATTTAGTGGTTTGTTATTATTTATTTCAAGTTGCATTATCAGTTAGCGATATCGGAATGAAATGCAAAAGATAAGAATTGGAACAGCTGTTCTTAAAATTGTGTTGTCACTCTGTTGTTTATGTTTATCGGTCAATAAATCGATATTGGTTGGACCGATGTTATTTATAGTTTTCAGAAATGAATATTTGATTCATTAAAATATTTACGAAGTATGCCAAATGCCAATACATTAATAGAAAAGCAAGACTCAGTAAACTTTATTTGTTAGCCAGTTTAAGCCAGCATTATTTAATTCATTTCATTCAAAGTTGACATTTTTCGCTATAAAACATTATCTAAATATAAAAATAACATTTTATATGATCATTAAAATAAAGATTAAGTAGGTATTCTATCTATAAAGTCATAGCGTGTAATAAAACCTTAATATTCATGTACTGTCGGTATTTTATATATCTAATGCGGAAAACAAAGCAAAATGTGAACATTGCTATCTAAATCTTATAAAAATAAAGACAAATGTAACTTTATATTGTATTTGTAATTAATTAGCATTGTATAAACAGACGTATATTTAAGTAAATATTTATGTTTGTTATCATGAAAGTGTTTTGTTGACAAAAGATTATTATTTAAAAGAAGGCGTGTAAAGTTTATGCTGTGTGTAATAACAGGCAAAAGAGAGTAGACCAAAGTCGAAACTGTTTCTTGTCTTAAAATCTTATTGTTCTAAAAGAAACGCTTTTCAGTTTTTATTAATACTAAGGAACAACTTTATTACTTGCTTAATTTTCCAAAGCAACTTAGTAACATTTAACCCACCAAGGCGTTAAGGATATTAGCAATTAATATCGAATGCAAAACGAAAATTAATTAGCGCCCTTTAACGAAACAAGTACACTAAATTAATGTGAAAACAACATTGCAAATAACTACTAAACAACAAACGCAATATACCGGCAGGCGGCAACAAATCGGATATTTATCCGAAAACTTGCCACCTTAAATTCGTATAATGACTGACCAAAGGGAGTTGAACCGAGTTGTATTACGCCATGTCCCAACACTATTCTGTATCTTAGTAAAGGTCCTCGCCCATAGTGACTTTTTACTGCGATACAGTTGCGCAGTCGCAATGCTGTCGCTGACTGTGTTTTCATTTTCTCATATATCACGTTAATATTAGAAATTATAGTCGGCTTCCCCTTATAACATCGACACTAATTTAGATTTTAGCTTAAGTTACCACTTATTTATGTGAATGTTGGTTTACCTGTTATTGGCAACCGTATAAGCCTTATAGTCTTAAATTTCTACAATATTTATTAATTTATATATACAGAAGCTGTTGGTATACCTATGTTAAATAAATAAATAAATAGACACTAAATGGCTATTACGATTCGGTCGTGTCTTAATTACAATGAAAATGGAACGAGGAACGTACTCGATACGTATTCCACTTTTTTTTTGTGTGGTTATACACACATCAAATTCTTCTTCCTTCCCTTCATGACAAAAACAGTCATGTATTGATATCAATAAATTAGCGATTCCAACGCGCGTTTCGATCATCTTTGTCGCGCGTTGCAAATGCGACGTGTGTATCCATCGCTGCAATAAATCTGTGGGCGACCACCCTAAGTAAATAGTTATCAGTAAGCCAATAAACTAATTAAATAAAGCTTGCCTAGTGTCTGAAGCAGTCTAATAACCCCAGTTATCTTTCACTATGAAATATTGAATCGTATTACCATATCGTTAGGGTAACGTAGATTTTGTAAACTGATCTCGGCCGAAAGGAATTCTGTTAGTGGTTAAATTAGAATTTGTTGTATCTAGGCTAATAAATAGTGGGGTTTGGAAACAACGTGGTATCGTGGGAGCAAAAGGTCGTGAGTTCGAAACTTAGATACAGTCTGAAATGTTGTCTGTAAAGGCTCAGATATACGGACAATCCGGAGAAGAATGAATCGGAATTGATGTTTTAAATGTGAAAGTGAGTTCAGGTAGAGCAACGACGATATATTACTAGACTCCGCATGCACGATCTAAGGAACAAAAACTATTCTGTCAACTCGCTGAGGTACTACGTAAGTAAGTAAGGTAAGCGAAGAGGACGGGGTACTGTGGTGTGATTGGCTAACTCAAGGTCTGTTCTGTCTCAAGGTATGTTTACGTCTCACAGGATTGGTCGAAATAAGACGGATATAAGACTTTTTTGCCTAACGTGTTGAAAGACATCGGTCGCCTGTTATTAGGAGTCTAGTAATATATCGTCGTTGAGGTAGAGAGATAGATGATGCATCTCTTTTTTTAAAGAAACTTGTTTTTCCAGTCTCATTCTTCCTTTTGTAGAAATCTACACACATTGTAGATTATGACTATCAATTAAATTACGATATAAATAAATCAACACAGCTGACACTGCGCATGTGCAGGCCATTAAATTAATTGAGAACTATGAATAATAAATTATTTATGTTATAAACAACTTTTAACACCGTCATAAACTACTAGATTAGTATTATAAAGACGCAACTAAAAGTACTGTCTGCTGTGGTAAGTATTTTTTCTTTTGTTTGTGAATTTTTCTTAATTTTCTTTTAATTGTCGTGTGTGAACGGTGAAGGAAAACATCGTGATGAAACCGACATGTCCTAGAAGCAAAAATTCGAAGACATGTGATATCTGCCAACCCGCACTGGGCCCGCGTGGTGTATTGTATATGTGTTTGTATTTGTTTTATTTTATATTGATCAACGGACGTTATTGTCCTACTCACTTTAGTTTTTAATTCCCCTTCTTTTTTTTTGGACTTTTCTAGATAGACATTTGTAGGTTATCCCTTAATTATTTTTTTGAAGCGGATGAAGACTTTGCATTGTATAGAGTCAATGTGTCTAGTATTATATGGCGTCATAGCCAGCATTGTGTGAGTACCATGTACTTCAGAGCTATCTTTAACTAGAAACCTACGTCTTTCATTGACTTGAATGACTCTGGCGGTTGAGAGTATGTCATGCTCACTCAAAAGTCTCGCTGATGGTGGCATGTCTGTCGGATCATTTAGTTCCCTTCAAAATGGTTGAGCTGAATGGTGCTGATATATGTGTCATGTTCGTGAACGGGCGCTGTCAGTTGGGACTGGTCATCTCTTAGCTGCCATGGTCTATTTTAATATTTATAACTTTATTTTTGAATTGTCGTTTTTATATTTACTATGGACACTAATAACTTGCCACATCGTTCTCACATAATGTACCTACCATCTGATGATGAATGATGTAACCGAAGATCTGTAATAATTTTGGCGATTGAAAAAGAGTGTCCATGGAGTTTCTTGCTCATTCTTCTCCATAGAGATCTACGCTTTGGAATGAGCAACTTCGGTACTTTCACAGTTTTTATGTCTTGTGACTGGGACTGTAGCACCATAACTATTTTTGTACTAGTTTTATTTTGTCTTTTGACAGTTCAAAAGTGCCGGTTATGGCCTAGTTGAAATAAACGTTTTGATTTGATTTGATTGATTTGATTTGATTTGAATTATTGCCCACTCCCTCCCACAGAGAGGAGGCCTGTGTCCCAGCAGTGGGAACATTTATAGACTGATGATGATGATGATGATCCTGTGTCGTTGAACCTTCTCATCATCTGCCTAGACTATACTCAACTACACTGTGGTCGGTTTTCAGTCTTAATTACAGCTTAACAAACCACCACATCACAGTGAGATAGATAGATACATGGTAAGAATGATTATTAGATTTTCGGGTCATCGTTAGAACCCAGGATCTACATATCTCAAGTCGGAGCAGCTACCACTGGACCACCCCAACTTGAATTTGTTAGGTATTAATTTATATGTTTTCTAGTACCTATAAAAGAGGCTCTAGGTCATACATAGGTCGGAGATATATACCTACAACATCTAGAGTAAGTATGTAGTGTGAAAGTGGAGCAAAATGTATCGTCTAGTGGTATCCAGCTAAACGGGTCGGCTTGGGAAATGGGTCACCTCATCTTGTAAGATGGCCTCAGACTGACAGGCTGTTAGTAAGTATTCTAGTTTTGTAGAAATGAAAGGGTTTTCGTTGTAATTTGAAACACAATGCTTGCTTTTATGTGAAAGATTTGCGACCTCGATATACTTTTCGCTAGAATAATATTTACTTAATATTACAGATTGGAGTCTTAATGCTCTGATTTTTCTTTCATCTGTCATGGTTCGCACTAGCAAAACTGGCGCCTAAAGCAAATATTTTTTATACCAATCTTTTCTGATTTCTGGTAAAAACCGTAAAGATTTTAAACGTTTATCATTACGAAAATAGGGTTTAGTTTACTGTGCTAAATAATTGAATCTAGTCCGTCTTAAAAAGAGTTTTGAAAAATAAGGAACACGAATTAATTATTTTTTTGAATCAATGAATATTGATACAGATAAAACTCTTCGAAATTCAGGAGTGGGATATTGTGACGTCATAACGCCTGTATAATTTACCGATCGAGTGACGTTTTGTAATAAGTATTTAGATCTTTGTCAATTTTGGTTTACGTAACAAAGGAAAAAATACGGGACCAATATTTTTTGATTATCTATATTTAGGACTATTTAAAAAAAAATAGCTTATTCGGGGACAGAAGCCTAGCACAAAAATGTTACATCTTTTTATACAAGTTACTTAAACCAAATGCCAATAAATCTTCACCCACAAGATTAAACAGAGATCTAACGACCCATCGATCACGCACTTTCGTTTTCCATCACCGCCAGTGATACAATATTCGCGGATCATTTAGCCGGTGCGCTATCAATTTATAAGCTTCTGATGCACTTACTATGTGCCATAGCTTTCGCTGTGGGGCCAACGTCCGCGGTGGGCGGGACAGGTTGCATACTCAGATAGTTGTGAGGGTGCAGACATATACTACGTTTTGAAACAGGGGTGGCTGGTTGACAAGACATAGAAAGAAGAAATAAAGAAATAACATTTATTCGTTAATGGCAAATGTCAGTGCAATTGTTGTTAATAATTTATGTATTAGTCTGTAAGTTTCTGAACATAAAATAATAAATACGCAAAATTAAAACGAACAAGTGACTGTTTTATTTAAAAAATAAACTTAAACTATTTGGTACAAAATTGATTGCCCCACGGCTACTCCAAACAGGCAGACATAGCGCACTATCTAGTTCTTAAAATCCATCTATCCTATGTTTCACAAATAAATTGATTTGATACAAATGCAATATTATTTTGTCAAGCATCAACATTTTTAGGTATGCTAGTTTAATTTGTAATTTCCATATTAAAACTCGACTTATGAATGCATAATTAATTGTTTAACATTCTCTATTTTTCTAGAAGTTATTCGCCTGACTGGTTATAATTTTGTTACCTAGTATTTTTAGCAAAACGGGGCGACATATTAAATTATACTCAATATTAATGTCATAGAGCAAAACTATTTATAGGTCTTTATTTGTAATTTTAACACACGCATCTGAACAGGTTAGAAAAGGTTATCTAAACAGATTGAATTACAATAACAAAATCAGCATTTAATTTGCATCACTTTTCTGATGATACAGATTATGTAAGTGTTTATAATCGTGGTAATGAATGCTATGTAATTAATTTATTCATGTCATGTGATGATAGTTCGTGTCTACATCCTGTCACTATTAATTCTATCGTGATACATCACGATTATTTGCATCATCTAGGAAGAATCAACTGCACGAATGTTTTGTAACATGTTTGTTTACGTAGTGAATTTTAGAAAAAAACGAAATGAAATATATTTATTTATTACAATTTAAAACAAAAAACATATAGGAAGCCTAGAACAAAAACATAACAGCTGTTTCTTAAGTGAGTGAAAGATAAGTACAAAGAGTATAATTATGTTTACACACTATCATTTCATGGAATTAGGGTCTTACATTTAGGGGACTCCACTCGTTTAAATTAAGATCTTCTTTCAACCCAACGAACTGTCTAAACCAAAACGACAATAGAAAAAAAAAAAACGCATTTTCTTCTTTTTTTTTTTTCAAAATTGGAATTCTTTTAAAATATGTTATGGGTGATCCTCACGAAGTCTGTTACTAGGTAGAGAGAGATATTATTAGCGAGTGCAGTCGTGCATCGAACGCCCTGCATCGTCGGAATGTCGCAAAAAACGTAAGCTATTCGTACGGAAAAAACTTCGCATCCTATAGCCTTGGTTTGCAGTCTCTGTGTCTATCTAGACTTAAAGGAATAGCAACTGATTTGTCTATTAAGGACAGAATTAATATAGGTTATTTATACTTTGCTTTTTTTTAAATTTGCCAATTAAAAAAAACATATTAGGGTTAATTTTATTAACCGTCCGTATTTATTTGTTCAAATTCATCTTTAGTGCCGCTAAAGAGCGAGAACGATATATAAATTTACAGATGTACAATATACTATAGGTTAACGTACTCAAAACGATTTTTATTTTATTTTAAAAATGTTTTTTTAGTTATACAGCTTTATACAAAACACTCACTAAAACTTTAGCTACATAAATACGATTTTGCACCAAATAAAATCAATAAAAATAGCAAAACAGGAATTTTATCAAAACGCAATAAAGAAGCATCGACCTTCAACTGACCGCAAAGATATTTTAAAAACAAAGAAGAAGAAAACAAAGAATAATAACTTCTATAAACATACAAATAAAGAACATATTACTCCACGTGACTCTGAGGTCCAAGATCTAAGAAAAGGGCCACAAAAGTCATTTGCAATCATAAATCTGCGCAAGAGCCGCACAGTCAGATAATTAATCAAAATCCACAAACAATTTATTGGTACTAACAAATCAAATGGATAATGCAGTTCTGACATGCAATCCTAGCGATAACTATGAGAAAATATGTTAGGAAGTCTGTTTCTCAATCAAATCATCTTTGAATAGAAATTCTTCACGCTCAGCTGGTGAAGGTAGTGAATAAGGATCATTTGAATCAAAATTGAGATTAAAGAGCTGGCGTTCTCGGCAGTTATCTCTTTAACAGTCATCATCATCAGTCTACTACTAGGCATAGGCTTCTCCGATCACACGGCATTTTACTAGATCACCGGCTACTCCAATCAGCTCATCCAATCGTTGTTTTCCCGTTGACAGATAGACGGACGAATTTTTTGACGTCCTGTCATTTCCCCATTTTGATACTTTGTTAATGTTGGATGATGAATTCAACATGTTTCAAGAGTGAGATGAGCAAGAGAATGATGATGATCATATATTAGTAAATCTATTAACAGTTTCAAAACTGTAATTTATTTGTTATGTTCAGATTTCTCGGCTCACGGCTACACCTGTGATCAAACGAGAATCTCGTACCCGTACTATAGATGAGCGAGTATATCGCGCGCTTGTTAACGATCTTAGGACCAGTTTGTTTGAACAAGGCTGTTACTAGACGGCTGGGAAAAGCTATACCGCAATAATGATTTTCCGACTCACAAGAATTTCTACATTTTAAAGGTAACAAGAAAGAGTAATGGTGGGCAAGTGGTAAGGGCCCGGATTACGTAGGTTCACTTCGAACCAGACAAGTATTTTGCGTAAATTGTATCGTATAACTGCTTTGAAAAGGCAGACATCCAGTAAACAAGTGTCTTACAACAACAATTCGAAAACAAGCTAAATATATAAAACTGCATTGGGTCCGCATGGTGGATTACAGCCTGCACTACAAGGAGTACACAGAGGATGCCTGCATTCCAGAAGATAGAAAGCTATAGGCGAGTAATGCTAAGAAGAAAGAACATAATGAACCAATGGACAATGCGCCAAATCTAACTGTACATTTGTACAAGCTTATAATTACCACAAAAGAATCCAAGCCAAAGGACCAAGCGCCAAAAATATTTACAACAGATTGCAATAACCAAGAAAAGGATTCAGTATCCTTTTGTAACAGCATTCTCGCGGTGCTAAGTCAAATCCCACGTACGCCCCCGCATTGTGGGCGAGTCATTACAAACTGTCGCCGCAAATACTGCAATACTACTGTTTATTAGTGTTTACTGCCTATTGTCTTTGGCATGGCGAAATCTGCAGGCTGGTATAATTGTGACAGCCTTTGTGGATGGCTTTGGAGCCAAGGGTCAATCTGGGTTGTTAATTGAATATTTTGTTTATTGGTTCCTTGTTGATACGGTCGGTTAAACATTGACCAATTTTAATGGTTTAGTGATTTTGCATTGGCTCTTAAAGACTATGGTCTTTAGGCCATGAGCTGAAATAGCAAAAGTGCTTGAAAATAAAATTGTTGTGTTTTTCGATTGCATTAAGTATGACGATAAAGAGTTTAATAAATAGTTTACTGACATCAAACTATTCGCGAAGGAAAACAAACATTTATCAAGCGCAAGAGCTTTAGATTGTTTTATTTGATTTGCAGTGGACAAATTCTTTCGAAATTGTTTGTTATCTTGTCTTATTACAAGCTGATATTGATTTATAGTCTCCCTGTTATATTTGAAGACTCTTGTGAGATACATTTTCAATATTTATTTGTAACCACATCATGTTTACAAAGTGCTTGATCTTTCGACAATTTACGATTGCTTTCGATATCATGATTTTTTTTTTGCAAATATTATCAAAGGTTAATTTACTTCAAATTTTACGTATTTGACATACCATGATGTTAAACATACGGTGACATCATTTCCTCAAATTCTTCGCACATATACAACCCAATTCTAACTCGGGCGCTTTTACGATTCGCAAGCGCAGAGTGAACTGACCTACTGAACGAAAGAACGAATGAACTATTGAATGGTTTGTGTAACAAGGCGAGAACGGTGTAATCATAATAAAATTTATATAAACAATCATTTTATTGAGTCTAGTGAAAGCTATAGAAGAGAGACTGATTGGAGCACTTATTTTCAGCCATTTATTTATGTAAGATGAGTTACGTGTTTTGAAGTTTCTTTTTTTGTATTGAATGGCTAATTACGTTAGTATAATTAGAAGCTTGATTAACGAAACTGGGTTGTAGACAGATACATAGATAGCGTTAATAATGTAACTGGTCCTGTTTTGCTTCCTGAAGCGAAAAGGTTGCATGTTTCATACATTCATATTTGCTTGTTTTTCTATCTTTGTGATATAATCACTATCCTTACATTTTTGCCCCAAATTAATCGTGGAAATCTTGTCATTTCTTCTTTCATCTCTAGCAATCATCATCTCTGTATTCACGTTTTTGGCTATATTATTATCTCTTACACAATCCCTCTCGTTAGTTTCATCGCCTGTGGTGACAAACTATTATGTTACAATACCATATAATGTTAGACATTTCTTTAGCTATTTTCTTGTTTCTAAGACTTTATTAGATCGACAGTTCCATGTTCAGTACCATGTTTCCTCAAGTCATCATTCGCTAGACATTTCCCATTCATGTTTCGATTCTCAATTACATTACTCTCAGTCTTAAAGGTGCCTTGCATGTTGTACGATAACCGTTACAGTATCGTAGTTAAATGTACCAATAGCAATAGAGATAGGACTGTCATAAATAGTGACAGCTTTGCTATTAAACCTACCAGGGTATTCGAATCGTCTTTAATTTAGTATTAGAACATGGCCACGAGCTACAGACTTAAAACTTTAAGACGCGCGTCTTGCGATTGTGATTAAGGGCGTGCTACGACAGCGTGGCGCGATTTGCTATTTCTACGTGACATGTTGCAGTCAAATACTGCAATCACACGTCAAGACTACACCATTTGTACGATTAAAAACAAAGAACTACTATTTAAAACTATTTGACCATAAACATGGCAAATAATGGTAAAGTTCAACGCTATTGAACTTAGATTCACGCCCAGGGAACCACTGACATGCTGAAGTGTTTGGTGCAAGCCGCTCGCTCGAAGTTGTGACCTAACCTTAACCGTTAGCGAAGAATTACAGCTAGGCTCTGATATTGGTGTTCTGGACACTAAACACAGTGAACACGCTCCGTTGAGCAAATGCATCCACTAAGTTAGCGGTTATGCACTGGTGCACTTGATTTAAAATGTTGCTTGGACTTATTTGTCAGGTTATGTAGTCTTACTATTGTTGGAACTTAAAACAGGATATTTACCATCCGTATTATTAATTTGTTTCTGATATTTATCCGTGATCGCCTGCAACAGTCCCAAAATTTGAGAATTTCGTTTTTTAAGACGCTCGAATAATTTATTTTAAAAGCCATTAAGATTTAGAGACTTAGAAAGACCTAAAGATAAAACAACGATACTGATAAGAAAAAATCTTATGTAAGAATAACTTTTATAATCTTGATAAGAAATTACGCGTCAAATTCTAGTATTTTCTTCAAAATGCGTCGTCATTTACGTGATGGTAGGCGCTTCATTAACTCGTTAGCCGATAAGGATATGATTGATTGATCATTAAATTATATTAAAAGATAATTGCGCACGATTTGTATTCCAATAAGGCGATTTTAACTGTTCATGCTATTAGTATGATTTACCAGATTTTTTTCGACGAACAAGAAGTTAAAAAAAAAGAAATATATAACTCGAGTTGGCAAACACATTTACGCAGGAAAAAAAAATAAAAATCTACCATTCTGATTTTGTTTGTAACCAATCAATAACCGAAATTGCTCACCCGAGTTATAAAGATGTCCCAATCAGAAGCAGTGGTCAAAGAAAAAGATAACGATTTAGATGCAGATGAGCATTTCCATTCCATGTAAAGAAAATACCGATGTCTAGATGCCATGAACTAAAAACTGCCTAGCACTGATTCAAATACAACCGCATTATTTGTCAAACGTGACATACAAACGGTAACACCGCATACCGGTACCGTTGAAGCTATATTACATATGGAAGAACGGAAGCATTATAACGATGAAGAATTCTTTGATATGAGTCACAGAACATGTGCAGAGAACGAATGTAAAAGATGACAGACCTGTATAATGTCGCGAAAAAAATCTAGGTTTATTATTATATCTTTATTTATATTCCAATTTTTGTATTATGTTTGTAGATCTTACAATTGGTTTATAGCTTGATAACATACCCTGTAAGGCTACATCAAAGATGGTTACGAGAAGTCGAGTATAAAGAAGATATTTGATTGCTGATGAAGACCAATATCGCGCTGGAATCGAGCCGTTTCAACCAGTCCTATAGGAAATCTATTTGGGGAGGGATCAACACGAAACATCCTACGTCAGACAATGATGATTGTAAGCAATTTGGAACTCAAAATAAAGAAAGTTTTCGCTTGAGAGTATTTTAAACCTGATAAAATAGACCGTGTCGATGATGGTCCTTGACTTTATGAGGAAGAAAAGACTGTACAAATTAAAACATACTACGACCATTACTCCTGATTATGGCAAAATAGAAGCAGTTGCAAAAGAAAAAATAAGAAGGCTTCGGACAAGGACTAAGTTTCCGGATGTTTACAGCTACAACAGCTTGCGGCTAATCTTAATTGCTTTTGGTATGTAAAGATTGCTATATGGTGACGAAATTGTAAATAGTTGACCAATAAATTTGTGTGTGCAGATATTTCGAAATGTTATTAATTGCATTTGTCAAGATGTGTTTAGACGAACTGACGAAGTATCTGCAATTTCTGCAAGACAGAAAACAGTAGAAACCTCCGAGTAAAACAAGGACACTCTCTTGGATGCGGCAACGAAAAGAACGTTGTTCAATACAACGTTTTCTAGAATGAAAAATGTCCAGCAGATTTTGAAATAGAATTTTCTGAAGAAAACACAGCTTGTAGTATTTTAACCTACTTAAAACAGATGACCTTGACGTTTATGCTACTTCTACATAATTTGATTATAAATAAGACCTTGAAAATTAAGTCAATTAAAGAAAATCGATAGGCTTAGATGTTGATTTGAGCGGAAACATTTACAAGTTAAGTACTTCTGATATTAATGATGTAGTTGATAATTGGGTTAGTCTTATTAATAGTTGTTTGTCATTAACAAATGCGTTCCATGAAAATATCGATGAGTGATTCAAAATAGTAAACAATTTCATTATTGTCAATTATGTGGTGACAAGTAATAGAATGACTGAATTGGACGGAAAAACAATCCAATTTACCCTGCCTTTCTGATTTCTTAGCTAGCTGTATGAATCATTGATATCAATCACAATTTTGTCGTTTACTGCCCTGCTCTAAAAGCGGGCCATAAAAAGGTAATCCAGGGTACGGACTGCACATATGTACCTGGATAAAGCCATTTATAACATCGTAGAGTAATTTTCGCGAGTCAACATTGAAATAGACATTCTTTAATCAGTTCTCACAGTAATGCTAAAAATAGTTTAAAAAAATGGCCCTAAAAATGCACACAGCTTCAAAGCTGCAAACCAAGACCAAAAACCGTGGCTAGTTGCTTATTTAGCAATCAAGGTCTTCTACTAACTAACGACCTGAATAGTGACTAATCCATACAGCAATATAGTTTAAAATAGTGTAGTAGAAAACATTAAAAAAGTTAGGAAAACCAGGAAGTAGCTGGAGGACCCGAAAAAGAAATTGCTGTCATAGGGTAGCATTTTAGGCCCAACAAAATTCACCATTTTAATCATGTTCTTTAAAATTTCGCAGTTTTAAAGAAAATCAAAGAAGTCTTAAAGCAAGTATCTAAAACAGTGGCTGGCTCTAATCTAGCCATCAAGGTTTTCTACCAACTACTGACCCCGATTTGGACTAGTCCATATAACTCATATATTATGTGGGCGTACTGTGTGAAATCTCAATCGCTTTATGACTATGTTAGTACAAATTGCATATGGTAAGCTTATTTGTTAATGGTTTTTGTAATATTGTGACTTAGGCTTCTAAAGACCTTATTCTATGTGTTATTCCGTTCTGATTAATTTCTTTGCGGGATCCAAGATAGTTGAAATTCATTCATAAGGACTTTCGAGCTTCATTGCTGGTTTGGCATTGAGTTTGGGAATAGTGTGGCGGAAATTCATGTTTCTGAGGTAGACAATAGCGGGACTGCAGAAAATAGAAACATGTTCAGGAAGAACTTATTCTTCACCGACAAGTGATAAGGGTTTACTTTAAATTTTGTCGGCAGGTGTGTTCCGTCGCACACATGAGTCTTAAAGCCCTTGTATCTATGTTAGTGCTCTAGACGTGTTCTAGTAGCCATTGCAATACGTTATACTGCTACATAATTTCTTCAACAATTTAGAGTGATTGCGTAAGGTATCTTCCTAAAACTGACTTCTGACACAAAAAGTAAATATGCATATAAAAAGACAAATTGGTATAATCCGGGGTTTAAACTCCAAACCTCGCTCATGAGAAGCGAGGTATTAACCTGAGAGCCATTATGACTTTAACGCTCCAGATCTTATTCTAATTCTCGTCTACTTTCCAACACGGTATTACCTGATTACCAATCCATCAACGGCAGGCAATATAGCTGCTGAAACAGTGCATTAGCCTTATCTCCGCCCACAACTTGTTATGTCGAACCGAGCTCAATTGATTATGACACAGTACTCGTTACGATAACACTGCAGTGATAAAAGTTAGCCAGGTGGTATTAACGCTATAGAGATTTATTAGAATGCTTTTTGCCTGCAGCTTCGCCTACGTTGAATCCTAGTCCGTTCAACCGTCATTCCATATCTATAGATCCTTTCAAAGGCAGATTCAAGAATGTAACATTTAAATCATACGAATTTTTTGCTTTAAGTGTATCGTCATCATCACCTTCATCATTGGTAGTCCTGTTCCAACCAATGCTGGGTATATATGTCTCCTTTCTTTTGTGTCATATTTTGCTGACCTGCTCGAGTCTCAACCAGATTTATTCCGCAATCTTTTGAATATCATCCACTCAAAGTATAACGATTTTTTATTAATTTTACGATAGTCTTGTGTTTGACCACTATCTTTCCTGATGGCAATATAATGGTCGAAGGTAAAGCAACCTATTCACTCTTGGCTTCCATACCACAAGGTTGTAGCTATCTTTAAGCTCTCAGAGAATCATCTTCTTCTTCCATTTCAATAGATAATGAAGAGTCATGTTACTTCTGAATGCCTTAATGGATGTTTTCGTAGACAAAAACAAAAAAAGTTGAATTCATTGAATTGAAAGTAATAGTATTATCTTTCTAGACTTTCACTCTCAACTAAATCTCCAAAGAAAAAAGTTTAGGCAACCGTTACGTTATACCTGTCTATTATGGCATAATAATATGTAATTTGTATAACAGCATAATGGGTTTAATAACTTGTAACAATTATTATCCTAACTAATATTATGAATGCGAAAGTGAAACTGTTTTTTTGTGTGATGATTTGTGATACAGAGATAGATGGGACTCTAGACCCGGTTATAAGCTGTAGAAGGTGGAGGAAGGAAGCCGAGCAGAGCGAAGCCGAAATTCTTTTTGCTTCAACGCATTTTTGGCTACGAAATTAATGATATAGTTTCATGCCTCAATAAGAAATTGAATAGAAATCTCAGCAAATAGAAGAGCCAATCAAACTTGAACGATTACCTAATACTGCAGTCGTAGACATTTCCAAAGAAACGATAAAAACATCCGAAATCGGCAATATCAATCTAGACTAAGCCATAGAAGTTGGCGTTAGTCCAAAAATTCTTGACCTTAATCTAGCTTGGCACAAATAGGGTGCTACAGAAACAATTGATGGACGACAAAACGAATAGAAGACGTGACATTCCAAAAATAAAGTATCAGCGTAAGGAATTACCAAGAATTGTCAGGACCGCATACTTGACGATTTTATTACGTGTTCTGGCGTAAATACCTAGTAGTTATAACACGACACAATCAAACGTAAATATTGCGGTAGGTAAGGGTTTTATGGAGGTATAAACGTTATATTCGCTGTTTTAAGCCAAAGATCTAGGTGTAATGGTAGACAGACTGGCTGCAGAATCTTATATACCGTAAAAGCATAGAACCACAGGAAAAGGTTGACTCATAATAATTAATAATCTAAGAGTCGTATCAAATTTTGAGAAGGCAAAGCATCTCTGGAACATAATTTAGCAAACTACGGCCTGATTGGGGCAGGTCAGGGACATATGGCGCAAAAGGGAAGAGGCTTATACTTATAGTATCAGAAGGGTATAATAAGACTGAGACCATTTATGATGATAATGATGAAGATGATCTGAAAACTAAAACCAGCTAATTTTACCTGAGTGCTTAAAATTACCAAAGACAGATTAATAAAGTGTTATAACATGGTAATTATTTGCTTTGAAAAAAACTATTGCATGTTGTTGTTTCTTTCCTTCATAAAACAACAATGTCAAACTTTGTATGCACAATGATGAAACACATGCAACGCAAACAATACCAGTAGAAAGCATTGTAAATGCAGCGCAGGAGTGCATGTATAATCAAGTAAAGGTGAGGCACATTAAAAGTTATATTAATGATGAAATTGTAAGTGTAAAGGTAAATGTAAAGGAGTTATTGAATATTGTGAAAACCTATGCTTATATTACAGGTGTTGCTTAACTGACTGAAACGAATCCTAGTAACTTTGACACACTAGTAGACAGCGTTGAGGCAAAAAATTGAGTGTCCTTTAATACTTACTTTTTACACCCGTAGTAGTTTACCGTGTGAAAATTTTTAGATTTTTACTGGGGTAAAGATGCGAGCAAAAGATATCGAATGGTACACGGGCCAACAGACAACCATTTCATAACTGGTTACGATCTTTCTGATAACGTCAGCACCCACTTGCATGACAAGCAAATACTTTTGCAGCATTCCCGAGTTAAACGAGCAACTCAATCAGGTACACATTCATGCTTACCATACAATGCCAATAATCTCGTGCTACATAGATTTCTCTAACAATAATTACGAAGCTATGTCCAACACCCACCACGACTGCAGCCGACTCCGCGGTGGGCGCAAGCTATGTAAATCGTGCCATGGGGCCGACCGAACAAGTTTTCTATTTCAAGGAGAAAATACAGATTTACAGTGCCCGTGAAACGTCAATTAGGTGGCTTTCGCGCCTTCTACAACTATTTCGAGTATTGTATGATTGTCAATCTATTTTGCCTTAAGGGGTGAACAAAACTTCGGTGGTATCTGAGAATTGGTTTGCTTAACCGTTCCTACCTTGTCTGAAAGTGTGATGGGTGAAAATGTAGGTGTGATAATTCGCAGGTGAGTTTTATTCAGTTTTCCCGACCCGCAGCTTTGTTCAAAGAAACTTTCTGTGCTCATTAGGGCTTTGGCGGTTCTTTCATCTTTTATGTGGCGAGGTTCGGGTTCTGCTAGGTCAACAGTCTTTTGACCTGTGCAGTCGTCACCTTTTACCTTATTTTTCTTTTTCACGTAGGTTTAATTTTTGAGACTTACGCTACTGTTTTTCCTTAAATGTTTTGACGACATTTACTGCTAAAGGTATTACGATATATACTTCGCATGTTTTTCCTTTTCATACAAGACTACATACCTATCAAAACCCGTTCAATGCTCACAGACGTATTCATTTATTTTAATGTCAATATATTATCAGAGCCATCAGTCTGAACGAGTTCAGGTTGCCATTTAAAACTGATTAGATTGCTGTTATTGCCTTGAGTCTTGTTTAAAGATTATTATGCAATGAGGCAACACTTTACAAATTGTAATTAGAGCAATACCATTTATTTCAGTCAAGCTGGTTCTAGTACTAGAACAATTGGTGATAATGTATGCAATGTTGCTGATAAAGATTAAGTTACTTTAAATATAAAGGAACCGGTTTTGAAGAAATGGTGTTGAAATTGATAAAAACGTTTAGAGGGAGCATTAACCTTGCCAGCAGTTGCTATGTTATAAAGGACCCCCTTTGCATAATATAAGCTAGTTGCTTGATTGCCCGTCTTGCTCAACCACCTGGAACTTTCAGGATTTGACCAAAGCAATGTTAGAACATTGCAATTAGTATGCACGTTGCTTCGTACTGATCTCACAATATTATTGTTTTATTTACAACGAACTACGGAAATATTAATAGCTGCGTCAGGGGGGGTCTTAAAAAGCAACAAAAAGAATATTGCTAAAGTAGCCTTTCTAGATTCCCAGCAGCGTGTTTCGTCGGCAATCTCTAGCCCAGGTTTTTTAGCACCAAGTTTATCTCAGAATTTTACATGCACTATAGTATGGCTCAGTAACAACAATGTTTATTGGAGGAAGTGGATTATTGTGTAGCATGTGGGCGATGTTCCAAACGTCACCATTTATGTACAATAATGGCTTGTATGAACGACGCAATGCAGAGATTTGAATATTTTAAAAGTAGTCAGTATTGATCCCGAATATTTTAAAAATTGATACTGTGTTTACTTAAGTGACCGCGTGGAGAAGTCAGATTGGAAGACGATGTATGCAAGATACTGGTATTCAACTTATTCAACTGCATCCAGTCCGACTAGAAAGAAGCTTCAACATCCTCGTAGTTGAGAAAAATTAGAGGCGCATAAATTAACTAATCACTATTTATACCTATTTTTTTCTATATTGTTTAGAACCAATTAGGACTATGTCCATTGTCCATCCGCGTAAGCAGCACTCAAAAAGTTGTGTAAAAATTTTAACACGCCAAAATCACGAGTTTTTGGAGGATATTTTAAATTCTGCTATATTATACCTCCTTATCCATCCATGTTCATCGAAAGTTAGTCTACACATTTTTGAGAACATTAAATCAGTGACCAACAAGACCAACTACGCCGTAAGATTTTAATCGGCTAACTAGTCAGATGATGACTTCGATGGACTGGAAGGCGACCCGAACAAGGCCAGCAATGTCGTGGCTAATGATGATGATACTAATCAAACAAAAACAAGTTAGATCGATAACGGAATCATCAGAGTCAGTAATGATAAAGAGACGAACCAGAAAGGCTAAGAATTCGTGGGTGATGACAATTATGATGATGGTTCTAATCAAACAAGTAAGATCGATAACGGAAACATCAGAGTCAGTAATGATAAAGATGACAAAGTTCTACACGAATTGCATGATTGATATTACTAGTATTAATGAATCATATCTAATGGATAGTATCTTTGTTTATGGAAGACTGTGAGAAAAGTCAACTGGATCCAAAGATCGCATGTTGTTGCATCATTTCAAAGATCATATCTAGAGTGACAGCTACATGGAAGAAATCAGAAACTAATTAGTTAATAAATAGATATTACATTTCTTGTCATCAAACAAAGATATATTACTTTTTATTGCGCAGAGTAATGTAACAGACTTCAGTTACATAATAAATGGTGTGACCATCTGTTTCAGCGAAGTGTGAAACAATATGCGGGGAATATTTATAAAATAATTGTGAATCAGTTACGCAGTTGCATTTTGGTTGAGTATTTTGATATGCATTGCTAAATCGTGCGTTACTACATATTACTTCTTACTTTGTGTTTAACTTGGATTGGATGGATGGACGTTTCTTACGCTCTAAAAAACTCAGGGAACTCGATACCGTAAGACAATTAGGGAACAACATGAAAACAAAGCAAAGGCCATAAGTTAGTCTGTACTTATATTGATAGTGTTATGGCTAAATGGCTTGCAAAAATGTGACGTAAAATTGGGGTGTTGTTATATGGGTGAAAAATACTAGAAAAGATACGCTCATATCGACTATATAATAAAAAAAAACATTAAAATCCTTAGAGCTATTACGGAGAAAAGCAATCACATACACCGTGACACAAAAAATATTAAATATTACCGATAAATAACATTAATCATATCAAACTTTCAGGTATTTCAGGAAAGCAGGAAAATCCAATGATTTGTCATACGTAAGGTGTCATAATATGTCATTAATGGATTATAACATAGATAAAAAATACAAATATATGACGGTGGGGCATACCTTTTGATAACAGAACATTGGAATCACCAATCAGAATTGTTAACGTGGTGATATTAGGAATGTCTTTCGATCGTGTAATTAAAGAAGCTATGCGTGATAAAAAATCAACCATATTAATGAAGTTATAAGCTTTATTTTAAATAAGCGAGCAACCCAGGTTTCGTATATCGTCTAAATTTTCGGCCTATTCGGTGAATTTTCGAAAAAAAAAACTTCGTGACGATATCGATCACAAAGAAAAATAACTAATTTGGTGCAGTTATTCTGGAGTCTAGCGAGTACAGACATACATAAGCAACTTTGTTTTATACTATGTAAAGACATGCGACCCTAGGTAATGAAGAAAATGAGAAAAACGCTTAGCAAATAATATTTCATGTTCTATAATAAATGACCAGAATAAAAATATGCCCAAAACAGTCGAGCTGTTCTCAAATGACGGTCCTAAATAAAAGCTCGAGCAATTAATGCATGAGACAATTAATTTTGTGTACGGTATCAGTTCATTACAATTATCTTGCTATTAGTTAATCTAACTGAAAAACAATCAAAATATTTTCTAACACAGCAGCCAGAAACAATTAATTCTTAAGGTTTAATTCTATTTTTCATCACAGTAGCCAGAAACGATGTAATTCTTAGTTAGATTAAGGGCTGATTGTCAAGAGTCAGATAACTTTTATCTAAGGAATAAAAAAGGCGTTTGACAGATTATCTATAGAAAATATGTCAAACCGCTATTTTTATTAATCATATAAAAGTTACCTGACTATTGAAAAATTAGCCCTTAGTTTTAAAACAGATTTTTTAAATCACAGAAGTCAAATTAAATCTTTCCAATCGATTGTTATTGTATGTTTCAAAGTTAATTCGATCACGTCCAGAAACAAGGATGTTCCAGTCGTTAAACGTAAATATTTGTACTCTGGACTAACTACCAGTCAAATTAACACGCAAGGTTAAAGAAAAAATAAATGCACGTGAAGTATTGGTATGTAGATAAAAATAAATAAGATGGAGGTTATGAAAATGTGGCATTTCGAAAAACATTAACAATAACGTATAGACACGGTAAAGATAAAAATTTAAGAACTAATAAATGTATAAATGAAGCCACATGAACGTGTCACAAAGGTCGGCCACGAAAAAATAATCAATAACGATGACAGCATTAAATTGTTTGAAAAATAAACAAACAAACATAAACTATAACAGTATCATTGTTATTAGTAAGGAAATCAATAAAAGTTGAAACTAGAGCATGGACGCAGTGCAACTAATTTGTAAAACAAACTCGCAGAAGAATTTTGCACAACATCGTGAATCTTAACTTACTCAAGATAAGTGCATATTTATTTAACTGTCACGAGCGCTTCTTATCCATAATTGTTAAATAAATAGGAAATGTATGAGCTTGTCCGTGTAACAGAGGTTAATAAAAAATACCCTACACGGGATGAACAATCAATGTTTTGCAAACACGTAAGGGGTTTACCCAGTTCTCGGGAAAACTCACGTTACAGAAGATATACCACAATCCAATATTATTTGATATTCCAAGCACTAAACACTCAAAAATGTGAATAAAATAGAAAGCTAAAACACGCTTTCGTTCAACGAAAATTTTAAACTTCGCAAAATTCACGATCGTCGCGGATAATAAGATTTATTTTCCGTCCGAACGCAGTGCGCACGTCTTTCATGTGCGCAGTCACGCGCCTTACTGAATTATTACTGAGTACTGCGCCGACTGTTGAGAGCGAAATTGGTTTTCGAACGACTAATCCTATCAATACAAAATGAGCCCTGATTCATTACATTTTAAAGTTCACTATTCTATGGGGATATCTATTTTTTTCGTTACAACGTGCAAACAGGTTGGACACGAGAAATTCGCAGTCTGCCAGGAAATTGTCACGTAGGTCTGTAGCTTTTTGACCGATAGTGACTCGCTATCATTTAAGTTATAAGCGCCCATAAAAGGGGACGTGCAGTTGTAATAAACAATTAATTAGCTAATATTCATAAACAACCATAATAAAATAAAGTCTGTGCGAGTTATTCTCTGTATAAATAGAAAGCTGACTACATCCACTCAAATTTCGAAGTACATTCCAATTCGAAAAAATGCATATGAGCAATTCAGTCACTCACAATCATATTTCTACCATCAAATAAGTTGCAAATATATATATAATTAGCCCTAGTCTGGGCTAAACATTTCGTAACCACAGTCCAAAAAAATATTAGTAAATTCAGAGCTACAGATAACTTAATAGACAGCATTGCAGATATGCCAAAAAATCCAGCTTCTGTTTAAAAATTACTTTCTTCAGCAATGTAAGTAGAAAATGAGACGAGGTTACAAATAATCGGTTCCCGTTAGAAACTACTTACGGCAAACGCAACTAGTTTTAAGTTAGTGGTGGGTAGTTGATAGTTTATTGGGTCTTGTTAGACATGGCAGAAGTTATTCCTTTCCGGTTTGACTCTGTGATCTGTTGCAACTTCCATGATGATGTCACCGGCTTGTAGGCTGATAAACATGAATTATGTA
The DNA here is from genome assembly GCA_028554685.1 of Agrotis ipsilon. Taxonomy (NCBI): domain Eukaryota; kingdom Metazoa; phylum Arthropoda; class Insecta; order Lepidoptera; family Noctuidae; genus Agrotis; species Agrotis ipsilon. The sequence goes on from CM052963.1 coordinate 2,012,438, forward strand.
GCCTTCTAGTCTTTGATTATGTTGCTTATGATTTACTTACTGACAAAACAGCTATTCTACTTGTAAAAAATCTTAAATTTTAGAAAAAGCTAAGTCTAAACGCAGTCTTTAAAGATAAAAAACTTTGACCAAAAATTTTTCAATGCCAAATTATGAGACGATGTAATTGAGAAGGTTTTGTTTAGAAAATTCACTACCCCATCCCCTAGACTGAGGACAAAAATATGACTAGAAGTACGAAATTTTTTATCGATGACAAACACAATACTGCAAACGGCTTGCACTTCACAAGTAATAGTTCATAAGCTCCGATAGGCTCCTCTTATCTACAACGCTTCTCTTATCAAGCTAATATACCCTATTGATAAATATAAACTCGTTGACATATTACGTTATGTCATAGCTGCACCGCACGTCGTTTGAGCGCAAAGGCCATGTCCCCATTATGTCACAACAGCTGTTTTACTGTCCCGTCTCAAGTGCCGGAAAGGTCTCAGTGATCCCGACGCTATTGCAGAACAGTTTTGGTTTGGATGAGGCCGACTTAGGCCAGATATTTTGAGATCTGTTGAGTATTTTGTTAGGTGTGTGGTCGTGGCAGTCTCAAGCTCGGGTTCTTGGGTAGTCTTCTCATAGTATGGACCTTTGGTCTTTTAAAGCAATCATCTAAGCTTGAGCCAGTTATTGGGCGCAAAGGTCATTTCGCTTTTATGTCTCACCAGTGGTTTTACTGTCCCGTCACAAATGCCGGAAAGGTCTCAGTGATTCCGACGTTATTACAGAACTGATGATTATGATGAGGCTGATTTTTTGTGAAAACAATCCTCACGATTGTTTTCACAGTTTAACTTAGGCCAGTATTCAACTTATCTGTGAGCTAACCTAATCAGGAGCTATTTTTTATCTACACTACATGTTTAGCTATGCCTGGATTTTTATTGTCTTTGTCTATCTAGGCTAGGGCAGTTACTTTTTTATAATTAGCCTTTCAATTTGCCAATCCACCTTGAGATGTTGCGATCAATATTAATGGCTTGTTTGAATTGAGAGAGCTTTTGTCATACAGTGGGTCATTAAAATACTGGTTTTATAATGTTAGTCTTTACGGTCACACTGTTTTTTAATGAGTTCCTGTGGGTGTGGCCCAGGAAGCAAATATGACAACTAAGATAGAGCGAAATTACCCAGAAGAAACTAAAACTCCTAAGCACAGACAGAACATAGTAAAAAATGTTTGGCTTTTGACTCCGACAAGATGGTGATCACTACAAAGGCGGCCTTGGTGAAGTCTACAACCACCATAAGAACAGCACAACAGGTTACAGGTGCCGTTGCCAGAAGTGAACCGTTATGAGGTGGATGCCACCCACCCTAGATCCCACTGGAGCCACCCACTACTCCTCCATCTCCTGTCATTCCAAATCTCGCAGTTATAAATTGAAATGTCCAACCGTTTGCCCCACTTTCAGCATTTCCCAGCCACCATTTTTATTTATCAAACCATCTCTCAACGATGTAGGTTAAAAGCTCGCGTGTATCAACTCATGTTAACATTCTCTGACATCGAGTTAATGCAAAACTGTTGTTGAACGCGAGATCCATGTTTGTTAACAGCTTTCGACAATATGATGTGCATTAATATGTTAAAAATAAAAAACCGTTGTATTTTTTACTTTTCTAGCCAATAAAATAAAATAATATTTGAGGTTTCAGCTTGGGCTTGTGATCAACGAAAGCTTGTCGTCCGATCACGAGCAAGGTCTCAAGAAGCTCTTTGCAACTTAACGGGGCCCAATAGGACCAAAAGCACAATAGACGTTGTAGCGTTGGAAAGCAAATGGCAACCAAAGGAACAAGGTGGACTTTTAGTCATTAATATTCTGGCAATCCCTTTCCGCTCCACCTGATACTCATTTGACGACTTCACCCCAAAAAGGGGTCCATCGTCTTTTAAAGCTCAGACATACTCCTAGTCGAATCAATTGAGGTTGGTCCTTAAATTACGCATATACAAGTGTTTGTTATGAATGATAATATAAGATAGATATAAAGTACATAAAGTGATTAAAACTACTAGGAATAGAAGAATGAGTTCGTAGAATAATCAGACAAATGGTATGAAAAAATATTACCTAATTAAGGGCAGGAGTGATGAATGGTTATTTTGTTAATGACCTTTACAAATAACAGCTTGTCTTAGAACTGATTATTATTATTGGTCCTAGTATTACTAACTAAAGACAAACAAAACTTTTAGGTACTGAATTTCCTTAAAATAAAAGCAAGCATGATGTCTTAAGAGGTAACCGCGTTTCTGGAACACAATGGGAAGTTGAAATAACAGGTTGGTTTTTACGCAGTGTGACAGTAACCTCCGCTTCACTAGAGTGGGAGGAGTCATTTAATGATTGTACGCTCCAAAAAAGGCTTGCTATATTTTTTAAATTAAAATTTCAAAAGGCTTCATGAAAAGCTTTATAAAAGCGATGAAAAATTGCTACGACTTTTCAGTACAAAAAATGTAAAGCACGTCAACGAATAATCCAGCGATCAAAGTGATGAATAAATTCATTGAAAGAGACGTCAACGGCGATATTATAACCAGCTGAAAGCCTGAAAAGATGGCGGCTGTTAAAAAAATGAATGGATATTGATTTTATTTAAATGTTGTAGTAATAAAACCAACCTAACCTATTGTCCTATTATAAAACAGTAGAACGACAAACTTGGCTAGGCTATTTTTTGGAGCTAACAATTTATGAAATGAGTCTTCCTACTCAGGATGGAGCAGAAGGGACTGTCAGACCCGTACTGACTAAAACACACCGTGATCTAATCTTCCCTTTGCAGCATCACGGCAACAACAAGTCAACCTAAAGTCTTAATGGAGGTATCGTTGCAGATACGGCTAGGAAGGAGATGACTGCTGAAATGACGAGAAACAAAGAAGTAGATAATCTTCAACCACAGCAAAATAATGACAATCATGATAATCTATACTAATATTATAAAGCTGAAGAGTTTGTTTGTTTGTTTGTTTGTTTGTTTGTTTGTTTGTTTGAACGCGCTAATCTCAGGATCTACTGGTTGGAATTGAAAAATTCTTTTTGTGTTGGATAGTCCATTTATCGAGGAAGGCTATAGGCTATATAACATCACGCTATCACATATAGGAGCGGAGCAGTAATGAGAAATGTTTCAAAATCGGGAAAATGTATTCCTTTTTTAGAGCTTCCGTTGCGTGCGCTGTGTAAACGGTTAGAGTTTCGCAAAAATTATGTACTACTGAATTATTCCTCATAAAATTTTCTAAAATAAAGTCCGCGAGAGCATATATCTATCTTTAAAGGTTAAGTCACTATAACCTTTTTTATGGGAACCAAATTTGTTTTAGAGTAATGCGTTATTTGCGAAGGTGTTTTCATTAACATGATATTAATCCTTATCCAAATAAATACGTTAATCATCACAAGCATTTAATTTTGAACGAAATTGCCCTTTACATCTTTTGATTTCAATGAATATCTTAGGAGATATCACAGTTTCAAAATAATACCGCGACAAAATAATGACGGGCTGGGTAATATGTCACAATTGCGTCTATAAAACCCCTCTTTTGGCCGGTCAATATCGACATCAAACATTGCAAACGCGCATGTAACTACCATTTTGTTATAATTTGCAACCTTGAATACCCTGTGCTGTCAATTCAGTAGTTTTTGCGTGTGTATCTCATGAACCGTGATAGCTAGAGATTTGAAATTTTCACAGGTGATGTACATCTGTTGCTGCTATAACAAAACATACTAAAAACCAGAATACAATAAATATTAAGGGGGGCTTTCATTGGTCGCGGGACTTATTTCATTACCGTGACCCCGGAACATAAAGAGCTATTGAAGGACACCATGGATTTTAGTCAGTACAAGTCTGACAGTCCCTCCCAGCCCGGTGTGGAAGGGTTCATTTGATGATTTTACCACGTAAAAAAGGGGGGGCTCTCATACAAAAAACGTGGTTTTGTTGCTGGTTTTTGTAGATGTTATAAAGTAATGTAATGTTTCGGAGGCTGTTTCTCACGAACCGTGATAGTTAGATAGGTTACATTTTCACAGATGATGTGTGTCTATTGCCGCTGTAACAACAAATACTAAAAACTGGCTAAGTCCGATTTTGATTCGACATTGACAGAACAGGGTTATCAGGGTTGCAAACTTGGGTGTTAAATACTCTAAACTCTAAAGGGACCTAACAACATATAAAAGAATCGTAGTTACATGCGCGTGTGCAATGTATGGTTTTTTTATGTCGATATTGACCGGCCTACTCTAAGGATCGTTTGGAAAGGCTACGAGCTGCGTCCTCACCTTCAGTCTGACGCAGTCCTACCGGTTTTCGTTTTTTTCGTTTCGGGAGGTACCTCAAGATTTAGTGGCAATTAAGGGGAATGGTTAGCAGTCGGAATGCGTGAGGGAAAAGACATCCTCTACCTCTCGCCCCAGCCACCACTGAATATACCCACGACGTCGGAAATCGCGCTCTTCAAGGGAACTGATGGAGACGGGACTATAGGACCAAACTCCTAACATGACGCGGGTGAAACCGCGGGCAGAAGCTAGTATTTAAGATACATTTGAAAGTTAAATATATAAGTCAGTATGACTAACAAACACATAATGAAAGAGACAGACACTGAGTTAAGCTTCATTAGTAAAGCAACAGTAACGAAGAAATTAATCCTGTACAGAACATTAGCAACAGAGTCAAAAATAACACAAAAGAAGTAAGTCGCATCTTTGTCACACAACCCGCATCTAATAATAGTCTAAAATTATAACAGGATACAGCTAACATGAAATTAATAAGGAAGAGCCATATTGATGACGCCTGATTCCCATAAAATGACTAAATCACATTATGGTGTCAATTTTAAGGATCACAATGGTTTTTCGTTTAAACTGAGACTAGATGGAATTGTTGGAATTTGAACCGTAGTGGTTATAAAAATAATTACTATAATGTTTAATGGCTAAGCGCAGGATGTAATTGACATCAACAATAGAGCAGAATACAATAGAGTTGTTTTCAGACTACTGTTAGATTTTCACAAAGATTGAAATAATAAATAATTCCAACTTGTAGAAAGACTATTTTAAAATTACAATATTTCTCCTATCTGTTTTTGTACAATTTTCCTTAAGAATACCAAGTTCTAGAGACAAACACTCAAATAAATCACAAAATATCCTTATATTTGACGTCATTTCATATTTGAACAAGTTGTTGACGACGACGCTAGACTATTTGCTTGATTAACGAGTCTATTCATTGAAATAAATACAATTGAAGCTGTTGTTTCATTTAAAGCGCGGGACACAAGTGGCATATAAGATTTGTATTGCATCAGACACTTGTGATACTTTTAAATTGTCATTGGTGGAAAATTTGATTATGAATGTAGTTGTAGAGAAAAACGAAATAAACGATAGACGGACTATATTCTATTGCTTGAAAGCTAATGAATTCTTAGATGACGAGTAATATAGAAGCGCCGATCCTGAATTAATTGGGATAAAGGCAGGAGACGACATAGTCGAATAACATTAATGTTTAAACAAGAATGCTTTCAATCGATTCGGGAAAAGAGCACATGGAACGAATTCAGGGATGCTTTGGCCCAGAAATCGAACAGTATAGACTAAGCAGGAAAAATAGTACAAGAGAACAATGATGATGAAGATTCTTTACTCAGTCATAATACCAGATAATGTTGTATCTGACCCTTGAAGCTTTTGGGGGTGAAACCTTGAATTACTTTCGAAACTAGAGCAGTAGAAAAACACGTGGGTGTCTAGACGGCTGCCAAAAATATAATAAGAGCTCATTAAGCCACTGAAGATTATAAAGAGAACCTTGGCATACGGCAAGGTTGAATGGAACTTGGAAGGCTTCGGTTAGGGCTCATTAAACTGAAAATATCAAAGCTAGTATATTTAATAACCTTCAAGCAAAAAACGCCTTTGTTGTCGATTAAAGCCCACTCTCATTATATTACTTTAAAGGCTGATTTTGAATTTTTTTATGAACCTCATGAGTAAAATTAGAATCGCCAAAAACCCTTCAACGAATGAACTAGGAGTATAATAATTACAAGGAAGGAGGAAACAAGTGATAATTTATGTGTTCTCTATCGGAGGTTGATTCATCATCCATAAACAACAAAGAAACATAATACTGAACATATTTTTCATACTACACACTTCGTACATAGTAACGGTGACGTAAATGACGTATATAAACGTCAAGCAGACGATTTCGTCCAAGCCGTTGATTCTATGACGGCTAACGTCGGTGGGCGCGGTTGCTCGTAAATATACGCAAATAGTAAAGGTGGCATTATTTTTAAATGATAAAGTCAAGCTTAGCGTACGCATGAGTGGTTTGGTTCGGATATTTTTAGGGTAGTTCGGATTTATCAGAGATGAGATCCGAAGTCTATAATTGGGAAATGTTAGGCAGTTACAAATGATGAGGATGAAAAAAGGGGCAGGAGAGAATTTTCTATTTCCCAAAATTTGGACCTACAGTATCGATGCAGATAGTTTAGAAGATATTCCTTACATCCGAGATTATAATAAAACATTTCTACTAAGAGCTCACCACGTGATCCACCGAATAATAGTTACTGATGAATGTCATCCATTTTGTCACAAAGCAACAAATACATTGTCTGGCGTGCCAGAAATACCTCAGCCATCTCCCCACACTCCACAATTCATGCAGCGCCACAAACACATAACAATATTGCAGTAAAACAATAACTTCATAACAGTTCATACATTTCCCACTGTGACGTCACAGGTCACAGTTCACACCGACACAAGATCGTGACTCACGCGCCTGATAATCAAGACGTAAAAGGGGAATTAAACTATCTAACAGATGGGAGATGTGTACAGATTTGTTCCTATGGAGTTATGTGGTGTTAAAACTTGGACTTTCACTCTTCATTATCTAGGGGCTATGGTTTTGCAGTTATGAGATGCGGTATTAAGTCGTAAAGTAAGTATTGAACTTGTTATTGATGAAGATGAGGAGTAAGACTCGTTAGTATATGAATATTAAGCGTAAACGCAGATCAAAATACTGGGCCGTAAAAGGGATGAACGAAAGGCGATTGCATGCAACTGAGATGAGAATACTAGTGACGATTAATGGTGTAAGAAACGGGGTGAAGAGTCGAAGCCTGAAATGGATACTTGTGATTGAAAAGTTAGTGATAATAGGTTATCATGCATGTGATGTGGAAGAACTTGCAACCGAATTCGACGTAATAAAGAAAGTTATGAAGTGACTATGAATGAGGATTATTTAGGCGGAAAGTAAATTAGAGAAACCAGAAATTAATTCTTTGAGAGATGATGAGGCTACAAAAGGAAGGCTATTGAGATTACGGGTGATTGAGAATTATGGTGTGTTGAGTGCTATAAATTTGAATAATGCAATATGTCGAGCTGTAGACTTTACAAATGTAACTCATCAAGACAATGACGAGGAAATGTAAATAACACTAAACAGGAATTCATGCGTAAATTAGTCGGTCCCACAAAGCTATGTAGTGCAAACTTTCACTCCTTATTACCCAGTAAGGATAAATCGTAGCCGTGTCAAAGAGCAGACCAGAATTAAAGCCTTACAATTAGATGTGGTGAACCGGGTAATAAATTAAAGCTTTATTGATTCAAAGCAGTAAAAGCTAATGTTTATAATACTAGTATTTATATCAACAAGAGTTAGCCGGATTATTCAGTCTGTGTGTGAGTTTACAACGACAGTTTAACAGAGTCCGATTTATAGGAAGACATTAAGTTCGAATAACACTTTAACAATATTGGCACTTAAGGCCGTAGTTACAAGACTAAAGATTCTAAACTATGGAATTTCGAAGCTAGCTGAGTACGAACTTTATCTAGACAAGGAAATGGGGATGCTTAGTATGATATTCAAAAAGTTACGACTAGTGCTTTTCCCGTTTTAGGGCGTCAATACACGGACTGCTCGATCAGTAAGCTAGTCATCCACATACACGAACTGCTCGAGCATTAAAATTCAACTGGAAGCTGCAATCGCTAGCTACTCTAGCAGTCGGCATTGATCGCTCCTGGAACAGTTTCAACTGCTATAGGAGACCATCTGGGCGTGTCCATGAAGTTTCTTGGTCGTTCCATTATATAGAGATGTAGGCTTTGGACTTGGCGTCTATAATAACTTAACTGCTCGACGAGTACGTCTGTGTATGCATGGAGTTTCTTGATCGTTCCATTCTATAGAGATCTACGCTTTGGAATTGTCATCTAAATTACCTTCACAGTTATTATGTCTTGTTGCTCTTTAGCACAATAATTTTGTACTATTTTATTTTTTGATTTTGTTGAGAATTTAAAAGTGTCTATAAATGGCCTCCTTGAAATAAATGTTTTGATTTTGTGTACGTAGGAACACTTAACATTGGGCACCTGGTAACTGCGAAAACATTTGATTGAAGCCGTCTGTGGAATAGTTAAGGTTCCAGTAGCACAGGTTCTATTTCAGTGGTTGCCCAATGTGGAATACCTCGAAAACTGTATGTTATGCAGTATGTTATGCCGTCCATACTGACAGCTTCGAGCAGTTCGTGTAAGGCCAGCTTTAAAGGACCAAGTCAAACAGCACCCACGATACAATAGTCCCATATATTCCGAACACAATCCTCTTAGGCCAAATAGAATACAAAATGAATTCACATTAAAGGAAAAGCCACCAAGAATCAAGTATTGAGTGTTCAAAGTCAAACACAACGTACTTATCCATTCCCGCGAAACCCACGTAAAACCAGATGAACTTAATTATGAATCATGTACTGCTTTCTAAGACGTGAATAACTTTATAAGGCGCGTATTTAGAATTAATTACGTGGAGACAATGGTTTACGTAAGTACGCGGTCAGAATCTGACCCCTAAGGGCTCAGTGCACGCTGGAAGTATTTAATTTATTGTAGTTTAAGGAACCTTTGGAACGTAAATTCGCAAAAAACATTTTAAAGATGATTTAAGTATATATTTATCCACATTACCGCCTGTGCCACGACTTATACATATAAAGGTTTCCTAGGGAAAGAAAAAATCGACCGAAAGCAGTGCCTGAATCGACCACTGGATTCAGTAGATCCGACGTTTTCATTAATTGAGCCACCACGTTCTTGCCCACAGGCATTAAATCTATTGAAAAATTCGACGCTCCAATTAATCCTGTCCGCAGTCGAATTTTTCTTTTCACAGAGAAGCATTTTTAAAGATGATTCGAGAATTAATTTGCGAACGTGGCTTAGGATTCACTTCTTTATTAAATTCCTTTTTCAAACTTCTCTGCGGATTACTTTTATTAAATGCGATTGAGGCAATGAAATGAAACGTCTTGGCTTACATTGTTGTAGAATATGTAAACTATTCCTACACCTTCACATAAATGCGGCCATAAATTTTACTCCCAAGGCGCGGCCATCATTGATTAAATCATTCAAATGAAAACACCTATGATTTATTACATTATCAATTCCAGAACATTATGGCCTATCAGAAGACTTATTATATGCAAATGCAATCCCACGAATGCGTAGGCATATCATTGAGTGCATTTGAAATATGCAAGTCGGATACTCGCGCACATCAAAGCGAAGAAAGTTGGAAAGCCAATGTTTGGTGCAGGGTTTTGTGCGCGAAAGTACGTAAAACATTTTGTACAAATGTTTGGCTCGAAGGTCTGTAATTTTGTACATGCTGAGGATTGTTCACATTTGCATATTGTGTTGAATGTGGTTGTAATGCAAGTGCAAGTCCTGACCCTCTTGCATGGTGTGTGGCAGCACGTATTTATGACTAGTTCTATCTCTACTCTACCAAGAACCGACGAATTTATTTCTATAGAAATCGATTTTTACACAAATAAGGATCAGAAATTCTGCAGTTTTCAAATGGGCAGGAAGACAGAAAATATTATAGATACATTCCGCCATTTTGAAAACCCGCATCTACGATGGTACCTTTGCTATGCGTGAAGAAGGTTAAATATACCAACTTATGAAGTAAAACCAGTGCAATAATAAATATGACTAACAAATCATTTAACACCAATACAGAGTATCAAGCTAAATCAATTTGTTACCCCCCAAGTAGCAATAGCTCCAAGCTATGTAACTTAGTATTCCGATTTAGTACTACCCCGCCTCATAAAGGGGAAAATCGAGAGAAACAGACATAATTCACGAAACTAGGTTAGCTATAAATAAATATACTACATCAAACGGTGAAGGAAACGTGACCTAACCCACGCCTTAATCTGGCTATACATATGTTTAACTAGAGCCTGCATTCACTCAGAATATGGGCTTTTGGCCGCGCCTAAGTTTTTGGACCTAACTAGAGATGTGCCGATTAGTCGCAGGCTAGACTGTAAAGCCGACTTTTCGGCTATGGTCGCGGATTGTGTGTCGACTATTCGACCATAAGCGCCGACCCCTTTCTTATTGATATTTTTTACTTATTATCAGCCCTAAACTTTATCACTTAATTCAACAAAAACACAACTTCAACTTTTAACACACATATTTCTTTTTTATGTCCGCACAGTGCAGTGGAGTGACAAGTGCATTTTAAAAATGTACACAACTTATGTGGCTGAGCTGTACATGAAACGTCAATGTCATAGCCAATTACTTTTCCAACGAGAATGGACCTGGCTTGGCCAAACAGTCGGTCTCTTGGAGGCTGACGAATCGGACCGTGTGTTGGCGAAATTAGCATTAGTCTCATCATCTAGTAATAACCGACTTATATCGATTTTCAGACTAACTTAGCACCTGAAAAAACTGAAGAGAAAGATCAGCTTGTCCGAGTAGTTGGCTTTTTACAGTCGGCGGAACTCAGAGTCATCCCACCTCTAATCTTAACCAACTTATATCGATTTCCGCTGGACCGTTTTGAAGACTAACCGAGGATTATCTGGATAAATGGAATAAGCTGCGTGGAATGGAAATTTATAAGGACTTGGATTAAGTCACAATAGCAGATAATGGAGCTGCAAGGACTGTCCAATAAGACATGAATACAAATGCTAGTTATCATGAGATACCGATACTGGTGAAGTTAAGTTTGGTGCTGAGCCGCTGAGGGAATGTTTTGTAGAGTTACCTCAGCCCTGGAATGGTAATTGAAGGAACATGGCGGCTTTAGGTCAGTACCAGTCTAACCCCTCAATCTAGAGTAGCAATTTGATGGCATACCACTCAAAAAAATACTTCAAAGTTTGGTTAATTTTTTGGGCATTTTTGTTTGATTGCTCCATAAAAGAAAAACCTGTCTTTTCACATCGACCTTAAAGAAAATAACTATTCAACAATATACAGACTTGTTATGAATGCTATAGTAATAGAAATAAGTTCTAGCTTCATTGCTACATCTACAAATGCGACTAATACATTTGCTAATTCCCTCATGCATGTTGCAAGCTAGATATCACGTATGGATCTTATCAGCGCAAGCATCTGGTCCCTTGTGTGGGAACCTGGTATTTGGTCCTGCCAACATATGTTTGAGGCCTTACATAATACTTTAGTACAATGTTTCCCAAACTTATAGGTCGCAAGGGATTATTGTGTAGGCAGAGTGGCTCCTGAAATGTAGAACGATTATTGACAGCAAACGAACGAGCCTATAGTCCGAAATTTAAAAGTTATAAGAGATAAGATTATAGATTAGATTGTAAGCCACTTCAGGACAACCTCACCATTTCAGTCTATTGCAGTCAACTGCTGGTGATAGGCCGCCCTTAAGAACACCTCAGAGCACGATCATGCTGTTTTTTTCATCGAATGACTGCCAGGTTATCTGTCTATTTTGGCGGGGGACGTCCCACAATACGTTTATCTACGTGCTGTCTCCATTCTAGCTACTTGGAACCTACCAACTCGTAAACACGGTTAACGAAATCCTATTTCTTTCAAGAGACAAGACGTGGGTCCCAAGATGTGAAATTATCAGAACCCAGTCAACTTAGGAACCACTGCTTTAGAAATTACTTTTTGTAACGATAGTCAAAGGGTTACGTATTAAGCTTTTGTTTTGTGACAGTAAATGCAGAATTACATATTTTATACCTTGATTGAACCAGAGTTTAGAAGTATATTGCTGTGAAGTATGTCCCTTCAACTTATTGACTAATGGAGCGATGCAATGTGTAACGATGCGCAAGAGTTGGTACTAAATTCAGGTGAGCGCATTTCAGGGCGTTTTCAGAGCACACACATTCTGTGTTTTATATAAAAATGTAAAAATTCTACATGGCTCAATGGTTTTAGCCTTAGTCTTCGTTTCTTGTTTTGATTAACACTAGAGCTTATTGTTGTATATCAGATGCCTATTTTAAGCTTTATGTGAAAATGGGTAGTTCGTACGGCCATTTCTGTCTAGAGAGACGCCAAAAAGTTAAATCCGTACATTTTCCACGCCTTTTTTAATAATCTTGTCAAAATTGAGTCCTCCCACCCCTATTGGACCGAAAGAGATTTTTAGACCTTAAAAATCCACCCTGTCCCACATTTTCCTCCCCTGGGCTTTTAAAAATACAGCCAACATATTCCCCACTATCCCAAAACCGCTTAAAATGCATTAAACCGTTCTATACACATATCACATGTACAGTCGTTCACAAAGTGCCATTTACATAAACGAGTCAACGTCCGCGTCCCGTATACAGTTCGCGGGTTAACTGGGTTACCGGAGTCGACCACTGCACCCGATGGTACTTGCATATTTCAGGGATTACGAACGTGAAATGGAAGTTTTATTTTGTGCTCGACTGTCCGTAACGGTTTATTTTCAGTGATAGTTTATTTTGTTGTATTGGGAAAATATATTTTGATTGATACGTTCATAATACGCCTTTGATCCCTGAACTTTAGGCAGAATTGTATCTAATAGTTCACCCATATTTCACAAGTTATTTTTAACCCTTATTTTACAGGGGACAGACCCCGGGCACAAATCTATACACCGAGGCTGCTGATAAGAAATACGAGTAAATTACCTACCTAAAAACATAACAGTAACTATGAATTTCTGAGAATCAAATTCAGTAACCCATGCTCAGCTGACGCGCTTGGGATCGCTAGGCCAACGCCCCAGTCAAATTCAATTTCATATACCGTTCTCTTACATAATATAATCTTTACTATCCATACTAATATTATAATCTTTAGTCTGTCTGTTAACTTTGCACCTGTAAATGGATAAGAGGATTTTAATGAAATTTGGTAAACAGAAAGAAAATACTTTTTTTCGATACAGGCAAGACACACAATGTTCTGAAAAAAAAAATTAAAAAATCTGAGGACTAAAAGAAAAGCCAGGCCCCTAGGCGCTTGACTCTGGTTTTCCACTAGGCCTTTTTGGACACGTAACAGATAGCCTAACATTTGCAAGTTGAAGTGGCAATGAGCAGGCCACATCGCTCGTGGAACTGATATCCGACGTGGAAGAAAAGTTCTCGAGTGGCGACCACGGACCTGAAAACGCAGCATAGCGAGGACTCCTACTAGGTAGACCGACGACAGCGTGAGAGTCGCTAGCAACCGATGGTTGTAAGTGTCGAAAGGTTGTTTGGCGTGGAATTCTGAGGGGGAGGCCTTTGTTAAGCAGTGGACGTCTTCCGGCTGATGATGATGATGATGTCGGAAAGCCTATAGACTGGTTTGTACGTAGGATACTTTGAATTCCCATACTAAGTAACTGTACGATAACAACCGACTTCAAAGCAAGACAAACCACGGACAAAAGCTAGTATTTTAATAGCCTATAAATCGTTTTCATGCCTTCAAGTGCCAGTTGAAGTTGTCAGGCATTTCTCGTGACAACCGGGGTCGCCGGCATAACGTGCACTCCAAGACACGTCATAAGCAATAAGTAATTCGAATATTGAGAAATGACTGCATAACTGGGCTCGCTCGGTAGATAGGAGAGACCAGCGACTAGATAAGACCCACTCCTGAGAATCCTGTGTCTCAACAGTGGGAACGTTTTTGGCTGATTATTGTGAGGCACTTTTTTAGCTATCAAATGCTGTTCTACTGCTAGGCAAAGGCCTCTCCGAAGCTCCCAATGCCCAAGCATAACTTAAAACTAGATTCAAGCCATTTGATTGGTTAAAATAAGTTATAAGTAACACTTGAGGGACGGTCTGATAATAATAATACGTGCCAAACAGCTCTTGACTTAGCCGCTTCGAACCAACCCTCTCGGTATGCGTCCAGGTTGTCTAAAGGCACTTAGAACCATTATAAAACAAATATTCTTACTAATAATTTGAATGCAGAAGTTTGGATGGATGGATTATAGTTAATAACGTCAGAACAGCGGAATAGAACGGAATGTTTGGCTAGAATCTGAAATAAAACATAGGCTACTTTCTATCCCGGTATTAACTTCCTGTGGGAAAATTTTCGACTACAACGCGGGCGGAGCCGCTGGCAAAACCTTGTATTGACATATTATCTCAATATCAGCCACTAATGTCGTTATTCGCGGCAGTGTGTCACAGTATTGTGACATTTAAAGTTCAGACAGTATTCAGTTCACGGTATAATTAGTTGATAAATACGCTTAGCAGATAATTAAGAACTAATAATAACTACATAGATGTCGGAGCAGATAACGATCGGAGCTTGTAAATTGCATCGTAATGAAGTCGCTATCTAAAGAAGTAAAGTTACCGATATTGCGCGTAGAAAAAGCATGCTGAAGTGGAAGTGGGCTGGCTATGTCTGCAGACGGACCGACGGTTGATGGATCAGATATCTGCTAGAGCAGACACAGTGTGTGGGTAAACGTTGTAGGGCTGGCTCCCTGTGACACGGTGGATAGATGATTTGAAGGCTAAATACTTTTCAGGACCGGGAGATTTGGCCGTCTTGGCAAAAGGCTTACGTTCAGCAGTGGAGTCTCTCTTTGTATTATCAGACAAAAACCTCAACGACAAATCACCAGATTCCTGCTGTCAAAAAAGTGATAGAAACCATCGTTAGGAAACTGGCACAATATTAAACACTACTTTTTTCCTGCTAGCTACAACCTTTGGGGTCTTCAAGTCAAGAGTGAATAGGTTACTTCTAGGTGACAGTACTTTACCGACGACCACATCATCGCTTACAATGGTCGCCTGATGAGGCGCCTTTGGGCGAGATCGTGGTCAAACGCGAGCCTCTAGCATAAAATATAACATGATGGGGAAATAATGACGAGCTAGGTCGTGACTAACAGCTGGTAGGTTTAAAAACATTGAAGCTAAGTTCCAGCAAGAATAAAATCGTTCAACAATATCGAGACCTCGGAAATTGCCAGTTTCCGAGCTCCGCAGCCCTAGATGTACGTGACTGGTGGATAGGCCACGGCCCTGACTGCCACGGGGCGAAGCCAGGGACGGAAGCACGTGTCTGAACTGATCCTATTATGATTTACGTCGTTGTAGAACTTGTGGAGATTATGTGCTGACGATTTGTAACTGTTTTAGCTGTGATTGGATGAGGAAACCTTGCGAACACGTTACCATAGCGAATACGTTTTTATGAACAGTAATAAAAAATGTTTTAGAGTCAAGAAATATTGTCAACTTCAGTTACCCCATGATCTCTTACTACAACTAACTTATAAAATAACGTTCAACTTTGTTGGGATGGATGGATGTTCGTTATTCTTTCACACAAAATTACTGATTAGATTGGGAAGCAGATAGTGTATTAGTTATATACCTGGATAAACACATAGGAAAATTTTATCCCGGTATGAAGATCCTGTGGGATCATTTTCTTATTACACGCGGGTGAAATCGCTGACATAAACTAGTATCCTTATAAATTACAATTTATTCTAATAGGACAATGTCCGAAACATCGCCGTCTGGGGAGAATAAAGGTCGCCAGTTCATAAAATTAAATGGAGCCCATTGTATTTAGTTAGGTAGTTACAGAAGCATAATGAGCTAAGTCTAGAACACACAGAACTACAGAATTGAATAATTAAAAGGGTCTTAAACTTATACAAACTATTCCGAGGCAACGACCTACCAACAAATGTAGAAAAAAAAGTTCGAGAAATAAAGCCAGGAACAGACATGTAACACGCTACAAGAATCGAGCACGCGTCTCCGTGACGTAGAGTAGCAAATGTGTTCCCAGCTTTAATTAAAGAACAATGGCACAAATGTTAATGTTATACTAACTAGTATGAATAACAACTAGGGTCCATTGATCCAGATCTTATGCACTAAATCACATATTTTTGTTCATTATAATGGTTCAACGGACCGCTTATCAACTTTAACAGGTCGTTAGCATTAACAGATGTTTAGACGAAAGTTCAGAGTAAAGAGGCATGCACACGAGCCGAAATGGCGCTTAACGCAGTGGTTGGAAAAATAAATGTTATTTTTTTAGGTAACTTGATCGCAGTGGATAGTAATAAAGCTATGTTGCTGTTCTGAAGGCAAAATTTAGTAAAATACCACGGATATATGCCACTATGTCTATTTACACTAAATGTATATTTAGTTTATATCTATTGACGGTTGCAATTTTATAAAAATAGCACGTGATTGTCATTGATCGCTGAAATAATGTGCATGATTCATCATTCGTGACGGACGCCATTAATCGACAGCATAGCATGGCACACGTATTTATTTACACATTTCTTTTCCGACATGTTTACAATTAAAATGCCAGTAAAACTGCATTGAATTATATTGGAAGGTCATAGCAGTGTGGAATCATGCGATTAGGATCAAATTGCTATAAAAAACAATATCAAACTAACAGCCATTTTTTATCAGTAATAAAGTAACTTTTTTGGTAAAATCCTTTACGTTTTTCGACAATGATTAAAAATGTATCGGTATTTAACAAATAGTTAATCAAATAACTGGCACTAAGTATCGCACAAAACTTACTAAAATATGTCTTTGTATTGGCAAATAAATGATTTCCAAAAATTTTACTCCGTAGATTTTTCCCGATGAAACTAACTTGCTAGACTTTTCTGAATAAAAAGACAGAGCACTTTCGGCAAGTCTACATTCTCCTCTAAACAGTTTACCTATTTGGCATGCCAACCTACAAAGCGCACTTGGCACGGTTGCTAGACGCCACTCCACAAATGTTACGAATCCGGCAGATATGCCAGGTAGATACCTGATAGCGAAGCGGTGTAAACAATGAACGATATATTACTTGTAGCATGGTCAGAAATGGAATAAGCGCCAAGATTTTGTTTCAAATAAAATAGAGAAAAGATTTTGTTGGTTTACAGGTCAATGGGGACAATTTTATCGCTTTTTGCCAGTGTTCTTTATAATTTCGGAATATTTCGTGTGCAAAAATTAATTAAAATGATACTTACCTTTGGTACTATATCTAATCAGAAGATTTATGACTGAAACTTACCTGAAACAGAAAACAGAATATTATTAGATTTGATTTCAAGTCGAAAAACATTGAAAGTACCAATTTATACTTTGAACAATCCAGTATCAACAAATCTGGACACCAGCAGCCGCCAGCGTAGTGTGGCGCTGTAGAAACGGGTTTTGTCGACGGGAGAATAGACAAAATGACAGAACGTAAAAGATTTTTATCGATTTAAGCATAGAAATGTTTAAAATATAGAAAAGATATGTTTCCATTCTTTACTGGTGTAAGAATCGTGTCATATTTTTGCAAAAAAAACAGTCGATTTGTATAGAAATAACGATGAAATAACTTTGTCTTTTCTTGGTAGAATAGAGATAGAATCGCCATGCTACGCGTGCTGCTATATAATTTACTTAGCATCTGTCAAAGTACGGTGTCCGGAATCTGTCCAGATTTACTCATTATCATTCCTTTGTCCAGCTATAGATTTTACTGTCAAACTTATCGACTATGAACTAAGACTCCGTTTTAACATAAATCCGTATCAGATTCTAAGAGACATAACTAAAGAGATAACAATAGAAATGTCAAATGTCTGCATAGATTTCAAATACAACAAAGTAAACGTACAAAGACGAAACGGAAGCCAATTACCATACGCTTGTAAAGCTATAGTAGACTTGGAGTAAATTGTATTTAATTCAAATGTACACAAATGTGTGAGCAATAAAACGCATAGAGGATTCGATATTTTATGTTGTCTGGCTTGCTTCTGAATTACAGTTTTAAGGGTTGGCGAATCTTCAATTTTTCAAAAATCATGTTTATCTTTTTTTTTCCGATTGCAAGTGGGATTTGAACCCGCGTCTTCTGGATAGGTACTCCAGACGCCTTAACCAACTAGGCCATTGCAATCCACACTTGCAAGCCGAAATTCTCTATTCCTCGTTTGAAACGATGCGCATCGCATGCGTTAATGCGTTTAAAAATAATTAATCATGTTTATCTACTAGTTGGTGAACTTCACTCTGATGATTATGTATCATCATCATCTTCCTGCCTTTAACTCATTTTACTTGTGTTGTGGGCGCGCATTTTGTTGTCTTATTCCATTCGCCTCTGTCAGACGTCACAGCATCATTAACTGCTTTTTCTTTCATATCAATCCTCACACAATACTCATCCATCTTGTCTTTGAACTTCGTCTTTCCAGCATTTTCACTATACAATTATTGCTTCACTCTTTTTACCAGTCCGTTAGTGTCTGATATGCACCTGGTCCTTTCAACTTTCTACTTCAACTCCTGCATTCCTGTCCCTCGCAATTCAAGGATATCAACATTCCTCGAACTCCAAGTGAACTGGATACTTAGTATCTGGAGAATTTGAAACCGGACTCAAGTAAATCACGAATCAACTGAGCACGATTTGGTTGCGTTGAGACAGCATGTCGGGAACTAAGGGTATGCGTAGACAACTTTTTAAGACAAAATTTCTTGTATATTGTAGACAAAACTGTGCCTAGCTCCTGATGTAAGCGTAACATCATTTTCATCATCATCAAATGAATTTTCTTCTGCAAGACTTCCCAATTATACATGTAGGTCTTTCATCCAGTCTCTTCCCGCAGTTTAATACGCTTCTCATGTTGTTTTCTTGCTCAAGCAATATTCATATTTACACACACGCATCCCGAAATCTTTAACGCTGAACAGATTATGAATTCTTGTAATATGAACGAAATTGCCGGTTCATTCAATTGGTTACCGCAGATCTTTTGTCTATTCGTTTTTTCTAGTTTATACTGTGTCTATACGTCGCTTCGGTTAGTAGTTAAAATGTCTATTGATAATTACAATTTTTTTTTTTTACTTTGCCCCTCACTAGGAATTTCTCCTATATCGTGGGTGCGTTTACAAACATATAATACGTTTACTCACATACGCAAACGCCCAGACCCGAAAGAATTACTTGTAGATCGTACAAATAATATAATTGCCAGCCAACTTTCCCAAAGTCCATTCAGCAGTTTTAAGACCGACAAAACTCCTTCGTCTTATTCAAGCCTTAAGTACAACCATAAATATTTGAAAATACACGCCAAGAAAGAGTGACTGCACTCAGTTCTGAAGCGTCCGTAAATCCCTCGACTCCTGTGACTCATATCCGTAACTGATACGTTTATAGCTTACATTTGTACGTCAAATGATTCCTCTTTGTTTAAGGGTGCTTTTGTTTTGTGTTTACCTAGTTTATTGTCTGTTTTGGTTATATCTTTGTGTAGAAATTGGCATCGTTGGTAACTTTGTGTGTGTTGCGTTGTTTGGTTTTAGAACTTGTCTTTGTGTAGTATGACAAATCTAATCGAAAATAATTTTGCTCAAATAGGACTCCGAAAGTGCATTTTTAGACGTCTGATTACCCCCAATAACATATTTTTTGCGTTTGGACTGAAAAATAGTACTTTTTGAACAATACTAACTACATGAGATAGTTCCAAAAATCACTAGGCAATCGACACTTCTCAATTTTTTAGCTGGGAGGCAAAATTGGCCCAAAAACTTTGTCAGCATTGAATTGCTGTATCTAATCTGTGATGGAAGACAAAGAAATAGTTGTCATACAATTTTTATGTAATTAATCTTGTAATACAGACTAAGTGTAAAACAAAGAAAACTCCTATCGTCTCATTTTACAAGTCCGTAAAATCCTTGACTGACTTTGTTATTGCAAATAAGTAATAACCTATCATTTTCAAACACTCAGATTTATGTAGTAAATACTAAAAAGTGTGGTTCACACAGTATTTTGATAAAAACCAGGTGTCGTGTATGATCGCGATAGGTCCAATTAAAATAATTCGAAACATATTAAAGAGATAACCGGATCATAATACAGATTAGATAGTTTTATAATTATCAACGGGAAAGTACTTTTTGCTATCATTAACTTAGCCTTGCATTAATTTCCTTCTCAAGGTAGAAAAAGAAGTTATCGGATAGAGCAAATAATATACTGGTTAAAATTGAAAAACCAATGAAAGAGCTGAATCTAATTGAAAAAGAAAGATATGGTAAGTATTCTAAATTTTTACTATTACGAGTACCATTATATGAATACATTAAACCATGATATGAATGAGAAAGGAGTAAATGATGCGGTGACGTCTGATAAAGGAGAATGGAAGAAAAAAACGTGTTGCGCCGACCCCAAGTAAAATGGGATAAGGGCAGGAAGATGATGATGACGAGTAGGTACCATTATAAATGCCAAAGTTTGTAAGGATGGATGAATATTTATAATTCCTTCACACAAAAACTACAGAACGGATTTGGATCATATTTGGTACTCAGGTAGATAATAACTTGAATTAACATGTAGTATACTTTTGGGCATGTATGATGTTTCCTTGGGATGATAATATCGGCAAAGTCATCAAGTTGTTGATGACTTTGCCGCGGACATTAAGCTAAAAGAAATTCACCTGATAACTGATGATCTGATTAACTAAGTTTATCTAAAGGTCGATCTAACAGATACATCAATCAATCGATGATATCAATTTATGTATAATCATGAGCGGCAAGAAGAAAAGGTACAGCTCCTAGACCTGGTTACCTTTAAAAAAAGTTTTATTTGATTTGTTCAGTTTTAATTGTTGTTCTCACAAAAACGATACAATCTGACGCCTGAAAATATCTGTTTCGTAGTCATGCATGAGAAATAAGCATATTGATTTATGAACTTTTTAATTTATTTAGGTAGTTGGTCGCTAATGGAATTCGGGCTGATCCCCATAACTAAAAAACATTTAATAGTGTCAAAGTATGTTCAACTTTTTCCCTATAAGATCAAGACTGTATAAAATCTGGCCCGTCTGACAGTCATCATTATTTAACAAAATGGCGGCCAGGCATAAACTTTTACAGCGCCAGCGTTCATACAACTTATTTAGAAAAAAAAAAACAAACTTATAAAATGGTCAAAGCTAGCGACCCAAATTACCAAAACTTAACTATAATTTCTAATTAATGCCAAACCCATAATGAGTAATACCTAATTAATGTGATCAGTATAGTTCAATGACAGGTGGCGCCAAACGCACCCAGGTCAATGCTCGTTTACTACATAAAATAACATTAAATTGCCAGTATCTTACACCTAATGACATTGACGAGATGTCATTAGTTGTTGAAAACTGGTTGAGACTTGACTACTTGCTCTTAGTGCAATAATAGAGGTGTGCCAACAGTGTCCAACAGGGCGCAGCAAGATAGGTGCAGAAATGGCTAGCCCAGATGGCCTACCATGACGCCGTGAGTAGTTCCATTGTGGAAACGAGATGGCGCTAGACAACTAGTTTAGCTCTGTCTCTTACTTTTGCAAGAAGCTAGCACTGGGCGCGTTTAGGGCTAGTTATGACATTGTTTGCACTCGTGCCTATATGTGGAGATAAAGGATGAATATACACCGAGACATTTATAGAGCAAATAAAAATCTTTTATTTACTACACGTAAAGATAAGTACCTACACATTTGTGTCACGTCGCGTCTCGGTGTGAACTAACCCTTAATTAAAAATGTTTCACAAGAGCACTTACTTTGTTGATAAGATAGTGAATGTTTATAACGTAGAGAAATTGTAAATATTTAAATTGAACGCAACGGTTCGTTTCATTCGCGATGAAAGCAAAATACTGTAGATCTAACATTTCCACCATTTTTTTTTTTCAATTTTTCCCTGAATTAGGAATTTCTCCTGACTCGTGACTGCGTGAGTCCTTGTTAATGTTATAAGTCATCTTTAGATAATTAGCGATATTAATGAAGCAATAGAAGAACCAACTAAAACAAAACTTCTACATCGAATCGCGTTTCTATCTTGTCTAACCTTTTCGAACTACTTTGAAAATAGAAAATTCCGACAATGACTGTCAATTAAAAAGCCTACCAACCAGACACAACACCCAGCTGGTCAGATGGAGTATCGAGCAACTTTACACCCTGTTCCTCATATTACCAAAGAAATACCAGGAAAAATATACCTGAATGAAGAACCGATACTTACAAATACCATATTATCTCATGATCTTTTAGTAAACCAACGAACAGTTCCTTCCTAGTATTTCTCAAGTTGTAAACAATACGCTACTTTCAAATACTGACCCTAACTAATATGTTAAGCTACCGTAGTTTACCCTATTGGTATTTCTATTGTTTTGTAAGTAGGAAGGTTTTACAAGTAAATACTTTGAGGGCATGTTGTAATGGAAATTAAACAGGTAACTGTTGTTTGAAATAACAATTAAGAGCACTCTTGGGTGGTGAATTTTTCAGCAAATAATCCAATAGGAAACTACTGGGATATTTGCTGAATATAGGTAAACTTTAATACTATTTATTAAAGTTGTCAGTCTTCTTGATCGACATTAAAAAGGAGAAGCGATGTAACATAGTATTTAATACCTGTTACTTTTACACCCGTATTACCCTGTGTACAGCGAAAGGGACTGCCTGACTTACCTACTAAAAATCCCTGTTCTTTCAAGTGTTATTTACATACCAGGGTTACTGTTATTTTTACAGACGGCCCTGCGACCCAACAATGACCTGCAATTACTACCAAAAAAGGTAAACGCTCAATCGCCTACGCAATAGGTTAGCAGTAAAGAAAACTATATGTCATTTGATAGACACGTGTCAGTGAAAACCTTAGGTGGCAAATGTCATCTCATCAACAAGATCGACACGTAATACCTACGTCATTTTAAAAGCTATCTCGGACTTTGGCACGCCTATCTGCGCGGGCGCATGGCATACACCGATGAAAGCATATTAATTTGTCGTCATTCATGCGTGTTGTGCTGGCGCAGCCTTGTTTGGCTGCGTGCCTGAATGTTAGTAGCCGTAAGTGTTGTTAGCGTAAAGGTAGTTCGACATTTTGGAAATTGACTAGGTGAACTTTTTTTTTTTCTAAAATTATCCTGTATCTAAACTACATATAGGTTCTACCCTGTCTTATGTAGATAATGATCATTTACTAGTGAAAAAAAGCTCTCGGCAAAAATTCTCTGCCCCTCCCCTCCACACACGTACCTATCCATTGATTTTTAGGTACGCGTATGAAGTGAACAAGTGTTTTTCTTTTCGAAAATCGGAAAAATACCTTTGACAGACTGAAATGGAATCTAGATTCCGAGTAAAAATAAGAATAGATGGGAATGGCGCTCATAGTATTAGTACTAATTTACATGAAATATAAGTGATTCAAATAATTTCATAAGAAATTAAATTTCATTTAATTGCAGTATTAATGCGAAGTAAATTAGGCGGCGCTCTGATACTTGGTTTATGCATTTCATTTTATAAGAGTTTAAGTATAATTTACGAAACATGATTGATAAAATTATAAGTTATATATTTTAAAACATAAAGAAACGTTTTCCAGTTTTCATTTTATACGTTAAAACGGTTAAAAAATTTAAACTGAAAATGTTATGAAAACTGTACATATTGTACATACAAAATGCATTTAAAAGTAAAAAAAATATTGTTTTACTAATATTAACGCGTTTCCGCGATTTGACTCGGATTGCAGATATGGAAACATGACATATTTATAAATATTAAGAGATAACCGATGACTTTAATACAATTTAATATAAGTATAGTTCAAATCCGAGGCCACACGAAATTAAATTTACTTGCGTACGTATGATAAACTGGTTTAAATAAATGATAACCTCTTGCAATTAAAGAATATCACGACTGTTTTGTCATAAATATTATAGTTTTTTTTTTAATACGTGCAAATTAATAGCTTTAATACAGATATTTTCAGAATCACGTGTTTCAGCTGCATTTAAAATTGAATAAATTCAGAATTGAATGAAACGTAGAAGGGTAAAAGAAAAACAAACATTATTATAGCAATCAGCTCATACATGCTATCAGCAACACGCTTCAAAAACTTCAAATATTTATATAAAAAATTATAATTACTTTTTTTTAATTTTTTTTTTTTTGGTGCAAAATATTCTCCCACCCTGGGTGGAACAGTCAGATTTCTACTAGCCGCGGTGCATTTTAAGGACAGTCCAGGGGATCTCGGCAGTTTCCTGACACGTCCTTGAGGCGTGCGTGGAACACGAAGCACCATTGACTTGGGTTTGGTTCTTCATCGGACGAGCCGACCCGATACTTACTGTACGTAAGCCCAAGTCTAGCTTGCCGGATTACTACCCTGGGATCTGGAGGCGACTGCCCTCCAGCACGTCTATGAGTGGCGTGTGGAGGCGCAGCGCCGGGGCGAGTCCCCGCTGCCTCGAGAAGTCGAGGCGTGGCGGGAAGAGCTCCGGCGCGAGCTCAGGGTAGTATGGAGTGGACGACTGTCGCAACCGACGGCCGGGCACGCCGCAATCGCGGCGGTAAGACCCCTCTTTGAGGAGTGGCTGGAGAGACGTCACGGCGTCCTGACCTATCGCATGACGCAGGTCCTCACCGGACATGGAAGTTTCGGGAGGTACCTGTGGCTGATGGGAAAGGAGGAAACGCCTGGGTGTCACCACTGCGAAGATCGCCCGGAGGACACAGTAGAGCATACGGTGCAAGACTGCCCAGCTTGGGCAGAGCACCGACGTGTCCTCACGGCGGCGATAGGCGGAGACCTCTCGCACTCGGCATTGGTTTCGGCCATGCTGCGGAGCGAGACGGAGTGGGAAGCGGTCGCCGCCTTCTGCGAGGCAGTAATGCTCGTGAAGGAGGCGGCGGGTCGCGAGAGAGAGAGGACAGCGTCCTCCCTCCGCCCCAACCGCAGTGGTGTACGCCCACGGCGCCGTACGTCGCAAGACGATCTCCGGCCACCGTAGGCGCCGGCATGCGGACAGCGAGAATAGGGCAACTCGCTGTCCGACCATGGACCATGCCCGGGTCGACGGCGCGTCGTGTTCCACGCGCGCCTCAAAGAGCTGTCAGCAAAATGACGGGGCCCCCTCTCAGAGGGCCAAAGCCTGCCGGGGTCGCGGGACTTATTTCTATTACCGTGACCCCGGAACATAAAGGGCTACTGAAGGACACCGTGGATTTTAGTCAGTACAAGTCTGACAGTACCTCCCGCCCTGCCCGGGGTTGGAGGTCTCATTTGATGATTTTACCACGCTAAAAAAAAAGCCCAAGTCTAACACCACCATAAGGTCTCACTAAACGGTAATAATAATAATGAAACTCACAAAATATCTATACAGGAATTGATTGAACAGGCATTTTGAGAGTTATGCGTTGCAAAATCGCAAATTAAAACAAAAGACAAAAAATCTGGACATTTACAAAAATTCCCAATCACTGAAATTGACTGCTGCAAAGAATTTCTTGTTTACATTGTCTGACAGATAGCGCGAGTGGTATCGTGCGAGCTTCTTATTAATTTGGCAAAGAATGCGATTACTTGCGATCGCAATTATTATCTTGTAGATTAATACTTTATTCGCTTACAGTTGTCAGTTAATTATTCGAGACGGTTCTATGATATCTCACGATATTTTTGCCGGTTTTTTCCTGTGTTCGCATGATAACTTCATCAAGGAAGGCAGGTATAACATCGAACGCCGATAAAAAGATCTTTTTGCATAATATTTTCCATCCCAAAGATCCCAAGGATTTTTGATATAGGTATCGTGAGTGTATTTACAAAAATTTAAACTCCCATACACAGACACCGAGATCTGGAACATCTTTTTGAAAATCATACAAATACACTTTTGTTCCGTGCGGACATCAAACTCGCGACACACTATGACACTACTCAGCAGTCGATCACTCAAACATTGCGCAACCGTACCATCATATAGATTTTTATATTAGTTTTAAAAGAGTTAGTTTTTGTATCTTTTTAAAAAATCTGTATTTATTTGTCACCACGCCTGTTTTCCTTGAAGGATAAGCAGACGTTACTCAACTAATGTAGTAATAGGCGGGCGCATGAAAATGAAAATCAATTTCACTCGTGGCACTCCCTCATCGGGAGCATTTGCATGTAATGTAACATTTACATTATCGTTTCGACTTTGAGCATTACATTACAATACTACCTCCCTGACTGACGAGCATTCGCGTTCATTTAGTATAGATTTGATACAAGGAGCGCATTGTGATGCTCTATTGTCTTCCGTCACTGATGTAATGTTACATTACAAGTGAATGCTCGCGATGTTACCAAATATACAGGATGTCATAACAAATTGAGCGTAACGTAAGATGAATCAGGTATTAATCATATTATTAGAAGACATGGTGATTGACTTGGAATGTCATTACGATACATCATAATAATTAATTTGATGCCAAAACAGTCAGACAAACATTTAAGTATATTAAACGCCAATCTATCTTTTGCATCTATTTGTTTAATAGAAAGCTGTTTTGATTATTTAAGATTAATGAATACTTGATTAACGCTTTTATAACTAACACATGAGACATTAAAATAAAAGCACGTAGTTCGAATTTCAACTTTCAGCAGTATCCAAAAAGTAGAAATCTCAATACATACCTACATATATTGTTTGTGAAACGGACATAAAATTAGTTTAATCATCTTACTTTGTCGCGACTGAATTACACTCATCCAGCAGCTGGATTTAGTAGTGTCACTGGATTCCACCAGGCGTAGCATGGCGATGTAGAAAGGGGTTTTGTCGACGGAAGAATTGAAAAAATGACAGAACGTAGGAATATTTTTATTGTTTTAAGCATGGTAATATAAAACATATCTATACATATAATAAAACTGTAGAAAAGTTATTTTTGTACATTAAAAAAAAACTCAAAAAATTTAGCCAGGGTATTAAAGGACAACCAATAGAACCCATTTCTAGCATTTTTAGAATTTTTGTCTGTTTGTCTGTTTGTCTGTTTGTCTGTTTGTCTGTTTGTATGTTTATTTGTCCAGGTATCACGTAAAATGTACGAAATTTATGTAGATAACTTTTATACACAACGATTAAGCGTAACTTGGAGAGGAATTTAGTTTTTGTTTCATTGGAATCGGTTCAGTCTATCAAAAGTTATTCGAATATAAAGTGTTTCAGAAGTAAAATTACGGTCAGTTCACACCAAGACGCGTAGTTCATAGCGCGATCTAGCTTCGATTCTGCTACATATTCAAATAAAAATTCATCTAATGATTATGATAGGATGGGATAGGATAGGATAGGATGGGATAGAATAGGATAGGATGGGATAGGATGGGATAGGATGGGATAGAATGGGATAGGATGGGATAGGACGCGACAGGACGGGACAGGACGGACAGGACGGGATAGGACGGGATAGGATGGGACAGGACGGGACAGGACGGGACAGAACGGGACAGGACAGGATAGGACGGGACAGGACGGGACAGAATGGGAGAGGACGGGACAGGGCGGGACAGGACGGGACAGGACGGACAGGACGGGACAGCTCGGGACAGGACGGGACTGGACGGGACAGGACGGGACAGTACGGGACAGGACGAGACAGGACGGAACAGGACGGGATAAGATGGGATAAGATGGGATAAGATGGGATAAGATGGGATAAGATGGGATAAGATGGGATAAGATGGGATAAGATGGGATAAGATGGGATAAGATGGGATAAGATGGGATAAGATGGGATAAGATGGGATAAGATGGGATAAGATGGGATAAGATGGGATAAGATGGGATAAGATGGGATACGATGGGATACGGTGGGATTTTGGAGGGAGACCTTTTTACCCGACGCTTCGCACAAAAAAATACATTGGTAATTTCCGACATCCACGCGAACGAAGTCGCGGGCACAGCTAGTGGAAAATAAACGTTCTTTTCATCAATAGTGTACTAATGGTGTCATATTTGTGCATAAAAACAGTTGACTTGTGTAGAAATAACGATGAAATAACTTCGTCTTATCTTGGTAGAATAGACATAGAATCGCCATGCTACGCGTGCAGCGCGGAATAGGCACTGGAATAATGCAAACATGTTTCAATCAAGTACAGGCGTCCAGTATCCAGTAGTCCAGCGATCGGAAAAACAGACGTTCTTATATTTCAGTCCAGTGACGCTGGATCAATGTTAATCAGTCTTACGGCAAAAGTTGGTTATGCGAGTCTCTGGAGAGTACATGAAAAGGCACATCAAAGCTCACACTCTAAAAGCCGATCGATTCGATTTCAGTTTTTGCGGCCGAAATCGGCTAGATGGCATCATCATCAATCAGCCTGCAGAGTACAAGTAAAATAAACACTGAAAATGTCTGGTTTCTCTTTAAGAATACAGTTTTATCATGACAACAATAAAATACAATTGGAGGAAAATAGAAACAATAGAAGTTAAAGTAAATCTTTGAAAGGTCACTTATAAACACTCTGTTTACTGAATTTGACGTCAATCAAATCTCACAAAGAAAAGGTGACCTTGATTCTGTTTACCTTGGCCCTTGAGTTATTAAGTTTTTCCTTTAAAAAACCATGAATATTTGCTAATCCTACAGACATCGGCGGTATATTCGGACTTCCTTACAATTTCGCTGATTTAAATTCAAGGCAGTCTTTTGGCTATGTTAGTTATATTTAATGACAGCATTGCAGTTTTTTTTTTCTTTCCTTGTCTCGGAAAGCATGTAAAGCTGTAGGTCCTGGCTGCCATTTTTAGTCCTTTAAAAGTCGTTACTGTCAGTGGCAGTTTTGATTGGGAGCATCTATTTTATCCAGTTACTGGGTTGTAGAGGTAAAATAGGCAGTTGCTTTATGGGAAATAGAAGTAAAACCTTAATATTTAGCTGCATTCGTTTAGACTAGATGCCGACCCCAATACACATAGTTGGGAAAAGGCAAGGCAGATTACGATAAAAAATATTCAAGTCTAATAAATCGAGGGTAGAAAAATCAATAAGAGCCGACCACTGAGGCTGTTGGAGGCTCGCCAAACTGTCTGTGTGTATCGATCAGCTGATTTTATATAAGGCTTTCGTACACATATAAAGTCACGCCTTTTTGGAACTACAGAACTTTATCTGCTAGGATTCTTACATGCTCCTTACGTCTCGTCCACGTTCTTTGATTTTGATTATATATGGTCAAAGAAGCACGAACGTATACGCCTACGCACTCGACCTGATCAAAGTCTGCCACTTTCGCATAAAAAAATTCTATGGAAAGAATATCGAACCATGAGCAGGAGTTGACCTGCGACTTTTGGATTTAGTACATCTGACGCACTTTCCAACCGAGCCACCGAGGTTTATGCCTACAGCGTCGAATTCTTCAATCCATTTCTAAAGTCTTACGGTAACGTTTCTTGCCTCTTTAGCAAAACTAGCTTTTTTTTCTCCATAAATCATAACTCTTCCGAACCAAGGAAAGTTCGAATTCGCAGGCTTCATAGAGCAACGTTAAATTCATCCTTATGAAAAGAGGATGTTGGCAAACTTGCAAATTAAACTAAGCCGGTTCCAGGTCATGCAAGATAGATAGAATGGAATAGCTCTTTATTAGGGACACCATACAAATTGATCTTATAAATAAGATGACACAATGGAAGGTCTTATCGTTAAAAGTGATCTTTTCAAGACAACCTTTGAATTAATTTAAAAAAGGGCAAACAATACTACTTAGGCCTTGAAAATCTGCCGAGGTAGCGGTACTATCCAAACGGGAAACCGTGACCCTCGAACGCTTTTCAACCATCACGATGGATTTTAGTAAGAGTCTGACAGTAATTTCCGTTATTTTTTTTATTTTTAAACCTAGAAAAAGTTTCGAATACCTCAAAAATGATAGGAAGATCATTTTCTAGATAAAGGAAAGCTTCCCAAGCCATATCAAGGCACACTAGTTTCCCGCACCGCGCCACACAGACGCCACACAAACTATAATATCTTTCAAGTGCGTGAAAGTATCAACACAAATACTCGGCTGGACTGCACTGCAATGTTGCGTGGCAGACGCGTTTGTTTGTAGAACTTACGCGTGACTGCAGCTGACAAAATGCTGCTAATAAAATAAATAAGTATTGGAAATACTTTCACTGGTAGATAGTAGATAGACGCAGTAGCTGAACTATTGCGGGCATGCGGACAGCGAGTAAAGAGCAACTCGCTGTCCGACCATGGACCATGCCCGGGTCGACGGCGCGTCGTGTTCCACGCGCGCCTCAAAGAGCTGTCAGCAAAATGACGGGGCCCCCTCTCAGAGGGCCAAAGCCTGCCAGGGTCGCGGGACTTATTTCTATCACCGTGACCCCGGAACATAAAGGGCTATTGAAGGACACCGTGGTTTTTAGTCAGTACAAGTCTGACAGTCCCCTCCCGCCCTGCCCGGGGTTGGAGGACTCATTTGATGACTTTACCACGATAAAAAAAAAAGGTGAACTATTGACTGCGTAACAAAATGCTGTGTGTCGGGATTGATTCCCCCGCACGAACGGGACGGATCCAGAACTAGTAGATAACACAAATAATTGGTTATTTGTATGATCTACCGGCTCTGGATCTGGGTGTTTGTGTAAGGGAGTGGAAATGTTTGTAAACGCACCCACGATGCAGGAGGAATTCCTGGTGTGGAGTAACGTTTAAAAAGGCAACGTATTTGGTTTCTCTTGGTTATGAAGCGCAAACTTAGTGTAGGACGCCTTGCGACAAGATAGGTCGATGATTTGATGAATGGGGTTGGCAGTGGATGGATGCCCAGTGACGGACTGCCCAGGACCTAAGGTTGGCGCTCTTTGGGGGAAGCTAACGTTCAGCGGCGGATGGCAATAGGCTGATTATATAATGTGAAACGCAAGTTTATGGTGTTCTCGTAGTAGGATACACATCATGGGATATTAGTGTTGGGAGTGAAATTGATCAAAATGGGATTGTCGTCATTGGAGAACAAGCTAACTGAAGTGGCAGTTAGTGGGCCGAGTTAAGTTAATAAATGAAATGATACAGTTACTATTGTACTCAGCAGGCTTACTCCCGAAACTGATTCGATTCCGTTTCTGATACTAATTCGTTTTTGATACGAACTCGATTTAAAACCGTACTCCTGAACAAATTCGGAATTCCTCACGGATTGTTAGATTGAAGTTAGTGTCATTTCGAGCCACAGCGCGATCGTGCACTGGTGTCGGATTCAAGAGTAAGAAATGGCGCAAAATCGAATCAAACTCGATTGATTCAGAACTCGAAGCTGTCAAGAGTAAGCCACCAGGGTCAAAGGCGTTTCTTTTGTAAAAAAAAAAGTAATTTAAATGATGGATACATGTAAGTTTCTGTTATTTTTGTAAATCTCGCAATAACTTGCAATCAACGTCAAAAGCAGTGTTTCTTAATTATTTACCACCGGCGCGGCGTTGTTTATTACATTTTGTTTGAACAGATGTTATTAATACTGTGTGAAAAATGTGTTGGCTCGTCCTCAGAATGTACTCTGGGTTTATTACTCACCGCAAATAAAATATGTGCATTGTTTGTTTTTTATTAGGGTTCAGTAGCCAATGCGTGAAACGGGACCCTACTAAGACTCTGCTGTCCGTTCATCAGTCAGCGATGATTCCCGATGTACACCCCTAATTTGGCCACCACTGGTGGACAGCGCAACTTTTTATACATAACCTCCTTCTTTTTTGAAGTCGGTTAAAAATGTGACACCCTGGGGCCTTACCACAAACTCTTAACGCGATCCTGTTTTGGCTGTGCGAAAGAGATGGCGCTAGATGACTTGTACCTATAGCTCTGTCGCTTTCTCACAGCCAAAACAGGATCACGTTATGAGCTCGTAGTAAGGCCTCTGTATCCACTAAGAGGTGGACAAAAGGAAGATTTTATTTTAAAAGTTTCGCTGTCCAATAGTGGTAGCCTAATTGGGGGTGGACATTGGGAATCATCGTCTGTATGTCTGTATCATGAACCGTGACAGTTAGATAGTTCAGATGATTTATTTCTGTTGCAGCTATACTCGTATATAACACAGAATAAAATAAATATTTGAGGAGTTTCCCATACAATATACATGTTTTTTTTTTTGCCGATTTTATAGATGGAACCCATCATGCGCCAGTCCAACTCGCACTTGGCTGGTTTTTTATTTAAGTGTAGGAGATTTATGATCAGTTTTTCGAGGTGATTTATAAATTTTCTCATTAACTTGTCCGATCAAGTCTATTGTGTCGAAATTCACCTTGCTTGTAGCAATTAAATGACATTGCTATAAAAAGTGCAACGATTATCTCTAGTGACAAGAATATTCAATCTTTCGTGATAAATCTAAATAGATTTTCCCACGAATATAAAGAAAAAATGGAGTCTTCTATCCATCTATTGCAGTTCACTTTTGAACTTTTTTATATTTTTTAATTTAGACTGGCCTGTTGGTCTAGTGGTTAGTGACCCTGACTGCTATGCCGGGGGTCGTGGGTTCGATTCCCACCCAGGACAAATGTTTGTGTGATGAGCATGATCATTTGTTCTGTGTCTGGGTGTAATATATCTATAATATGTATGTATTTAGAAATATATAAGTACCTATGTTTATCAGTTGTCTAGTACCCATAACACAAGCTCTGCTTAGCTTGGGACTAGATGGCGTTGTGTGCTAGTTGTGGAATATTTATTTATTTATTTAATCTATATTTCTCAATAAGCCATTTAAAAAAGAAGTCATAATATAACACAATAGATTTCCATTTTTCAAAATGTCCGCAAAATTTTATGATGTTTTAGGGATCTACCATCAAGATGGCTATGCATCTAGCTCAAATCTACACTAGAGTCCGGCTTGTTCTCAGTAGTGGGACAACACAGGCCAGCCTTGGCCTTTGCCCATCAGAGGGACAGTCTAGAAAATAAAAGCGTAAAATTTCAATGTTTTCAAAACCCAACTTAGTCAGTACCTATGTCATGGCAGAGTGATCACTTGTGGGAGATGAATGCAATGGATGAGTGTGTGTATACAGTCTGTAACTGGTGACGACGAACTTTTTGTAATTTGTAAATGTTAAATATTGTTCTCAAGTATCAGACATTGTTCTTTTTTTTATTGAGAATAAAGTTTATTTAAACCTAAACCGTGTTATTACAAAACGAGGTTTAACTAAAAACCCAGGTTTAAATCACGTAAAACCATGGTTTACATAGAAACGTTATTACAAAACGTGGTTTTGCGTTAAACCATGGACTAAACCATGGTCTAACTTTAAAACTCGCCGCACCCTAGTTTAGCGATGGTCTAAGTCGTAGCTGTCAAAGTTGTGTCAGTTTTTCATTGCATATTTTTCATTGTGTTGTTGTTTTTGTGGTATTTTTACCAAAAACATGGTCGACTTAATTGATAATGAGGATATTGAAGCTGGCGAGTTGTTTGAAACGTTACGCCGACACAACAGAACCGTATTCCAGTCAACCCCTTCATGGAATTATACCCGATGAAGATTTCAGCAAAATAGCTTCAATAAACGCCTAGCTATAAAATAGTGTACTTATTTTGAGAAGATTCAAGATGAAATGTCCTGTAGCTCCTAGAATAAACCACCAAATTTCTTTTGTTGCTTCATCTCTACCATCACAACAAACAACATCTTATTACTGATAGAAATGTATCTGTATATAGGTTTGTGTGGCTGAATGTGTAGATGTTTGAATAATGTCACACAAAAATTGCTGTTAAATTACATATTTTATATCCCAGAATAATACTTGGCTACTTTTAATTTTGTTATCATGCTCCCGTGGGATAATTGCCTGACATACTTATCTCAAACATACTTTACTTAGACATACACCAGTAATATTAACATTTATAAAGATGGTGAAATTATTAAACAGAGGCAACTGTTCTAAAACATAAAAACAAAGCTTCATAATAATTCCAAAAAATAATTAGTAAACTTCTGACGCGCGAGAATGTTACGTTTCATTACGCGCTTTAAATGTTATGTCAGTAAAGAATCTAACATTAAAATAATATGCTTAAAAAGTCAAACTAAAGTATAGGAAATGACTTAATATTAAGATCCTAAAAAATACCAATATATCAATATTTTTAACATGTCTAAACCTCAGTTTATCATAAACGAATTATCAATACATTCTATATTCTGGTAATACGGAACGTTGCGATTGAATGATATCATGGTGAACGAATGAAATTTGTATTAATCTGTGGTTGGTATTTAGACCACGGTTCAAATGACGGTACTAAGAAGTCCGAGGTCTATTTATGTTTTGTAATACGAATAATTTTAAACCATGGTTTAGCACTTAAGCCTAGACTTGATAGTTCTGGTCTAAACCAGGGTTTTGCGTTGTTTTTGTAATAAGACGGAAAATGATTAAAAAAAGGACCAATTTATACTGTATTTTACAAACAAATTAAACCTGTTTCACATAACACGCTCTGTACTATACGACACAACTCAATAAAACACGGTTCATCGGTTTAGAACAATGGATAGATATTTTTACATAGATAGTGTACGTTTGCCACCTGACTTACCTCAATAGGTTATTGAATTTAGAAGTAGTTTGATAAAACTTGACTCGTGTAATGGATGAAGTGAGCAGGTCGTGAAGGAGAGGACAGCGTCCACCTCGCGACACAACCGTAGCGGGAGAAACTCACGGCAACGGTCGTCGCAGGACGATTTCCAGCCACCCCGTGTAGGCGCGGTCATGCGGACGGCGAATAATGAGCGACTCGCTGTCCGATCATAGGCCATGCCAGGGTCGACGGCGAATCGTGTTCCAGACGCGGCTCAAAGCGTTGTCAGCAAAATGACGGGGCTACCTTAGAGGGCCAAAGCCGGCCAAAGAGGGTCGCGGGACTGACGAGTATCCGTAGCCCCGAACTTTTTAAGAGCACCGCGGATTTTAGTCAGTACAAGTCTGACAATCCCTCCCATCCTGGTCGACGTCGAGCAGGCGTTTTGGGGGACCACATTTAA
Organism: Agrotis ipsilon; assembly: GCA_028554685.1. Lineage (NCBI taxonomy): Eukaryota > Metazoa > Arthropoda > Insecta > Lepidoptera > Noctuidae > Agrotis > Agrotis ipsilon. The sequence goes on from CM052963.1 coordinate 2,047,881, forward strand.
ACTTTTTCGACGTCCTTAAGGAACTTGTTAATTTCAGCCGAGCAAAAGAAGATAATTGAACAAGATAACCAAAGCAAAAGAATCGGTATCTAAAACCGCCATCGAACTGAATCGTTTGAAAATCGCCGCTTAAATAGCGCGGCATCCTTTACAAATATCAGTTGCACACAACAATAAAATCAGCGGCATCACAGCATCAATAAATAACCGTTTAATATCGTTTGCCAAGTGAAATTAACGAGGTGATAAAACTGCTGACGGATGGAGGAAGATACGATCGCTTTCTAACTGAGCTGATACATAGACAGGTTTGTATATAAGAGTTATGTAATGATAAAAATAATCGTGTGAAGTAAGCACTTGCGCTTTCAATATTTACGATGGGAAAGCCCTTGAAGAGAATAATCATACAAGTGTGTACTTTATTTTTTAATTCAATAACAACGGAATTTGGTGAAGAGCCTGAGTTAAGCGAGCAACAAAATTGAAAGTTGAGGTTGTTGCAAAACAGTTTTTATTACAGATTTTAAGGCTGTTGCAGTCCATAAAGAATATTAGTCTAAGTCTTTTAAAGGAAGTATCGAAAGTGATAGAACCAATATTAACAAAATCGGGTAAAATCTGGTTTTTCTACTTCTTGATGTCAATGGTGCACGATGATAACACCATAATCTCTTCGAAAAATGATAGGAAAGCAAATGAATAAATTCCTTAAAATTAATGAATTGGGAGCCACTTGTTCACGAAATATAAGGTGGAAGTATCTATAAGTTTAAACAGATAGAACCATAGAGATAAAACTAAAAAAAACATGATGACGTATTGAGCAACGCGTCCGTGAATAATGACAAATATGACAACTCATATTTAAAAGAACGTCACCCATTTTTATTTTAGTCTACCTAAAATAAAGTCCGCCCACAAACTCCTGTCAGTCGTGGTAAACTACCGTATGTCAGACATCATACGTCAGCCAGGTTAATGACTAGCCTAAATAAGAACAATAATGAGAAACTAGTAACCTATTTACTTTCCGAGAATTTTATTGCTTGTTGGACAAACATTGATGTTCCAGGATACTATAAAACCGTTGCCGTAAAAAATACATCACAAAACATAAAGATTAGTATTTTGTTAATGATGAATAAACTCGACTACTGGACAGATTCTTTCACCTATATAAAACTACATTATGTATTTGCAAGTTTACGGCTAACAATACAAAAGTAAATAATGAGACGATCAACGATCAGCAATTTACAAGCCTTTACAGTGCACCTGTAAGGAGCCATGGCGGGTAGTCCAGTTGCTACTCATATTGTAACTGAATACAAAACAGATAATAAAAACAAAAACTTAAAACGATATAACCTAAAAAAACGCACTATTCATAATATAGTTTTAAGATATCTAATTAACAATAAAAACTGGTATTTCTAGAAAAACAACTAGCCGTTTAAAAATAACGTCTGGGAAGATTCTTTGCAATAAAACTATTCTCTTATTTTACTTAAATTAGCACTTGTATCGGTTTATAAATCTTAAATACTGAGCTTCTATCAACAAACATATTTATAAAGCCGTTAACTTTACAGATGCAACGATTATTATCTCAGTCTAAGATATAACTGATGTAATAATCCTCTTCATAATTTCTGCAACTATTAACGTTATATGAAATTAAATAACTCAATCAAGTGCAGTGAAAGTAATATTATGAAACTAGTAATTAATTAGGAGAAGTGCCAAACTAGATCTGCCAGTCTGATGATGCCAGACCAATCTTTAAACCAATCTTCTTTGTGAAGGTCCTCTCTAATAGGGTATTTTACTGCATAAATAAATTGAAAATCTATTTAGTCCGCCAGAAATAATGTTGAAAAATAATTAAAACGTATTTTTTTTTCAACACACTTGCCACAGTCTAAAAATCCTACAGTCGTCCGACGAAGACGTCTAGACAGGGCAATCGTGCGGGGTGTGAGGGGCGAGACGCGGGTAAGCCGAGCCCAAGTTGCGATCAAAACGATGTTCAGTACTTGGGCTGTATCATTCAGGGCTATCGCGTGCGACGTGCGTGTTTGATTTTTATTTGGTAAAATAAAATGGTGCATACGACGTGTGCTGTGACTGATTGCAAGTCCTCATCTCGTATAAATAAAGATCTCCGGTTTCATCAGCTGCCACATAATGAAGAAAGGTAAATAAATCTATTTTGATATTGTACTTAAATAATTTCATTTGTGATGTCGAGCCACATTGATAACGCTAATAAAATGGCCGACAGGCGCACGGGTTTTTTTTTTAGTAGGTTATCGCATCTGTTTGGAAATTCTACTAATATTAGAAATGTGAATGTGTTTGATTGTATGTTCCGTGTCAAGATGGTGGAGTTTTTTATTATTTACCAAGGGTGAATTTCGAGACAGCGGACGCCATTTTCTTACAATTCGAAATGGGTGTCAATTCTGGGTTAAATTGGGGTGCTTTTTACGAAAAAGCCATTCTTTTTGAAATCCAAGATGGCGGACGTCATTTTCGTATAATTCGATATGGGTGTCAATTTTGAGTTAAATTGGGGTGCTTGTTCCGAAAAAGCTATTATTTTTAAAATCCAAGATGGCGGACGTCATTTTCGTATAATTTGATATGGGTGTCAATTTTGAGTTAAACTGGGGTGCTTGTTCCGAAAAAACCATTATTTTTTTAATCCAAGATGGCGGACGTCATTTTCTTATAATTTGATATGTGTATCAATTTTGAGTTAAATTCGTAACCAGCACCCCGCTGGTTTCGAAAATGCCACATTGATAACTTAAATATGTCTCGAGTAAAAGTTTATCAGTGTGGTGGTCTGTAGCAATTTTTTAGCATGTATGTTAGTACCCTTTCGGTTAGAATATATTTATTAATTTGTATTGTATTTTACAATTTCAGACGTAAATTATGGGTAGCTTGTGGAAGACCGGATTTACTTGAAAAATCTTTTGAAAGTTTAAAAAATATATTTATTTGCAGTTTGCATTTTGAGAATGGTATGTATGATGAAACATGGCATCGATTTATTGACATCATTACCACTTACCAAATCAATTTTATTTTCCATTGATTATCCTTGCTCATGTAAGCTTATTAAAACGATTACAATTTAAGAGATTTAAAAACTGTCAGAATGCAAGCCGTGACTTACTTTTGCCGAACCGTGATGTCGCACTAACAACAGTAACTGAGTTATTTATTTCTTTGAAAACTTCACTTATAAAGATTACAGTCCACGTCGTAAGTGTCACCGTAACTAGTTATCAATTCTGCATCAGTTCAATTTTTAAATCTCTTTGTATATGCCTAATCTGCATTTTTTATTGTCATTCAACTTCTTAATAATACATGTAGTAAAGAGCGGGTTAAAACTTGTTTTCATTATTATATTAGTGTGTAATATTGTTTTAATTATAATACTGCCATCGATGTTGACCTGCAATAAATAAATAATTTCATAAATATTCTTTACTTGTGACAACCCTGGCAGATGCATTACTGTCTAGACGATGTCGGCATTTTCCCCGAGATCAAAGGCGTCGTCCTACTGTATATTTTTATACTGTGCACTTGCTCATAAAATGGCTCTAATTTCACCGCAATTAGGCACATAATGACACCTGTTATCAAACTGTGACTTTTTCTTTACCATTATTCACAAGTGAGTTATAGGTTTTTTTTAAAGTGTCAACCAATTAAAAAAAAACCTATAACTCACTTGTGAATAATAGTAAAGAAAAAGTCACAGTTTGATAACAGGTGTTGCTTTGTTTTTAAAAAAGTTTCGGAACAAAAAAGATCGTGTTCAATAGTACAAATAAATTTTACCAACTGCACGTTAACTAATTGTTTCTCTAAATAAACTATTTACTCATTAAATAAAATGGCTTTTTAGTATTATTTTCTTCACAAGTGTCTTGAAAAACGTCGTATGATACACGTGTGTATTGATGATTACCGTCCTCGGCTCTCTTAAGACCCTCACCTAATGGCTCGGGTCTCAATGGCGCCTCAGCGGTAATCACCAACATTACACACTTGTACCATAATGTACTATTATCAATGAATATTGACGAACGCTTTCAAATTCGGGAGTGGGGGAGCGACCGAGTGACGTTTTGTGATTTTTAGAAGCGTTGTATCTTCTTCCATTTTGGTTTACGTTTGGGACATTAAAAAATTTACTAATATGGATGGATGTTTGTTACTCTTTCACGCAAAAACTACTGAACGGATTTAGCTGAAATTTAGTACACAGATAGTTTATAACCTGGATTAACACATAGGTTATTTTTTATCCCGATTTAATGTTCCCGTGGGATAATTTTGGAGTTGTAGCGGGTGAAGCCACTAGCAACAGCTAGTAATGTATATTTATGTAGTTGAATGTACAATTGTACTAAATACACAGAGGAATAGACCGCTAAGGTTAAATGGTAGTGTTGCACTAAATCCACAAGACAAGATTCATATTATCCTAGCAGTGGATTTGATCTAATGGAAACTGCCATAAGTGGTAGCGGCAAGGGCGAGGCATAAGGAAAAGTCCAGGTTAATGAAATTGGACATACTATATTGGAAACCATTGATATTTCGACCCTGGCATGAATAATATTGACATAGCTTTCTAACGCACCAGCTCAGGGGTTCAGGAGCCATGCAGAGATTAAGTTACTCTAGGCGTGGGGCCTTTTAATCATGAAATGTCAATTCTAATTAAATCGCCGTGAGAATTTCGCTTTGAAAATGTCTGTGAATTTCGAAGGACAAAGAAACGTGTGTGTTCAAACGCTAATTAAGAACAATTTTGATCATACTGTTGTTGCTGAAACTGCACACCATCATCATTCTATTTTTTTTTAAGTTTTTCGTAATTTCTATATTTTTTTCAGTTAGAATCATAGCGTTTTTCGCTTAACTAAAATGAATGGTTCGTACATTATTTTCATCTACTACACAATTCATTCATCGTTTTAGTGAATTAATTTAATAAGTAATGTTTTAGTATTAAATATTGATTATCATTAACAGTTGGTATAATTATAGACTTTGGACAGAACACATCAATTTGTTCAAACAACTCGTTTATTTATACACGTGCAAAGAAATCAAGGTTTGGACAGGATCAACAAGTCAAACTATTTATAGCAATCTGATAAGTGCATTGTGCAAGGCTAAATAAAGAATCAATTTTGTTTGTTTAACTTATAACTTATTTTTATCTTCTTCTATACATATAATAAAACTGTAGAAAAATTATTTTTGTACATGAAATAAAAACTCAAAAAATATAGCCAGGGTATTAGAGGACAACCAATAGAACCCATTTCTAGCATTTTTAGAATTTTTGTCTGTTTGTCGGTTTGTCTGTTTATCTGTTTGTCTGTTTATTTGTCCAGGTATCACGTAAAATGTACGAAATTAATGTTGATAACTTTTATACACAACGATTAAGCGTAACGTGGAGAGGAATTTAGTTTTTGTTTCATTAGAATTGGTTCAGTCTGTCAAAAGATTTTTGAATTTAAAGTGTTTCAGAAGTAAAAATAAGAGTGCACTTTGGTCTCACACATTGATTTCGTACGTCAGTCGCGCGATCTAACTTCTAATAGAAAAACTACATTATTCAAATAAATGAAATGGACTGGAATGGACTGGAATGGACTGGAATGGACTGGAATGGACTGAAATGGACTGGAATGGACTGGAATGGACTGGAATGGACTGTAGTGGAGCGCACTGGAGTGGAGCGGACGGGAGTGGAGCGGAGGGGAGTGCAGTGGAGTAGAGCGGGCATTAGGAAAACAGTCCTACATAAACCTGGAATAGAAGTGTCAAATATTCTTGATAAATCTACGAAAATTCTAAATAAAGGGTTTATATGAAAAACGTTGCCTGATTTAAGCGCTTAGAACTAAAAAATACATTGTTCAATTCCGACATCCACGCGAACGAAGTTGCGGGCACAGCTAGTTTGTAATATTTGGAGAAATTCTGGTGAGAATATAGCGAAGCAAAAGTTGCAGAAGAAAACGATACAATGAAAACATTGGGTAGACTTTAAGGAGAAGTCAAATCTTCGAACGAAAACTTCAGAGATTCAATTAAATGCTGATTGGTAAGAACACACAAAATATACAGTGCGACAGACAATATTGACTGCAATAGAAAGATCACAAAAAACTGTTAAAGAAACAAAGACTTCAGTTCGTTCATCAATGATAGAGATCACAAAGTTCCTAACACCGGACAAAATACTGCAAATCCATCAACGTTCAAATCGAAACACACAACAATCTATATTATTGCTAGAATCTTGTGTAAAGAAAGAGAAAGTCGTCCGGACTCGGGTGCATCCACTCTTCACGAAGATTGATTATTAGGAAGTACCTGATTGAAGACCACACTCGATTATTGTATAAAACCAACATAATTACTTGCAAGGGAGAGTTAATAGTTATTATAATTACTGGTCTTAGTCTACGAGAGTCTAGATATTAGTTATTTGTATAAGAGAGAGCTTTGAGAAGTCGACAGACCTATGTTTAAGCTGTATTTTTACTTTTTCGCCGTGCTCTAGTTTCCCTCAGTTGACTTTTACATCTCCAAGATGATAGGATGCTGACACGTTATCATTTTCTTTCTTAGAGTTATCAATATGGTAATATTTATTAGTGGTAACCTTAGGTTGTATGACAGCGTTGCGTCCTTCTGTAATTCTGATTGATTTGATTTTAATTTGAGCCTTGTCTTGTGGCGCACCCATCTCAACAGACCACGTATTCACAAATACGCTATTTAGATTAACGTTATTTTTATCACAATCAGCGAGTTATAAAGGAAAGTCTAAAGCCAATTCCACAACAAATCTGTTAGATTGGAGGGTACTTAAATAAAGCTGTCGTGCAAATTGAATCGTCTGTCAGCCGGGTGCTGTTAATCTGTTCAGTTACCTACTCAATCGCACTATAAAATCGGTGTGAAATCAGGTCGTTCACAAGTACCTAATTGCGATATCGTTTGACGGCGAACTAGATTTATCAAACGTTTATGGCCTAACAAAAGTTGTAAAAGTCACCCATTAAGATTCTAAAGTGACGGATTTAGGCCCTTTCCCTTCTTAATGCGGTACAATGTTTATAGGGCCATTAATATCGTGGCCGATCAACCTATTGAGGGGCAAAATAAAATGGCATGTGAACATTATGATGGTAATGCTCGAAACAATATGGTTCGCGTTTCTATACTTTCTATTATTAATAATAATCAGAAGACTTTGCACTTCCACGGCTTTTCGCTTGCAAGTGCAAATTGTTGGGAGCATGGCTTCCTGTGTGAAAGTGTGCACTTTCTTCTTAAATCACCATATATCTGGCTGTATCATCAGAGTAACATACTATTATGGTAAACGGCCAACGTTTAGATACTGCTCTGTGTTATACGACTGTCTTGGAGCGTCGTAAATGAGTTTAAATGCATTAAGCTTAGTTTCAGCATCTTTCTCTTAAATTAATTTAAATTTTATGCACTTGTTTTAAATCTAATCAATATTTATAGATAATTTTATTTTACTAATTATGAGATTAAATATTTTACTGTCTAAGTAAACGTCTGGATGTGTTAAATTGTTCTTCGATATCGCAAATGAGTTTTTGTTTTATTTTAGTTTCTTGCTCAGCCTTATGAACGCCACCGTGGCCATCTATCATGACAGGGTCAGCATTAGTTTCATTCTTACAGTAAGTACCCGTATTTTTCATTGTCAGATTGCCCATGCATGCCACTTACTGGCTAAAATACCCCTTGCTAAGACTAATTGTTGACTATGTTACTAATGTTAACTCATCTACAGACCAACCTCGGCAAGCGCAGCTTAACCTTACAGATCGACTCGTGCAGCTGTAAATTATTTAACCAAGAACTCCTCCACTTGAAATGAGTAAGACGTAAGTGCATTAAATAATAGAATCATTAAAACGCATCAAGTAACCGCACAGGCGCGCGCGCAGGATAGCGGCCATGTCGCCACTTCCTCCCTATATATGGTATTGCTGATAATAAGCCCGCTTCCTATCAACTGTCCGCTGAGATTAACATTAGAAAGGTCCAGACTGATAACGTCGAGAAATAAATTGATTTTCTATTAGGTTGGCACTTGTTTTTTCTCCTAATGAGGTGTTGAAACTTTACTGGTTTAGGTGGGAACTTGCCAGGAATATTATTGGGAGATTACACGATAAGAGGTAGTTTATGGCTAAGTATTTAGATAATAAAGACATTCATTCATTTGTCGAAACTGTTTCTACCACAGTCAACATAAAACACCATTATGAAGAGATAAGTTAAAATAAACGAAGAACAATGCTCAGAAGGCGAATAAAATAAAACAGAGAACATATAACACTTCAATGAATTAAATTAATACAATATCTGAGACAAGAAAACAAGAGCAAACAGACGAGTGCGTGCGATACGCAAATGAATCTTACCAGACAATCTGACGCATGCGCAATGCAAATGTTTGATGTAGTGCAAATTGCGCTTTTAAATCCTGAGTGCGGAGCGCCAAAGGGATACACATTCAAAACAGTCATAATGAATGAAGCCAGTAAAACATTGCAATGTACAGATGAACGAATGATGTGATGAGGAAGTACAATATAAAACATTGACACACTCAAAGAGACAACAATAACCCAAAAATAGAAACAGACAATGAAAGATATATGGTAATTAGAAAACGCCATTACAATATAGAAACTGATCAGGAATATGCACAGCAACCAATTAAAATGCAAAACATTAACGTTTTACTACGAAGCAATGAAGGAGAATATAATACTAGTATTGGTGATAAAAGCAGTGATCTAGGTGTGGAAGTGTCTTATTCTTAATGTCTACGGAGATATCAGTCGAGTTTTACGACGCAGCTTACTGTTGGGTTCTGTATAATGACAGGTTATATAAATTCGAACTTTATTACTTCTTGTAAAGAACCTTTAATAATACAACGATATTGTAGGAAGAGTAATTACAACTGATGATACCAGATATAGGAACAAGGTTCTCGTTAAGATACGAGCAAGAATAACTGATACTGGTGTTGTAAAGTAAAGCTTATCTACAATTGATAATATAGGAGGAAGTCTAACTCAACATAGTTGGGAAAAGGTAGATGATGATAACAATGATATAGCATATCCCAGAGGTTTCAATGAAGTTAACTCTGGTATAATTTACGGACAAAGCGAAGAGTAAAACGAATAAGTAAATTATAGTTTAAATGGCCGTTGACAGGGGCAAAATACCGGTGGTGTCAATCCAAATAAAAATTAGGGAAATGTAGAAAGATGGCGATGACGTATGGTGAAATATAAGTGAAAAAATGATGAAATTCAAAAGCTTATCAACACTGTAGATTTAAAAGGAGCAATTGAAAAAGAACGCCACTTGTCAAGAACCGCCGATCAACACTAAGCTTGTGTTCCATTATCTTATTTTGACAGCTACTGCGCCGCAATCAGCCAAAGCGCGCGTATGCAAATCTTAAAGTACGATTTTTAATTGTAGTCAGTAAAATGACATGTGCAACTGTCACTGATACAAGGAAATTTAGTACATTTCTATAGTGAACAAATGTCATATTACTGTCATTTTACTGACTACAATTAATAATCGTACTTTAGAACTGGTATTAACATGCGTATGTCATCATAAACAGCATAGTTTGAATTTCTGTTTAACGAGTTGAGTGACTCTTTGAAATACTAGTGTATCCGGTTATTGAAAACTAAGCTTTTGCTGGATTTTTTTACTATTTCATTTGCTAAAAACATTTTATTATTATGTTCTTTTGGGTCCAAAAACTAGTATCAGTGCTAAAATTCTGGACGCTAGCAGAATCATACGAGGATAATTAAAAAAAAACAATCTTCCCTTAAAATATTAAAGATGAGTATTCTGTTTGTAGTGGCTAAACTCATAAAGTACTGACTGATTTTAAAAATCTTTCATCAAATATTAAGAGACGTTATTGGCAATTAGCATTAGGTTTTTTTTTTTTTAATCTCGCGGATGCAATCGTGGTCGGAGTTTTAGTAAATGTTGTACATACGCAGTTAATATTGTCATACAGTTCATACTGTAACTTTAATAATAATTTTATTTGAAATTCTTTAATTCTAATATTATCACCGTTTCAGGTGTACTGTGTTTTAGAATCGATATCAAAACTTTATCAAAATCACCAAAAAACGGCGCTATAGAAACCGGTCATGCCTTCCGTGTGGCGTAATAACATCACACATGTTTTGTTGATCAAAGTCATTATCATCAACCGACCATTCTACAATTTTGTAAACATTAGCAGCAGACATTGTGTGGCCTTCCCCTTGACCGCTGGCGAAATCGCGATTGATTATTTCTAGGTAAAAAGTGATAATATTACTAGAATGATAATAATTAGTATTGTAGCTTATTATAACAACAACATTCAATTCTTTATTGCTTTCCTTATGTGTTTCACAAATGGTATAACAACACAAAAGATCAATATCGTCAACTGGGCACAAATAAAAATTCCATGAGTACAGAATGTTGATGAGAAAGACCAATAGCACTTTGCCCAAACCTGGGAATCAGACCCAAGACCTCATGTTCGGCAGTCATCATTTACTAGTTGCAAATCAGCAGTTATAGAGAAGAAAGGAGAGATGTATGATTAGATCTCGAGAACTAAGATGTCAGCATTAAAGCATTGAAAAGGTTTGAATGCTGTTAAATTAAAATATATTGCTAATGCGCCCAATCAACAGTAGAGAAGACACGATATTTAAACTAAAATGGAAATAAATGATAAAATTACGTAAATTAAACGATGCAAAAGTACTTGGACATTATTATCGATTTCTAAAAGCAGGAGGCAATCCATTAGTTACTTAATCATTCTTGGACGTAAAATCGATCGACCAAGGTCTGCCAGTGAAGACTGATGTCGTAATAAAGTTTCGAACATTAAATGTAATTTCACTTTGGTATAAATAATGTAGGGTAGATAGAAATAGACATGCTGCTCCGATCCTAAGCAAATTACAATAGCAATGCAAAGGGCAGGAGAATTTCGAGGCAAAATAGTACTTAAAAGATTTGGCTGTTTCCGTAAACCCACCCTTTAAGTTGTTTTACTCCAATATTACAAGATGAAAGAAGTATACAGAAGGAAGGATTATGGATACAGAAGTATGGTAGAAGAAAGTATGCTGCGTCGAGCCCAATTGAGATTAGGACAGTACCAGTGATGAGATAGAAGAATTACAGTTGGTATCTGATATAAAGAGTGGTTGAGTCCATCAAGTATCATAACACAGAAGAAATGGCGACCTAAATAAAATTTCTCGCACAACAGGACCACCATTACCGACTAATCAGATTAACAAAGCAAATGATGACATTGCAGCTGACCGCAAGACAGCTTACTTGGAAAGTTGAGATTCAATAGCATCTACAAGATAAAGTGATTAGAGATACTTCAGCAAGAATTTATATTTTCACTATCTTATGTTTTAAAGTTAACCCAATTTGCAATAGACTACTTCGACCTCAATGTACGCAGTGCCATCGTGTCAGTAATAAAACCATTCGTTTCTATTATGAACGCCATTTTCCCGCAGTAAATCATTCACTATTCACGATTAATTTCTGAGCAATAAATCGTGCACATGATTCAAAAACTCATCGGTGCATGTCCGGGATCAAACTAGCGACGTCAGTACATGGAGATGAGAACAAATGGAATTATTACACTGGTATTTTTACTACTAGTAATGGACTAGTAGTAACAACTAACATGAAAAAAATTTCGGTTGTTTCCCTGCTATTGAATAGTTGATTTTTTTTTTCGTGATTTTTGTCTTAATGCGGATCAGGGTCGATCCCGTGAAGAAATTCATAATGATGAGTTCAAGAGCAGAATCATAAAATGAGCCCTCACGCCTTGTGTACACGGACGTGACTCAGGCTTGAACTGACTCAAAACCAACAGATCCTCCTCTTCCCTTTACGTTCCAAGGTACCATGTTTAAACAATCCAGATATAGATTTTCGCACGAGATTAGAGCATTGACTTGATTCAGGTCATGCACCCTTTTTCTAATCCTAGTACCTAGTTCCAATGAGGTACTGTCCCACTTCTACGCGGATGAAGCCGCGAGCAAATAGCAAAATTATATCAATTACCAAAATCGTAAACTGAATGGCGTTTGCTGAATTATGATCATTGTCATGGGGCGTTGATTGACAGTTTCTCGTTGCGAGGATTTCTCTTGTGCAGTTCTATCAATCAATCAACTTAACCCAGTGCAGTTTACTACTGAAGTTACATCTCTCCCAATTAGCCCTGATCTTTCCACTGCAAGCAGTCGTGGCTCAGTTGTAACAACTTACGAGTTGTAAGTCGTGGGTTCTAGGCAAGTGCGTTATTATATCGACCCAGTGTCCTATTGTCGGGCAACCTTTCGTCGATTCCTATTTCCGTGGCATGTGCGTTACTTCGTGTAATTTGTTTCATTATTAAAAAATGTGTGACATCTACTAGCACCGGACCGTATGATGGAATGGACTGCCTTCTAACAGAGAAAAACCCTGTGTCCAAACAGAGGGCTATATCATAAATTATTTCTGCTCTAGCTAGAATAAAGTATTAGTTCCCATTTCTCTTTATTTTCTACTTACTCCATGGTCTGCCCGGCCCCCCACCTCGCACCTATCGTTACTTGTTAGTAAATGAGTGACGGCCTCAAGTTCCCATATTTCGTTCCTGACATTTCTACATTTTACGACAGCCATATGAAACACGTTAAAATTTATACACGTTACTTTTAGTAGTGTTACCTAGGTGTCAGATTTCTAAAGCGTGATTTGTGCTAAACCTTCCACGTCTGTAATAACGGCTCGAATAAATTATTTTAGCAATGTATAAATGTCTCTGGTCCATTGTAGTTACGCGGTATAGGTCGCAATTATTTATGTGGTGACCGTTAAGTTAGGTAGCGCAAAATTCAGTGTCCTCAATCTGTATTGGTTCGAATATCGACAGGTTTTCTGTAACTGTATCTGCCTGGCTATTGCTAACACCTTGAACTTTACTAGTTTTTATTATTGAACTTCCCACAAGTCAAAAAGTGGAGGGAAATACTTTCTCACATACCTACTTAAGTCATAAACTTGCACGCACAGCACCAACAGAAAATAAACAAATCCAAGCCAAATCAATACCAAAGCACGCCACATCGCGTGAAAACTCAGTACAACCAAAAATGGTCACGGTCCAGCTAGACCAGAGCCTTTCCAAACGATCTTAGACCTTACAGATACGCAGCGTTCAAACTGTCTGTAATTACATAGATTATATATATTTATATGCATTTGTCATTGGATGTGTAGGCGGGGAGAAAGCAACATTTATCTGACGGTTTATGGTACTGGTCTCAGTAATAATGCTTATAATTCACCCAATGCGTAATAGATTTCCTCTCGACTGTGTGCACAATGCGATCTGTCACTGTTGTTATATGGCAGCACTTACTGTACGAGATCAGAGATTTTGATGTGATACAAATGTTATTGGACCTAGTAACCTACCTTGTATAATTTAAGATTGAGTTTTCAAAACGTTTCATTTACTAACTCCTTCATCATCATTATCATCATCTTCCTTCTTTACTCCCAAATCTGCGGTATCGGGGTAACACGTTTTTGTCTTTCCTTTTCCTTGTTCAGCCACCATAGTATCATTTACTTCATTTTCTTCCATATCATCATCATCAGCCGGAAGACGTCCACTGAATATAGGCCTTTCGTTCATATCATTCCTCACAAAATCCATCTTAACTTTCCCAGTCTGTCACAATCCAAGTGAAGTAATACTTCGACCAACCTTTTCAACTAATGAAACGTGTCTATCTTCGAGTGGTTCCCATCAATAATTCAGCAGGGTAGAATTGAAGGTACGACCTTCGGAATGACCTGAACACACCCAAGGATTGGTATCTTCATTTAGTTTGATTAAACTAGCCCCTAAGTGCTTTGGGCAAGGTTACTGATGTCATTTCATAAAAGTTGTGAGCGATAATTAATTATAGGTTTATAAGTGAGTCTTCTAGCATAAAAGTTTGTAGACTTCTGTTAGACGATTTTGTTGCTTTACTATTTTTTTCGATCTTGAACTTGTAGAAAGACAAATTACAAAATTGTGAGTGTAAATTTTCTGTGTGTTAAAAAATATAAATCTTTAAAAGAATTCATAGATACAAGCGTTTAACAAAATGGAATTAGCACAAACATCTCAAGAGCTCCGCAGCTGGAACACAATCCTAACCACGAGACAGTTGTATCGGCAAGCCTGGGCTATTTCAGCATATCTTCCACTTGGCACCGAACGAACGTGAGAATCAAACTAAACTCGCAATTACCTACTAAGAACTAAGAGATTTATTACATTAAACACGCTCATTTCACTTTCGGAATCGTGTACGAGAAAACGCAAACAAGTGGTAGACGGCCCTGTCTGTTAGCGATTCAACATTAAGCCGATCGGCTTTCCCTACAACAATCGTAAATAACGAATTCATTACGAATAACATAACCGTTTAGTTGTTTTATTGTGGTGTACGAGAGATTAGATTTTCATTGCCACTATAAAGCTGAAATGCGCCGTAAAGCCGAGATTGTTCTAGTTAGTAAGGGTAGGGAAAGACGGTCGCACTTTATGATATTGCATGTAATGGAACGTGTCACTTTGAATTGTTGGACAAATAATTGTTTTGGTCAAACGGCCGGATTAGAAATCGCTGGCTATAAGAAATAATTCGCATACCATATTTAGTCTCGGCTACAGAATACAGATTCGATCAAGTTTCTAAAACTGGCAATTACTCGGCTAAATACAGTAGCTGAACTCTTGATAAGAAATACAAGCCTCTCAATGAAATACTAGTAGGCACGAAACCGCCACTTGATGGAATTACCAATTTCCATCTCTATAAAATGATAGGTATTAACAGAAGCAAAAACCGCGGAACAGTTATCGAGCTTCTACTCAAACTTAAACTTCACTGGCAACCAAATAAGAGTGATATTGGAGCGTGTGTCGAATGCGGAGGTTCGGACACTAATGATGGCAAAAAGTCGGTGTTTGTATAACATTGAATTTATCACTTTCCCTGTATTGGACACCAGCTGAGCAGGACTAACGGCTGTTAATCGTGCGTCTGACATAACATTACTATGGCAACTAGAATGGAACTCGACAGTTAGCATGACATGCAAGAATTATTTATAAATTTTAAACTGAACATGAGAAATTGATTATGAAACCTTGACATTGGAAAAATATCTATTAAACAATACTGAACTTATTATATAAGTAACAACCTTTTCCAAACATGTAGGTAGATGATGATATCGACCAATAGTCGATATTAGCCTTGGATCGAAAGAACTGGAAGCCAGTAAGTACAATGAACCGTGGTAACAGAATACAAATGTATTCATAGACGTGTTCTATTTACCTACCGGTGCAAATTCCATAATGTTACCAAACTTTACTCCCAAAGACCTCCAGAAGCAATTGACAAATACTAGTAACAAAATTATTAACCACTTAGCTTTAATGGGTCAAATAACTCGAATGGTACACGCGCAGTAATTTCGCATAATTTCCAATTAAGTAGCAACTGCGAAACAAGCATATGATGTCAACGAAACCGAATGACATTCAAGAGCTTTTACAGACCAGCATTACGGTTATGCAAATCATATGAGCAAATAAGGCAGGAGGTATTCTGTCTGTATTAATTTATGGAGGACTAGACGTTGTCCGCAGCTTCGACTGCCTACAGTAAATTATTAAAGTCGAGGGGTCAAAAGAATCGAAAACCCAAACCAAGGCCATGGACTATTTGATCAAAGATTAGTTGACCAAAAAACTGATGAATATGTCTGAAGGTGCCTTACTCATCGCCAAAATCTAATCCAATTTAAATTTAGATTGCCATCGTCACGCTAAGAGGGATCCCAAACCAGTTCAGCCGTTAAGGCGTAAAAATAATTGATAGACAGGCAGACCGACATCGACATTGAATTCTTTTCACATTTTTAATACAGGTATGAATAAATTTCAAGTAGCGGTATCGGTTACTATTTGGAGAATCGCCAAGATTCTTAGATTAGCTTTTCAAAATTTGAAAGAGTTATACAGTGGGCGTTGATGGAACGCCGTGAATTTTTAAGTAATCGAGATATTCGATTTTTTGGGTGAGATTTTCGCTGTCTTTTTTAATAGAAGCATTCATTTGCAATGGATCCTCCATTGCTTCTCGCTATCGGAATTCTTATTATCTATCATCATGTGCAGATCTTGGCTTTTGATTCGATTACTTTTATTTAGTAAACATCTGCTCAAGCAATTGTTGCTACTGGGAATCAAATTTAAATACTGTCACAAAGTAAAAGTTCTACCACAAGCGCATTAAGTGCCATTTTGTGTTGTTCTTTCCCGACAAATTGCAGTTGCAATCTCCAGTCATTTTTTACTTTTCTGTTATGGTCACCTCCATTGGTAGGACCAGCGTTTCCTCCTCAACCACTAAGTAGCCTTCAATAGAAATAATCTTAACAGATACCCGCCCCATAATAACGGCCATTAAATTATTAGTACCAGACGTTAATACGTTGGCTTTTTATCACTCTAGAAACGCCATTACTCTCCGTAATTGCGCGGGAAAATTACCATGGTAACCATACTTGCTAAACTATAATTTCAACTTATTGCACCCTATTAACAGGTTCCATTGCTATTTTGTTGCATTTAGCGTTGAAAATTAATTAGCTTTTATTAAAGTTTTCTCTGACATTGGGTTTCTAGCAAAAACTTGAATTATTAATGTGTGAAAATAACCTTCAAATGAGAAGCAACAAAGGTCAAGAATACAATCTTATGCTAATTGAAATACTTTTAAAAGAATATAATTAATTCAAGTCAATGTCTTTCTCTGACCTAACTGAACATACAGACAAAAGAAACAACATTTCTGATCTAATTAAAATAAATTATAACTGCGAACAAGTCACCCTTATTAATTGTACAAAACGAAAATCAATGGGCGTTGGTCAAAACCATTTTTGGAGACAAATAACCCGACTCGACACAAACTCGAAAACTGCGCTTACGCACCAATAGTAGCATGTCTCACCTCCCAGACAGTTGAACGACCGATTGCAACGTCCGAGGCAATACCTTTTACAAGCTACGGAAAGCAACAACGAAACGCGGCGTACTTTCAAAACCTCTTTGAACAAGAATAAGATACGCGAGAACTTGGCATAACTGAAACATGGTCCAAAGAGACGATTGCAAGGATAAGATCGCGAGATACATATTGATATCGAAGAGAAACCAGATAGAAACTTTGAAAAATATGGCTGTTTCAAACTGGAGATATATGGATGACATGGTGATCGTTATCTTGTACTATATGGCAGAGGTGCAACACTTGGAGGATTCAATATTAGGAGACTGTGCGACTGTTTTCGAGAGATTCTATCGGGTGGATCTTTATTAGTGCTTCAATGATTTAAAAGTACCAGGTGGCCAACCATGACATCTTAAAGCCAGATTGGTTAAAGTGTGGGAAAGAGACAGCTATACAAGTCATCTAGCGCCACCTCGTTCCCTCACTGCTCATCTTAAGGAAACTTTTGGTGAGACAGAAGAGGAAAATTATTGTGACATCATGGTATTACCGAATGCAATTTTCCTTGTATTTTATATTACCTAGCAGTTTGTACCTTTTCTCGCACTATTTTGGAGTTAGTAGTTACTCTTTTATACGAGCAAGTCATGTACAAATGGTGCCTAGTGCTTACAGATGGAAGTCTGGCAGAACCGAATGAAAGCGTCGAAAAAGAGGCGAAACGACTTGCAATGTATACCATGAGGTCTGGTTCGAGGGGTTTGGTCAAGTCTTTAACCCAGCATTTCAATGCAATAGCATAGACTAGATGAAAAAAGTCATGTTCATTTATGCCTGCAATTTTACTTGTTCCTTTTTGCAGATTTGGGATCTGATCTATGCGTCAATACTTTGTAAGAAAGAGCCAAGTTCTACTCTTTCTAGCCCAGTAGCATTGTCTTTACCAACTTTACCAATATTTACGACTACATTTTCTCCAATAAAGAACGCACCTGTGATTTTATGACTGTGTGTTTTAACATAGGCTTTCACATTTATTATCAAAACCATATTATTATTTTTATGGCGTAAGTTATACTACCATTTCATAGGCCATAATATTCCTTGAAGCGAGAAATATTCCATGCAGTTGCAGTTTGCAAATACAATTTGTTTTTCATTTGTCCGTGATTAAATTTACCTAGACATGCATATGAAACAGAACGTAAATAAACAACAAACAACGTGAAACTTCTTTTGAGTTAATATTCATCAAATGTATCCTCCAATACTAGGTGAAGTGGTAGGGACTGTCAGACTTGTAGGTACTGACTAAAAAACACCTTTTCTTCTTTTCCTTTTCCTTCAGCTACCGTTCCATGACCCCTGATTTTATAACATTCATCCCAACGGCACTTATGTAAGTAGGAGAGTGATGGGTATAAAACTATGAATGTTGATGGATGTAGATGAAGAGGAAGGTCAATAAAAAGATGGATGGATTAACTAAGGAATGTGAAAGAAGAAGGAGTAAATGATACTGTGACGTCTGATAGGAGAGAATGGAAGAAGAAAACGTGTTGCGCACACGCCGAGAAGTCGGAATAAGAGCAGGAAGATTATCATTGCTATGAATTACGAATTTGATTGTGAAGATTTTTCAACTTTAATTAAAGTTTGGGTATAGGAACATAGAAGTTTCTTCCAAGAATCCTTGATCTCCTATTTGTAAAACAAATGCGTGTACGCAGAAAATAGGATCATTAGACTATTGCCCCACATTTACAATCAGCGAACCACGACCATTTGCATTGCAAATGCAAGTAGTTACCAATTAGTCTATATTTAGATTAACTTTATTAAGTGTGGCTATTTAAATTAAACACGGTCCTGTAACTAATCTTTTATTCAGTTGACTTTAATCTTTTGGTCAAGTTTGTAGAGTACTGGATTTGTATGAAATTATTCTACGAGAGTAGTTGCGAAATAGATATTGGGCTTTTTCTTCATCAACTTGGCGCTACGGCATTAACGTCGATACAGCGAATTATTGAGTATTGTTATCGCCTAAAACACAGATTCCCAACTATATATGGAGTACTGTCCCTTTTACAATTATTAAGTTTTATTTCTTCTTCTCTATTTCTTAATCTTACTCTCTGTGTTTTCCATCTGCGAGGTTTCCATTTGTGTTTGGATCTGCTATATCATCCACGAAAACGTCCAGCGCCTAACAGGGGATGGTACCGTCTTCTTTAGGTACCTATGACTTACAAGGAAACACAATAGTTTCTCATCATGCCAAAAATCAAAGTTGCATGTATTCTTATTCCACACCTCTCTTTTAAACATTAGTCTAGCCATTTATCATCTTTGAAACAACCTATCCATCGATTCCCACGCTAAAAATATAGTATCATAAACACTACAAAATATCTATTGCAAAAATATAAACAAACACGTTTCTAATATTATCTGAGTGGCCTCGTGGAGAGCATTGCCAAAGCCACAGTATCAAAGCAGAGATCTTAGAATGAACAATAGTGAATACAAGTACAAATGAGAAATAACGCACATCGACATTTGGAAAGAGACAATCGGCAAGGATCGGCTTCGTATAACGTTATCTCTGTCGCACGAAGCACTTACAAATCACAACGAACCAGCGGCAAACGTCACATGGGTAGTATGTGACAGAGATAGCATTCTACGAAGACGACACTAGCCGAATATTTCTTTTCAAAAGGTGTTTCCTTTAAGTGTACGTGTACTGTACAGTATTTCCAATTTACAAGAAGTTGACTACTGTAGAACCACGTCAATCCATCTCGTACACAAGGATAGTGTAAAGCCCCAATAATGGATTTGCCACAACTCTCCAGCTAAAGATTTACAAGTGCTGCATCCTCAAGGACTTAAATTATGTAAAGTTTACCTAAACATCTCTTTCGTTTGCGTCGTCGTCGTTATGTAAGAGGGCTATCATGAGGTGTTAAAACGAGAGGAGTTTCACTAAAAGAGACAGAGTTACATAAAATATATAAGTATTCCAAAGCCATCTGGTTGCTACAGTGGAAGACTTAATCTGGGGCACCGATTCGAGAAGACTAAATCGAGAAGAAGAGAGAAAGCAATAACAAAAACTGTTGATTTGGTCGTCCTTTTCTCCCGTCGATTAAAAAGGAGTCTAGTTGACATACTGGTATAACTTTATACTGTGACGGTCCTGTCAGATATTTATGACACTGCGTACGCGCACAATTCGGTTACGCTAACTTACACCTGTTTACCTCGCGACATTGAATTGTATTTTCATTTGACCCTCAGTTTATAATTATTTCGCAGTTTATGTAATAGGTATGTTCGGCGGACCGCTAGTGTTAAATGTAGTCTCAAACTCTGTAAGGCCCTTCGTTCACTAGGCGATGCAAGTCTCCGATACTTTATGATTTTGGTATCCATTGACGCGTGCCTGTGTTCGAACCTCTATGGGTTTGTATTCCGATAGTTGCTTGGATACCGAAGTCGTAAGGTACCGGAGACTTGCGTCGCCTTGTGTACGAAGGGGCTAAGTGTTGAGCATGTTTTTTTATAGTAATAATTCTTGTATCGTAGACTACTCACAGAAACTGCCAGATTGATTTGTGGTGTTAAAGAATCTCACTGGTAATTATTGAATCAACCAACTCAATACAATTAATAGTGATTTGATACACTTAACAAATTCAAACAAAGAAAACAATATAATTTTCAATTATGGATAGTTTTGACTACTACTTTCATTGCATAAGTACTGACTTTCTCATTATAAAATAAAACGCCGTTAAATTGATAGACTTATGATAATAAATAAAGTTATACTCTAACCCAGGGGTTCCCAAACTGTGCGTCGCGACGGCCTGGTGCGTCGTTGAGAGTACAGTGGGGCGTCGTGAGACGCGAGGGTCTATCATTCTCCGGATTGATATTGCGTGGAACCAAGATTATATTTGTATAAAATATCCACCAGAAAGAAGAGGATAGTCGCATTTATTTCTTTTGCAGCTACTAACCCAGATTCACGTACTCTGATGTTGTGGAGTTCGGAAACAGGTATTATTGTTTTATTATTCAACTAGTATCAACTAGCGTGTGTCGCGAGCTGAAAAAGTTTGGGAACTCCTGCTCTAACCACCGGCAGATTAGACCCTGTTGTATTTTTACCCGGGTAGTATTTTTACTTAAGATTTTTTACACACTTTTATTTCTTTTCTAATCTTAAAATTAATCTTTACTAAATATAAATAATATGTGAAACGACAAATAAACCATCACATTTCCGAAAGGATTGGTCAGAGATGTTCTATATTAGAATCATCTACATTTTGCCAGTCATGTTAAAGTCTAAGTGGTATAGGATGATTGTCATCAACTAACCACAAATCCCGTCTTTGGGATACTACAAAAAAATCCAATGGAAAGCCTGCAATCTTTTACCTAGATCTTGAAATTGAAACCTTACGATTCTAAACCAACAACAGCCATAACGAATTATAAAATACAAAAAAACAATTAAGGAACTACATGGCCAATCAAAAAATACCTCAATATTTTATCTGAATAAACCATTATGTCAGCTGACATTATATAATGGTATTACATAACTACTTTTACAGACTACAGTAACAAATTATATTACTGTTCAACAATTCATCGATCTAGTGCCCTGAGCTATTGTATCGAGGGTTCGATTAAGAAGGCCTGTTATCTAATAATCTTTTGAGCCAATAAACTTATGTAAGTAGGCAATTTGTTTGTATAAGTGTCTTGTGGTAAACAATGGAAGTTGGTATATAAAGTGTGGCATGTGATCGAGGATAGACACGTGTCTTATAATATACTTATCTGTCTAGCTTTCAGGCTAACTGGATGAAATCAAAAAATCTAAATATTTGATTTTACATGGGCCTCAATGGGTACTTATAAAACATCGAGAAAAAAAAAATGCATTATAGATGCAGCTGGATACCTGTATTTTTACATGGAGCCTATCTGACATCCACGTTCATAACCCAGCAACTACGTAATACACTATCCCTTGGTAAGAGTGGTTTTTTGATATCGCCAAACTCAAAGCGTAATATTTAAGGGCGCTCCCTCACCGCGAACATTCACCTGTAACGTTACAGATTCTAACATTCGAGGAGAAAGAGCATAAAATTGCGCACTATGTTATATTACAGGTGAAAACACTATGGAGTTTCCAGAGTGTCCAGTTTAGGCACAGTATAAAAGGTCTCTTTGGGCATCAACCTATGTTTTCATTGCTTGGACGCAGGCCTCCCTCTTTGAGAGGGCGTGGTTCTTGCTTTATCCACCACGTGAGTTGGGGAACACAGCCATATCTTGGAATTTTGATTTTGAAAACAGTGGGTCAATGATAAAGAAAAATAATATTGTTAAAATTTTCTCTTCATGGCCATATTCATTGAACCATGAAGGCTAATGTATTTTTTCAACATGATGATAGTTATCAAGTTATTAAAACTGTTTTATTGCTGTAACATTACTTACATTTGAATTTGTCAGTTCATGCGTTAATATCATTTACATTCCATTCATTGCTATGCATACCTAACTGTACCGGGAACAATTATTCATACCACATGAGCACCAGTGTCCACCACTCAAAATGAAAGAAAAAAAATCTGGTCTCCCAATATCTTTCGGATATGAAACACAGTACTGCAATCTTGAAACCAATCAGAAATAATTAGTTAACCAACACTAAACTATCAATTAACGGTTTGTAACAAGCCTCATTCTGATGAGGCAGCAATTAACAGCTTGAAATTGCAAAACGATCATTTATCACCTACATTAACACTGGCTCATTTACTTGGGCTTTGATCTATAAAATGAACTTCTGACTCAAGTCAAGCTAACAAAACTAGGGTTTCAAGTGTCAGCCCAGTTACTGTTACTGTTAGCCTACATCATCCCACTACTGGGCACAGGCCTCTCCCCATGATTTCCAGTTTTCACGATCCAGAGCCAAAGTGGACCACTGGTCATTGGTTTTGTCAAACTCGTCCCGCCATCTTCTACAAGGTCTGCCGCGACGCCTTCTGGCTGTCAGGGCTCCACAAACTTGTTATTTTGGCCCACAGCTCACTGGGCATGCGGCAGACGTGGCCGGCCCAAGCCCATTTCAGCGCAGCGGTCTTTTGACCAACGTCGGCAATTTGTGTTTTGGAGCGCAGTGTGGTGTTGCGTACGCGGTCTGACAGTTTGACACCTAGAATATTACGCTCCATTTCACGTTGGCAAACTCTGAGTTTGTCAGCCCAGTTATATGAAAGAAATCAATATTTGCACCTTTATGCACAAAAATATGCGGAGCCGTCAGCGCCTTAAATTATAACTCATTGCGAATATTATTATTGGCTGGAAATACTTGTTTCAATATCATATCATGCGTTACTTTTGGCATGGCGCCCCGCAGATAATTTTGAGTTACTGCGTTTCATTACTCAAATCATTGAAGAAATTAGATTAGTTAACTCGCTTGATGGATTGGAAACTTGTCGGATCATTGAGTTTCGAATTGGTTAAATTATTACTACTAGGTACATTAATATCACGGTCATAATCTTTAACGACAGTTATATTAAATTTCTAAGTGATAGGAGGATAGCCTAATACCATCAACCCAGTACAAATGCAGACACCGTGGCTGTTAAAAGAGCTCTCACACCGTGGAAAATAGTATAGCCAAAACCTCAAAATGACTTTGCCCCGGATAGGACGAGACAGTGACAGAAACCCTGTAAAAGAACCCGATCTAAGGATTGAAGCCAGGATTTCGTGCTCAACGGTCACGCTTTTGACAAAGTAGACCATCAAAGCAGTCATTGACGGAGAAATTAGTCAAGTCATTACTACAGATGATAATGAAAATACTGATGTAGTAAGTAAATGTAGAAAGAACAATAAGGAGGACACGAAAGATACCAGGATAACAGACAATGATAAGATAGCGAAATGTATACAATGTCAATGATTGAGCAATAACAATAAAGAGAGGAATTTGTATAAGACTGAAGGGCTTTGTCAGATACGCACGTGGAACAATATTTGATAAACGTGATGTTGAAATGCAAATAGTTACGATGTTATCAAAGAATAAAGTATAAAGCTACCCTTTTCTAGACAATGATATAAATAACCAAGTCCAAGGACACTGGATGGGTTCCTGTCTTCCGGATGCCGTTATAAATGCGGGCTCGTATAGCACAGAAATGGAGCCCTGAGACAGCTAGGCGGGGCCGCGGCAGGCCTAGGAGAAGATGGCGGGACGCCTAGGATGGCATCCTTGTGAATTGGCGAGAAGTGGAAGGAATGGGGGGAGGCCTTTGTTCAGGAGTGGGACAGAGTAAAAAAGGACACTGGACGGGGTATTTAAGCAGATAATGAAGCAAAAAAAAAAGAGCAAGTGGATATTGAAGCAGGTGAGAAAATACAGAACTTCGCCCTTGTGGGCGTGAGTTTGTATGTAACTATAGTTGATGAATATAGATAAAATCCGGAATAGATTTATAATGACTAACTTAGGTGTATTGGATGCATTTGATCTCACAACCGATTTGGTATTTGCCAACATAGAGTTTGTATGTAAGGATTTGTGTATAGCATTTGATTTGTGACTTATGAGTAACTGAATGCAATACTTAAAAGCATTTCCAGTCACAACCAATTTGATATTTTGTCAGTCTCGATATTTCATGTCTGCCAAAGGGCATCAGTTACCCCGTACAAATTGAACGGGACTAAACACCTGGCCATGGTTTGTACGATCTTTTGCAAGACATTCCAGCAGATGATTAATTACCTGTGGATATGAAACTGCGCAAACAGCGCAAATATGAGGAAGTTTAAAATATGGCAAAGACTTAGGCGCCATTGTCGTGTAAAAATATTTTTTTTAGATTTTCCTAATAAAGCGGGATTCACTGATATTACGGACGGACGCGGCCAAGCCCGCACCGTCACGCCATGGGAAGAATATCGTCCGTGGTAGAGCAGACACGTCTATGGAAGAGAAAGAGCCTCGTGTGCAGTGCGTGGCTGTCTGTAGTAGGTCTTAAAAAACTGTCGATTTTTCAATTCCGGAAGTGGGTTTCTGTATTTAGTATTACAATTCCAGAATTCCGGAGTTCCGGAACTCGTTAGTGCTTTTTTAGATACTAGTGACAGTCTTATTGACTCGTAAACAGTAAAATTTTGCAAAAAATAACTAAAATCACGTGCATGATATGCGCGTTCGTCAGAAACATTACGCGTCATTGGAGACCAGCTGAAAGTTAGGGGAAGTTTTAGCAGAACTTGAAGGCCAGTAACTTACAGACCTTATACCAAGTAATATCATAAAGAATTACATGTTCATCATTTCGTGAATGAAAAGGTTGAAGAGTCACTATATCAAACTGCCTAATCACGCAATACGTTACATATCCACGTTTGCAAATTCTTGCGGAGATTATAGTGATAATTGATAAGGCACGTTTATCAAGTCATAATAATTTAGTGGCATATCACTGAGATTTGTAAGAGAGATTGAAACTAACGTCATTGATTAGAATTTGAATAATTTTAAAAAAGCTGATTAAATATTAACGTAGCCTAGAAGTTGAAATCATGCAGTAAAACAAAATGATGCATTCTCCCTGCACAAAAAAATAACTTTGCCTCGTCCACATTCATTCGTCCAAAGGTCTTACAGCCTTTGATTTTAAAGATCATATACGCAATAAAGTGAGTGTTCCAAGGGTGACCGCTGCTGGTGAAGTTATATTATCATCCGAGCCTATACCACGAGTTTTCATTACTATACTCGATCAAATGCATCGACCGCGTTGGGCGCTCTCATTGGTTGATTTCATGCAACCTTGCAGCGGGCCAATGAGAGCGCCAAACGCGATCGATATCGATGATCGAGTATTGTAATGACAAGTCATGGTATGGATACTGCTCAGCCCTTTCCCAACTATATTGGCGTGGACTACCAGTCGAATTAGATACAGCTGAAATCAGTCTTTTACACGGAGCTACTACCTATCAGACTTTAACAACCCAGTAACTTGGTAATACGATATTATTATTGTGGTGTTTGTTTATGGTAAATTGTAAATGACACATGGCTTTTGATTGTCAGCTTGTAAGCCATTACATGAGTTTTTCAGTGTTCTGTTTGTTTTATTAAGATTCTTCCATAATACACAACATTTGGCGACGAGTAGTTATTCACGTGTGATATTATTGTCTGAGCACTAGTTATTGTGTGTTAAATGACCACGGTGGAGCACGCAAAATCATTTAGTATGGCGTTTGGTGGCAATCTCTCATTTGATCACCGCGTGCAGGAGTGGAGCATTTTTAGAAGTCGTTTTATCCAGTACTGTACGGCGAACGACATTGGAGACGACACCGATAAGTCTGGAATTAGAAGACGAGCTCTTCTGCTCACTGCGTTGGTGGAAGATACTTACCGCGTCGCAAGAGATGTAGTTTTTCCCGAAAACTTGGACAACGTTGACTATAAAAACCTGTTAGAGAAACTGAACGTCCATTTTCAAGCAAAAAAGAGTACGTTCGCTGAAAGGTACAATTTTTATAAGGCGGAACAACGTCCTGGGGAAGATCTAGCGGAATGGGCGGCGCGAGTGCGCAATTTGGCACAGTTCTGTGGTTTCAAGTCTGAGTTAGATACGGCTTTACGCGACAAGTTCGTTTTAGGTTTAGAAAATACCAAGGAAAAAGAAAAATTGTTCGCAGAAAGCATTGAAACCCTCACATTTAATAAGGCATTGGAGATGGCGCAGAGCGTGCGGTGTGCGCGCGCCGCGTTGCATGCTGCGCGGGCAGGCGACATCGCGGCCGGCACGGCTGGCGGGATATCCGCGGAGCCGGTCTTCGCACTGCAGCGGCCAAGCGGTTCTTCTTCTCACGATAATAATTCGCGAGTATCTAAGAGTTGTGAAGTGTGTGGGTACAAAAATCACTCGACGGAAAAGTGCCGTTTTGCTAATTATACCTGTCAGAAATGTCATAAAAAGGGTCACCTGAAAAGGATGTGCAAAGCTAAGATAGTTGAAAGCCATTTTTTGGAAACGGGTGACGATGATGTTGATGACGGAGGTATTTATAATTTATTCAATATTAAAAACGTTATTAAGGATCAGCCCTTTTCACGTAATGTCATGTTAGATAACAGGAACATCTTATGTGAAATTGACTGTGGCAGTGCTGTGTCCGTTTTACCATTTATTTTATATGAACAGCTGTTCGGGGCTATGAACAATAGTAAATATCGTTTACAGCCATGTGAGGAGGTTTTTAACTTCTATACGGGGGAAAAAATTGCACCATTAGGTTGTTTGTCATTGTCTCTAACCTACGAAGGCCGCACAAAACTAATTTCCTTTTTCGTAATCAAAACTAATGAGAAACGTTTGCCTCTTTTAGGTCGAGATTTTATGAGGTTGTTTGGTATACATTTGTGTAGTTTAAACTGTAACAGTGTAGTACGGGATAACACGGGGGAAAGGTTATTAAAGAAATATTCAACATTATTTTCTGATGAGTTGGGCAGGTTCAATAAGTATAAGGTAAGTTTGAAATTAAAACCTGACGTACAGTTGAAGTTTTTCAGGCCACGCCCCGTGCCTCTAGCTTTAAAGCCAAAAATTGAGCAGGAATTGGATAGATTATTGGCAGCAGGTATTATCGAAAAAGTTGATCATTCTGACGTCGCGACGCCAATAGTTCCAGTTTTACGTTCCGACGGAAACGTTCGAATTTGCGGAGATTTTTCAGTAACGTTAAATAAAGCGTTATATTTAGACAATTACACTCTCCCACGGATCGAAGATTTGTTTGCCAAACTTCATGATGGAGTAGAATTCAGCAAGTTAGATTTGAAATTAGCTTATCTACAGTTAGAACTCGATGATGACTCAAAGAAATGGTGTTGTATTAATACTCATAGAGGGTTATATAGATACACGCGTCTCGTGTTTGGTTTAGCTAACGCTCCTTTTATATTTCAACGTACTATGGAACAGTTATTAGGCGATATTGACGGTGTATGTATTTATTTAGATGACATATTAGTAACTGCTCCTAATAGGTCCCTACATACAGATAGATTAGAGCTTGTGTTGAAAAGATTATTAGACGCAGGGTTGAGATTAAAAAACGATAAATGCGAATTCTTCAAAAGCTCGGTGGAATATCTTGGTTACGTTATTGATAGGAACGGACTGCATAAATCTAACGGTAAAATCGAAGCTATCGTTAAGTGCAATCCTCCTAAGAACGTTCATGAATTAAAGTCATTTTTAGGGATGGTGAATTATTATCGTTGTTTTGTTCCGAATACATCATCGGTTCTGAGTCCTCTAAACAAGCTGTTAAAAAAAGGCATAGAATGGGAGTGGGGTAAAGATCAAGCAGAAGCTTTTGATAAAATTAAGAAAGAGCTATCTTCTGATCGCGTACTGGCCCACTACCATCCGGAATATCCGACAGTCGTAACTTGCGACGCCGGCCCGGCCGGCCTCGGTGCAGTCTTGGCGCAGAAGCAGCCCGACGGTTCTGAACGTGTGGTTGCCTATGCCTCGCGTACGTTGTTAAAATCCGAACTGAACTATGCGCAAATTCAAAAAGAAGCCACGTCAATTGTATTCGGGATTAAGAAATTCAATCATTATTTATATGGCCGTATGGTGCCATTTGTATTGAGAACGGATCATAAACCGCTATTATCAATTTTCGGGAAACAAAAAGGTGTGCCTGTTTTAGCAGCGAACAGATTACAACGTTATGCTTTATTTTTATCTGCCTATAATTTTACTATCGAATACGTAAAGAGTGAGGAAAATGTTGCTGACTTTTTGTCGCGCTCGGTACCTATTCAATCAAATGAACTCGAAGAGGCTAAGGATATGGATCTCTCACGGTATATTAATTTTATAAGTGACTCTGTTTTACTACCCTTAACCTTGAGTGACATCAGAATTGAAACAAGCCGCGATAAAGTTTTACAAAAGGTGATAGGATATATAAAGAATGGATGGCCTACTAAAGTGACTAATGAGGATTTACGTCCATTTTACTTATGTCGTTTGGATCTGGCCGTGGAAAATGAATGTATATTAAGAGGTCATAAAATTGTGATTCCTTCACGTTTTCGTGAAAGACTGCTAAATGAGCTACATAATTCTCATTTTGGAGTAGTCAAAACTAAAGCGGAAGCTAGAATGCGTATGTGGTGGCCCGGCATCGACAAACATATTGAAGAGAAAATAGGTGCCTGTAGTGTTTGTAACACGCTGCGTAATAACCCACCAAAAGTGCCGTTAGTTCCGTGGCCATACCCAAAGCGCGTTTGGGAGCGCGTTCACTTAGATATGTTTTTGTTAGGGGGAAAACAGTTTTTAATTGCTGTAGATGCTCATTCTAAATGGGTGGAATGTTTTATTATGCAAAAAACGGATAGTGAATCTATTATTAGTAAGCTTTGCGAGATGTTTAGCAGATTTGGTTTAGTGCGAACTTTGGTTACGGACAATGCTACAAACTTTTGTTCAAACGAATTTAATACATTTTGTCGGTTAAACGGAGGAGTACAACACTTGACAGGCGCGCCGTATCATGCCATGTCCAATGGGCAGGCAGAGAACAGTGTCAAAACGGTAAAAAATGGTTTAAAAGCCATTTTAAACAAAGACGTCACACAAAAAGGATTGGTGAAAGTTTTAAATAAATTTTTGTTTGATTATAGGAATTCAATTCATTTGACTACTGGATTTTCTCCAGCGCAGTTGATGTTTGGACGTCCTCTGCGGTGCAGACTCGATTTATTAAGATTTCCTTCAGAAGAGATTTCACCATCCTCGTCATCCGTGGCCAAAGCAAACGTCACAAAAGCACAAATGAACCAATGTAAACATTTTGGTGGAAAAAGAAATGTGTGTTTTTCTGTTGGTGACAAAGTTTTAGTAAAGCAATATTTTAATAACGGTACTAAACATATTTGGAAGCAGGGCACAGTCAATGAATGTTTAGGATCACGAATGTTTTCTGTGTATATTTCAGGCGAAAATGTAACTGTTAAGAAACATATCGACCAATTACTGCCTTACAAGGGGAACTCATCATTTGAACCGGACGATGATTTCAGTGTGTTGGGTGACTGTTTCCCTGAGGAGATCGGTCAGTCAAACGAAGCTGGGTCAGGACCCGTTATGACATTACCGGCACAGGTTTCTGATAGGGAAGAGGGAGTTTCAGATGATGAGTTTGTTGACGCGGTCTCTCAGGAACCTGAAGTCCGCAGGTACCCTATAAGGAGTACCCGGAGAAATATAAATTATAAATGTTAAATACGTATTTTTAAAATAATGTTGGAGGAATGTGGTGTTTGTTTATGGTAAATTGTAAATGACACATGGCTTTTGATTGTCAGCTTGTAAGCCATTACATGAGTTTTTCAGTGTTCTGTTTGTTTTATTAAGATTCTTCCATAATACACAACAATTATACCCTTGGGTAGGATTGGTTATCAGTAATAATAGAAATTAATAAAATGTAATTAAAATATCCTCAGGTAGAAAATTAATATCTTAATCAAGCCACAAGCAATTAAAACTACTAAATGAACTATAAGGATAAATTATAACATAGTTACTATCTGAAGATGTGGATCTCGGGGTCTACTATCATATCGAGAAAATCTTAATTTCCGCCCATTCTGGTTTCCAATCAGCAACGTTTTCTATTAAAACATTAATAGTTATTGTATCTTCAGGGCCTTAATGATCGTAAACGAAGGTCATAACATCATTAATACTATGTTAAAAGTGATATTCCTGATTGTATTACGATAGTTTTCTCTAAACATGATGATAAATTGGGTAAAATTTTAAGGAGCCATCTTTCTTTAACTGTCAAACTAGCGTTGGTTGATACAAGAAAAACAGAGTAAAGTAGCTAATTTTAAAGTGTGCATATTCGTGGATTTTTTTCTAGTGATGCGATACATTGTCAAGGCTATTTTTATAATTGGAATAATAAAAAGCGCAAAGCTATGATTTTTTATTGAACTACAAGCAAAAAATGATCTGAAATAAGTAAAATGGGAAGTTTGCTCCACGGCAAAGCAATTTACATATAATTAAAAATGAATATCATACATAACTAACAGTTTATCTAACTAGTGATCCCAAACAACAGGTCCTTAAAGAATGAGACGCGAAGGCACAAACAAAGAATCACAAAGCACGTTTGGCAATGAACTCCACTCACTATCAAAGCCAAGTCATCTCCAAAAACGAATGAAATCCGGAAGGCAAACCATTGACATTCATCTCACAAAGATCGAAAGCACAAGTCGGATAATCGTTAAACATTCGTAAGGTCATTGCCACAAACTTCCACAGTTCCACCAACATTGTTCCTCGATAATGCAAGGCACTCGGACGACTATTTTTAGCAAGAACTCTCGCTTTCTGTGTATCCGATCGTTGAAGAACAGTTATCTTGACGGCTAAACGATTAGTTTAAGCGTGCAAGTGATTAGTGCGTTGGCATGATGTGGAGAGATGAATCAGGTGTGACTGAGAGAGTGAGGGATATAAATGGATGTGGAGTCGTGAATCCAAACATCAGATGAAGTGGAAGACGAGTTGGTGAAAGTATGCAACAAATGAAAGGAACGGGAGGAAATGACGTGAAGGATACGGGAAGATGGCGATTGTAACTAAAGAAAAGACTTGGTGACGCTATAAATTTTGAATGTGATAAAAGTTCATATTCAAGGAGTGTAGATCTGTCTACATATACCTTACAAATTAGAGATCAAAAACAAAACAAATATGGAAGGACTAAATAAGGAATGATATGAATGAATAGGAACTGAAGCTAAGGATGAGCGTTAGAAAAGAGAACAATAATTAATGTGGATGCAAGTGTAGATGTAGATATAATAACAAGAGATTGATTAATTCAGTCAGGATTGATGTGAATGAAAACGAAGAAAAGATATGGTGGAGAATACAAGAGAAAACATTACGTCTATGACCGTGACCCGAACTGACTTGAGTTCAAGGGAAAAACAAACAATTACGTCTATAAAAAATCTAAATAAAGAGACTTCGATGGTCCTATTTTTATACAGAAGAGTGTAAGTAGATGATATTTTGATGAGCACGTGTGTGGGAATAAAAACACATAATTTCTTCAAATCGCTGTACTAAAACATTATAATAGAAATAATAGTCTGGTGGAAAATTTTCGGGTTTTCAAATTGATTGTCATAGACGTCACGTTTGCATGTTAAATTAAGTTTTTCATACAGTTTTTGTCTTTGTATTGTTCAAATTACAATTTTGCCGTCTGACTAATAAATAAAAGATGTCATTGAATTCCGAATTGGTGACACTTTCTTGAACATTTTACGAAAATGTTCTGTTAGACTTGTAGAATATTTTCGAGAATACTACCATCTTTAGATTAACAGGCGGGAATTTCATTCAAATACAGGTTAAGGGTCATGACGTGCAGCATAAAATTTACTTTAATGTTTGAGACGTTGGAACTTTCAAAAAAGGACTGAAAGTGATTACCATATTGTTTTCTCTATCACAATTAAACGCAACATCAGACCCTAAAGAAGTTGTCAGAATTGAGTACAAAAAGTTCATCAGCTGCATTCGGCTTACGGAAATTAACCCCCTTACGGAAATTAAATTAAACCCATGTTAAAACGCTAAATGATGATAATGTCGAGAAATGTGGGATTAGGTCGTGAGGAAATTTTGAGTATGAATATGATTTTAAAGTAATAAGATTATTACTGAGATGGTTGATCGTAAGGAATAAAATATTAACTAATAACATCACGAATATGAAACAGATAAAAACCCAACAATATTTGAACAAGACTAAAATCAAAAAGAAACTACAGAATCGTTGAAACCACAGTAAGGTATGCTATTATCACACCACAATACAAGGTTACTACGTCGTGTTTCGAGTTATTGCGTGTTATTATCTGAAATAATATGAATGGAGTTATTGATCGCTATCGCAAAGTTATCTTGCATCAGGAGAGGAGCGGCCTTGCGAGATCATCAGACGATATGCTCTAGATACTACAGGTAGAAGGATACGCTGAGGTCTTACATGATACGTTACAATGACCATATCTTTAAAAAGATTACTGTCAGACTGCTACGACTATACCTCTTGAAAAGACTCTTCTGTTTTTGAAAAGACTGTCCAACTTTTTTTATCTGTTGCTGACAATTTAACAATGAGAGCTAGCTGTGATTGGATCGATGAGTCCAATTTAGAGCACAGGCAATGTGGTAGCTTCATGATTTTTATTGGCTTCTGTTTCACAATTTAAATTTCATTTAATTAACACAGTTTCTATTTACAGCAGTAACTGCTAGTTGCGTCCACTTCTTTATTTCGTGGGGGGACTTTATTTCGAGCGTGATCACATGAACACCTTCTTGAGACTCTGAGGTCAGAGTATGACTCAAGCAGTCTAGTGGTTGCAAAGAACTGAGTATATAGTCAATTCCCGCGTTTGGAAAGGTTCTATTGGGTTTTTTCATCGACCAATTTCGCAGTAGCATTAGCAACCCGAACATTGGATTTGAGTCTGGTTGACTAACTGCCGAAACGCGAGAGTAGGTACTATGAAGACTATAAAGCTGCGTTTCCACTGAGAGCACTGAATATTGCACTGCGGAGATCTCCGCTCGAGCAATTCACCAATAACGAGGCTTGAAATCAACATCTCTTCTCCACTCAAGCCATGTAAATGGTGAATCCCTCTCCGCTCTGCTCCGCTTCGCATCAGTGGATACACAGCCTTCGGAAATTACAGAGATGACTTCAAATCATTTTTATCTTATACTAGCGGCCCGTCCCGGCTTCGCACGGGTGGAGGACCCGGTCTAAAACCCGGTCCCGATGGTTACAAACACAACAAAAAAATAATTATCCGAATCGGTCAAGCCGTTTTCATGTTATGTCGTGACAACGGAAAACGGGTTTCATTTTTATATATATAGAAGATGTGAATTGACTAACGTTACTACATTTATACCAAGACGCCCATCAACAAATTTGAACACAGCTGCTATTTACAGTATCAATAATCAGAATGGAATATGCCTATCAGTTATCACGCCATCAGATCGGAGTGTCAGTCACGCGCGATACATAATAATATGTTGGATAAACATGTCATACGTGATGGACTGAAAATTGTTCGGTGGTAATTTATTTGTTCAGGAATTAACTAAATTACTGTCGGTAGAAACAGTAATTTGGTAAACGGGGGAATAAATAAATTGGTACTCGATGGAGAAATTCGGAATAATTTCAAAACGGTCATGATTGTGGACCAAGGGAATATACTGAATAGAAACCCAGCAGTAGATGTTTTTCGGCTGATATGATGAAAAGATGGTAAAGGTCTAAGCTATTTCGTCGTTGTCGGTAGAAATATGATAGAATAATTACGGAATTAGAGAGATACAGAATCCAAGAAAAATAGACATCTGCTAAGCGTCATCCGAGATCTGGAAATAGACACACTACCGATGTTTGTCTAAATTAGGTATTCGGTCGCAAAGGAAATTGGATGAAAGGGGAAGTAATCTGTTAACACCTTGATATTAATGTGTTACAAGAAATGTGTTATTTTAAGGCCTTCTGTAACGTCAAAGAATTGATATATTTTTTAGCTCACCAATACGATTTTTTTCTCGAATTACATGCGGTTGCCATCACGACTTTTGTTCTTATAAACTGTATTACAACTTTCAGTTTCACATATCGATTAATACAAAAACCTAGGTAATGAAGAACAGGGTGTGATTTAGTCAGACACATTAGAAAAGGGAGGATCATCTGACCTGACTGGTATTTTATTTGATGGTCAGCTTCCTGATGAGTGAATGTTGAATATGTTTCAGCCTATGCTAACCGCATCGCCATTTTAATACGGCGACATAGAATTTATTCAATTTACTTCGTATGTGTTATCTGATTTCATTTTTTTCTGCTTTTATTGAAGATGAAACTAACATGACCATTGGAAATGGCGTGCAATAAAATTAAAGGTGTTTGGCTATCAGAGGTAGACTTGCCATGTACAATTGCACACGGATAGCCACTTACACGCCGCTTCCAGCGTGCAAGAAACTTGACGATAAACTGGATTGTGAATGGCTGGCATAAGGTAATGCGGACCAACCCATACTGACACATCATGGGAAGAGTATCGTCAACGGTAGCGCAAACACGTCTGTCAAAGAGAAAGAGCCTTATGTGCGATGCGTGATGCGTGGCTGTCCGCAATCGTCGGCCAGCCGTCGGCATGCATAGTTGGAAAGACAGCTTACACATCAGCCGACGACTGTAGACCACAGATCGCTCTTTCTCTTCGACTAACGTGTTTGCGTTAACTCGGATGATATTCTTCTCTAGGTACGTCAGTGAGTGCAGTTTGGTCCGAGTAAGATCGCGATATCACGTACCGTGGGAATCCAACTTTAGAAAATATCGTTACGCTTAAAAGTAATTTTCAGTATGTAACTTGTTTTCGTATTGAAACATAAAATGTCATGATCTACTACTGTAAATACACAATACTGCTTTGCTACGAGGAGAAACACGCAGTCGAAATTCCGAGTGAAGGAATTGTTTTGATTGGCAACATCTTGACAACATACATATTGGCATACCACCTTCAATAATACAGAAACACTAGAAGAAATCTTCATGATATTCTTGACCTAATTTACTACTCGTTCTTTTCTTTATTTATGTACTTCTTTCTACGCTAAAGCTAGGTGGTCATATCCAATTTGATCTTTCTTGAATATTATAAATGCGAAAGTTTGGACTGATATGGATGTTTGCTACTCAATCCCATAATGGCTCATCGTTTTTGGCAGAAGGATGACGGATTATTGTCTGTATAAACTAAACACGCTTCAACTGCTGCACGGACCTGGATCTGGATTTATTTTGTTAGAAAATCAGATTATAGTCTGTTTAAACACAGATGATATTTTTTATCCCCGGTATTACGGCTTCATGGGATAATTTCAATGCGAATCAAGCCGCTGGCATTGTAAAAACTTAACTAGTATTATACGAAAGTAAATCGGCTTATCTGTCCGTTAATTACATTTCCAGGCTTTAAAAGATTCCGAATTTTGGCAAACAGGTAGACTAAGATATACCTAGGACACTTTTTATCCCAGTTGTCAGTTCCTGTGATAAAATTTAACGCAGGCGAAACCAAAGGCAGGCTAGTAAGTTCATATTTTAAAAGATTACTCAGTTCAGGTAACGGTTACGGGGGCATACGCGACATCTCGACCCCGATAAGCGATTTAGCGACAAAACGCCAAGCAAGGTCAACGCCCGATGATTACAATCTTCGTCTAAAATTATGCGAGTTCCGGTACACGTCTTAAATAAAGTATCAAATATTCAAACATACATAATTTCACTACGATCACGGAATTATTCTTAGAGGGGCCAAAAGCAGATGTTCAAAAATGTGAACAAAACCCATTGTGTCTTACAGTTAGCAATACAGTAACAAGACGCACAAAATTCTCAATGCATGTCTACAAAAGGGCCGGTGTACCAAAACTGGGGGCAGATGTCTTGAGCAGACAATGGATTGCGTTATATCTCACATGTCCCTGCCCCACTTTCGTGACTTGGCCCTATTTATGTGACACATCTCGCTGTCTCGCATTCTTTAAAATTCTCGACTAATGAGTAACTGTCGCGGAACTGACTAAGCAGGAACGCAAAGCGCTACCGGAGGAACAAGTCGGATTTATACAGTAAAGGCCCAGCCACGCGCATGCAATCGTTACATGCAATTTTGAATTCATTGCGGATTATTAATGAAGTAAGAATTCGATTGATCAACCGAATACCGCAATGTTTTCAAACTTGTATGCAACGATGCATCTCGCGCATCGTCTAAATTAAGCTTAATAGTCTGACAGTCCAGCTACATGCAGGACGGGAGGACTCATTTATTGATTTTATCATAGCAGCAAAAATTGATTAGTCAGAAATTCGTGCGGAAATATGACTTCCGAGTTGCCTTTGGTAGGCTGACGTTAAATTGACACACTTTATTTTGTGACAAGTCACAAGGCTTTCTCTTTTTTTTAAGCTTTACGCATTCAACACCGATAGCTTCGAAGTTGAATGAATGAAACATTTAAATTCTTGGTCGCGACTTTGACCTCTAAAGATATTGGAAACAGAGTTCATTTTAAAGGTGACCAAGTTTAATTTTCGTTGATATTTCTAGAGTTTCTGCCCTTTAAAACCAGGGTCGTAAGATCCAATACAATGCCAAAAGCAGACGTGTTTGAACTAAAAACACGTGGCTGCATTGATAAGCAATAGATCAAAAACAAAAGATTAATTTCCCAGTAAACCAAAGTGATAACAGCTGATATTTGGCTGTTATCAGCAAGTCATCATTCACATATTAGCCATATAAGATAATGCAGTGGATTATGGGTGTTTCCAGTAACACATTTAATATTGGGGTATGTCCCAATAATCCTGATTGATAGATATTTTTAGATCCAACACACATTTTTTTTTATCATGGTAAAATCATCAAATGAGTCCTCTCACCCATACTGTCAGACTCGTATTGGCTAAAATCCACAGTGTCCCTCAATAGCCCTTACGTTCCAGGGTCACGGTAATTCGTTAGTCCCGCGACCCGGATTTAACACATGGGTTAATCTCATAAATAAGAAATTCTCTGGACATGATTTCTGATGACACTTAAAATGATACAAGACAAGATTGTTTTGTAAACCAAAAGTTGTTTTTTTTTTTATCCAACTAGCAGGCCAAGCTAGATGAGGTTGTATGCCATTCAACTGGGCAAACCTATGGTACCTAGTTTGTAAGTACCATAGTTTTTAAGTTTATTGTTTTAAATATGTATTAGTTTATAGTATTTTTTACTCATACCTACTTATATATGTATTGTGTTTTTATGGGCCTTAGTTGCCTGAAATAAAGGAGTAAAGAATAAAGATAAGGCTTCCAGCCAGAGGAAAACATGAGTGCAGTGTGTGCAGGTGTTTAAATTAGTATGAGGTAGCTACATAATGATACATCAGGCATACAAAATGAATACCTAATGGATTTTCTTGTCTGCTAAAAAGAAAGCATGCCTAAAGCAGACTGGATCTATACTCTGCAAGATCCTCAAAGCTTCATTCTTTACAATATCAAGATAATTTATGTTAAAAAGAGATCAATTGAGATGAATCTCACATTAATAAAACCTGATTCAATGTTAGCATGCATTGTAACAGCATGTAATAACATTGTCTCACAAAATGAGGGCACACCCACATGTGTGATGTGTGTAACAACATTACCCACATTATAGTTTTGTCATGACTAAAAATGTCTATCAGTAGTTAAGTAGATATAAATTAAACAAAAATCATATGATGCTTAGTTTTTCCTTGTTACATTGATGAAGAAATCAAAAAAAAAAAAAAATTATGTCTTCATAGGGAAAGGAAATAAAAAATAGCAGCTGAATATCATAACTTTTGATGAAACAAATGCACACATAAATAAGAAAAAGTTTCATTAAAATAAAATATGAGCTTGCTTCAGGTCTCCAACACATACAGCTGAATAATAGTATTTCATTTAGAGCGAATGCTCATAATATGACTTCATAGGAAACTAGGTCTCACCATTCCTCATTTTTTATTTCTTTTTTTTTTTTATATGGCTTTTGTCTTGACTTTAGTCCAGGTAAAAGGTGACTGAAGAAAAGCCTATAATTAATTAATAATACACAATTGTATTGCTAACTTACTTTGGCTTACATGTAACAGTTGGAAGAACACCACATATATCAAATATTTGAGTACATAGTGTAAT
Organism: Agrotis ipsilon; assembly: GCA_028554685.1. Taxonomy (NCBI): domain Eukaryota; kingdom Metazoa; phylum Arthropoda; class Insecta; order Lepidoptera; family Noctuidae; genus Agrotis; species Agrotis ipsilon. The sequence goes on from CM052963.1 coordinate 2,087,177, forward strand.
ATTCCACTTTTACTTTCATTGAGTATGTTAGTACTGGTTGCTTTATTAGGTGTGTTTAAAATGTTTAATTCATTCATTTAACCTACTTATTAAATGAATGAAGTTGTAATTTAATAGATAACAGAGAAATAGTAAATAGAAGATAACACAGTTTCTGTGGAGGAGTAACAGCTATTAATAATTTAGTTCAAATGAAGTATTTTTTAAAATAAATATTAGAATCTCTACTCCTTTATTAGTATGATCATTAATTCAAATAACTCATATAAGCTCAATAATTATGTTTGAGTTTAGAGATTGAAATGATGATGAAATATTTAAGTGACTTGCAAGTTGATGTACAAATTGTTACTTTAGTAAGCAACAATTGGCACAATACTGTCTGATGCAAGTTTATATTTCTCTTCAATTATTATTTGATCAAAAGACAGACTCCAAAATCTTTACACTTCAGTTATGGTCATTCAATGAGACAATAATCAAAAACTGCTTTAGCTGAACATAAAATCTTCTTGCAGAATAAATCAACAATAACAACTGGAATGGTAATGAGTAAAAAAAAATTGAAGGCCAGTGGAAGCATTGAACAGAACCACTCACTTTCACTACTTCACTATTGAAATGTTAAGTTTCACTCACCCCTCAGTTGTCACAGAGTTCAATGACAGTGTCTCCGCGAATATCATCTCATGGTCCTCGTTCGTCTTCGGGTCTTCAGCCAACTGACCCTCAGGGGGCTCCTGGGGCCCTGGCACATCATGCTCACCAACCGCCACTTTCTGACTGACATTATGAAGTCCCGACAAATCAACATTCGATTCTACGCCACCCTCGCCCTGGAGAGCCTCCGAAACCACCAAAATGAAGAGAGCACAACTGTGGAAAACCATACTAATTAGAATCTACCCATTACAAATACATATGGTACTGTCATAAAATTATATTGTTTTCTGTACCTGGATAGCACTGAAATTGTCAGCAAAGACGTGTAGATCACACATAAACCACCCTTCATCGTAATATCAGTGAAATATCCACAGTCCATATCATTTTGTGCGTAAAATTAACACATAATCGCGACGCCTTCAAACTTCACAATGAAAATCGAATAATATTACTAAACACACATCACACAAACACAATTAACACATTTTGAGGGGTTGAATAATAATAAAAATTTGCTGCCGTCGCCAAACGGATAAAAATGTAGGAACGAACTTTTGCTCAATTTTACTAAAATCGAATCGTGTAATTTGACAATTGCCAAAATTTTTGTTCCCATTGCCGTTGTTATATTTCATAAAATAGAGGTTTCTTATTGGTAGAAAACATACAATGTAATCGATTCCTCTTTATGCACCAATGAGAGTTAAACATTTAATGCTCTATCTACGTTTTTATTGGCGTAATGTTTATTCTGTTGCTTACGCTTCGTTACACGTTGTTGCATATTTAACAATTTTATTTTTATTCGATTAAGTCTTCGACTTTCCTGACACCTATTTTTTAAAGAAAAATAGATTTTATACTGCTAAAATAGGATTCAAAATATTTTGTGTCACTCTAAGATTTATTGCTTTTTATGAGATTTATATTTGGAATTTTGAAAAAAAATCTCATCAACTTTTATCCTGTAAAATGGAGTGTCAGAACATCTGTTCTAGTGTTGTTCCCAATTGAGTTTTAAAGATCGACTAAATTTTATTTAAAAACTGTTTAAAAGTGTATTAGAATATGGTTTTTTTTTATAATACAAACATACTTCGTTTAATCAAGTAATAATATTCAGTAAGTATATGAATAATTGAATTGTTACAAGAGTTTAAAACATTCTGATAGTTAAACGATCACTCAGGAATCAACTACGAAATTGTGTTCCATAGTCGATTAGTTCAACAACTCACTAATACTACACAAATGCTGTCATCGACGTCAACAGGCGTTTAGCGATTTGTCGGTTCTTGTTTTAATAAATTCGAAAAATGGAAGCTTTATTTGCAATACCTTTCACGGTTCTCGAAATACCTAACATTAAGATTAAAAAGCCGACATGGCTACAAGCTCCGTCTGCCATGACAACATTTTCCTTGGTGCTGCTTTCATACTTTTTAGTGACCGGAGGTTAGAAGATTGTTTTGTAAGATTGCCAATAAATTTCTTATTGGATTCGTTTCAGATTGATGATAATACGTGTTTTTGCTTGTAGGGATTATATACGACGTGATTGTGGAGCCGCCAAGCGTGGGTTCAACGACCGATGAGCATGGGCACAGTCGGCCGGTCGCCTTTATGCCAAATCGTGTAAATGGACAGTACATCATGGAAGGACTGGCGTCTAGTTTCCTCTTTTCTCTTGGTGGTCTTGGTTTCATCATTCTCGACCGCACACACAACCCTTCCACCCCTAAACTGAACAGAATTTTGTTAATCTCAGTAGCTTTCCTGTGTATTCTTGTATCTTTCTTCACAACTTGGATATTCATGAGGATGAAGCTGCCGGGATACTTACAAAACTGATTGTTTACTGAAGTAGAGTAAGCGAAGTCATAAAATGTTTTTAATAAGTTTATTAAATATTTTTTATATTCCATCAAATGTTATTTATTGTTGGCATCTGCTTTCATTTTCTCCTCCAACCATGTTAATATTCCATTTCCTAAGCGGTACTGTGATTATTAAAATGATGACAAATATGAAGACATGTGACATCTGCCAATCCGCACTGGGCCCGCATAGTGGATTATGGCCCACTCCCTCTCACAAGAGAGGAGGCCTGTGTCCCAGCAGTGGGAACGTTTTAGGCTGATGACGATGATGATGACTGTGATTATTAAGTAATAAAAAAAACATTTTAACATTTCCCACTCCATTCTGTTCTTATCAATATCATTGTCACGCTTCATTCCATTCTTATCACTTATGCCACGGTTATATTGTGACAAGTTTTATAAACTACACATTTAATTCGGTTATGCCTGTTATCCATGAAAAAGGGTAGGCAGTGGTGTAGACTACTTGTTAAAGCTGTGTCTTGCTTGCTATTTAGGGGAGAATTTAAAATCCATATTTTCTAGCTTTTGCATAAATAGAAAAAATAAATTATCCCACAGGAACATAATGCTCGAATAAATATAAGCCAGTTTTGAGTAAAAGAGTAGAATCCTTACAAAAAAAGCATATTTATTGTACTCATATTATTATAATAAATAAAAATAAGAAAATCCTCAAAACAAATATATTTTAATACTTACATACATTTGGCATTTCATTACAAAATTGTCATAAGAAATATGGAACAGCATAAAACATCAAAATTATTATGTAATACAAGAAAATATTTCAATACAAATTGAGAGATTCAAAATACATAGAATTTCAATGAAACTTATAATTATTTATTAAATTAGGGAAGACATTATAAATGCATTTTTAACTATAAAAAATTTAATTATAATCTAAAACCCTACCTTAGACTGAGATTGATGTCCCAGGACCAAAGACATTAAACTATCCCAGGACTAACAAATTACCGTGACCCTGGAACGTAAAGGTCTATTGAAGGACACCGTGGATTTTAGTCAGTACAGGTCTGACAGTCCCTCCTGCCCTGCCTCTAGCGGGAAAGATTCATTTGATGATTTTACTATGATAAAAAAAGACATGTTGTTGCAGCTTGAGTACCTACCCAATGTTTTTTTGGGATGCTAAAATCATCAAATGAATCTTCCCAGCGGCAGCGTGGATAGAGCGGAAGGGAATATCAGACTCTTACGGCTACACAGCTACAGCACCATCTCAAGTAATGCTATTCTGTAAGGACACGGCATGCATTTTGTATTTAGTGGATTTTCAACTTTACACTCAAAGCATAAAGTTGGCGATCTATTGGAGACAAGCTGACTTTACGACACTGTGTATTGCTATGTGTGAGCATTAATTGCTGTACATTACAATAGAAAAGATGAGATGATGAGGAGCTAGATGCTAATACACATAGGTACTTAATAAATAATAATGTAAACAGGTAAAATATTCGGACAATCAGAATACTAAGATTAGTTTGAGACAAACACAACACAAGTGTTACAATATTGAGAATGTTTGAGTATCTTGTGGCAGAATGTACATAGATTTCAGTGGTCTTCACTTCACAGTCTTATTCTGAATGCACTGAAAAAAGAGAGAAAAGTAAAATTAGCGAATTATCATTGTAAAACGTATGTATCTATATCAGATATAAAAACTGGGGAAATGTGTTTGAACTCTAGGATTTTGTTGAACATAATGTTCAATAATTATTATTACTTCTGTATTGTTAGTGTGATTTAAATGTTTAAACTCGCATTAAAACGATCAGCCAGACTTGGAGTTGCAATATGAATGAGCAATATAAATATTAATGCTCTTTGTGAGAATAAACCTCAAAACACACAGTGCAGCTTTTTTCAGCTCCAGTGCCGAAAATAGAGTTCTACCGAAGTACAGGTATAGGGCACTGGCACGGCAAAGAAAAGGCCAGACCAGGACCACAATAGGCCAGACCAGGCCCAAAATATGCCAGACCACAGCGCAGTTAAAGATGCGCTCACTAGGCGCATAAAACTAGCTACTAGCTCTAGCTCTGCAAGACACACACAAGTATTCAATAAACTTACTGGCAGAAATCAGAGCTCTTATCAATGATATGTTCAAACTCTGCAAAGGATAATGCTCCATCGTCATCTAAATCAGCTTCTTCTAGAACATTCTGGACTAACTGCTGGATCTCTGAGTCACCGAGTTTGAGTTCAGGACCGCACAGCCTTTCAATCACTTCACGCAAGTCTGATACACCAATCATGTCATCACCATCAAAGTCTGGAAAAAGAGAAAGGTTTGTTTATTTCTGCATCATTTATTTAATTGTAAATGGCACACTGGAAATTGGTGTAAAAAGTCTTTTATCATAAAATCAAAAGTGTAGGTTGCGTACATACATTAGTCCGGTTAGACTTAGTTTGACTGTAAAATAGACATTTGATTTTGCTCCCAGCAGATGTGCCCGAATATGTCCATCTGTAGCGCTTTACATGCATTCAGATTGATATCCTATTATTGGACTACGAAGGTAAGGGTGGTGAGAGTACATCTTTCTTTACAACACTCACTTGTACAATATAATTTCTTCTATGTTTATGGTAGCTCTGCTGAGACGGCCTGGGTCGACGGCGCGTTGTATTCCACGCGCGCCTCAAAGAGCGTCAGTATGATGACGGGGCCTACAGAGGGCCAAAGTATGCCGGGATTTATTTCTTTACCGTGACCCCGGAACATAAAGGGCTATTGAAGGAAACCGTGGATTTTAGTCAGTACAAGTCTGATAGTCTGAAGTTTAAAATTATTATAGTATCTTACCAAATATCCTAAAAGCATGTTCAGCTTTGACCGCCTTTGGTGCCATCTCACTGAACACTGACATCATGTCAAGGAAGTCTTCAAAGGTGCAGTCCCCATCATTACTGGAGCTAAAGACCTTGCAAATCCGGTCTCTGAACGGGTTTACTCGTAATTCAGGATACTGCAGTATCTTTGTCATCGGAAGCTTTGCATTCTTATTGTGACCTACTTTTTCGGGTGCTAGAGCTTTGAATTTTTGGTGAGCACTGGAAATATAAAATAGAATTGGTTTAATAAATGGGATTTTTTTTATTGTAACTGAAGTTAATAAAAACATTTCAAGTTTCCATTAGTCTTGTTTATTTTTTTTAATTACTTTTCTTTGGCTAACCCCAACACAGCTGAGAAAAGGCTTGGCAGATGATAATGATTTTATATAGTTTAATGCTATTTATAAATTTTGTTAATTCTATCATATCTTAATATACAGGGTGAATTTTTCAACTGGGCGTGGATGGCTACTTTCGAAACTATGAGGAATATCGAAAAACGTTGAAAGGAGCCTCGAGGCCGATTTTGACGAAAACTAAAACTGCATCATTGGATTTTAGAAAAATCAAAAATCCTGGTCAGGAATCGAACTCGCTGATTTTGAAAAAAAAATCACACCCTGTATTATTATACCGTTCGATAGTGTTGCTAATAAAAATCAAATTCTTGGAAGTAATCATATACGGCAAACTTAAGGAAAACGTATAATTACAAAAAAACTGATTAATCTTCAAGGCAAAGACTGTATTTGAAACATAAGTTACCGTTTCTTCTTTAAAATAATGCTATTTTTAGTTCAACTCAATAATGTCGTATTGCTAAATACAGTGGGATTGTTGAAACGTCAAATCCAGTGAGACATTGAAAACAATGAAATTTTATATTTCGAATAAATTATGGCTCAGTAGATGTTAAGTAACATGGAAAAATAGCAATTTCATAAAAATCAGCCATTTCCTTAAGTTTGCCGTATATGATTACTTCCCAGAATTTGATCCTTATTAGCAACACTATCGAACGGTGTAATAATACAGGGTGTGATTTTTTTCGAAAATCAGCGGGTTCGATTCCCGGCCAGGATTTTTGAGCTTTCTAAAATCCAATGATGCAGTTTTAGTTTTCGTCAAAATCGGCCTCGAGACTCCTTTCAACGTTTTTCGATATTCCTCATAGTTTTGAAAGTAGCCATCCACGCCCAGTTGAAAAATTCACCCTGTATATAAATCTCGTGTCACAATGTTTGTCCTCAATGGACTCCTAAACCAGTTAACCAATTATAATAAAATTCGCACACCATGTGCAGTTCGATCCAACTTGAGAGATAGGATAGTTTAAATCTCAAATTTTAGACCGGGTCCTCCACCCGTGCGAAGCCGGGACGGGCCGCTAGTTGTTCTATAAATATTTCAGGTATAGGGAAACCTACTTTTAGTTTAACTTTCAGTGTAATGACATCACTGAAAATGTTCTGTGATATTTCATATTTTGAGCAAGTGGCTGGCAGACAAAAATAATGAACAATACAAGTTCAGTAAGACATCATTAAAACTAGAACAGTAATTATTCTTAGAAAACTATTCATTTCTTCCAAGTGCAGTAAGTAAAAAATACGTATGTATAACAAAAGGTTTGTACTCACTATAAGACTTCTTTCTTGGTAAAGTAAGTGAGATCCTGTAAAAAATTACGAAATTATTAGTCATCTATCCAAAATTTTAACAACACTTAGACCATCACAAATTATAAATTTAATTTAAGTACCTCGTAGTCCTGAAGTTCTTCTTCAGTGAATTGGCTTTTTCCTTGGCCCATTTTATATAGACACACTTGTTTAAATTATTCAGAAATTAATTTATTGTGATTCTCGTAAACAACAACACAAAGATCTGTAACTCAGGGCGGGGAATAATTAGGGGGGAGGGGTATTGTCAGCTGTCTGTCAAAGTCAATTTGACTTGTAACGCGTTTAGTTGCGACCTTGGTTCCAGAGGAAACGTATCTAATAAAAAATTTGAAATAGATTACTTTTATCTTTATTTAAATACAGCTAAATATTTACAGACTGGCTCAGCCATCTTAATGAACATTTATTACTCATCATCGCTTTTATTGTCCATCGTCTCTGAAAAAATATAAACGGATTAGGTTCATTAATTTGAATCAACTTTATGTATACAAGCAAGTCTCTTTAAAATATATACCTACCGTTAGCTTTGATTCTGGAAGCAAACAATGAGCCCCTCTTATAAGGCCCACCTGGAACAAGCTCACAGAGCATAGGATAATTCTTCTTACATGGCGTCGATAACCAAGTCCTGGATCTCGTGAGAACTACACAGTCAAAGTTCTTGCGGGCCCTTCGCGGACTACCAGGTGCCCAGGCACGGTATGTGGAGCAGTCTAAGGCGTCACCTTAGACAGTAAAAAACTAATTAGATAATTTAATTATCTACATTATTGATTACTTCAACTGTTTAGCGTGTAGATAGTCACATAGTCAGTAGACACTCAATTTGAAATCATACCTACCAAGGTAACCTTTTTCAAGTAATTATGTCTGTGGATATCTGTACGACGAAGCTGGTGCTCCAGAAGCGATATTATTATTTCTTGTACCTATATTATTATTTAGTCTTACCTACCAGTAACAGTAATAAAGGCACTTCCATTCTTGCTCCTCATGCCAACAAAAGCCATCTCTATACTATTGCCGGCCAGCAACTGCGCCAGCGCATCAGTTCGCTGCTCACTCGTGACGTCAGCGGGCAAACTGCTCAGGTTCTTGCACTCACGGAACCCTAGAGTGTAGTTCATCTTCTTTGTGATAATGAAGAACATGCCCAACGCTGGGACGCAGGATGAGTTTACGTGGGCTGGAAATGCGTAGACTAGATATTTAGGTACATGATAAGATTCACGATTCAGTGTTTTTTTATTCTTAAGTAAATCACAATCATCAAATGAGTCCTCCCACCCAGGGCAGAGTGGGAGGGACAATCAATCTCGTACGGACTAAAATCCAACGTATCCTTCAATAGCCCTTTACGCGCCCGGGTCACGGTAATTCGGGAGTCCCGCGACCAAAGTTAAATTAGCTGGAGGAACTTTACAGACGGGCTACGGAAGTGTATTTTGATCGCACTGGGCAGAGGCATTCACTTTACAAGGAGTAAAGTCAAGTCTTTCTCTTAAGCTGTTCTTCGTAAATAATATCAGGATCTTTATACCCACTCCCTTTAGCAGCCTTGACGGCGGCATCCTTGACCAGCCGTATTACATAAATAAAGATTTATAAAAATAAACTCACGTATAGGCTTCGCATAAATACTGTAATAGTCATATCTCGAATCATTCACCATAGACAATCCCCCATCGGCTTCAGCGCATTTCAGTACCTCACAGGTATAGTTGACGGTCAAATTACTCCCACTCCAGGCTTCTGGTGGACTGAAGTTGATGGCTAGGCCCTTCTTCTCAATGCCTAGTCTTTGGCAAGAAGTTAGGGAGGTGTAGTTAGCCTTGGACACCATGCCAAGTTTGGATCTATAGCATTTCTCTATTAGATGGTATTTTGGAGTTTTCAATTGAGAATCGGAGGAGCATTTCGATTCAGCTTTGACTGTTGTGTGCGTAGTTGATAGTATTATTAGTAGGATAGTTAACATTTTTTTGGCATTCACTGTTCTTTCTACTACTCATCATCATCATCATCATCTCAGCCATAGGACGTCCACTGCTGAACATAGGCCTCCCCTTTTGATCGCCACAAGTACCGGTTGGAAGCGACCTGCATCCAGCGTCTTCCGGCGACCTTCATAAGGTCGTCTGTCCACCTTGTTGGTGGACGTCCTACGCTGCGCTTGCTAGTCCGTGGTCTCCACTCTAGCACTTTTCGACCCCATTTGCCATCCGCTCTGCGAGCAATATGGCCTGCCCATTGCCACTTCAGCTTGCTAATCCGGTGGGCTATATCGGTGACTTTAGTTCGTCTACGGATCTCCTCATTTCGGATTCGATCACGCAGAGAAACACCGAGCATAGCCCTCTCCATAGCTCGCTGAGCGACTTTGAGCTTTGAGATGAGGCCGATAGTGAAAGACCACGTTTCGGTGCCGTAACTCATCACTGGTAACACACATTGGTTGAAGACTTTCGTCTTGAGGCACTGAGGTATATCGGACGAAAAGACACTGCGTAGTTTCCCGAACGCTGCCCAACCGAGTTGGATTCGGCGGCTGACCTCTTTCTCGAAGTTGGATCTACCTAATTGGACTACTTGTCCTAAGTAGATATATGAGTCAACAACTTCGAGTACCGAGTTTCCAACAGAGACTGGGGTGGGCACAACATTGGCATTTGACATAATTTTCGTCTTGTCCATGTTCATTTTCAAGCCCACCCGTTGCGAAACTCGGTCGAGGCCATCGAGCATCATGCTGAGTTCCTCCATCGACTTTGCCATGACTACGATGTCGTCGGCAAACCGAAGGTGAGTGATGTACTCGCCATTGATGTTGATGCCAAGTCCTTGCCATTCCAGGAGCTTGAAGGCGTCTTCCATTGCGGCAGTAAAGAGTTTAGGGGAGATAACATCCCCCTGTCTGACGCCTCTTCTCAATGGAATCGCCTTCGTACTCTGCTCCTGTACTCGGACCGACATGGTGGCGTTATTATACAAACACTTCAACACCTCGATGTACCGACAGTCAATACGGCATCGCTGGAGTGACTCAAGCACCGCCCATGTTTCCACCGAATCGAAGGCTTTCTCATAGTCCACAAACGCTAAGCATAATGGCAAGTTATACTCCTCGGTCTTCTGTATAACTTGCCGCAGCGTATGGATGTGGTCTATGGTACTATAGCCTCTTCGGAAACCGGCTTGTTCGGGAGGCTGGAAGTCATCAAGTCTGTGTTCGAGACGGTTCGTGATAACCCTTGAAAACAGCTTATAAACATGACTCAGAAGCGTGATGGGTCTGTAGTTCTTCAGTAGGCTGTTATTGTTCAAAGATGGAGGACCTCGTGGATGCAGTGTGGCTTGCAGTCAGTGCGACAGGGAATCGAAGATGGAGTTGACGGCAAAGAAACTAGCTCATTGCAGCTTTAATGTTTATATTTTCTTCTATCAAGAAGCAAGTTAAACATAAATTGTTAAATTAGTAAATTACACCATGTTAGCTCTAATAATTTTTAGTGAAGAAGGAGTGTCAACATGACAGATATGATTGATAGATAGGTACAGATGTTGCTATAGTCAAAAAATAAAATATACCAGTAAATTGTGATGCCATACATTAAAATAGTTTTTCTAACACTTCCCCTTATGGCTCACAATATACAGAATCAAATGTTAAAATAAAACAAAATGACTCTACATTTAAAAATAATATGACTCTACTTAAAAGAAAATGTGACTCTATATTTCAAAACATTTGACTCTATATTTAAAAAAAAAAAAAATTATCTCTGCATGTTACAACAAATAATTAATAATTATGCATTAGGTAAATAGGTCCTCAAATAATTATTAAATTTAACATGCACAAAGACACATAATTCACATTCCAAGTCATATTATAAAATATTCAAAGAACACATTAACCACAATACTAATTCACATTCATAGCTTTAAGAAATTTCTCATGCTTAATTTTACTTAAAGGTTTGGTTAAAATATCCGCAAGCATTTTATCAGTAGGTAAATACATAATACTTATTACTTTTTTGTTTACAAGATCCTTTACATAGTGATACCTCAGATCTATATGTTTGGTTCGTTTGTGACAATATTCTCTGACTTCTAACAACTTTTGAGCACTTTGATTATCATTATATACAATACAATTACAATTAATATCACACATCTGTGCAGGCATAATTTCTGACAGCAAATTTCGAATAAAAGAAACGTCTTTACATACATCACTTATCGCTAAGTATTCCGCTTCAGTGCTCGACAATGCTACACACCTCTGTTTGCGTGATTCCCAGTTAACTGTATCATTTCCCAATTTGATGACAAAACCGGTATAGGATTTCCTATCAGTTACATCATTGGCCCAATCCGCATCAGTATAGGCACTTAAAAACCAATCCCTACTTTTATGAAAACATAAAGAGTAATGAATTGTACCTGCCAAATAACGCAGAATCCGCTTAGCAGCTAACCAATGAGTCCTGTCGAAACAGTTGTTAAACTGACTGAGCTGACTACATGCATAAGATATATCTGGGCGTGTACAAACGGACAGATACATCAAGCAACCAAGCAGCTGACGATAGTTGTAAACATCATCCTGTAAACTGGACTCCTCATTTTTAAGTAGCTTACAGTTAACCTCCATTGGTGTAGAGACGGCCTTACAATGTTCCATTCCAAATCGAACAAGCAGTTTTTTAATGTATTCACTTTGGTCGAGCTTTAAAACACCCTTCACTCTATCCCTAGTGACATTTATACCTAGACAGCTCCTAAGTGTTCCCAAGTTCTTTACATTAAATTCATTTTCAAGAATTGAAACTAAATTATTTTTATTAGAGCTATTGGAACTGTAAAACAGGTAAAAATCATCCACATATAATGCAATTATAACAATGTCATTACCAGAACATTTTACATAGACACACGGTTCACACTTTGACTGAATGAACTCATGTTTACATAGTAGACTGTGTATTTTACAATTCCACATTCTGCTTGCCTGTTTAAGGCCATAAATACTTTTCTTTAACAAACAAACCTTATTAGGATCTTTACTACAAAAACCTACTGGTTGTTCCATATAAATTGTTTCATTTAGATCGCCATTTAAGAACGCTGTGGCGACATCTAAATGATCTATATTTAAATCAAACTGATTAGCTATGGAGAATAGAATTCGCATCGTAGAGTGACGCACTACGGGAGAAAAGGTTTCATTATAATCTATACCTATTCGTTGAGTAAAACCTCTGGCAACGAGTCTAGCTTTAAAACGATCAAACTTTCCTGAAGCATCATACTTTGCCTTATAGACCCATTTGCACTTGACAATATTTACATTCACTGGCCTCTCAACCAACTCCCATACATTATTCGCTACCAGCGCGTCGTACTCACGTTTCATCGCGTCTTTCCACTGTGCACTGCATGAAGAATTCATCGCCTCCTCGTAGGTAAGTGGTTCATCAACGAGTGGGTTCTCGTTTACCAAATAACTCATATCATAATCTAAGAATCTTGAAGGTTGTACATTACGTGTAGAGCGAATAGGCCGACCAGTACGCGAAGCGACAGTCACCGGACTCGTCGCGACTACTTCTCGAACTGACGTCTCACCCGGCGAACTCAAGGGCTCAGCACCCGTGTCACCTGCAGACAGTTCAGCGGAGCTGGAGTCGTCTTCACTGCCCGTACAGTACTCTTCATCTGAAACATTAGGAAAAGAACCACTGTTATTAAAAGAATTCTCATTATATGCATTATTTAAATTAGATTCATTACTTTTGTTATGTAAATAAATATTATTTTGACTAGTATCACAGATTAAATTATTTTCTTGATTATTATCACAGATTAAATTATTTTCTTGATTATTATCACAGATTAAATTATTTTCTTGTTTATTATCACAGTCAAAATTATAATAATTGATCTCCACTTCATGTGAGCTAACAGGCTTAACAAGATGGTCAGTATTAGTGTAAAACTTATTTTCAATAAATGCTACATTACGCGAAACAATGACCTTAGTAGGGTTCAATGGATCAGCTAAGCGAAAACCCTTTTGTGTTTCACTATACCCCACAAAGATAAATTCCTTCCCCTTAGCATCAAGTTTGTCGCATTTGTGTTTAGGTGACAACGAATAAGCAGTGCAACCGAAAACCCTGAGGTGACTGAGGTCGACCTGTGACCCCGACCAAACTTCCTCTGGAATCTGCCCTGACAAAGCAGCTGTGGGCGATCTATTTTTCAAATAAAGCGCAACCATAACGCATTCGCCCCAAAACCGCTTACAGAGGCCACTGTGTTGCAACATGCAACGCACCTTATCAAAGAGAGTCCTGTTCAGACGCTCAGCGACACCATTTTGTGCAGGTGAATAAGGAACACTGGTCTGGTGAATGATACCTTCTCGCTGTAGATAGCAAGTAAATTTTGAATTTAAATATTCACCACCATTATCAGTTCGCAAGCATTTAATTTTTAAATTAAGTTGCTTTTCAACTAAGGCTTTAAACTGAATAAAACAATCCATTACCTGATGTTTATTCTTCATAAGGTATCCAAAACTTTTTCTTGTAAAGTCATCTGTGAATGTGACAAGATATCTAGCTCCCCCATAGCTAGCCTCCGGTAATGGTCCACAAACGTCGCTGTGTATGAGCTGCAGTGGCTGTGTTGTCCGGCTAGAACTTGCATTAGGGAAAGGTTCAGCTGCTAACTTCCCCTTCAGGCAAGCCTCACACTTCTTCAGTGCTTCATCCTGAAACAATACACCACATGCATGCTTTCTTAACCTACACATACCTGCAGGATGTAAGTGGCCAAGCCGATGATGCCAAAGTTCCATACTGGTTGAGGCAGAGGCAGCAACTGCAGCACTCATTGTCTCCTGCCTATCTTGCAGGAGTATAGAATGCATCCTATGGAGCATGTTATCCTCACACACATACCCATTCACTTTATAAATGCCATTAGTGCAACTAGCCTTAAATAAATAATTGCCAGAAATTTTACACTGTCCATTTTGGTAAACAAAACAACCATCATCAGTAAATATAACTATAAAACCATCTTTTACTAACTTAGAAACTGATAAGAGATTAGCAGATAACTTGGGGACAAACATTACATTTTTAAAGGTTCTTACCTCATTATTTGTACATATATTCATGTCACCCACACAGGTACTAACTAATTGTTCATTATTAGCGCACGAGACAACTTGAGTACTGGTTCCCTTTGTATTAATAAGCATTTCCTTGTCCTTAACCATATGACACGACGAACCGCTGTCAATATAGAGATTTGAAGAGCTGTGAGCTAAGTAGGCAGTGACTGGCTCATTTCTTCCTTCTTCTTCTTCTGCAGCTTGTCTCTCTTGAATTTGAAGCATTTCGGCTTGATATGTCCAGCCTTGTGACAATATTTGCAGACCAATTGCTTTTTGCTGACAAATGCCGTAGCAGTAGAAGTTTCATCTTTTCGGTGAGCTTCTTGTAATAGTCTAGTCCGTACCAATTCGCTCTGAAGCGTCGACGAAATGCAGAGGGTTTCTAAGTTAGACACCAACGTATCATACTCTTGCGGTAAACCACTTAGAAGAATTTCTGCAATCTCTTCATCTTCTATGGTTTTTCCAATATCCGACAATTGATGAACAAGTGACATAACCTTTTCAATGTACTCTGACATGTTACTGTAGTCTTTGTACTCAATGCGGTGGAGCTGACGAAGCAATAATACTCTTCTGTAAAGGCCACGGTCTTCGAAGACCTCACTGAGCTTTTGCCAAGCTTCTTTGGCTGATTTTGCTTCTCGAACATATTGAAATAGACCTGTTTTGATACTTAAGCAGACGCGAGCCAGCGCACGTTGATCACGCGCGGCATCAGCGCCAGAAAGTGCATTGTTATCGCTTCTCTCGATAAGATCCCAGAGACCTTCAAGTTTCAATATCATTTTACATTGAAATTTCCAATTGAGATAGTTTCCCGCACCTTCCAATTTTTCCATTGCGCCCGCCGCACCGCCGAACACAATCGTCGAACCATGTGGCGCTCCCGTCGTCGGAATAATCTCGTTATCTGGCGAAGCCATGTGGGCCGCACACACTGGGCGTCAAATTCCGTCGCACTGGTTTTGCAAGCACCAGATGGATTTTGATTTCTTCTGCGGTGTTCCTGGGCCCATAACCTGTTCAAAGATGGAGGACCTCGTGGATGCAGTGTGGCTTGCAGTCAGTGCGACAGGGAATCGAAGATGGAGTTGACGGCAAAGAAACTAGCTCATTGCAGCTTTAATGTTTATATTTTCTTCTATCAAGAAGCAAGTTAAACATAAATTGTTAAATTAGTAAATTACACCATGTTAGCTCTAATAATTTTTAGTGAAGAAGGAGTGTCAACATGACAGATATGATTGATAGATAGGTACAGATGTTGCTATAGTCAAAAAATAAAATATACCAGTAAATTGTGATGCCATACATTAAAATAGTTTTTCTAACAGTTATCACCTTTTTTGAAGAACAGCACCACCTCACCTCTGCTCCATGCTTCAGGCGTTTTGCCCTCGAACAGGACGGTATTAAAGAGCTTCTGGAGGACTTTAAGTACCGGTGTTCCACCCGCTCTCAGAAGCTCTGAGGTGATTCCGTCCTCGCCCGGCGCCTTGTTGTTCTTAAGCTGTTTCAGGGCCATCCTAATCTCGTACAGACTGATGTCCGGGATATCTTCGGTATAATGTCGGGACAGCTTGGCTCTTGGATCTCCTACCAAGCTGTCAACGGGCTTTGCGACCGAAGTGTATAACTGTCCATAGAACCTCTCGATCTCGCCTAAAACCTCTGCTTTGGTCGACGCTATGCTGCCATCCTCCCGTTTCAGCTTTGTCATCTGGCTTTGCCCAATAGACTTGTCCTTCGCGAACACTTTGGAGCCTTGGTTTCGCTGTATGGTCTCTTTAACACGATTCGTATTAAAGAGACGCAGGTCGTGCCGCAAGGACTTAGATATACGTCTATTGAGCTGCCTATATGACTTCGCGTCATCAGAAGACTGCAACTGTAACAAGCGTCGTTCAGCCATGAGGTTTAAGGTTTGATCGGTCAATTTCTGAGGTCTATCTTTACGGCCGGGTCTAAAAAACTTAGACCCTACCGTGCGGACAGTTTCCACTAGCCCGTCGTTCTACTACTACACCATATAGAAACTTTGAAAAATCACTACACAAATTGCACTGAACCTGATTCTGTCTTGTAGCGAGAACGAATATGTTCCAGCAGTGGACGCCTGGTTGATAACGTTTATGCAATGCAACGGTCAATAGAAACCCTACAAAGAACTGCTTTTGCGAACACGAATTTTAAAAACGCCTGTAGCAATTGACATAGCAACACTCACAACTGTGCAACAATAATGCAGATCTCTTGTTGTATTTCTCTGCAGGCGTTGTTAATTATGGAGAAAATTCCACACTACAGAATTCATTACCTACGGCACTACTTTTTAACAGTATCACTCTTCAATCACTAACTGTTTCATAGACTTCCGTTGAATGTAAACCTATTGCTACCTGTTCCGTGTTCGAAATAGGACTAATTAACGTCAACTTCCGTCATGGCTGACACGATGATGATATAATAAGATGGACTGGCATTGATATTCACATTGTAGTGTGACCTTCAGTGGCTGGTTAAACTGAGAGCATTTACAATTCCTCATTTCGCTGAATCGAGAAAGGTGTCACAGTCCTAAAAGCAACAATCAAATCCCGCAAAACACCAAATTATATTACACCAAAACAGTTGGTTCAAAAAGAAATTGATATGTATACAACCTTTTTAGAACTGACGTCTCAGCAAAAAGGTTTTATTCGAAATAGTTGATACTGTCCGAAAATTACGAAAAGCTATTTCAAAAACCGTCAAAAATCTAGTTGTCCCATTCAAACGACTGTCATCGATTTGGAAATGTCATTTTACTCAAATTTTATTGAGGCTTATAATTTAATTAATTAATTTACAAAGAAATAAGCTTGGTGATAGTGCGTGCGAAAAAACAAAATGGGTTGTTTTTACTCTAAGAATATGGAGGAGGTGAGTGTTAATAAAAAATATGTATGGTTTGCTACGAAGGAGTGACGTAAGTCAGTCAGACTTGTGGAAGGGCTCCCGTACTTTACCTCTTTGGTTTACAATCAAGCAATCTAGAATGTTTATAGCTTTCATACATTCATACTTTGCATAACGAAAGCTATAAGTCATGTTTTTAAACGGGAACGCCAGAGTTAACGCGGAAAAAGTCAATCAAATGCAGTATTAGTCCAAATGTGTGCAAAGAATCACTTTTGTGAATTGTAAGGGTCTGGTTACTGTGGTTTATCCATAACAATCAGTGGATAGGTCACGAATACGATATCTTCAATCAGTTCAATCCATGCCATCCTCTAATACTTTAATCAAGTCCTCCTCAAGAAACTCCTCAATTTTGTTTTCTTTCTTTATGTCTTACTCAATTACACAGGACATAGTGTACGATATGACTCCAATCCGACACTTGCCTGTGATCTTCGTGAACGGAGTCCCGGGTGCCGGCAACCAAACTGTGGCGCAGACGATCTCAAATATAACAGGATATACAATGATAAGACCTGGAGAGTTGGTGAGAGCTGAAGCGGGGAAGGACACGGCGAGAGGACGTCTGATAGCTGATAAGTTGCAGGCACAGGATACTATACCAGAGGTAAGTCCAATTCTTGAAGAAACCACGTTAAGTTATCAGATGAACCAAATCTTATGTAGTTACACTCAGGGCGAGAAATCTCGTGAACGCCTGAGAAGCGTGAATGTAAGAGGTTTATTTACGTCAGTATCATCATGTCAGCTATGGGACGTCCAATGCTAAAAGTAGGCCTCCCCTTTAGATCTCCACATATGTATATATATAACCTACCCATTGGAAGCGACCTGCATCCAGCGTCTTCCGGCGACCTGTTTTTCTTTACTAATCTCTCACTGTTTTTCAGTCTCGGGGAGACTGAAAAACAGTGAGTCAAAAAGCACCACTACCTTTTCTCCCTTTCTCAAGACCACCATACACAACCTCGTAATTTACGGTACAAAAATAAACTGGCACTACCCACCTCTTCTTTAACCCTGCTTCATTCTGGGCCCCATGCCATGTGTATTAAAATATACAGGGTGAATTTTTCAACTGGGCGTGGATGGCTACTTTCGAAACTATGAGGAATATCGAAAAACGTTGAAAGGAGTCTCGAGGCCGATTTTGACGAAAACTAAAACTGCATCATTGGATTTTAGAAAAATCAAAAATCCTGGCCAGGAATCGAACCCGCTGATTTTGGAAAAAAAATCACACCCTGTATTATTACACCGTTCGATAGTGTTGCTAATAAGGATCAAATTCTGGGAAATAATCATATACGGCAAATTTACGGAAATGGCAGATTTTTATGAAATTGCTATTTTTCCATGTTACTTTACATCTACTGAGCCTTATTTTATTCGAAATGATAAAATTTCATTGTTTTCAATGTCTCACTGGATTTGATGTTTCAACAATCCCACAGCACTTAGCAGTACGACATTATTGAGTTGAACTAAAAATAGCATTATCTTAAAGAAGGAACGGTAACCTAAGTTTCGAATACAGTCTTTGCCTTGAAGATTAATCAGTTTTTTTGTAATTATACGTTTTCCTTAAGTTTGTCGTATATAATTACTTCCCAGAATTTGTTCCCTATTAGCAACACTATCGATTAGTGTAATAATACAGGGTGTGATTTTTCTTTGAAAATCTGCGGGTTCGATTCCTGGCCTGGATTATTGATTTTTGTAAAATCCAATGATGCAGTTTTCGTTTTCATCAAAATCGGCCTCGAGACTCCTTTCAACGTTTTTTGATATTCCTCATAGTTTAGAAAATAGCCTTCCACGCCCAGTTGAAAAATTCACCCTGTATAATAAATTACCAAAAAGTATTAAAGAAACCAATAATTTTAACATATTTAAAAACAAACTTTCTCGATTTTTAATAAAAAGTGCTACTACACACTGAAAGAGTTTTTCGAAGATAAAATTAAATAAGTCACAACATTGTATCTGTATTCCTATATTATGCACCAATTGATTGTATTGTAAAGTACAAATGTTTTTATTTGACTTTTTAAGTATGTTTTCAATAATTGTATTTTGTTTTATCTTTTATTTTCATTTCGAAATTGTGCCGTGCCCTTGCAGGGTTCATGTCAGGTTCTGGCAAAATTGTAACATCTTGTAACACCACATGAATGCAATAAATGTTTGAGTTTGAGTTTGACTTCTCGCCGTGACTTCTTGCCGTAGTCTGTAGGCTACTTTATAGCCTATACCGACTCCGATATCTACGATTAATTAAAAGAGATCTAGAGATCCCTCACATTCAGGTGTTTTGGGGTTTATCGCCCAAATCAATTATTTAAACATCATCGTGATTCATTAGGGATAATCTTGGGAATAAAAGTAATCGCAAAGTTAGTCCAGAGTTACTAAATGTAACTTGTCGCCAACCAACTGCAGAACTTATTTCGTAATGACAGATTCCTTAGTGAGAGTTGTAGGCCACAGTCAACCACAAAGGCAGCATATATTCCTCTCCTCATTGCAGCAACTGACAGTGGATTTGATAAAGGAGTCGATGCTAATGCAGCATGAGGCAAAGGGCTTCATTCTCGTCGGCTTCCCCAAGAACCCTCGTATGTCCAGCATCTTCAACAGGCAGGTGAAGTGGCCAGAAAAGATTGTGGCACTTGAAGTTGATAATGAGGTAAGGGTTTATTTTATACTTACCTTTGACAGGGTGATAGAGAGACCTTTCTTCTCTATGCAATTTTTCCTTTTGAAAATCGATTCCTCAGCATCATAATATTATTTTATAGCCTTGTTCGACCTTTCACTAACTACAAAACAAAATGTTAGCGCCTGCGTTCTTAATGCGAGTTCTTCTGGCGTAACTGGAAATATTGAAGAATCATGCGGCATGTTCAAAAATCAGAGTCAAAAATTGAGGACGTTTGCTACGGACGGTTTTTAGAAGGGGATATTCTTGTATACCACGCTACTCATAATATGTCCAGCGTCGTGAACTTTTAATTTTCAAATAAGACGGTGCGCCAGGCCTAGCCGCTGTCATGCACCTGACAGTCCGCGAAGGTAAACCGAGGCTAACACCAGAATACAAAATTGTCGACAGGATTATGGCCTGGCCTACTGAGTCCGACAGTTTTCAATCCGGTCCTGGTCATAAATTATATGCTGCTCCGTTGATCTGATTCCCAGGTGGCAGCGACGAGGCTACAAAGTAAACTATCAGAGTTGGGCCGACCAGAATCGGAGATCAACGCGGCCAGACAGATAGTCAAAGAGGCTGCACACAAAGTCAAAAACGTACACAAACGGTTTGGAGGACATGTCATAACGGTAAGCATTTAGATTTCGGGAGCAAAGATGGGAGGAGATTTTGGCATCAAACTGCATTAACATCGTTTCAGCCGGTTGGTCAGTTTCATTTGTCTAGAGAAATCCTGCACTAAAAATTGAGTTATTTTCAAAATTTTAAAGGTGTAAGTTGACATGATAGGTAGTTTTTTTAATTTAATGTACAAAGATGGCGATATATAGAAATCTACAGTTCCTCCAATGCAATTGATTGCACAAGACCATAACTTTAGACGTAAATCTTTCACACGGTCTCCAGAATCTGCCATTGAAACCCTGACAGTGACTTCCCAAATGTTTTACAGTTGGACAGTAGCGGTAACCCAAAAGCCCTAGCGACCACACTCAAGGAGATTCTATCAGATACCATCGAGAAGTGCCAGATTCGGCCGGAGTCCCCCGAACTCCGGCCTCCCACAGCAATGTCAGCACCTGCAGTGGCACAGATATCAGTGTTGCAAGCGCTGTCGCCGGAGGTTGCCCCCGTAGAGGTGACGGCTGACGGGGAAAAGTGTTAGGGCTTAACATTATTTAATCTTATTGTGACTTGTTTTAAATTTTGCTATATTACATGTAATTTTTCTATTTTGGGTGTTTTATTACGACAAAGATAAGTAGCTAGAAAATATGCGGGTTTGATATTGTAATTATCTGAATAAAGTGTAACTTAACGTAGGCATTTATCTTCTCACAATAGGGTATACTCCGAAATATAGATTACTAGCTTTTGCCCGTGGCTTCGCTCGCGAAATTAGTCAAAAATCTATGAAGATTTATACAAACTGTCATCCCCTATTTTATCCCCTTAACGGTAGAATTTATCAATCAGAAAACTGCACTCAATCGTTATAATTTTACAAGCGTATTCCCGAATTTTTGGATTTATCTAATCTGAAGTATCTGTGTAGGTACTAATTTTTATTTCAGTTTTAAATAAAAAAATACATATTTTTTGTTTAAAAAAACAAAAGGTTGTTTGGGTTTTGAGATTTGTGAACAGATTGTTAACGCTGTTTATTCATCAGCGGATGCCTCCCCTGGGGGTCTTCGTCTTCCAAGCGCAATGCCGCACTTGAGGGTTCACTCGTGATGAAGCTAGCCCCCCGCCTGCGACACTGCGGGCTTGTCAGCCCCCAACCAGCCACTTAACAGCCCCCGCCAAGCAGGAGACCGAGAAGCACCTCGGATGTTTCACTATACCCAGAGAGAGGACGATATTAAGCTGTTTGAACATCTTTTATATCTAGAAGCAGTTAATTATTTCATAGATATAGAAAGACGTCCGAGGCCAACCCGGTAAACCCACATGAGGTGGGCTCGGCTGGTGGGTCGGTCGATGAAGCGACCCCAGGGGAAGACCGATGGTTAGTCATCGCCCGTCGTATACATGCTGCAAAGCGATGAAAACTTCACTTGCGCGATGTAGGACATGATGAGTTTTCTCATAAGCTACAAACTTTGCAAAACCCCATTTTTTTTCAAAAGCTGCAAGTCTGTGTTAACTTTTATTTAGTAAAGTTGTTTAACAAGATTTATGTCAGAAAATAGAAGATTTCTGCATTAAATTCAATTTTAACTTCGTATTAATTCCGACCAATGGCGTCGCGTTGTTGTAGGGGAAGTACTTTATAAGTGTAAAGCTGAACTCTAAACATTCACTCAATTCTCGATCTTATTTTTAAGCGATTAGGGATGCTTTTTTTCTGTAGTTCGATATCAGTTAATTTGTTGCACAATAACCTATTGTTTGACGGCTGACCCAGCGTAGATTATTTTCGGACATGGTCCTGACTCATAACCGACACAGGAGTTGATAATTATGAATACTGATGTATATATATACCCAACAGGGAACGATTTGCTGTGAGCTATGTGAGTATTTAAGGTATGATTTTTGATGGTAACATTGGGAAAATAATAGATACGACAGCGTTTCAGTTAGAAAGGATACTATACAGAGTGTTTCTTTTAAATTGGCCAAAAGGGGCTAAAAATTGAATAAAAAAATAGCATTTTTTTTCGTTCATACAATTTGTATGAAAAAATATTTTGCTAAATTTGACCAACTTCCGCCGCGCGCCGTCCCGATTTTTTTCTTCCGATACAATGAAATGATCCTTACATGAAACAGAGTCGAACGGCATCAAAAAAAAAAATTGGTCATATTCACTCATTTCTGTGGACGGCTCACACTTGACCAAAAAAATAAAAACGCCAAAATTATCAGTATCAAAAAAGAGCCAAAGGTTCCTAAGAAAGTTTTCCCGTATCTCTTATGGATGCAGATATCTCCCTTTTGGCCAGTTTAAAAGAAACGGCCTGTAGATTAGAGAAGATGTACGTCGCAGTATAATTCAACATAGTTTTTTATATGCGAATATACAGACTTCCTTGAAATGGGTGATACTATAAATAGCGTGAGTCTTTAGGTTGTGGAAAAGAGACAGAGCTTTACAAGTCGTCTAGCACCATCTCGTTCCTTGAGCGGAACTACTCACGCTTGACGTCATGGTAGGCCACCTGTTTTTTTTTTATCGTGGTGTAATCATCAAAAGAGTCCTCCCACCCCGGGCAGGGCGGGAGGGACTGTCAGACTTGTACTGACTAAACTTCACGGTGTCCTTCAATAGCCCTTTATGTTCCGGGGTCACGGTGATGGAAATAAGTCACTGTCTGTTCACTTTAACTTTGAAGAGATTGGGGTTTTATATACGTTCGGGAACATTGATGCAGGAAGTGAGTTCCACTCCTTTACTTTGCGCTATAGCCCGGTTTCCACCGCGAGCGGAACGGACCCATTAATGACTTCGTTAAACTCGCAAGCGCAAACTGTATACTTGCATTTCCACCAACAAATAGTTTTTACGTTCCCAGAGCTAGCTCATTTTACCTCTTTTCACCCGCTGAGCCATTAATGTGTCCGCTCCGTTTGCAATGGAAACCGGGCTTAAATGAAGGAAGGTTGAAAATGTGCTTAGTGCGAATTGGTGGAATGGTATCTCGAAGATTATGCAAAAAAAATCGTAGTACGGATTAAAGGATCCTATTAAATAAATGTTATTGTCCGTCATTGATTTATATTATAGTACTATACGATGACTCAAAGTCAAAGTCAAAGTCAAAGTCAAAGTATCTTTATTGACTACGTGTTATTTTAACCGCTTGAGCCCCAGCGGCACAAAAAAACCATAAAATATTTACGAAATTCACATAATGTCCTATTTAAATGATCGAAATAGTTTGCATACCACTAGTACCTACTGGCCGTAAATAAATTCTTTTTTTGCAAAAAATTCAAATGACAAGCGACAGTGCACGTCGTTGTCAATTGTCACAAAAGCGCATCGATTTTCGAAACAAAATATAATTTTAACGAATTCATTCCTTACAGAGCGGTCTTTGGCTACTCATCTTGTATCAATTTTGTTAATTTCTTTATCAATTTTCACAAGTTACTTTTGTGATGTCAATGGTAAATATCATAATTTATTGGCAGCTCATGTCAAAAGCGTGAAGTTTGGTGGCGGGAATTAAACTTTGTTGATTATTTGGTAAAGTCGCCACGCTGCCTAGGTCCGTGATCAAAGTTATGAAGATCAAACTGCGTAAGTATTGAAAACTTATTGTTTTACATACCTACTATGTAAGAGCCCTGTCTGTTACAATGAATTTAAGCTTCTATAACGAAAGTTTTACACCAAAAATGTTGGGTAGCTTCGTTCTGCAAAAATGATTTATTTTGCAAATCTAAAAAAATATTTGACTATATTTCTCAGTTACCTACGAGTATATAAAATGATTCTAAGAATTTAACAGTTTACCTTACGTTTTTTTTCCATTTCACAAAAATGGTCGTGAATAAGTTTTCAAAGGTTTTTTAGTCAAATAAGCCATTTTGTTGAAAAAATCTATAAGGTAGGTAGGTAATTTTCAAACGACACATATCAAAGCTAGGTTTGCACCAAAAATGTTGGGTAGCTTCGTTATTCATCATTCATTTAAAACTATTAGTTATTATCAGTCGATTAAAATTAGTTTAATCTATTTCAGTAATAAGTTGATTACAATATTTTTGTTCATCAGTTTAATATTGAATAATTTAATTTTCAATTTAAGTAAATAAATAATTATAATCAATAGATCTATGTAACCCACTGTTCGGTTAAAGTTCAAAGATGCCTGTACCCATTGTACCCATACCATGAATTGTCATTACGAATATTACGATACTCGATCATCGATAACGACCGCGTTTGGCGCTCTCATTGGTTGAGAGTTCATAAAACCTTGGAGCGGGCCAATAAGAGCGCCAAACGCGCTCGATTTCGATGATCGAGTATTGTAATGACAACTCATGGTATGGGTACTGATGTAATGCTTTGTTGTTCAGCGCGAGACCGTTTCCCGTCGACGTCTTCGACAGAGGATAACGAGAGCGGCACGGACTGGGATGCTGAGCGCCATCACTCGATGACACACCCACGCCACCTACCGCCACCTCAGGTAAGTGTCTGATCGATGCACAGATCGATGTCATAGTTTGTGCAGAATATTTTTTCTAAATGATAGTGTTGTCATACTGGACTAAACAAAATCACACACACCAAGACATCTACCGTTCGTACAACAGAAAGTTAAACAAACATCTAAAAAAAGTTACCTAACTGCAAACCAACGTCAAATGACATTTTGCAGTTGATAGCCTGTTAAGGCAAGTGTTCAACACTTCAACAGATGTTTAACTTCTTTGTAGGTTTGTAGTAAGACTTATAAAGTATACAAAACATTTAAAGCTTAGGTAACTAGATCTTCAATGAACGCGTTTGAAAGTTAATAAAAGTACCTTTTAGAATTCAAACTTGAGGAAAGATTCTGTCACACTGCACTAAATATGTTATCGGCGCTGGATGGCGCGTATGTTTCTTTAAAAAATGGCACCTACATAATTCACTAAACTTAAGAGTGCTGCGTCGAAGTTCCACCTTGTCTTATTGGATTTTCAACTTTACAATTAGAATTCAAAAGTTGACAATCTATTGGTACAGGCTGTGGTTTCACATAGTCCGTGTCCTTAGAGAATATAGCAAAGCTGGCAACTTTTCAAAAGCGATTTTTTCTTAATTAGCAGAGAATGGACAGTTCGGACTGGAACACGGACCCCCGCCATCTCGCCATGACACATCAGCGACACCCTCCGCCAGCACAGGTAAAAATAATAAAATTACCCCTGACCACAAAAGCTGATGATAATTTTATCAAATGCCTGAACAGTACTTCATAAATACAGATAAGCTGGGAACTACCTACTACTTACCGAAAATAGGTCCATTTTTCCCCCTTGAATTTTGCTTCGATTCCAATAAGTATCCAGCTTTACGAAAAGCCCCTATTTTTTTTTTTAGCTTGGTAAAATCATCAAATGAGACCTCCAACCCCGGGCAGGGCGGGAGGTACTGTCAGACTTGTACTGACTAAAATCCACGGTGTCCTTCAGTAGCCCTTTATGTTCCGGGGTCACGGTGATAGAAATAAGTCCCGCGATCCCGGCAGGCTTTGGCCCTCTGAGAGGGGGCCCCGTCATTTTGCTGACAGCTCTTTGAGGCGCGCGTGGAACACGACGCGCCGTCGACCCGGGCATGGTCCATGGTCGGACAGCGAGTTGCCCTTTACTCGCTGTCCGCATGCCCGCGCCTACGGTGGCCGGAGATCGTCTTGCGACGTACGGCGCCGTGGGCGTACACCACTGCGGTTGGGGCGGAGGGAGGACGCTGTCCTCTCTCTCTCGCGGCCCGCCGCCTCCTACGAAAAGCCCCTTGGACACCAGTGGCTGTATTATGACGTCTTAAAACCAGGCTTGGTCTTTAGACGTCATAATACGACCCCAGTGTCTCCAGTCACACTCTCCTACCACACAGAGTTTTTACTTTAGGTCTAGCATTAGTTAACCACGCAAGTTGTTCCTTCTTGTGCAACGTTGGGCTGGTCGTCAAATAGGCACTTTATTCTTGTTTCCTTCAGGCAGTCATAGTGGGTTCCGTGCGCAAGCGTCGAGGGAACCTACCCAAACACTCTGTGAAGATCTTGAAGAGATGGTTGTATGATCACCGGTACAACGCGTATCCGAGCGATTCGGAGAAACTGGCGCTAAGTCAGGAGGCTAACCTCACTGTTCTGCAGGTGAGAGGTAACAGGTGGCCCACCATGATGAGATGGCGCTAGATGACTTGTAATGCTATGTCTCTTTCCGATAGTGGAACTACTCTTGCTTTTAGACGTCATGGTAGGCCCCCATGGGTTAACGTTATGTTACAGTAAACCACGAATTATAAAAGGGTTTATTTTTTACTTCATCTTTCCACGAACTAGTTCGCTCTTTACACGGCTGCATAAAAACCACATCGTTTCACTTATTGTTTTCATTTTTTTGCACTAATTGTACACCTCAATTCCCCCTTGGGTCACATAACCGCGTAATGAAAGAAAAATAAAAACTAAAAAAGAGTTTCTATAACGCCAGGTCTGCAATTGGTTCATAAACGCCCGCCGTCGTATTCTCCCCGAGATGATCAGACGTGAGGGTCACGATCCTCTCCACTACACCATCTCCCGCCGTGGTCGCAAGCAACCAGGAGCCATGGCAGGAGTGGGGCCCATGGTGGGACTAGCTGGTGCTTCCACTTCGGGGCTAGGTATGGGTGGTGGGGATGGCGTCAACGTAGCGACCTGGGACGGCATTGTTGTAGAGGTTTGCGCAGTTTTTTTTCTGAATCTCCATCTTTAATGTAAGAAATGTTAACTGACAACTTGGTTATTGCATCAAAACTCCCTAAAAGCAACAATTTTATTTTGACCAGTAAATAAAAGACCCCTCAGTCAATAAACCAAGTCAGTCTATCACAGTTATCTTCTGTGCCTACAAAACGATTTCGCGGGCTTCGACTTAATACCTCGTTCTCTGCTCTTTTGTAACTAGTCCCATCCTAACTACTTCCCAAATAAACGCGAGAGAACCCATAAGTTATTAAAGTAGTACCCACAGAACGGTCCTGACGGCCGTGCCCATGACTACGGTGATGGTCTGCTGGTCTACCGGAGTGACGGCGACGAGTTGGGCGAAGAAGGCTACTCCAGCGCTATCAGCGAGGAAGAGGTCAAATATGACCCCTCCGTCTGGCAGTCTGTCATACGCTACGGGCCGGAGGACCACGATCTGCACCCAGCTGCAAGGGAGTAAGTCTGTTCAGTCAGTCTCATTACAAGTCCCAAGTGGTGACCGTCTACTAAGTTGCTTGATTATGACCACCAGTAATTCGTCTTTGGAACGTCATGTAGTCTGCGACAAAGAAAAATAATCAAGCAATTTCGTAGCATTCATTCTAGTTGGAAATCTAAGTACATACTCGAGTTCCAAGAAATTATCCAACACAGTAGTTACTGCTTGTATCAAAAGACGCTCGTCACCAAAAACGTGTCATGAACTTAGCGTTAGTCAATAAACCTCTTTATTAAATCTCGTAACGTCGAAAGTCACTGCGACGGTTCCTTTTCCCTCCCACAGCACGGCCACGACCAAAGGCATGGTAGAGCAAATCAACGAGCAGCAGGAAACTAGTTCAGAGCAGTTCTGCTCGAGAGCAGCCCGGGCAATAGTCGAACGCTGGTACAACACAATACATCAATTCTATAAGCATTTTCCAATGTCCCAAAAGCCCATGGTATCTTCATTCCTTGCTTCCAGAAGTAATCATCATTGGCAACCGTGTTTCACACTCTACTAAGCATAGGCTCTTCGCTGGTCTGTGCGGGGTTCTCAACCTGGTCTTACCCGCGATTTTCTTAATGTCACTCTAATGGCTTCTTGTCTGCCAAAACTGATCAGTTCTAATCGTAGGTCATAGGACAAAGACTAAGCGCCGCAGAAGTAAGTCTACATAATAGCAACTGAGCATTCACCGTCCTAAATATCTATTGAACACTTGGCTAAAAAAACTGTCAACGTCAAACCAACATTTCACATTGATTTATGGATCGTTTTGCAATTACACTTTTTTTAGACAACTGTTCAACAGATGTTAGTTTTTTGTGGTAGAAAACGGTCAGGGTTTACATTCTTCAATCCGTATTCTTTCTCCTGCCAGCAGCACGGGATCAGTGGTGACCGTGTCTACTACAGAAGGGATGGTGGGACAGGGTCAGGAGCCCGTGTCGAGCAGCGAGGACTGGCAGTCGCTAGCGCACCCGCAGCTGGCGCACCTGCCGCAGTTGCCGCACCCACTGCGCGCGCGCCGCATGCAGGTGAGCCCGCCTCCTCAGCCGCCGCCACCCGTCGCCGTAGAGCTTGAAGTAGCCACTACCGACATGTGGTGCCACACTTAGACGCATGTCTCACACAGGACCATATTATATGACCCATATTCTCATATTCAAGCTTCCGTTTAACCAACCCAAAAAAAAGGTTTCTTTTAACAAAAATTCCTTTGCTTATTTGTTTCAACATATTAGACCAGGCGGCGCAGAAGACATCCGTATGCAAAATATGAGGACCGAGTTTTGAGTTATTTAATATATTTTTAGGATTGTCAAGATTATATATCTATTTTCGATGTTGCCAACAATTATCGTGGTCCAAAAAAAAAAAAACCGCGCCTTGGTCTCAGATCAATAAAACGTTGATATTTGTGGGTTTTGGTCTGAATAAATTCCATAATTGATATGGAATTACATACTGATTATACTATATTATGAAGAGACCTTGATAAAATGATTGGAAAATATAGTAGAAGAACATATAAATACATAATTATCTATATACTTAAAAGAACAGGGTATGGTCGTACGACTCGCCTACAGCCGAAATCGCTAAACGTAGAAACTTGGGTTTTGGACAATAGTTGCAGTCTACCATTTGAGGGGCATAAAGACAGGATTTTGTGAAAATCGTCCACTAAAGGTGTGAAAAGGGGTGAAAACAACTGTATGAAAAATCCTATTCCTTGGGTTTATACAATTGAAACTAGTCATGAATAAGAAAACAAGTAAATAAAATAGATTGGCACTTTTAATTTTTTTAAACTACCCTCCATTAGTGATCTAATCGATGTAAAAGTTTGTATGGAAAAATTATAACGCTTGATCCGATTACTTTGAAAATCAGTATTTGTATAAGAAAACAGAAATTAACAAACACGTGTTTTTGGATTTTTCAAAAATCTCCTCCAAAGTTAGTCAAAAGGGGTATTCAAGTTTAAAGGGAAGGATTTTAAAGCGCTAAAAGTGTAACCTGCATTTTGCATGGTAGTTGCAATTTATCATGTAGGTGAGCACCAAGAAAGGATTTCACCTTTAAGGAGGTGACAATGGGCATTATTAGTTTTTCGAAACTACCCTCCAATGATACTCTAGACGATGTTATAGTTTGTATAGGAAAATCATAACGCGCTATCCGATAACTTTGAAACCCGGTATATAGAAATTAGATCAAAAATAATCAAATACGTGTTTTTGGGTTTTTCAAAAATCGCCCCCTAAATTGGTAAAAAGGGGTGATTAAGTTTTAAGGGAAGGATTTTACGACGTGTAATGCGGTAGTATTTTACAAATTTCTGGACCACTCCAGACACTGGCAACATGCATTTTTAAATAGTCCTAGAACACATTTACATACTTCATTAAACAGATTGCGGTCCTCATATTTTGCAAACGAAATTCCTTCTGCGGCCTGCACTATATAACCTGTTTGGAATTTTTAATTTGGCTCTGCAAGGATGTTGTAGCCCCGGTTTACCATTTTTTTGTACATATGTAACTGTAGGCGACGTCGGTGTTAAAACACTATAGTTTTCCTTTTACAATCAAGTTTTCCATTTATAAGAGAACGACATGATGTTAGTGTTTTTGTTTTGTTTTTAAGCTAGAGACGAGTTTCTGTTTGTTTTGTAAATAAACTTTTCTACTAAATAAATGATTTTCATTCAAGTAGTCAGCTATATCTAGCTTTACGTTTTGGGCGCGGGGTGTTTTAATACCGGCATCACCTGACAGTTATTGCTTTAAAAAATCGTTTTGTCTCTGTTTTTATCGTTAGATTTATGATTTCCAAAATGTAGACAAGCCTCTATGCTCTTATTGTATGTTTGTCAAGATTGAACCTTGCAACCTGACTAATCTAAAGTCGAATTTTGCTAGCTAAGAATGATATCTTTCTAAATTTAACTTGGGGCCATAACTGCAGGTGGTGCCGCGTCCGCGCAGGTCTGAGGGTGAACAAGACAAGTTCAAGTGTCTGTACCTCCTAGTGGAGACTGCTGTAGCCGTGAGGCAGAGGGAGAAGGAGCAAGAAGAAGCCATGCTACCTCTTTAATCCGGTTCTGCCGAACAAATCCTTTCTCACCTAACTTTAAGATTAAGTAAAACGTCGTACATCTGATGGAAAATGACAGCATGTAGATTAGAAACTGCTAATTTTGATTATTTTGTTTATGAATTCAAACTTAATTTGTGTAGGTAAGTATGAGGCAATGTTTGAATGTCTGCATCCTTAAAATCACATCAGATCATTGTCAAATTCATAAAATTGAGGGTCAGTCTTCTGTTAGCTCTTAGGCAACCGCCATATAAATATATCTTTATCATAAGTGATATTTTTGTTTAAGCCTACGTAGAAGTTAAGCATATTACGAGGATTTTGTTATTTGGAATATTAAACAG
Source organism: Agrotis ipsilon (assembly GCA_028554685.1). Classification (NCBI taxonomy): domain Eukaryota; kingdom Metazoa; phylum Arthropoda; class Insecta; order Lepidoptera; family Noctuidae; genus Agrotis; species Agrotis ipsilon. The sequence continues at coordinate 2,118,517 of CM052963.1, forward strand.
TCTCGCGCAACGACCCAAATCTGATAAAGTCCTACTTCTGATGACCCATGAAACAGAAACCATATCTTAATGTATCATGTTGATAGTGTTGTACGATGTTGTATCGTTTGTCAGACAAAAGGTCCATTCACACGCTGCAAAACTTGCATGCAAGTTTGTAGTCAACCTTGCATGCAAGTATTTTGGGGCTTTAGAAACTATAGTCGTGGGGTCTCAATGCGCGAGAGGGCTTAATAATTTCCTCTAGAGTAAGATCGAATATTGTGTTAAGAGTTAATAAATTAATTATTAAACAAGTTGCTTTATGACTTGGTCCCTTCATTTTGACGCTCACTGTTGAAGACAACAGAAGTCCTTTAGCATCTATTTTTGTTTGGGTTGCGTGTGAGCTACATTCTAGCAGTCCACGGGCACACAACACGGGTCATACAGGCACAAAGGCGGCTCGCAGTGTGCTCGGACGAGCCGTGTCCATTTGCAGGTTGATACAGTATCTGATACGTTACATGCAACATTGTTATGTGAGTACCCAGTTACCGCAACGTAACCACTTATGATCGTCGATAGTTGTATTTAGATTTGCTATGGAGCCAGTGATTATCCTCAGTCATAAAAAAAATAAGCAGTACGTAAGGTAAAATCTTTATTGGTTTTAGTTCTCTCTCGAAATAATATGATAGAAACTATATTGATAAACCTGATACCTGGGTAAGATTCATCTACAACCTTTTCCTTTTTACCCCAAAAATTTAAACGTCTGTTGAATGCTTATCTAAAAAGTGTTACTGCAAAATGACCCCTAAATCAACGAGAATTGGCGTTTTGACGATGTTTAACTTGTTTGTCGTACGACGGTTTACGTCTAGCTGGTACAGATTTTTGTTACAAGTTTCAACTTGTCTAAAGTTTTTCTCTAATTTGCAAACGTGTACAGTTAACGTTCATAATTGCATAAGCAGGTTTGGTAAAGCCAGAGTCCCAGGTGGCCTACCATGAACTCTTAAAGCGTGCGTCTTTAGGCTGTGGGAAAGAGATGGCGCTGGACGGCTTATATAGCTCTGTCTTTTTCCCACAAACTAAACTGGACCAAGGTAAGAGTTCGTGGTAATGGCCCGGGTTTATTTCTATTGCTCGAATAATCCAGATATTTCGTTTACAGTTTCGGCTCACGGTTTTGCAACAGGCTGTGAGGGTGCAGGGATGGGTTGCCCTGGTTTTGCTTTTTCTTTAGCCTTTTTGATGGCTTCGACTCGTTGTAACATTTGGTTTATTGAATTCGATACTTCTGCGAACACTGCTTGAGGTGATTCATTCGCATTGACCTGGAATGGAGTAAATAATTAACTTGTAACTACGTTTTGTTTTGTACTTATTTATCAGCAATTTGTCGTCGCAGGCATGTCGGAATAGCAGTGGGTTAAGATAACCACTCTATGGAGCTGAACTGGCAGGAAACGACAACGCGGCGGGCCCAGAAGGAGATGTTGGAATGAGCTGTTCTCATTTTTAAAGGATGTTCCGAATCGTATTACATCGCGAAAGGTGGAAGGCGGGAAGGAAGGCCTTTGCTTTGAAGTGAGACAATGTATGCTTATAATAATTAATAAATAATAATAATCAGCATGGTTTCCGAGATGCGTTAGAAGACGTGTTGGCAGATCACCGGCTCGGTGGGAGGACAATATGCGGAAGATTGTTGGTAAAACTTGATTTTGACATGTGCAGCTTTGGGAAGCATGGCACAAAAGAGAGGATCCTTGGTTGGTTGAAGGGCTATACTCAACAGTGGGTGGAACTGGGCTGCCGATGATGGTATTGATGTTGATGATTAATATAGCCTATATTATAACCTTTCTCGTGGCGAAGGAAAACATCTTAAGGAAACTAGCTCGTCCTGGAACCAAAACTTCGAAGACATGTGACTTTTACCAACCCGCACTGGTCCGGGGTGGTACATTATGTCCCACTCCCTCTCACATATAGGAGGCCTGTGTGCCAACAGTGGGTCAATATAGGCTGATGATGATGATTAAGATGAAAGCAATTTCAGACCTTCACAAAAGTGTATTTGTAGAGTTCGATAATGTTCACGTTGTGCTTCATAAAGGTTTCCAGTCGTAGTCTCATGGCTATAGGGGTCTCATCTAAACGTTTCGGATTCTTCGGCCGAGTTTTCATCGTATTGAACAACTTTTCTGTCGTCGCCTCGAGGTATATTATGAGCTGTAAAAACGGTGGTACAGCTTTAATTGTGTCTGAGCTTATATTGTTCTCCTGGCCTGTTCATGATTTTGGTGTTAGCGGTGAGCACGGCTACGGGTGGCGCGAATAAGACATCAATTACGCGAATTCGCTACTGGTGGTACCTCGTGGCGTGTGTCAAACATTGGATCTGACTAGTCGCCGCCCCGCGCTAATTCATTGCTCACAATAGGGTCATTTAAAAAAGTCCATTATTCAACTTCAAGTAACTTACAGAGGGACGTCCTAAAGCACGCTCAAACAAAACGCCCTGTGACTTTTCACGAGGGAATCCATTTATGACAAAGCCTTTCGCGCCTTTCGCAGCATTTTCTTCGACTGCCTTTATTATTAGTTCCAATACTAAGTCGTTCGGGGGGAAGCCACCTGCAGAATAAATGAAGTTATTAGGCCAGCGGCAAAGCTGGCGGGTTTTGCTATGCTGTTATTGTGTGTAGGAGCCGTAATATCATTTTTATGTTAATTAAACAAAACAAAACGTTTTTCTTGGAGCCTCTTTTTTATTAAATGTGTGAGTGAGCGCTACGATCAAATTTTAATATAATTGCTTGGCGTGTGATATAGAGTTCGAACGAAGGGGCATTTTTCTGCAATTTTGGCATCAATTCTTTCCACTAGGAATCTGGACATTATGTAAGCTAAGATTTGCCACAGGTGCTTTACTCTGCAAACTATGACAAAATATTAAATGAAGAGACTGTACCTCGGGCCATAACAGACTTGAGACACTTAGTTCTGTCGGTGCAAGCTTCCACCTCGGCCCGTAACATTGCACCAACGGATATGACAGCTAATTGATACGTAGCAGAGATGTCATTGCACAAGCTTTCCTTGCAACTACCAGGTCCTCCTATTACCCATATAATAGGTAATATTTCGAAGTCATATACAGGCTGGAATGATTTAACGATTTTCAAAACTGTTTTTTTATGCAGGCTGTAATTTTATAGACGAGATGCTCGTCGAGGGGCGAAATACGTGTCGAGTAAAGGTTCGGTTGCATGGCATGCTAAATTTTTGCGCGCATATGCATGGTACTCCATGCTGCAGTAGCCACGTGGAAGTAAAGCATAATATTTTTCATAAATATGAACTTGTGCATATATTTTTAATTGACTGTAGAAGAAGCTCTATGTTTAGTGTTGAGTAAAGTCTGGCTTTAAATGATGATGATGGCAGCTAAGTACTAATACTTCTACCAACCTTCTTCTTGTAAGCCTGGCATTGCACAGTTCTGCATTGTAATGGACATCCTGGCAGCTTGTCTATTACTGGCTCTTCGCACCCCGGACAACATTTGTGCTCCATTTTGATATGATTTCTTTGATCCTATTTACTTTTGATTGAGGCTAAAAGTGAGTTTCTTTGAAAGCTGGTGAAGTCCGATTTTACATGGATAATAGGAAGGAAAGTGGTTGTTAGTATTTCCATGAGGGTCTCATTTTTTGTGTGTGTTACTTCCAACTGCGGAACTTCATATTATAGTGGATATACTGAGCCTTTTGAAGAAGAGGCTAGAAAAAGGGGTGACTTGATTGACCTGTTATGACAGCTTTGACAATTTTTCCTCTCATTCATGATTTTTTACTGCAATGGAGTGGTTTGAGAGATATACCATGAAGGTGAAATATTCTCAGTCGAACTCTTTGATAAGTTGATGTTTCTCCGTTGGTATACTGGTCGTAACCGTGAGTGCTGACCAAGAATGTCTAAGTTCGATTCCCGGATCGACAGATTTATTGGGTTTTTATTTTTAATAAGTAATTTCGACAGCAGCTACGGTTTCTGGGTTTAAGCCTCGATGATGGCAATACATATGAGACCTGATGAAATGTTGGCGAAATAAAAGTAGACTTTTGCCTCCAGGAATTATTTTACAGTCGTGATATTTAGTTAAAACGAAATAAAATAAAAGATTATAAAAACATAATTTAATCAACGATCTTTAAAATTATTGTAGAACATAGGCGTATGTACAGAGCGTATAAAATGTTGAGTTGTGCACTAGTTCGCGGCGGCGGCGGCCACCACTGGGTCAAGGATCTTCTGGACCTCGTTGAAGATTTCGTCTACTGAGGTCTCCGCGTTTATCTGGAACAAAAATACACAACTATTATTATTCATGTTCATTCCGGGAAAAAAACCAGGGAAAAGGTCCATTTCGGCACAACAGAAGACATGAACTGTTTTTTCTATTGCCCGACATTGAGAATTCATGTTGTTTAGTATTGTGGATGCTTTTAAAAACGTTGACACATACGCAAACAACTAGACCTGTTTACAAACGACAAAGAAATATAAATGTCGTCACACGCCATTAAACCGAGAAATATTGACTGATGCTGGCAATCGCAGCAATAAGATATTTGCTGGTGAGTTGCATAACGAATGGTTGGACGCGGTACTTTATTTGGCCAAATAGGGTGTCTTAGAAGACCCATACCGGATTCATTGTCTATATTGACACTACAGGATATCTTTTCTGTCTTATCTGCTCAACGACCTGCACCTTCAAGGATTTAAATAAAACAGAAGATAATAGAGCTGTGCATGTGGTAACATTGGTCAGACAATTTGAGTCCCTTTATTACGTAAAGATGAAAAAGATGTCTATTGCTTCGATGTGTATGTTCGCAATACGGTATTTTACTGCATAAATAAATTGAAAATCTATTTAGTCCGTCATTTCAGTAATAATACTGAAAAATAATGGACACGTATTTTTTGTTTTTTTTTAAAACAATGAATATTGAAAAAGATAAAACGCTTCTAAATTCGGGAGGGAGGGCTTGTGACATCATTACGCTTGCTAAATTGTACCGACTGAGTGACGTTTTGTGATTTTTAGAAGTGTTGTATCTTCGTAAATTTTAGTTTGTGTGACAAAAGAAAAAATACGGGTCTAAAATTTTTTGAGTAAAATACCCTATTGTCAAAGCATCTCACCTTCTTGATTTTATCAGGGTATTGGTCGAGGACTTGTTGGTTGTTATCTAAGAAGGTCTTTAGCCGCAGCTTGATGGTTTCTTCGTTGTCATCAGCGCGGCCCGAGCTTGCAGCGCGGCCTAGTAACCTCTTGGTCAGGGTTTCTGCTGACGCTTCAAAGTAGATAATCACCTGAAATGAGAGGGAGTCCATTTAGCTATAATTCAAATGAAAGAAGTAGCAGTAAAATAAGATCAAGCATCTTCTTGCACTGAGCAGGGAAAATAAATTAAAGACGAGTGTGATGGCTGATGGAAACTGGAGACGTCGGTATGAAAATCGCGTAATAAGCCGCATCGGGCAAAACAGGTTTTTTTTTTATTTAAAATTGATTTTTGCTCTTGACTTCAATCTAGCCCAGAAGCAAAGATAAGGCCTCAGATAGAGCGTGCTCAACCAGACAGAACTAGAATTCCTGCCCAAAAAGTATTTCAGCGCCAGACTCCCGACTACTAGATGGCGTTGCTAGCCTTTGTAACGATTACCAGGAGTGAACCGCTAGGGCTTCAAAATAATGGTTACAACAGATCTTCACCCCCACTTCAAATGTGGAATTTCTTAAATCGGCCTGGATCAGCATCCGATTTCACAAGTTTTTTAATAGAGTTGTAACTAAGGTTTTACAAGGAAAGATTATTGAGCGTGTACATTTGGATTGGGTTGATTCCTTAAGTCTCCTGGGGAAATTCAGGATACTCACAGATACGGGTCCGATTTCCTGCTCGAAGGCGATGCCCTGAGACTTCTCGCGAGGGTAGCCGTCCACAAGGAAACCCTTGGACTCGGCTGCCTTGGCTATCATTGCTTCTTTCAGCAACTCCAGGACAACGTCATTGGGAACCAGGCCACCTGGAAATTAAACAAAACTGTGTGAATAACTGGAAAGATTTTGTGCCCAGTAAATGGCAACAGGGTCACCTCTTATTTTTTTTCCTAAAAAATTAATGTTGCCACACTAGCAATTTCTTCTGGGTGCGTTTGCAAAGAAACTCACATTATATACAAAAACACTCAAACCAAATTATTTGTTCCATGTGCGAATCGAACCCGCGACACGATGCGTTAGTCGATCGCTCAGCGACTGCGTAAGGCAACTTGTAAGTAATGTTCATTACTATAAGGTGCTTGTAATGATCTTTCAAATAATTTTCTATGCACGAGTTTCATTCAATATTGCTTTTGATAGTTCTCAACCTAGACAAGAAATCTCGTGATCACGTTTTATTCATTCACGGAAGTCGGTGTTTTTTTATGTCATTAACTTCTTGCCATCGAATTCCTAGAGAAAAAAAAAGAAGATACCCCCGGATTAATAACCTCCACCTTTTTGTAGTCGGTTAAAATCCCAGAGCAAAAAAATGATCAGACCATCTTACCTTGTTCCATAATACTGGTAAGAGTCTTTGCCCTTTCGGAGCCACTGTTGACTTCAGCTCTCAGCAGGTCTCCAGTGGACAGATGTGTGAATCCATATTTGGCGATGATCTTGTCGCATTGGGTGCCCTTGCCGGATCCGGGGCCTCCCAACACCCACACGATGGGTTTTTTTGATGAGTCGATTGGGGCCTGTAAAAGAGATGATAGAGTATTAATGTTAATGGTGATTAGGCATTTATAAAAAGAGTGAAATTAGTGATCGAGTCGAATAGTGTCAAATACGGAATCATTTTCTATCTTCGACGATTAACTGGTCGTTGTAAATTCAGTAAAGTTCTCTACTTTACAGCATTTTAGTAGCTTCTGATCTGATCAGGCTGCAAACATGTTTTTTTTCGATATGTTCATCAATCGTCGTGATTTTAGCTAATTTATTACCAATACTATTCTTAAAGCGCCTATCCACTTTTGAACCCGTAATGTATCTACTATAAGCAAAAAGAGAGCTATCAGTAAGTTGAGAACGTTAAACTATGCTGCATCTAAACTTGATTATCATTATTTCTAGGCCACTAACTTAAAGTAAAACTATGAAAGATAAACATTATTTTACTCCATCGATTGACAATTACATGTAATGACTAAAGAGAAGGACATACGGTATACTGATATTAAGTATTCATATACGACTGTCCTTCGAAACAGTCAGGTGCTTTCAAGGGCGTCTGTCTAAAGAGAAAACCCTCGACCTTGAGCATGAGGAGTTTACTATTGGGTCATGGACGCAGTAAAGTTCTTACGTAAAAGCCGGATACAGATTAAATACGACTCAACACGCTATGCGACATTATCCATGCATTTTTGAACTTGCCTTGTTCATTGATAATAATATAACCGTGATAAACTAAGTCTTGAAAATTCTAATCATGCCTAGTCATTTGTGGCCATAAATGACTGCCAATCGATCTCCGTTACCCAGTTTATACTGGGTACATGGTAAGTCTGGCTGTCAGACTTTCGAGCTTTTGACTAAAATTAACAGCCGGGCCACACTAACGGAATTTCCCGTAGATTTCGCGTGATTTTAGTATTTTTTTGTGTAAACGTGCATTATAACGCGATAATTAATGGTATAATTAAATATTCTAGTACCTTTACTTTAAATGGACAGTTGGACTTGTGGCAATTCTGGCGTTTTTCGGTCGCCATCTATTTCGCTCAAATGAGACCGTCAGAGAACCGGTACAAATCCTGTTTATAGTGTTTATTTTACACTCATTTATGAATTTTCTACATTTTCCTTGTTTACCTAAAAATAAAGCCGTAATCGGCCTTCGCGATCTGTTTATTTGCCTGACGTGTTACAATGTGACAGTGAAGTTTTGAGCTGTAATATCCACTTTTTTTAAAAAAAAAGGTTAGCTTTTAGCGCATCTGACCTTATTTTTGTGCCCACAATTTCTACCTAAAATTATATTATTATTTCTATTAGTACTAACTGGGTTATGAAGGTCGAATAGGTTCATGTAATACTAGCAAGATTCATCTACATTCGGCAAGATTGGATGCTGACCCCAATAAAAGTGGAAAAAGGCAACTAAAATCTTTTGGCTCATGACTGTAGTCTGAATAAATGCCGCCATTATTGTTTTTTTTTCACTAAATTTGCACAAATGTTCACCAACAGAATGTGCGTGTGGTGTGTGGGCGACTTTGTTAAAATTCTTTGAAAATATCCTTAGGTTTTAGTTGACTTTTCCAAAAAAGATGATAACAAACCATGGTGCAACATAATAATTTTGTCATCATTATAAATTGCAGCCTCTATCTACCTTAATTTTTGACCGATGCGGGTTTTAACCAGGTTTTATCGCATAGTTTCTGTTAGACTACCATCTGGCGTGATGGTAACCCATGATATGGTCGACGGTGAAGCAAGTTTGCTTAAAAGTAACCTATCACTCTTGACTCAAAAGATCTTCTGATTTTATCTTCTACCCATCTTGTCGTTGCTTTTCCAACACACTATCCCCGATTATGGTTCGTAATTAATTCAGCCTAGAATGGCTTACTGTTTGAATCGAAGCCTATGCAGTATTGATTCTACTAAGCCAATAACTTGTGTGTACGTATGCAAATTACTGGATCAATACGTGATAGAGCGACTTTGATTGAATTTATCATTGAAGATATATTTGTATGGCTTTTTTATAACCAACTTCAAAACAGAAGGAGGTTATCAATTCGGCGGTATGTTTTTTTTTGTAGTCACTGTCCAGAAATGTTTGTGCTTTTAAATTAACGATAAATTCGTTTATCTTATGGGAACAAGATAAAAAGTTTCTAAGTTTCAATCTATGTAGCTATTAAGAGCCCTATTACAAAATGAAAGAACACAGTTTCTGTCAATTTGACATCGTGGTGCCCCCCGCATAAAAACAAAACACAATCAACACAACTACGCCTCATATACCAGGACGAAAACAACATGAGCTTTTGCCACTTTTCTTTCGAATAAACAAAGTGAGATCCCGGGCTTCTAAGCACTACTTATTTTCTTAGTTACGAATGGATAATATGATAAATGTATACCTAGCAAAATAAAATAAGGGCCACTCATTAAATTACACTTTAAACAAGTATAACTCATATACTGATCGATTTTAGCGATTAGATCGCCCATTGTGTCACACTGCGAATTGGATATAGATATTTGTAATTTAGAAGGTGTGCATTTTAAAGATTATTCAATTCCATTCTATACGAGTAAATAATCTTGTTAGGATATCTTTCAAGTGTTCATTTTGTTTCTTGTGACTAACTGGAATTCATAACTTATTTAATTAGATTTTTGTAATTATTTAGAACTTACGATTTGGTGTTTAAAAATTTTCAAACTTTTTCTTGGACTTTCAAACCGTCATTTATGCCATCCATTTAGAGACATAATTATGGGCCGAAAATGAGCCACTTGTGGTGATTAATGTGACATAGATAAGGAGATATAGCCAGAAGAGGTCGGTTTTATGGTCGAATATTCCCAACTAGTGTTTTAAAATATTTTAAACTGGTGTCAAGAGACAAGAGTAATATCACCAAACGCCGTGATCCAGGAAGAAACTGAGTAACGCCCAAGAAGACCATCATGTTCGTTAAATCACGCAAAGAGAACGATAAATCTACTACGCGGATCATAAAAACTCAAACTATTTTGACTGGGCTTCAGTGTTTCTTATACTGGGTCACTGCTGGTTTCTTATTTAATAAAGACAGATCTTTCAGAGTGTACTCTTGAAACAATGTTTCGGTGAGCTCTAAATTAAGTGCTCTGGGGTGGTTATTCTGTCTCGCAAAACTGAGGTTACACTTCCTAACGAAGGTACTAACTTCTCAAGATTGCGTAGAAAATGTGGTACAACTCCACATTATTCCATTCGCATAGCAAATAGTAGGATAGTAGGTATCTGAGTTCATCCACGATCAATCGCGACTAACAGTGCATAGATTCGCTTATGCTCGAATTACGATGCTACAGTTGGTCACTAAGGCCGTTATCATACTAGCGGTTTGGAAGCGGCTGCGGGGCGGAGCGGACGCGGAGCGGACGCGCAGCGCATCCGTCGCGAACACGCCGCGGCTGCGCAGCGACGACGCCGCGGACGCGTGGCAAATGCGTTACGTTTTCGTCACGTGTTTGTACACTCAGTAACAAAATGTATTCCGACGAGGAAACATTGCTGTTGACGTTATTAATTCGAAAACGCCGAAAACGAAAACGAAAGCATCGACGAATTTGGGAAGATCCATTATTAGATTAGGCTGAGGAATTTTTCGCTGAGAGTTATAAGCAATATTCATGTTTTGATAAAAAAAACTTCTCGGCTAAAAAAAAAATATGCATCTATAATCTGTATCACCTACTCTTATCATATTATGCCAAATTTCAGCGCTGGAGGAATATTTCGAAAGTCTTCATACAAAAAATTCCTCGTTGATCTGAGGTGGGGCGGACGTTTTGGCGTTTGTTCGAGGCAGTACAAAATGGCGTCCGCTTTGCTGTTCGCGGCGATCCCGTTGCGCGTCCGCAACGAATTCGCTGCGCAACCGCGGCGTGTTCGCGACGCATTCGCTGTGCGGCCGCTCCGCCCCGCAACCGCTTCCAAACCGCTAGTGTGATAAGGCCCTTAGGCTTTTTAACTGATTTCTATTGAAATGGCATTTTTTTTTTTACGTGGTAAAATCATCAAATGAGACCTCCCGCCCCGGGCAGGGCGAGAGCTACTGTCAGACTTGTACTGACTAAAATCCACGGTGTTCTTCAGTAGCCCTTAATGTTCCGGGGTCACGGTGATGGTATGAGTCCCGCAACCCCGGCAGACTTTGGCCCTCTGAGAGGGGGCCCCATCATTTTGCTGACAGCTCTTTGAGGCGCGCGTGGAACACGACGCGCCGTCGACACGGGCATGGTCAATAAATATTTTTATCCATTTTGTTGATAGGTGTACAGTGGAAAGTTTTAAGTAAATCACGTGAGATTAAATTATTTTCATACAAACTTTAATCCCAATTTTCAAGTCTCTTGAGAAAATCCGTATTCAGGTCATAGTAATACATATCACCATAGTCAATTATGGGGAAGATGGGGGACTGAACAACGATTGCCTTTACGTGAGCAAAAGAGATATAGGAACGTTGCGTTCCTGTACCTCTTTTGCTCACACATATCGCTATGCAATCCTAGATACTCCGTTCCACCTCTACAAGTTATGGCTTCCTATAATAGCAGACTGGCACATGTCTGGGTTAACCGCTACCTCAAAACAATCAGTACCCTTAGCACGAGTTTTCAGTATTTGAGACGTAAAGTAAACTGGAACTTTGACAATTTCAAGTTGACAATTTTCAAGGAAAAACTTAGTTCTTTTTTCGCACACCAGAGGCGCTGTTCCATTTTTCCATACAAGAAACGCTGTCAATACTGTAAAGTAAAATAGTGAAAACTCGTGCCAGGGGTACAGATCAATTTTTCACGGATTTTCGGGGCGCACGTTAGAGAGCCAAATCCTGCCGGCGTCGCGGGCCTGTCTTATCAAGTATCTATGCCCCCGGATCGCAGTGGGTTATTGAAGGACACCGTAGATTTTAGTCATTACAAGTTTGAATGTCCCTCCCGTCCTTCCTTGGGTAGAAGTGCTGATCTGATGATTTTACCACGTATTAAAAAGCCATACCACCAGGGGCATGGCCGGTGGTATTGTGCGTCCGCAGCGAGCTATAGGTATTATACAAATGAACTGGAATGTTTGGGAAGTTGGCAAGTCTAAAATTACAGTTGTGCTCCTTGAATCACGAGTTTGAGCTACACGATAACTGACAAATGCTTGCACTGACTGGACAGGTCCACTCAATTCTGTGTGTGGTTCTTTCTTAAAAAGACCATCTCAGACGTTAACCTACATAGCTCTCGTATGACTACCAATTTAAAGTCTGGACTTTAAAAGAGACAGTGACCTCTGAGTTTGTTTCGGCTGTTTCTTCTCAGAGTAGTCAGGTACGAAACACCGGCTTCATCTAGTTTGTAAAAAGACGACGTGTAAAAGTGTTGATATTAACCTACTTGCGAAAATAAATATCATTTCATTTCATCATTTCATTTATCATTTCATTTCATCATTACATTTAATACTGCCGCAGTGCCTGAAAAGCCGGGTCCGGTGCCTCCCAGTCCTAACCTACGGAGCCGAAACGTGGAACATGTCTGTTAAGCTGGCCCACCGACTTCATGTCACGCAGTGTGCTATGGAAAGGTCTATGCTTGGGGTCTCACTAAGGGATAAAATCAGGAATGAGGTCTTACGGCATAAGACCAAAGTTACAGACATTGTCCAAATCTGTAGCAAGCTGAAGTGGCAATGGGCTGGCCATGTCTGCCGCAGAACCGACGATAGGTGGACTAGGAAGGTTCTCGAATGGAGACCGCGTGTAGGTAAACGTAGGGTGGGACGCCCCCCGGCAAGATGGACCGATGACCTGAAAAAGGTGGCTGGCAGTGGCTGGATGAAAAAAGCAGGAGATCGTGCGCTGTGGCGCTCCCTGGGAGAGGCCTATGTCCAGCAGTGGACTGCAATAGGCTGAAATGATGATGATGAATGATTACATTTAATTACCAATTCAGAAAAAAAGCTATCAGAATTATTTACATTTATTATCTAGAATTATATCCACATTCGAATATAGGGAAAATACAATCAACACATTTATATGTTTACATTGCAAACAGATCAGAATTAAATTAATTCAAAATATTAGCTTGTATCAAAAAAGGTTGGTCGCGCTATACTCTTGGTGATTGGAAATATTCCTGGCCACCACTCATGACCTGCGGAAAATTAGAGGTACTTCATTTTTTATATGGAATTTGATGCTATGACAAAGATACTAGCGCCGCGTCTAAAGGTCATGAATGATGGCGTGTATTTTAAATTTTAATGATTACGTGACTAATGTCAAAATGGTTGCGAGCGGTACGTCCTCCCTCTGAGAGCGCTCCGCGCTGTCTAAATCAAAGAACAAACCGTTCTTGGTTTTATATTGAATTTTGTCGTTGCATATTTTAATTATTTTATACTATTAGTTTACTTTTAAATGCGTTAATTATTTTTTTCATGCAAGCTAACATAGTAAACTTAGTTATTGAATACTTTTTGATTGAATATTCAGTAAATATTGATAGATAAAAAATATAATTTCGGACGAAAAAATATCAAATTCTTCCTGTTTTCCAGAATTATTTTTGGTGTATTTCTGAATGAAAAATAAAAATCTGATTAATACACTCCAAATATAAACTTTCAGATGTACCATGGACATTTTCAAATGTTATTTTACTATTATACATTCTATGTAATTCAATACAAAAGTATGACAAAAAGTAGAATTTTATGAAACATCCTTTGCAGAGACAAGGTTTTTACTCATTTATGTAAACAAATCTAAAAATGTTTTCAATACACTCCACGCAGAAATAATCAAACTTTCTCCAGTATATATTTTTTTTTAATTTGTGGCCATATCCTAACCAGAATCACTTTAAAAACCTTGCACAAAAACAAGGAAACGTGTGATAGCCCTCTTAAGTAGTCTGTGCTTATGGTTTCAGGTGATAAAATCACCAAATGATTCCTTCCTTCCAAGGCGGTACGGGAGGGACTGTCAGATTTGTACTGACTAAATTCCGCGGCGATTCTTCAATACCCATTCACGTTCCAAAGTCACAGTCACCTGATACGACAATCCCGCGACCCCGGCATTTAAATAAATGCCGGGGTCGCGGGTCTTATTTAGATACTGCTACTACTAATACTGCTAGGCATAAGATGGTGAGTTGGTTTCCAATTCATGGGATTTGAATTCTAATAACATCGCCATTAGGGTTCAGAACAATGTTGACGTTGTCTATTCTATACGAGGTTTTTCAAATAATAATAATAATAATTCCACAACTGTCACACAACTATCACACTACGCCATCTAGTCCCAAGCTAAGCAGAGCTTGTGTTATGGGTACTAGACATCTGATAATCATACTTATATGTATATTTCTAAATAGATACATATTATAGATAAATTACACCCAGACACAGAATAAATGATCGTGCTCATCACACAAACATTTGTCCTGGGTGGGAATCGAACCCACGACCCCAGGCATAGCAGTCAGGGTCACTAACCACTAGACCAACAGGCCAGTTAAATCCAAAGAAAGTTTTTCTGCTTCACACGTAGGGTTGTGTTTTTAATGCTATTAAGTTTGGTTTACAAATGATGAGGTGCTCTGCGCTCCCTGCCAGTTCATTACAGGAGTTGATGGAAATTTTTGAGGGCGCTAAACTCTTGGCACAATTCTGAGCTGACTGAATGAGATTGTCATCGACACGCTAATATTATTTAGTTAAATAGTTCTTTTATTGATTGTAATACACAACAGTGGAAAACATAAGAGAAAAACGCTGACCTAATAATAATGAACACGCAAGGAGCGAACGAAGGTAACTAAAAAGAAATCATTAAAAATAACCCGACTAAGTAAATAGAGTACTTATTCTGTTCTATTCTAATGGTCGAAACACGAAAATAATTCAAACAGAAATCCAGAAATGCATAGATACTAAAATTGTCAAAAAACGTGGTAGTACCCCTGCCGTGGTCGCGGGACTGTCTCACCTGGTAACCGCGGCCCTGGTACATAAAGGGCTATTGAAGGATCACCGTGCATTTTAGTCAGTCCCGCCTTGGGCAGGAGGAAAGAAAGAAAGAAAATTGCGTTTATTGGCACTTGTGCTAAAACTTAAAACTCAGGAGGACTCATAGGATGATTTTAACACGCGAAAAAAAGGTAGACTACGTTGTAATAATACCACGTCTGCTTAATTATGGAGGGATATTATTATTTAAAGGAGGTGTATAATAGACCGCCAAAATCATTACCTTTTCTTTTGGTAGCCAGGTTAAAAGAAAAATAAGCACAAAAATCCAACAAACAAAACTAAAACTACGACGCCATCGTTAAAAAGTTTGTCAAAATTTCTCACGCCACTGCTTCAGTCATTTCATACGGCAAAGGTCACTGTACCCCATCTGACCTTATTGTAAGGTCAGGAATGACGTCATAGTATTTTAATCCATCCCGTCCAATCCCCTGCCAAATCCCCAATGTCAAGCGGAATCCATTATCTAAAGTGGTGATGAGACACAAATAAACACGACCATTTCCTGGGTTCGAGACTGTCCTGGGACTGTTAAAAGGACATTGCTGTCTTGGAACGCAAAGGGAAATTGAAGGCCTGCCTTGTTATGTAGGTATTAATGCAAAATGTAGCTGCATTTCAATTAAAATGTTAATTTTTCCACACGTTTTTTTAAGCACGGTAAAATCATAAAATAAGTCCTCCCCACTCAGCCCAGGGCAGGTTACTGACAGATTAGTACTGTCTAAAATCCACGGTGTCCCTTAATAACCCTTTAGCGTTCCGGAGTCACGGTAGCTTTCGTTAGTCCCGGGCCCCGAATTCTTCTAAAGGTAAACTTATATATCTAAGATACCAAATTATATCTAAACCAAATAATATGCTGGAATAGTGCAAGCTTACACCAAACTATCAATAACAACTGTATGACCACTGTATCATAAAAGGGCTTTGACTTTGAAGGAATATATAGGGTCGTTTTTAGAGTAGCCTTCTAGGAACCTGTGTCCAAGAGCAAGATAACTTTTTCGTAGCCCGTAGGCTACGAAAAAGTATTGATATATGTTCATAATTATCTGTATTGGTACTCAGTATTTAAATATCAGGTACATCCAATTAGACTAGTCGAAGATCTAAATGGAACTCGAAAAGGTTTGTCAGCTTATATTTTTTTAATTAATTTATTCGACTTGTACCTACATTTTTTAAAAGGTGCACCTTTTCACATTCTGGATGATTTGAAGAAATACATAAATTGCTTAATGATAATTCAATTATAAGTACTAATAAATCTTTCTCTACCAGTTTAGTTCATAATTTATTGTTACCTACTTAGTAAATGGTTCAATATAAGTGGAAATAAAAAAGGTTTCCACTCATACACGAATGAGTTCGAAACTTGACCCACTTGCTCACTATGTGTTGACGGTTACTGATTTTCAATTTCCCATTTTGTTTCTTTGATATTAAAGGAAATATGAAATCAAAGGAAATAATGGGAACTCTACTATCTACTATTTTATTAACCTTTAAAGGTCAAAGTGTGGGAAGACGGGTAGAAAATGATACGTATACCTGCCCACGCTACATAGATTTGCACTAATTTATAATAATAATTAAAAACACTAATTTAGAGATTATTATTTTACTACGTCTAATATGACCAGACAGGCGATGTTCTAAAAATCGATGATCCTAAAACCTAATACTTACTTTTTTTTTTTTTTGGTTGATATAATCATCAAAATAATGATCATTTATGATTCCTCTCACCCTATGTGGAGCGGAACGGACTTTAGACTCTTACTTACTAAAAATCCACCTTGATTGCCTTTTCTCTTCCAGAGTCACGGTAATCTACTCCAGTATCACTAAAATATACATAAGGTGTATTTTAAAAGAAAAAAACATAATGACTAAATAATTTTGATTACACTGAAGAAAATTCGTCTCCGACATTCTCCATGCATTAAAAAGCCCAAAAGTGCATACGCACTTTAGCTGTCACCTACTAAAAGAAAACTGGCACATGTTTACCAACTATTCACATAAATAGACCAACTTCCTTATCGACAGCATCACAGTCTGACTGGTCTATTTTCATCATAGCATTGACACTTGACAGTGACCGTTCCGTAGCTACGTCGGGACAGACATGCAGACAATGTCACGCGTAATGAGCGGAACTCTGACGATGTCATTAGCGATGACAGGTCGTTACGCTCAAATTATATTGTCTTTATTATTTGGAACTATCTTTTGTTTCCTTATTTGTTTGTAGTTGGGAGGATTTGATTCCAAGGGGATGGACTACAGCAGGGTTTCTTTAACTTTTTGCAGTCACGGACCACTTTCACATTATAAATAATTCCACGGACCCCTGTCAAATAATATTTTGAAAGATCAAAGTATCAAACATGAAACAACTGCAGTACTACTAAGAAACCCTGCCCTAGAAGTTTAGTGTTCAATTAATTCATGTTTTGTGACACAGTGAATTCTTGGTTTAACCACAGGCTTAACCTAGACGAGATTATTATACTATTTCCTAGTAAATAGGTTCAGAGTTAGCTGACCTACTGCGGACCCCTGGTGCACGTGTCACGGACCCCTAGGGGGTCCGTGGACCCCACTTTAAGAAACCCTGGACTACAGGGATAAAATTGTTATCTTAGCCTAAGGAACAGTGGCACCTAGCGATGGGTGAAGTTAGATTGGGAAGTCAGCTTTTGTTCCATCTGGGTATCGGGATCGGGACTTTTTAAACAGGGTACTGAAACGCAAAGGGCAGCCGTAAGAACTAGGTGGATTTTAGCCAAAAAGAACCTAACAGTATATCCCTAATGCCCATCCAGGACGAGCGGATTTATTTGATGATTTTACACGTCATAAAAGAAATGCTTTATCAGTGTTTGAAATATGATCAAAATTCGATTCTACCTAACTATAAAGTCGTAAACAAGTAACAGACAACAAAGGGTTTAAGGGTTCCTGCGTTTATAAAATTAGTACGTATATTTTTAGTTTTTCAGCTTGTATTAGAAGTAAACCAATATTTTTCGTTCGTTAAAATCTTTAGCATTGGTTTGTTTGTCATTCAACCTTTCTACGTCAATCATCGGTCGTAAGAAACAAAAAGCAACGATTCAGCATCTGAAGATAGAAACAAAAATAAGCAAGCAGAGATCGATTGAAATTCCCACACGAGCGTACATTCTCCTGATAGATTTGTTAAAGAATGGATGATTATAAAATTGCTTTTTATAATCATCCATTCAACTAATAATTAAATATAATTACTGTTCGACCCGATGATGTCAGTCAGGGTCTTCGCAGGGCTTCGTATGGAATCAAGGAATAAAATGACAGCAACCCTGCTCCAACGGTGTTTATTCGCAGAAAGAGGATTAGGTTATTTACACTGGTCCTTATACAGGGTGAATTTTTCAACAGGGCGTGGATGGCTACTTTCGAAACTATGAGGAATATCGAAAAACGTTGAAAGGAGTCTCGAGGCCGATTTTGACGAAAACTAAAACTGCATCATTGGATTTTAGAAAAATCTATAATCCTGGCCAGGAATCGAACCCGCTGATTTTGGAAAAAAAATCACACCCTGTATTATTACACCGTTCGATAGTGTTGCTAATAAGGATCAAATTCTGGGAAGTAATCATATTCGGCAAACTTAAGGACATGGCTGATTTTTATGAAATTGCTATTTTTTTATGTTACTTTACATCTACTGAGCCATAATTTAATCGAAATTATAAAATTTCATTGTTTTCAATGTCTCACTGGATTTGACGTTTCAACAATCCCACATTACTTAGCAATACGACATTATTGAGTTGAACTAAAAATAGCATTATTTTAAAGAAGAAACGGTAACTTATGTTTCAAATACAGTCTTTGCCTTGAAGATTAATCAGTTTTTTTGTAATAATACGTTTTCCTTAAGTTTGCCGTATATGATTACTTCCCAGAATTTGATCCTTATTAGCAACACCTTCGAACAGTATAATAATACAGGGTGTGATTTTTTTTCCAAAATCAGCGGGTTCGATTCCTGACCAGGATTTTTGATTTTTCTAAAATCCAATGATGCAGTTTTAGTTTTCGTCAAAATCGGCCTCGAGACTCCTTTCAACGTTTTTAGATATTCCTCATAGTTTCGAAAGTAGCCATCCACGCCCAGTTGAAAAATTCACCCTGTATACTAGACGGTGACGACTTTTAATACCGCGATCTACAAAATTGCACAGCACCATCTATCGAGGCATTGTGTACTAATATACCAGAAATAGTGCGCTTAACACATTTTTCACTTTATAGGACGTGAGTACACGATCGAGGTTAAACATATACAATAGCACATAAGATAAATAGACTGCGAAACAATACTGCGAATTAGAAATATAAAATAGGTAGAAGGAAAGAAAAAGCCTAGTTGCCACGTACACACGGTTACACATCAAACTACGCGAAACCAGTATTAGCTGACCGTTCATTGTGTATAAAATCATACGAAGCGAGACCAAGACAAACTGGTTTTGTATAGCTTGATGTGTAGCCGTGTGTACCTTGGCAAAAACTACAGTCCAATTTTGGACTTGAAGGATCAATGAACTAGGAGCAGCTAAGAATTTTTCTTTATTCTACATCACATACATATCTTACTATCGCGAAATATTGGAAGTTGTTCTACTGGTAGACGAAGTTGCAACCAGGCATGGAAATAATCAAGTCCAATGGAAGCATGCAGAAGATAATTGGGTTGTGCGAGGAATGATATGAAAGAAAAAGAGTAAATGAAAGTGACGGCTTACAGGGAGGGAAGGCAGACTCCAAGTAATATGGGACGATAGCGAAAAACAACGATGATTATGCATGAGAAGAAATCTATTAAGGTTGACAAAGCAATAGTTAAAATAATCGCAATACCTGAATCCCGATATTAAAATCCCTCTCCTTATAATCAAATCTCTTCACATCCACCCAAAAAGCGACCAACACTACAAACGCAAATCGTAACTTTGACTCGTAACTCTCTTTCAAATGGATTTTCATCCCAAAGCTTCCGATATTTTCCCACAATTCACTTTAATCACTAAATCTGTCTTTCCAACAATTTTGTTTATTCAAAGCTTTCAACAAATTATGCCGTTCTACAATCTGCTCCGTATTAAAATCTCGGCCTTCAAATATTCCGTAGTATCATAAGACACTTTCCCGTTTTCCTTTAAATAAACAAGGTTGTTGTATTGGTTGCCAAAAACCCGCCAACCGGCGTCGACTACGGGTTCTCTCTCACTGAATTAGATTATTTTGGAGAAATGCGTCTCAGAGCAATGGTCTGCTATAGAACATGTGTTTTTACACCCACACTTGGCTTCAGATAGTTTCACGTGTTGTATCGATGGTCGAGAATGTTTATTAGGTGATATTAAGTGGATTGGATTACTCCACAGAAGTTACACAGCTAGCGATAGTATGTTATAACCAGACTATATTGCTCCTATATCTTTTTTTCCCCACAACTATCACACAACGCCGTGTAGTCCCAAGCTAAGCAGAGCTTGTGTTATGGATACTAGACAACTGATAAACATACTTATATATTTCTTAATGCATACATATTATAGATAAATTACACCCAGACACAGAACAAATGATCATGCTCATCACATAAACATTTGTCCTGGAGAATCGAACCCACGACCCGGCCAATAGCAGTCAGGGTCACTAACCACTAGACCAACAGGCCAGTCAGATCTAGGATAGTAACGGTCTCCTAGATCTCCTCTAGGTCTAGGTCTCCTCTCTTTGAGAGGTAAGCTGTAATCTACCTCACGAGTCCAGTGCTGGTTGAGCGTAAAGGGCAACCAGAGCAGGATGATTCTTCTAAAGCCTCCAGATGTCATTTGAAGATCCTTAACCCCAAAAAAAATGTAGATTGGTAGACATCACAAGTATTCTAATGTTTGTTTCTGGGAGTTTGAATCTGCCATGTTCAGCTAGCTAGAATTATTACGTAGAATTCCTGCGCATTCGTATGGCGAATGCATTGAGGAAGCATTATGTGTGAGTGCATTATGCCAATGATAATATAGGAAGTAAACAATTTAGATCTACTGAAACTCAGTCACGACTTGGCAATGGTTATAAAGATCAAGCTGATGGGAGATTTTATTTTCTATCTATTCTATTCTATACATATAATAAAACTGTAGAAAAGTTATTTTTGTACATTAAAAAAAAGCTCAAAAAATATAGCCAGGGTATTAAAGGACAACCAATAGAACCCATTTCTAGCATTTTTAGAATTTTTGTCTGTTTGTCTGTTTGTCTGTTTATCTGTTTGTCTGTTTGTATGTTTATTTGTCCAGGTATCACGTAAAATGTACGAAACTAATGTAGATAACTTTTATACACAACGATTAAGCGTAACTTGGAGAGGAATTTAGTTTTTGTTTCATTGGAATCGGTTCAGTCTATCAAAAGATATTTGAATTTAAAGTGTTTTAGAAGTAAAATTACGGGTGCACTTTGGTCTCACAATTTGATTTCGTACGTCAATCGCGCGATGTGGTGTGGTGTGGTGTGGTGTGGCGTGGTGTGGTGTGGTGTGGTGTTGTGTGGTGTGGTGTTGTGTGGTGTGGTGTGGTGTAGTGTAGTGTGGTGTGGAGTGGTGTGGTGTAGTGTAGTGTGGTGTGGTGTGGTGTGGTGTGGTGTGGTGTGGTGAGAGCGGGAGAGCTTTATATGAAAAACGTGGCCTGAATTAAGCGCTTGCAACTAAAAATTCATTGTTACATTCCGACATCCACGCGAACGAAGTTGCGGGCACAGCTAGTCTATAATAAATATAATGGTCATTAATTTAAAGATGGCCAACGCATAATCTAACCTAGATTTAGAAGCATGTAATTTTGCTAAAAAGGAAAATGGATTAAGGTAATGGATCCATAAAATAGTGGTTATCGAACATACAATTTCAATTAAAAATTATTCTCTATATTCTGTGTAAAAAAAGGATGAATTTTTATAAATCCTAATAGAAATTCCGTCAATATAAAGCTTCTTATTATAAATATTTTTACACTCAAACTTCATCTGCTTTGTATATTTATAAAAGATCCGTAAGACATCTTGTTTATTTTCTTATTCAACATTTAGAACGTCTAAAAATTTATTTACTTCAATATTTCTTCGTTCATTCAAACATCGCAGCAGGTGAGGTTAGTTATTTGTAGTAACCTTGGTTATCTAAATAACTCTGTCTCCAATTCTACGTTACGTTCTATTTGTATATGCTTTTACATAACATTGTAGATCTATGAAAATATGCAGACTATCGGATCAGTTGCGGATCATCCAACATAGTCACAATGTTGGACTCTGAAATACTGATCGAATCGTATTATTTTGACTCCGTCACAAATTGTGACGTCACAGACCTCTAGTGACGAAAACCTTTCGAAATACTTTTAATAACGAAAATGATAGAAAACAATCAGCAGCCAGTGCATTATCCGATTGACAAGCGCATAGAATTTTGGGAATACTGATCCACGCCCGCCATTCTGGCCCTGATTAGGGTAAGAAAAATAGGGACACCAAAGTAGATATTATTTTCGATGGTTTAGATTTTTTCAATGAACACGAGATGAAATAGGAAGAAGACAAGGCCCACCAAAGCGGAGACTCTGTTAAGACGTACATATATCTGAAGTGGAACAATAACATTGGTTGAAATCCACATCGTATCTTCAAAATCGATCTTGGTAATTTCTCCTCGGCTTGCTCACTGACAAATGGTTACTCGGTATAGGTACTGCTATAGTGCAAAGAATAGCTAAAGTACTGCCTACTTGTCTAGTATGTATTACACTATGGATTTTTACGCATATTAATCGTCATCATCTTCTACAACGTCAATGGTCATATCTATTTCATTATTATCATCTTATTCTTTTATTTCAACAACGTCACTAATTGAGCGTCCTCTTCCATGGATCAAAGTCATTGAAGCGTTGACCTCGACAAAGTTTGACTGTTTGCCAAATGTATGTACCAACATGAGCATAGGTTCCATCGCCGATGAGGAAGCGTAGAAATGTTAACGAATCAACAAGACAATAATAATATGTGGTCTCTTGTGAGAAAAAGGCTACTTCATAAATAGTTTATTGCTAAACCTACTTATACTGTCATTGACATGTGAGTTACCGCACCTACTGTTTACTGACACTTAGGTTTTTAATTACATATTTTACTAACACTTAGGAATAATAATTATGGAATTTCTCATTTAGCTTGGACATTACTGACATCGGTGAAGGAAAAAATCGAGAGGAAACCTGAAATTAAAAATCAAATGCCGAGTCCAAAACCATGCCCAAGGATTTCTAAACATTAGAGAATAGCTACATTCTCAAATAAAAAACTCAAGTCTTTGCATTGTCTTTGCTTTGGCTATTATTACTACGTATAGAGACGACACCACGTATCACCACTATGCCCAATCCAGGATGAGTGCGCGCGCACAAGTTTATTCATTTGTTTGACAGCTCTGTGGCGTGCTCTAGGCGCGCGCAATGGGACATAGTGATGCGAGGTGTCGTCTCTATACGTAGTAGTAGTAGCTCAATGAGTCTTTGCTATTATCTCAACTAGTTCGACTCGCTAATCGCTGACAGTAGAACGCCAGTCTTAGTTGAGTTGTTGCTCTCTATAGTTGATAAACATTCGTCACTCATTAAGAGCTAGATTTTAATGACCCGCGGTGTTAGTGATACAATTGTTATTGTTTTGACATTGTTATGATTGCCCTTAGATGTATTTGTATGGCCACAGCTTCCTCTATATGGGATTCTTATAGTTTTAATGTAGGATATATTAATAATTACACGTATTGTATGGATCGGAATGCTGGGCTGTAAAAAAGATGGATGAGGACGTTAAGGTGACAAGAACAGATAAAATAAGGAATGAGTTTGTAAGGAGAAGTTTGAAAGTAGCGCCTGTTACAGAAAAAAATAAAGGGAACCGTCTCTCTTGGTATGGACATGTGATGAGGAAGGATGACACTCATGTGACTAGAGAGTGATGAGTATGAATGTTGATGGATGGAGATGAAGAGGAAGGCCAAAGAAAAAATGAAGGGATTGTTTAAGGAATAATATGAAAGAAAAAGGAGTAAATGATACTGTGACGTCTGATAGGTAAGAATTAAAGAAAAAAAACCTATTGCGCAGACCAGAAGCAAAACGGGATAAGGGCAGGAAGATTGTCATTGCGAATACCAATGCATTAAGTCCTCCAGCTCTGTACTATTTTAAACATCAAGAAGACGTGTTAAATAAATTAGAAAATAAATAAAATACCATCAACTACTAAGGCTAGCTGGAGCGACGAGTTTCGCAAGGTGGCCGGTAACAGGTAGAATCAAAATCAAATTTTTTTATTTCACATAGGCCCAAGAGGGCACATAGAAAACGTTGACAAAAGGTGCTGGTAGATGAGAGTAACTGGTGATCTATTAAAATGACGTGCGATTGGAGTAACTTATGTCTAGCATTGGATTGCTGATGATAATGATTTATTCTGAATGATACCAGGACGCGCAAGTTGTGCAATAGTGCAGATTATTGATTTTATCTGCTAAGAGCGGTTTCACACGCCTTTTCCTTTTCCCCTTCTCTATATAGCCTATAATCTTCTCTAGGGCGTAACTCAATATGACCTCCGACCACCGTAGGCGCGAGCATGCAGACAGCGATTAAAAGGCAATTCGCTGTCCGACCATGGACCATGCCCGGGTCGACGGCGCGTCGTGTTCCATGCGCGTCTCGTCAGCAAATTGACGGAGGGCCAAAGCCTGCCGGGGTCGCGGGACTTATTTCCATTACCGTGACCCCCGAACATAAAGGGCTATTGAAGGACATGACCGTGGATTTTAGTCAGTACAAGTCTGACAGTCCCTCAGCCCTGCCCGGGGTGGGCGACCTCATTTGATGATTTTAACACGCAAAAAAAAATGGGCGTAACTCAATACAAAATTAATCATAAATCAGTTAAGGAAAACGGTTTAAGTACAAGTATACCATGGCATGGATGACGCCATGTGGGTAAGTCTATTAATAATAATAATATTTTCACAACTATCACACAACGCCATCTAGTCCCAAGCTAAGCAGAGCTTGTGTTATGGGTACTAGACAACTGATAAACATACTTATATATTTCTAAATACATACATATAATAGATAAATTACACCCAGACACAGAACAAATGATCATGCTCATCACACAAACATTTGACTGGGTGGGAATCGAACCTACGACCCCCGACATAGCAGTCAGGGTCACTAACCACTAGACCAACAGGCCAGTCAGTATGACGCCATGGCATGGTATGCACAACGCCATATTATTCCACATTTCTTCGTGGCCGAGATTATCAAGTTCTGCTCTAATAGTTGCATCGATCTTATCGTCATACACATGCGTGTTTACAATGTATAAATATCAACTAGAATCGTGTAAAACAATTGGCGTGACGGTCAATCTGTTTGTCTTAAGAAGTTGTAACTCCTGAGTTGAGGGATGGTTTTTTTTATTTATGGTTCGTTGGATTTATACGACTTTCTTTCTAGGATTACTTACTTAAGATATAGCTTTTTATATACCTAAGTGTTTTTGGTAACTAAAGATGTATTTTCGGTAGCTAATAGATAACGTATTTTTCATTTTCCGTAATTTAATCCGTTTGTTTTTTGCACGAGTACCAACGTCATGTCATATTTTTGTATGTATGACATGTCATACTTTTGTATATATGACATGTCATACTTTTGAATGTATGACAAGACTGAAGAAGGGAAACACTTCAGTTCTGCATTGTAAACTTTGTCAAACTTAGAAATCTTTTTAAAAAATGTCAGTTTGTCGATTCTGGCGCCAACAAAAGCCTATGGTGTCAACTAAACTCTATGGTGTCACATGCATGCTGCTTTCCTGAGCACGGCAAAAGATATCTATTGGTCTATCATAATCCTTTAGGTCTTTTACGCCAAAGTTTATTCAACTTTCTTACTCCTACCTCTACAAACGAAGGGGAGTCTGCTCTGGATGAAATAAATCATAATAGAGACCATAAATGCTTTGGGGTTCGTAAATCTATTAAGTAAATAAAACAATGTCAAGAACGAGATAATGCGAAAACCGTGCAAGAAAAACATTGTTCAGCTACTGATAAAAAAAAATGTGTTGTTAAAAAAGATATATTTTTTGTTTTAATTTTATGAACTGGCAGCTAGTCATAATCAAGTCTTATTTTTTCATTTCTTTCTTTTTTATTCTTATTTTTCTAAGTCTTATTTGTTGTAGTCGGCTTAGATATTAAAGAATTAAAACAATTAGATATTTAACAGAAATTAAGTTCTGTTTATTGTCCAGCCAATATATACGAAAAATAAAGAGTCATTGTAAATAGACTGATTTTTTTTCGTTTAGAAATAATAAAGTAATAAGTGCCTATTTACTATAATGACATAGTTGTGTTTGTAGCATAATTATTTGTAGTAGGTACCTATCTGTAACTATTTTCAAAGCAAGTTGTTAGACTCCTAACAATTACTATTTATGAGAAAAACATGTACAAATAGACAAATTGGCGAAGCACACTTTTCTCAGAAACAAGCAATTTAAATTTTATTCAGCAAGCAAAATTGAAATTTTTTCTTTTCTTCGACCCAGTAATAATATTATAAAACACGAGACCGTGTTTCTCGCATAATTTTATTCATTTTTAAATGTCGCATGACGACGTTTATTTATGTAACACATTACATTGCAGTGGCACAATGCTGTATTTTCCAGGGACATTCAGTGGTTAGTAGGGTCAATATCAGAGGCAGTAGCAATAGCGCGGTTTAAACGATACAATATCAAATTATTTCATTGTTTATAGAAAGATATTTTTGACTGAAAAATCCTGTTTTTCAGGTAAAGAAAAAAAATCGCGACACAGGCGTTAAGTACTATACGTGAACATATTTAAAATTTACACATTTTTTAAAATTACCCCCTGGAGCGACGAGCTCGGCCATGTCAAATTCATTAAGCTTATTTGTTAATAAATTAAAATATATGTGTATTGAAACAAAACCATAAAATGTTACTAACTTTGTGTCCTGTTATAATAACATATAAATAATTGTTACTGCAAATGTTCAAATTATATATACCTAAAGAAATAATTTCAAAAATAAATTGCTCGCTCGTGCTATATTCTCTTACTTTATGTGCTCTAATATTTATCGAGTTTAATGGCTTATATTGCAGTACCTATATCTTTATCGAATCTGTTGGAAAAATATGCTAATATGTACTTTATCGTATTGCTGTACGATAAAGTACATAAGTATTAGCATATTACTTTCTTTACATGGATATGTAAACAATGGAAATATTGATTATTAATTTGTAGATTTTAATCTTGATTTTAATCATGTTAATTATTTTTATCTTATTTATTATACTATTATCTTAATTGAATGCAGTATATTCCATTAAGCAATAGAATAATAAGATTAAAAAATATATCACTTTGATTCACCTAAAGTGGGATTTATAGACCGCCCTGATTAGATTATTGTTTTCTGCATAATGTGGTCATCAAAATGACTAATGTGGTTTTCCTAATTATACCGTTTTCCTTATATTATAGCAATTATGACCAAAAGTGGGGTTAAGCTTATAATAAGTGACTCCCAATGTTTACTAAAATAAAATCAGTCTATTTTGATCACATCTTCTGGTATTATTTAAATTACTTGCTACTGATCGCAACGAACTATTTCTGCAAATAAACATCTCGTGATAACCGCTTTCTATTCTTATGCTGATTGTGACGTAACAGTCACTGAAAACCAGCTGAAATGCCTGAAAAACGTCCTCAAATTACACAAAAGAAACCTCTGACATCCCAACCGCAAAAAAATACATCGTAAATTGGCGCCATCAATTATATTAATTACAACTTAAGTGATATAACTCACCATTTTAATTTTAAAAGAGGCGCGTAATCCAAAGGATCTATAAATAACAGCGCTGGCACGTCCGTCTGCCGCGAGCAATGCGGAGCAACTGCGGGCCCGTGGCCGGTCAAGGGCATGGAAACTGTGCCAAATGCTAATAATCGACTTCTGACAGCGCGGGAAACTTCAGCGATGGCGGGAAATGCTTTCAATATGGCGTCCTAACCTAGGAATGTCGGCCTTCTGAACTTTGGTATTAATTATTTAGGCTTTTTTCGGTAATATCGACCGCTGGTACCGAGTGGTATCAGTAGGTACTGAAACTTGCGTACTTTACAAATCAATAGCGAACATTATTATTATTTTTATACTGCGTCCTTCATGTGGTCTTCGTCATTGCAGGTGTCATTGCGGAGCCAATTACTTACTTCATTTTGTGTTTTTTTTTAAAGAAAATTGTTGTCGTAATGGTCGTAAATAGTTGGGGCAAGTTGTTTGCGTTGGGACTTTTTTTTGTTGAAGTAATTTGTCAATCCTGATGTCAGCGAAATAATTTTATATCAAAGTTAAATTATATTAATTTTTAATTCTATGTTACAATTCAAGAAATAATTATAAAGTTTATTATCAGCCCTGCCATCACTAAAAAAAAGTTTAAGTATTAAAAAAAAAACAATTAGAAATTAACATAGTTTCTTATTTGGAACGGCCCATAGCGCATAGCCATAAAAGAAAAAAGAAAAAAAACACATTTTTCTGCGACATAATTCAGGTTAATAGATAAATGATTCTTAAAATATTATTAACATATTATATGTCGTGATTTACTTTCAAGTCATTTTTTTACTATTATAATTTGGCGAATTGACCTTATTCTTGTCCTTAGGTATTTTTTTAAAGAAATAAAACACAATTCATACAAAAGTGTGCTCCTTTATTTGTTGTTGGTAAATAATACCTCTACTAACACATATTTGTTGAGTTTCTTAAATAAATTAACCTTAAATGCAATAAATTAAATATTTTTTATCTTACTTTTCCGGAGTTGTGGGAATGCATTAATAAATAATAAACATGCTTTATTTAATTATAACAATTATTGTTGTAATTTCAAACTTTATTCAAAAAATATATAATAAATATAGTGATGGTTACTCACTAATACGAGTATCTCCGCGTGTGATATGGTGAGATTCGTCTCTCCTCAGCTTAATTATTGGAACGCTACAATTAATTTAAATAAAATGTAACATTTACAAATAAATGATTCAAATTAATAGTTTTCTGCTTTGCTACCAGTTGCGTTCATCTGTCTGAGCTGGATGTAAACTTAGTAAACTAATGTGTTTTTTTGTGTTTATACAAGGGGAAACGGGAAAAAAATATTTAAAAAATAAGGGCAGGCTTTATACAAAATATCTTACAACCCCTTCGTCACTATGTATTTATTATGCTGGCTGATACAATTTACAAATATTTTTCATAGGTATGCGACGAAAATTACAAAGAAAATTCGAAAAAAATAACAATTATCACAAAGATAAAATGCTTCACTTGGGAGTGCGGGCTTGTGATTTGATGTCATAAAAATTCTAACGGCCGCGTGACGTTTAGTGATTTTTAAAAGCGTTGTATTGTATCATCGACAATTTTGGTTTTCGTTACAAATGCAAAAATACGGCTCAAATATTTTTTTCATAAATTAACTTTCGGACTAATTACATTTTTTCAGTAAAATAACCTATTGTCGTCATACCTTCTCTGTAATTTTTTTCGCATATCACCTATTTTTAATGTTTTTGTTAATGATTTCCAGATCCCAAAATTGGAGTGAAAATTCCTCAAATGAAATGGAAAACTTATGAAAATTTATGATTTTTTAAGGGCCTGTGTAGTCGAGAGTATTCTCTTAAAAATCATGTTTATATCATTTACGATAATCTCATATAAAAGTGCATGATAAGATTTTAAAGTGAAAATATTAACTATCTACAATAAATATTTATATACTAAATATGTTTCTAGTTGACTAAATCTAAGTTGGCCCCTTTGGTGATAAATCTACGTGACTTACTCTAGCTAAGTTTATTACTAACTAATTTTTTGTACGTGTGTGTGTGATGCACGCTAAATTAAAAATAAGCAAACCCACTTCTGACACTTACGAAGAATAATTCGAATAGTATTTGATATAATTATTCTTTATTTTATATCAAATATGATTCCATTAAAATCTTGTAAATATCGGGAATGAGCCTGCTAATTTCGAGATCAAAATCTTAAAAATATAATTGAAGATAAAACTTACAACTAAAATAAACTAAATGTTATATAATTTTATATCAAATTATTATATAAAGTCCTTTCACAGTTATTTTACCTACGATAGTGCATCATTACCAATATTAAAGTGATCTTCATTCTCGTTATGTAAGGTAGCGAATTATATGTACAAAAAGACTAAATAATAGCGAGACAGCTGAAAATCTCTCACATATATTTTTCTTTTTTTAAATTCCAATCCAATTTTGCTGAAAAAATAATTCCAGGTGTTTTTCTTTTTATAATAAAACTTTTCCTAACACTATAGCGTTTACAAACATAGAAGCTTACATACACAAACACCCAGAGCCGGAACAACTATTTGAAGATCATACAAATGTTTCGTGCGGAGATCGAACTCGTGGTACGCGAGTTGGATATTTATAAAAATGGCGTAAAGCGTAAATGTGGCGTGTTACTATAAAATGATAAGACACTTGACCTACCTTATACAGTTGCCAATTCGTTATAAGAATGCTATTGAAGTTGAACTGGCCCATTAAAAATATTGAAATGGTTGGCTTATTGCTGTCAAAGGTAAAATAATTGTGAAACTACTGTATGTCTACGTCTTAATTGACTTTGACAATTAAATAGGGTTAATCTGTAAAATATTTAACTTAAAACTATTCCTTTTAATTTTAGTCACTACAGTAAGTTTTTTTAAATACCTCTAAAAATAGCTACACGTCTTAAACTAAGGCACTTCTTACAATATTTGTGTGTGCGTCGTTTTTACAAAATATTTGATATAAAATATATTATAGTAAACGTGTTTTATATCTTATATTTGTGCCGACCACGACTATGTTTGGTTTGTCGACCATTTTGTTTGTGTGTTAGAAAAATGGACAAAATTATTTAATTAAACGACTGTTTAGTGCGTCTTAGTCAATATTTTTTGTAATTTCTTTCAAAAAAGATTAGAGATTACATTATGAGAATTATATAATGTTTTTACATGCAGATTCACCAGCTCAAACGTAGCGAGCTGGAGTTTCTTTTTTAAATTAGTCAATCGACTAAATCAAACATAGCCGAGTCACTTAAACATTTTAATTCGATTTTTATTTTGCTTACAATATACCTACATTTTCTTAATTAATTCTAAACAAGTAATTATATCCCAGTTTTTTGTATGATATAATTTTAATATCTAAATCTATCATTTTCGGCACTTTCACTGCTCTTAGAGAGTCCATCAATATATTATTGATATTATATACCAATAGTTAGCACTATTTGTATTTACTAAGTAGTTGTATTTTCTGTACTTGGTCGGTTTTACTATACGTAGTTCTAGCTTAAAAATAATCCTTATAATTAAAAATTAAATTACTGTAAACTATATTTACAGTAATTTTAGGTTATTTTTTCAATTATTTGTTTGACGTCTAAAGATGCAACCCGTTTATTTGTGCTTTGGCTCTTTATAGTTTACTCACCCTTTACTAATAAATGTGGAGAAAAATAATCACATTTCCAAATATTATCTTACATTTTTTGCGCTTTAGGTTAGGTATGTATAACTTTTCTCCACTTTTATTAAGATTTTATGGTGGCTTTGTTGGAAAGGCAAGTGCAACGCGATGGCAAATATGGCGGAACTACAGCATAGCGACAACAATCGAAATCATTTAATTCATATAATGCAATATCTTTATAAAAACAAAAGTGACGTAAAGGGCTGGTAAATAATTTGATAGATTATGTACGAGTAAACTCTCAAAATCAATTCCATAATTGCAATTGTTGAAATTGTTCATAGTTATTCAACAGATTATAATTTTACTAGATTTATTTTTCACAAAAGGTGACACAAAAACAATTTTCGTTTTTCGCCATCTTTGTTTTTACGTCACCATCGCGTTGCAGACCCTTAACAGCGACCACAGCCTTACCATAATCCTATTTTCAGACGCCATGATTATTCCGTTTAAGAATAATAACGATTTATGTTAGGCCTTCTCAATTTATTGCACGCTTCGCCATCGCACGTTGCATTGTCTGATTTTTATAAGTGACATAGTAAGGCTCCCGGGCCGGCCTAACATAAATGTTGAATCGGGCCTAAATGTGCGTGTTCATATGTATCTCGCCGGAGCTCTGTTCATAGAGGGCGCGCACGTCGTCGTGTGTCATCTGAGACACTGTCGGGATTTTTGAGACGTTGTTCAGTATTGGGTTCACCTGAAACAAATAGTATATGGGTGATAATCGAAATGGAAACTGACTCAACACACAAACATTTGTCCTGGGTGGGAATTGAACCCACGACCCCCGGCAAAGCAGTCCGGATCACTAACCAACAGGCCAATTATATTTTACAACTAGCTGTGCTCGGGACTTCGTTCGCGTGGATGTCGGAATTTAACAATGTATTTTTTATTTCGAAGCGCTTATTTCTCGCCAAGAGGCAAAGAAACATTCAAATAAACAATAATATAAAATGTAGGTTATCTCGCTCGCATTTTGACAAAGTGAGGTCTTGCGCCCTAAAACCCTAAAAGGTGCAGGAGGTATAGCATGATTCTCTTTGCAGGATATGCCTCACATTTTTTTTATTGATACACTGGTGTCCATTGAGGACCTGCGTCAGGCAGAAGGTCAGAACGCAGTGATGCCTATGCAACAATTTCTCAAAGAGGGGTCTAACCGCCGCGATTGCGGCATGCCCGATATGCCACGCACTAGCATTGTTTTTGGGATGAATCAAGGATACCCAACTGGCCAAATTATACGGCCGCTTTAGGCTCGAAACCGGTCAATAAATTAAACCAACCTTATAAGCTACAAGTCCTCACCTTATTGCCAGCCATGCCAATAAACCCGTTGCTGACACCTCCATTCCGCACGTTCCCGTTAGGTACGGAACCATTCGCGTGTCCATTAGCAAGTCCTCCTCCCATACGAGTCACAGCTGTGGCGAATTGTTGCATGCTGGGGTTATCTGAAATGAACCACGGGGTTAAAAATTCACCACTCTTTTTCTAAATCTCAGGTTAAAGATATATTTCGGAGAGGCAATCGGATGGCGGGTGGTAATCTGGCCTTTTTCATCGTGTGGTAAAATCATCAAATGAGTCCGCGAACCCAGGGCGGGACGGGAGGGACTGTCAAACTTGACTGGCCTGTTGGTCTAGTGGTTAGTGACCCTGACTGCTATGCCGGAGGTCGTGGGTTCGATTCCCACCCAGGACAAATGTTTGTGTGATGAGCATGATCATTTGTTCTGTGTCTGGGTGTAATTTATCTATAATATGTATGTATTTAGAATTATATAAGTATGTTTATCAGTTGTCTAGTACCCATAACACAAGCTCTGCTTAGCTTGGGACTAGATGGCGTTGTGTGATAGTTGTGGAATATTATTATTATTATTAAAACTTGTACTGATTATAATCCACGGTGATCCTTCAATACTCCTATACGTTCCAAGGTCACGGTAGATCGTTAGACCTGCAACCTACAATAAGAACAACTTGACTCTTACCTCTGCGAGTTGTAGGCTGTTCCTGGGGTTGTGGCATGGCGGCCAGGGCTTCTGCCTTGTCCATCTCCTCCAGCAGCACCCGTGTGAATTCCTCCTGCACTTCTGGGGTGTCAGTGTCGCCATCAACCTGAGAGTGACGAGGGAAATATTAAGAGACTTACTTATCACACAGTTCTGCTTTTCAAGAAAACATTATTTAGGTAGAACAATAAGAATCTTTGTCTATGCTTTTATAAGAGTTGAAATAGTTACTTCTAGTACACAAACAGAGTGCTAAACGTCGTACCGCAAAAAAATGACAAAAAAAAGTGTAACTGCAAAACGACATTTACCTAAATCAAAGTCAAATGCCATTTTGCATTTGACAGTTTGTTTAGACAAGTGTTCAAACTAAATAATAGTTATAGTGACCATGTCAGTCTAAAAACTTTTAAGTGTTCAACAGATGTTTAACTCTTTTGTAGTAAGATGGTAAAAGTCTAAAACAATAAACTCACAATGACAAGCCGATGGTCTTGGTCCAAAATCTTGAGCATATACAGGCTGAGCTCGCGGAACACCTCTAGTCTACGTCGGAAAGCTGCCACGGAGTCATCTCGCCGGCCTCGACCCAGCTGTAACTTGGAACAGTCCAGAAGCACCATGCGAGGGGACACGTGGAACTGGAAAGGCAGAGAAGATGGTGAATGACTGATTAGCATGCCAGGTAAGGCGGAGGTCCGTGGGCAAGAGGACGGCGAGGTATGGCCATCACTCGCTGTCCGATAATGGACCATGCTCGAGTAGATTGCGTTTTGAGCTTCATGCGCGACGCAACGAGCAGTACACAATGTGACAACTGGGAATAGACTTATTTTAACACCTTCCTTTGTAATGAAATGTTATCCCAATGGCTCGATTTTACGACTACACTTTTTTCCCGTGGTATTTTCGCCCACACATTCGGCCGATTTAACCACTACTGTTCCTACACTGTGTAAACTGGGCCGCAGATCAGAGGCGAGTTTCCCCATAAAGGTACAAGTTGGTAGCTGACGACACGAAGCTGCAGCAAACGACGTGTCACAGTGACACTACTGGGGCCTTAGTAAAACAGCAGACGACAGCAGACGACAATCGTTATCGTTCATCAGTCACCAATACATTTTCAACTTTATAACCCAGCGCGTAAAGTTGAAAATCTATTAAAAACTGCTGATCGATAACGAACGAAACAAACGAAAACGATCTGTGAACTTCAATAGATTTTCAATTTTACGCGCTGGGGTATAAAGTTGAAAATGTATTGGTGACTGATGAACGATAACGATTGTCGTCTACTATCGTCTGCTGTTTGACTAAGGCCCCTGCTTTCTACGTATTTCTGTGAAATTCTCTCCGTAGTTACTAGTTAGACATGTCGTTTGTTGCTGCTGCATGCAGTCGGCTACCAACTTGTACTAAAGCCATTAAAAAAGTTAAGCTATGCGACAAACTTACGGGGAAGCTTTCATGACGCCATTGTGACGTCAATTACGTTTAAAATAAAAATGCATTGCAAATAAACATATTTATTATCTTTAACATGATTATTGTTTATCTACGACCATGTAATTGTTAGAAAAGGGTTTATGATATCACCCATATGACGTCATAATACCTATTCCACTTAAATTATGTCGCATAGTACTATTAGTTCACCCACTTTTCGTAACTTCTTTCAGTCCTGTAATTAGGACCTTATTACCATCAAACTGTCACTAATTCAGACTCCGAGGCTGCTACTAGGACATTCTTAATGAAAAAACCCAACAAAACTAGGCCCAGCCTGAGTATCAAACACAAGACCTCATACCCAACATTTTACTAGCCCAATGAGGAATTCTAACAACTACTAACTCCTTACCTCATTCTGGAACTGCTCCATCTGCTCCACATCTCGAGGATACCCATCCAGCACGAGTCCCCCGCCTGTTCTGCTGGCCTCCTGCACGGCTGCCCTCACCAGCCTGGTGACCAGCTCTTTGGGCACCAGTTCCCCCCCACTGATGGCCGTGCGGGCGAGCGCTCCGTCTGATGCTGGACGGCCTCCCGCGTCCGCGAGGCTGCGGAGACGCTGGCCTAGGCTGGAGGTAGAACAAGAGAACGGAATATTGAAGTCGCTTCATGATAATTATCATAATAGGGTATTTACTCAAAAAAATATTAGTCCGAAATGTAGATTATTAAAAAATATTAGACCCGAAATTTTCTTTTTTCCGGTAAACCAAAATTGACGAAGATACAACGCTTCTAAAAATTACAAAACGTCACTCGGTCGTTACAATTTTACAAACGTAATGACGTCACAAGCCCCCACTTCCGAATTTTGAAGTGTTTTATCTTTGTCAATATTCATTGACTTAAAAAACAAAAAATACGCTTTCCATTATTTTTCAATATTATTACTGACAGACTAAATAGATTTTCAATTTATTTATGCAGCAAATACCGTATTGAGGTAGGTACCTACATTGTTTAACTCCGAAATTTGTCAGACACTTGAAAATAAGATTGGTTTGCTCTTGACTATAGTCTAAGTCTGGGCTCTGACCTTGGGAAGAAGGGAGGCCTCCCTTCAAAGACCAAAGAATATTAGTCAGTATCCCGCTGAAATGGCAGTAATTTGTTCTTCATTTCATTTTCAGACTTCATTTGTTTTTGCTATTCACTGTCAGTTGCCCGAAGGTCTGTTAAAAACTCAAAAGGAATCCTCGGGCGATGTCACTTGTGATGTGAGCGAGTAGCAAAGCTATCATAAGGTTCCAATATTAAACTCGCAACTGCATTAAGTTTTTTATTTGAAAAGGGTTGGCTCTTAACTCTAGCCTAGGTAAGAGCTGACAGATAAGTCTACGATGGAATACGTTTACCCAGAAGAAGCTTGTTTACTCTAAGTATTTGCATATCGTGGTATCGCGGGACTTATATCATCACCGTGACCCCGGAACATAAAGGGCTATTGAAGGACACCGTGGATTTTAGTCAGTACAAGTCTGAAAGTCCCTCTCGCCCAGCCCGGGGTGGGAGGACTAATTTGATGATTATACCACGAAAAAAAGTATTTCCCTAACGTAACAAGTTTTTTCATCAATTTTTTCTGCAGCCGCAATCACGCTATAAGTTGCTGTGAAGTTGATCCTCACCTGTAATGCGTCCAGCCAGGTCTCTGCGCCACCGCTCGTTGGCACAGAGCAGCCTTGTTGCTGCCGGGACCGCCCACCACCCACAGGAGCGCTGGCGTCGTCGTCTCACCACGTACCCTTATCACTTCAGCCTGAAAAGATAGAGAAAGCATTTAGATGTATCGCTTGAATTTCTAAAATCAGCAATTAGAGATCAAATATCTACCAGCTGTTATTGGCAGCCCGCAATGATATTATAGATAAGCAACCCGCATGTAAATCGGAAATTATCCCACGCTTAACAAAATACCGCAAGCCGGAATAAACGGTATCTTTTGAGTGATCCTGGGCAGTCTCATTTCCTGACGACTTCACTCAGTAAAAAATATACATCCATCCAAATCTACGCATTTATAAAATTAAGATTAGAAATTACGAAAACTCACACCTTTCGCCCGTGACAAATATACAGAACCCAGCTCATACTCTTTTTGCTTCTTCCATGTTCATACAAATCATAGATACACGTCTAAAAAAGTTTATTATTTTTATTTTTTGTAAAATTCTAAAACAAAAGCTTGAAATAAACGTCTTGTACTGGTTTAAAAACTAATAAACTTGTACCAGTTTCTAAATTAGGGCCTTTTGGTGGGAAATAACACATGTGCCTCCAAATTCTACAAAAAATACCTTTCAAAGTACATAAAGAAAAATCTACGATAGTTTCTCATTGGGTCAAGGTAGTGCTTTTCGTCCTGACCTCTCCCATTCTTTGAAAAACTTGATACATTCACAAAACAACATTTTTTGTCTAGTCACTGCCCTTTAGCAAGTGTCTAAGGCGCGACTTTGTTTAACGTTGACATTGAAATAGGCAGTTAAACTACCATTTTTGTTAATAGCGAAGTTCTGAGAAGATATATTTATATTATCCTTACTTACGTCACCTTTTTCATACCTAAATTCCTCGAAAGAATAAAATGTTGAAGGATATATGCAAACTGGTCCCTCATGCCGTGGGGAATTCAAATCACCTGCATGTATGTTCGGAGGACTTTTATAGTTTTCGAGCTATTCAAAACCTGTTTTAGTTTTTAAATTCTTAGATTTCAAATCGTAATTACCGAAACGTTATGTTTTTAAGACTATAATTTCCATAACTTTCGTCAAATCATCTAAGCTGACAACACGAAAACTACAAAAAGCTACACATACAACTACATACAATTCTTTTGGACGTCAAAGTCCAGCCATCGAATCCTGTTTCATATCAAGAAAAACAGACATTTATGTTTAAAAACTAACCTTCGGCGTAGAAACCCTCTCCGTCCCCGTTTCTCTTACTGCCAGAGGCAATGGCTTGGGTACTGGCAGAGGCATTGCCACTGGCGCTGGCATCGTTGGCACTGGCATTGATGGCACTGGCATTGTCGGCAACACAGATGGCAAGACTATCTCATCTCTCCTATCCCTCGTATCCTGGGCTGGTGCTGGTTCGACCCCAACAATTTCTCCTGGTATTCCACCAGCTCCAACTCCTACGCCGCTGACGCCGTTCATGGTTGATTGGTCTTCTGTTGCGCCTAAAATTTGGAGGATAGCTGCTCTGAAGTCTTTGTAGACTTCGTCTGGATTGCGTTCGCCGTTGACCTGTGAAAAAGTGACATTTGTAGACGTATGTTCGTTGTCATCATCTCCCTAGGCTTATCTCAAATTTCTCAAGATCAGCACACTATGCTGCTTTTTGGAAAGAACGAGAGATGGAAGCTAACAAGTCCTCCCGCCCTGGTTGGAGTGGTAGAGACTGTCAAACTTCACTGACACTACTACTGAAAACCAACGTTTTCCTTCAGTTACCCTTTTTATTCCAGGTATTGGTATCCTTACAAGTTTCGAGCCCTCGGCAGTTTGGCCTTATAGTTAGCATGGCTCGCAGAGATCATCAAATCGACGTGTAACACCAGTATTGTCATGTCATTTGTAAGAAACTTTTCGCTTTTCTTCGATGCCAATACAACAAGTTACAAGGAATACAACCACATTAATAATATCCCCAAACACAATTCCAGTACAAAATAACCATTATTAAAGAATAAATACTTGATAGGCCAGCCCAGTGGTATTAGTTGGCTGTAATTAAAGACACATTTGAGTTGCACGCCCATTGACACAGATATCCGGGCCGGGGGTCATGCATCATAAATGTGACCCAGTCTTTGATATCATAACCCAAGTTAGTTGCCTGTTTGAAATTAGATGGACGAATTTTTTGGTGAATTATATTCAAACCAATAAAAGCGCGATTGGGGATATAACTAGAACCAAGCTTATTTACTTTTTGCTAGTTCTGCAATTTCGTAATCATCATCATCATCATCATCAGCTTATAATGTTCCCACTGCTGGGACACTGGCCTCCTCTCTGAGAGAGGGAGTGGGCCATAATCCACCAAGCAGGCGCAGTGTGTATTGGTAGATGTCACATATCTTCGAATTTTTGGTTCTAGGACATGCCAGTTTCCTCACGATGTTTTCCTTCACCGTTTTGAGAGCAGTGGTGATGAAATAAATTACACAAAGTAATGCGCCTGGCGGGGTTCGAACCCATGACCTACAACTCGTAAGTCGGGACCTATACCACTGGGCCACCACTGCTCATAATAATTAAATACGTACACTGCTCATAATAATTAAAATATAATTTCGTAATAAGGTACAGAATACTCCTTGGAAAGGCAAAATTTCGATGTTCTAACTACCCGTGACAATGCTGAAAATTTTAAGAAAGAGCAGGCAAGTACAACAGCTTAGTATGTCTTTCGGGACATTGAAAGGTCTAGCCGTAGGTCTCGGCTGTCATTAGCTCAAATATTATTAATATCAATAACTTTGACAGTCGTTCCTGTGAATAGTTCGATAGTTTGACAACCAGTCCGACCATGTTACTCATTTACCTACTAAGTTGTGGAGGTCAAAAAGGCAGTCCCTCCATGTAAAATATTGATATTCAGCGGCATCCGGTTCGACTGGGAGCCAACATTAATTTATTTGGAAAAGGCTATGCAGATGATGAGGTCTACAGGAGTACCTATATCATGAAGTTTAGCAATGTTAAGGTTATTTTTATTGATGCATTTTGGAAGTGTGTGTAAGTATGTGAGTTTCTTTATTTGTAATTGCACCAAAAGGTGACTGACTGACATAGTGAGCTATCAACGCACAGCCCAAATCACTAGACGGATCGGGATGTTTTGCTCAATTTGATTAAAAATACATTGTTAATTTCGGACATCCATCGCGAACGAAGTCGTGGGCACAGCTAATTCCTAATATGGGGGAACGATTTTATATTTTTTTAAAGGCTCAGTCATTCAAAAACGCAACAGTAACACCACTAACCATTACTATTAACTACAACAGTCTCATAACAAACCTTCCACTGCATCACAAAAAATTCATGGACCCCTCATGGTAACTACAAAGTTACCGAGCCAAACCTTTTTATTTATTAACCATTTGATTGCCACCTTCGGCTGTTATGAAAAAGTATAATGTTACACCTCGCAAGGCTGCTGTCAATTGCTGCACTGGCCTTTTTTATAAACATCGGGAAATAGGCTGAATTATTGACACACCGGAGTTTGATATAATAAAAATCAAATAATCAACTTTCGAAAGCTTAGAATCATTATTATTTTAGGCGTTAGCATGAGATTTCCGTATTGACTGTACAGTGTACGTTATTACTGTATGTATTACAATGTTAAGCGAATGGGAAATGAAAACGCACTTCTAGTATGCGAAAGGGAACTTTTTTCCCCCAAATCTTAAAGTCAAAGTCGCCGTTTATTTTACGTCACACTAACGTGAAAACTCGTCATAAGGCGTCCGTAGAGAGAAAAAGTTCCATTTTTTTTTTAATTTGCTCATTTTTTTTTTAAATCGGCTTGGCACTTGTATGACGACACGGCTGGTGCAACGGCTGCTGGGCGTTCAAATGCTGCGCTACTTTTCGCGGGATCGATTATATGATCTAGAATTCTAGAGGTAGGAGAAAAGGTAGAAGAAGAGACTGAGCGAGAGTTATTTTGGTTGGTAATGGCAGAAACTTCTGGAGACGTTTGAGGGACTGAAATGAGCAAATCAATCCTGATTACTTCCGCAATGTGAGCATGCCAGGACAGGTTGCAGTCAAGAAAAACACCAACAATCAATGCAATCAACCACAAACCGCATTCAAAATGCTTTGCAAATAAAACTGGCGTAAACCCAGACTGGAATTCATGCTACTAGCACCCTTGAGCCTTCAAAGAACGCCTTTTTATCAAGAAATATATGAAAATTTCAGAGCCCTATCATAAACACGCGGTCAGTCCCACGATACTGTAAAACTAAGCATTGCATTACTTATGCATAAGAACACACATCAATTTGTATTTTGTATACGATGTAAAATAAAGCGACGATTAAACTGATGTTAATACTGTTGTACATTTATATTACTTTTGGTTGGAGTTTCTTTGGACCTAAACTGGCGAAGAAATTCGGATTTTTAAGCAAGGTACAAATTGAGCGGCGGCTGGGTCGTGAGGTATTCTTCGTCACGTCGTGTCCCGCCTCCTCCTTCGCTAGCATGATTACTTCACAGAAGGAGGTGACTGCATCCCATTCCGTCTTGCCCCGCAGCATGGCCTCAAACTATGCTGGGCGCAAGAGGTCACGCCATCTATCGCCTCCAAGAGGACACGGCGGTGCTCTGCCGAGGCGGATCCAGGGTTAGGCAGTATTTGAATTACTTGTATTTGAAATACGTAATTGAAATACAAATACGTATTTTGTATTTGTATTTCAATTACTTCCTTCAAATGTAATTTGTAATTCGTATTTCAAATACCTGACGACGAAGTATTTTGTAATTAGTATTTCAAATACATGAAACTCCAAAATACATTTTAACAAAATACATTTAAACTTAATTTACTGTA
This sequence comes from Agrotis ipsilon, assembly GCA_028554685.1. Classification (NCBI taxonomy): domain Eukaryota; kingdom Metazoa; phylum Arthropoda; class Insecta; order Lepidoptera; family Noctuidae; genus Agrotis; species Agrotis ipsilon. The sequence continues at coordinate 2,160,372 of CM052963.1, forward strand.
ATTGCACTCTCTGCAATGATGGTAAAGCAGCTAATTAGAGTTGGCAATACTGCACCTGTTATGTACTACTACCACAATCTGTCAAATTTCATTAATGGATTTTGAACTTTATTACAATACTTAATGGAAAGTTATTTTTTGATAGGTATAAATTGACAGATTCGGGCAGGTGGACCTGCTGGCTTCTTTATACTGTACGTCGAACATGGCGAAAACACGCAAAAAAAAATGAACGTCGAATTGAGAACATTCCAGGCCACTCAGCCCATGCTGGTCTAGATTACATATTTAGTAAAATGTAATTTGTAATTACTATTTTGTATTTCAATTAAAAAAAGCTAAAATACAGTATTTTGTATTTTATATTTTAAATACTTTACTTAAAGGTATTTTATATTTTAATTACTTGCGATCCTGTATTTTGTAATTTGTATTTCAATTAAAGCAGAGCATGTATTTTGCCCAGCCCTGGGCGGATCAGACCTACGCCGTAAGGTCCACCGTATCTTCTGACCGATCCGCACAGCAGTGACACCCAGGCTATCCGACACAGGAACCTCCCGAAACTTCCATGTCCAGTGAGGACCTGCGTGAAACGGAAGGTCAGAAAGCCGTGATGCCTATCCACGTAGGTATCCATATAGCTTGAGTTCTGCCGGCCAACTTAGCGCAAGTCGCCGACGCGACATGCCGCCGACATTTAGGTGACCGTAGTTGGTAACTATTATTTATGTATAAGAATAGACATCAAATTGTATTTTGTAGACGACATAAAATATAGTGACGATTAAATATTCGTGATATACAATTATCAATGTGTTGTTCAATATTAATTGTGATATGATGTTACTAGTAAATGTTTCAATAATTACAGCTTCTAGCTAGGTTATTCTATAACTGTCGCTCGGTATTTTAGATTTCTGTTTTTAGGTGTAAAAACTTTACTATCGCTTCTTTGGGCGTGATTTCAAAATGTGTAAACGGTTTGATGGTGATGATTTTATAACGATAAAAAAGTGTGTTAACGAAAGTGGAACGCAGAATTAAGCGTTATTTGATATGTCGAATGAGCGTTGAACGCAGATTGTAGTTAAGTGCCATCAGATGGTAGCAACTCTTGCCATGATCTGTCTTTGAGGTCCCCGCTGGGTACCTTCTAGTTCTAGCGAATGCCATAAACATCTGGAGTGAGGCCATCTAAGGCGCGGGGAAGCGCTTGCTGTTTCTCTTGACATCTCGAAGGCTTTCGACAGGGTCTGGCACGAGGGCCTACTTGCTAAGCTTCCTTCCTTCGGTTTGCCCGGTGGTCTGAGTGATTGGATTGCAGATTTCCTGAGGGATCGGTCCATCCGAGTGATTATCGATGGTTGCTCGTCCGGTCAGTTAGAAATTAACGGCGGAGTACCTCAGGGGTCGGTGCTCTCAGGAACGTTGTTTTTGCTTCACATAAATGACGTGCTTAAACCAGGATTCTTTAGGTACGCAGATGACAGCACGGTTGCTGAGAGATACGAGTCCCATGCACGGGCTACTGGGCCTCAGTTCCAGTCTCTCCGGGAGGCCATGGTTGAGCGCTTGAACATGTCTATAGAGGCTGTCTAATTGTGCATATCTATAAATCGGTCTATAGGCCTCAAAGACAAAATCGAAGTGTAAATAATATGTATTGCTTATTATCAATAACACTTATATACTAAAGACATGAAAATTGAACCCAAGAAAGACCACTCTCAGCCGAAGCGTTTGCGATCAACAGACTACTTATGTCTCTATAGTGTCAGCGAATCAATTCAGCTGTATTTTACTTTGAAACTTTTTGAAGACGGGGGCATTTATTTATTTACAAACTAGGTATGAAGTGTTTAAATAAAATAATAGAGTTTCTGAAAAAAACTGCCTACTGCAAATAAAGGATTTAAATAATTAATCTTCACCTACGTGTTGTATGTTATGACCTTGAGTTTTTCATGCCTGGCTTTATGAATTTAGATATGAGCTCTGGGTTAGTGCTGTTGTTTTGTTTTGTGTTCATTTTCTAATAATTCAAAGGGCAACTGCACCACAGCGTCCACAGGCTACATGGAACCTCCCGTGACGGTTGAACAACAACATAAAACTAAACAGAACGAAATAATATAAGAAAAACAATAGAAAAAATAATAAAACTAAATAACAAGTCTGGTCCTGTATGAGGCCAAAAGGCCCCTATCTCAGCATGTGCTGTGACATTTTAAGAGAAATCACAGCGCTGGTTTTGAGATAGGGCTCAGAATGATGTCACGTTCAGAAACAGCAATAACATATTTATGACAGTAATAAAAACTCATCTACACTAAGCGCGCGAGTTGAATGCAGAGCTTAGGAATGCGGTAGTGCTGTTGACAAGGATGGCAAAGTACTACACTGCAGGCGCGTGAGGTGGAGCGTGCGGGTAGCGGGGGGCTCTTCACCTCAGACCCCGACTGCATTCAACTCGCGCGCTATCTGTAACTGTTTTGCGATAAAATGGAGAATTTGTTCTGTCACTTCTTCCCTCAGCTAAAATACTAGGAGGTGGTAAAAAAACGGTTTTTTTTGGGGAACTGTGTTTCAAGGCATAGCTATAGTTGTTCAACGGCAAATTGTACCTTCAAAGGTCCGATGCAAAAACACATATTGGTGGTAAGCGTAACATGAGATCTCAAAGAGTTTCAGCACAATGACGGGGCCTCTTTAGAGGGCCTAAGCCTGCCGAATTGCCGTGACCCCGAAACGTAAAGGGCTATTGAAGGACACCGTGGATTTTAGTCAGTATACAAGTTTGACAGTATGGGTGGGGGACTCATTTGATGAATTTACCACGCTAAAAAAAAGCGTAAGGTGAGATGTGGAGGATTGAGTGTTGCAGCGCTATTAGAGAGGGCTTTCTCCAGCCGTGGCCAACACACGGGGTAAGTTGATTGATTTACTTTACATAATTCTGACGTCCAAAAACTGCTGAATCCCATAAATATTTCAATAGAACATACAACATTTGATTTTTAATGCCTATGTCATCGACCTGCCACAAAACGTTTGACACCCACGCGTTTTCTACGCAGTACTCATAGATTTTAAGTCAATATTCCAAGACCTATACTCATAAAATCAATGGATACATTGAAAGCCTGGTGATTCACCACTTAATTGTTGAAAGTATAGTGGCAGAAACACCTGGTGGGTTCCCATGGATCCTACCATCATAGTTTTAAGTTTCTAGAGACGTCGTCGTGAGGAATACTTGGAAATAAGTAGGTTATATTGTAAATATTTTATGGGAGGTGTCTGTCAATAAATATAATGTTATATTGGCTGCAAAAAAGACTCATGTGGCTAAGAGAGTGATGAGTGTGAATGTTGATGGATGGACAGGAAGAGGAAGGCCAAAGAAAAGATGGATGGATTGTGTAAGGAATGATATGAATGAAAAAGGAGTAAATGATACTGTGACGTCTGATTGGGGAGAATGGAAGAAAAAAACGTGTTGCAACGACCCCAAATAAAATGGGATAAGGGCAGGAAGATGATGATGATGGCTGGTATGTAGTGTAAGGTTTGAGTATTGTGGTTTTCTACCAATCGGTTTAATATCTATAACTAACTTTTGATGCCCGCGAGTTGACATTAAATCCAAGGAGAACTATTTTTATTATAACCGACTTTTAAAAAAGTAGGTTCTCATTTCGACCTGTATGTTATTTTCATTCGTTTGTCGTAATTATGATGACAATGCTGGACGATGCCTACGCGACAATGCAATGCGTTTGTCACCCTGAGACAAAGGTGTAATGTGGCATGTGTTTGTAGACCGGAGTAATTACCGGAGTAAGTATAAAAAAATATAAAGGTGTAACAGACAGACAGTGCACAATTAGGGGTTTATTAACACAGGATGCGTGATTAACGATTGGTCTTAAAACACGACATTTGATGACGAATATTATTATGTTCACATTGCTAACAGAATCGTGTTATTTTCACTGATACTGATCATCATATGCCTAGCCTTTTCCCAACTAGGTATATTATGGTCGGCTTCCAGTCGAACCAGATGCAGCTGGATATCAGTATTTTACAAGGAGCGACTGCTTATGAGACCTCTACAACCCAGAAGCTGGGTAATAGATGCCCCATGGCAAGACAGTACCGTCAGCACGAGTTTTCAGTATTTGAGACGTAAAGTAAACTGCAACTTTGCCAATTTCAAATTGACAATTTACAAGGAAAAATATAGTTCCTTCTTCGCACACCAGAGGCGCTGCACCATTTATTCCTTGAAAATTTTCAATTTGAAAGTGTCAAAGTTCCAGTTTACGTCTTATTTACTGAAAACTTGTGCTAAGGGTACTGGTTCAAATCTTTTGACTAACAGTAACCTCTGTCAAAGATCTACAAATGACAGCAGGGACCAAGGGTTTTACGTGCTTTCCGAGGCACGGCGGGAACTTACTATGACAGATGTACAATTGTACACCCATCCACAGACCAAAAGATCGGCCTGTGGGGCTGTAAAATTAATTAACCACGAGCTTCTTATTAGTGTGTCAAATAAGTTATTAAAATATAATCAGACCGGTTCTTTTTCTTTTGTTAAGCAAACAAATATTCACGAAGAAACGAAGCTTTTAAAATTCACAATACGAGACTTCTAGGTATAATTTTTCATGGCTCTGACTCACTAGTCACGAGCCCCTACTCCCAAGTTGTAAAAAATCAAAAATAAATAGAAAAAATAGGTGTTCTTTATTTTATTTTTCAAAACTCACTGATGAGCTTGAATTGAAATTTGTTGCCGTCTTCAAAACCAAAACGTGTCCTCAATGCCGCCTTATTTAATTTTGGAGTAAGTACTGTATCATGTTTTCTTCTTGAATTTTCCCCTGTCACAGCATCATGACAGTCTACTTCTTCCTTCGAGAAAAATTGCGACTTTTTGAATCACCAAAGCCCAAGACTTTCTGAACATTGAGAAGTGTGTAGGCCAAAGAATAATAATAATTTCGATAAATAATAAAATGTCATCCAGTTCATAATAGAAAACTATTAGAACTGTCATTAATCATTGAATATTATCAATAATCTTAACGCTGTAAGCGGTCAAGCTTTTCCGATTTGTAAAAACGTCGATAATGTCATTGAGCTATTATTACTATGTATAGTGACGACACCACGCATCACCACTGTGTCCCATCCAGGATGAGTGCGCGCCTAGAGCACGCCACAGAGCTGTCAAACAACTGTATGAACTTGTGCGCGTTGTCTCATGATACGTGGTGTCATGATCTCTATACGTAGTATTAATAGCTCAATGGATAATGTAGAAAATATTGGAATCTCTACATTGTTTTCAATGATAGTAGACTGGCCATAAATGACTCGCATTTCTCGCGTTTTTTTTTTTAATTAGGTAAAGTGCCTGTGGACAATTTTAATTACTCTATTCTAGATATTGTTGCATGGACTATCAATATTTTTATAGCTTTTTCGAACGATGCAATTTTTCAATGGCGGCATTTAAATTGTCAACGGTATCTATAGAACGAAACATTTATGATGCCCATAATCTATTTATCTGTGTCCATAACTATAACTACATAGTATAAAACAAAGTCGCTTCCCGCTTCTTGTACCCTTGTAGGTATGCTTATATCTTTAAAAATACACAACGGATGTTGATGCGGTTTCAAGAGGAAGGTTTTTATCAACGACGATATATTACTAGACTCCGCATGCACGGTCTAAGAACAAAAACTATTCTGTCAACTCACTGAGGCACTACGTAAGCGAGGGGGACGGGGTACTGCGTCGTATTAACTAACTCAAGGTCTGTTCTGTCTCAAGGTATATGTTTACGCTCACAGGAGTGGTCGAAATAAGACGGATATAAGACTTTTTTGCCTAATGTGTTGACAGACATCGGTCGCCTGTTATTAGGAGTCTAGAAATGTATCGTCGTTGGTTCTTATGTATATAACATTCATAATATACTTAGTAGAGATTGCACCCGTGCGGAACCGGGGCGGGTCGCTAGTAGTAACATAATCCTTCTTTCTGTTACGCTTTCACGCAAAAACTGCTGAAAAGATTTAGATGAAAGGTACACAGACTGGTCGACTCTTTTACGACGTCTACTTGAGTTTCGAGCTTATCACCTGAATTAATTCTTAAGATAGTTTTTCGAACCACTTGCTCAAAAAAGTGACATTCTATGCCACAAAAAGCGAACATAACAATAGTCATTTTTAATCTGTGAAAAACAGGGAAAGAATGTTGTACTGAATTTCATTCTCTCTCTAGGGAGAGAATGTGATTTAAATTTGGAATACTTAGATTACGGTAGACTCGATCGAAAGCTAACCAGAATAATAAAACATAAAAAAATAAAGATTTTGAGTCGACAACATATATCCGCAAAATTCGGATTGTCGAGTATTTTGTAAATTTCTAATGATTTTCTGACCAGACAGATCGCAGCCGCCATTATTGACATCGGTTTATTGACATGTTGAGTTTTTTTTCTTTCTTTATTTTTGGCCTATGACATACCGTGACACCTACATTTAGTACCTTGATGTGTAGTATTTGGGACACACGTTTCACCCGAGCGAAGCCGGATTTTCATCTAGTTAAATAAAATTACGAAAACCGACGAGGCCGTATGAGCTTGATGCCTTTGCTTTTTTAATTTGCCGCGTTTTTGTATTCTTCAAATACATAAACGTTGAGTTTATTTTTACTTATTTTTATAAATAAGTTAATGTTAAATATTAATGTTTAAAATGCGTACCTCATATTATTACAGTGTTATTTTTTTCGCAAATGGTACGAAAAGTAGAGTATTTTCCTCGGTGATAAAGCTGTCTTAGTCTTGGGTGAACTTAAATCCCTCGCTACACTCAGGACTCGTCTTAAATCCCTCGCTTCGCTCGTGATTTAAGTTTTTAACACCCTCGCTACGCTCGGGAGTAAACCTCGAGTCCTTCTTTACGCTCGCGATTTAATTCGCCACCCGCGACAGAAGACCCTGCTTTATCCCCTTGGTTAATAATCTACTATTTATGGCGATTTTATGTTCCTGTGGAATAATTTTCGAATTGTAGCATGTGAAGCTGCAGCTAGCTAACAGTAATGTCCGTATTAAAATAAAAGTGTGAAACTGTAGAGATGGGCAGACTGCGCCTTTGGCCAGCTAGCTTGTTCGAAAAATAAGTTGACCAATTCGACAATTCTAGTCGGAAGACTTGTAGGGCTATTGGCAATGTCAATGGCGTTTCATTTGAAGCTGAGTCGTCCGGATTGAGAACATTATAAAACACTCGATAGTACCTGGCCTTACTTTTAAGGCACATCTTAGGATTGTCCGGTTGAGCAGCACATAACCAGACCATGATCAGGTTTTTTATTAAAGGCATAATATCATCATCTGCCTAGCCTTTGCCCAACTATATTGGGGTCGGCTTTCAGTCGAACCAGATGCAGCTGAATATCAATGTTTTACACAGAACAACTGTCTATCGGATCTCCACAACCCAGTAACAGGATAATACAAAGTTAAGACTGGTTTTCTGATTTTGGAGGTTCTGACTTATAGCAACGACTGTCCAAGATCTACAAATGACAGCCGGGCAGCCGGGACCAATGGCTTGACATGCTTTCCGAGGAATCTGACTTATGGTCACCTATTCACGGACCAACCTCGGCAAGCGCAGCGTAATGATTGAGTCTCGAGCTTATTAAGTGTATAATCGCTATTAAAAAAAAAGACCGCGGCACAGAAAAATCAAAACACCTCTACAAAAGCTACAGTTTATATTTCTATTCACACTACTTGCTCGTAAATGTCAAATTATATATCAGGCAACCCTACTGTAAAGCAAGTCATTGATCCCTCTCGCTCGAACCGGCCATAATGTATGTACTGAATTTAATTATTCCCGTAGGAATAATGTGATTTGAATTTGGAACCTCAAATAAAACCATGAAAACTTACACCAAGGTGTTGCATCAGTAATGGCGGCCGCTGGCTGCAACAGCTGATCGTTTGCAGTGGTGCCAACTTCACGTTCGAAGGTTGTCGTACCACATCAAGTTTCAAAAATCGAATTTATTTCCTCGCAGTAGGTGTGAAAAGCAGAGAACGCTCCTCGGGAGTAAAGCTGCCTTGTCTTGGGCTAACTTGAATCCCTCGCTACACTAAGGATTCTTAACTTAATTATTAACACTTGAACTTCCTCGCTGCACTACGGAGGTTCGCCTCCAGAATCCTTAGTGTAACTTTGGGATTCAATACGCCCGTGACGTAAGGCAATGCTTTGCTCCCTTGTTGCGTAATCTACTATTTCAATTAAGTTATGTATAGTAAGAGCTATCTTTGTAGCACTCAAAAAATATTCTATCCGTTAAAGTGGAACTGTAATGCAATTCATGCTATAAATGGCGTGTTATAAGGGCCCACGCAGCCATTAGCTAACAAGCTGCATACACACGCATACAATGACCATGACCATAGACAATAATACACTACCAACATGAAAAAAAAAAATCAAACAGACATTTCAGACTTTATATCGATAATGTCGTCATACTTAGTTCAAGAATTATTAAAATATGCATGAAGGTAGACTGTAATTGGACGACTGAGTTGACTTAACTAACATTCGACCTTAAACTCTTGGTTTAAGGGTCAATTTTGAACGTTTAAAGACTAGGTGATACGACCTTTTGAAAACAGATGGTTTAGGTAAATTCATTTGGTGGTTTTTGTAGTGGAATGGAAGGATAGAATTTTTTAGATAGTTTTGGTCTGTGAAATTTGTTTTGTAATTGAAAATCTCAAGTTCAGTTGCTTAAGCTATCTTAGTTGAAGTTATTAATTAAGTCTTGGGGTATTAATTATATGGCACAAATGAACCGCGATCTCCTGTACCCTTAGCACGAGTTTTCAGTATTTGAGACGTAAAGTAAACTGGAACTTTGACTATTTCAAATTGACAATTATCAAGGAAAAAATTAGCTCTTTCTTCGCACACCGGAGGCGCTGTTCCTATATTTTCATACAAGAAACGCTGTAAATACTGGAAAGACTCTGATATGTAAAATAGTGAAAACTCGTGCTAATGCTCGGGGTACTGATTTATACACTAAGTACTTAATATTATTACATGAAAAAAAAAGACCTTTCGAAAAAAATAGTCAATAGTTTTTTTTTTTTTATCGTGGTAAAATCATCAGTTATTTGAGTCTTCCAAGTCCAACCCACGGCGGGACGGCAAGTACTTTCAGACTTGTAAATAATGTCGACTAAAATCCACGGTGGGATGATTTTTTTTTAAAGTAAATATGTCACTTCTAGGCAAGCGTGATTCACCGTCGACCACATCATCGCGTATCATCAGACGAGATAGTGATCAATCACGAGCATATCGCTTAATAAAAAAAGGCCTTGTAACATTGTATTGTCTCCAATAATAGTGGAAGCTACAGGTTGCGACCAGCTCTATCGTACAGTGAGAGAAAAGAACCATGCATAAATAAACATGGACTTTGTGATGAAGTTGATGTTGTTACTCGGGAATGCCGTTGGCCCGTTGGTCTATGATCAGAAGTTAGGTCACACATATGGGTCTATCAGAGGGAGTGGGCTATATCCAACACTTCTTTCGTATCTATGACATGCCGATTTCCTAACGATGTTTACCTTCAGCATTTTGAGACCATAATACAACAATATTATATCTTGCTTTTTTGGCTAGGATGTAATTTTACTTTATTTAAATTGTTTAGTATTAAGTATTTTTGTTTGTTTCTTTTCGTGATACTGTGTGCACTTGGTGTGGCATGTGCCAATAAACGTTTTTTATTTTTATTACTTTCAGAACAGTAGTGATGAAAAAGTACACAAAGTTGGGTTTAACTTATGGTCTACACAACTTTCAAGTCGAGCCGTTAGCAGTTTTCAAACTAAGTCCTTCCACACTAGGAAGGGACTGTCAGAATTGTAGTTACTAAAATACACCGCGTTCCTTCACGCTAGACAATTCCGCGACTCTTATCTCTGAAGGCTACTTTTTTTTTACTTGATAAAATCATCAAATGGGTCCTTCCACCTAGGGCAGGGCGAGAGTTACTGGCAGACTCGTTCTGACTTAAACCCATGGTGTCCTTCAATAGCCCTTTACGATCCAGTGTCACGGTAATGCGTTAAGTCCCGCGATCTCGGCAGGCTTTGGCCCTCTAGAGGGGGGCCCTGTCATCATGCTGACACTCTTTGAGGCGCGCGTGGAATACAACATCATCATCAGCTTGATGACGTCCACTGCTGAACATAGGCCTCCCCCTTGGACCGCCACGCCGAACGACAATTCGCCACTTGCATCTATCGGTTGCCCGCGACTCTCACGATGTCGTCGGTCCACCTAGTGGGAGGCCTACCTACGCTGCGTCTTCCGGTCCGTGGTCGCCACTCGAGAACTTTTCTTCCCCATCGGTTGTCAGTTCTACGAGCGATGAACTTGCAAATTTTAAGAACTATGTCGGTGACTTTGATTCTTCGCCGAATATCCGTGTTCCGGATTTCATCCCGCAAAGAAACTCCGAGCATAGCTCTTTCCATTGCTCGTTGAGTGACTCTTCAACACTACGTGCCAGAGGGATTTTGTAGGCATCCCAAATACTCCCGATAGTAACCTTCTACTCCACCCTTCAACATAACAGTCGTGAATGTTAAATCATGTCCAGTATCTGACATTGTACATTGACCGTCACAGACCGGATCGATAGCAAGCGACAACGGACGTGTGTTTTATTCAGAACCATCGATTGTCAATGTCCCGGCTAATGCGGATAATGATGCTATTTTATCTTTAGCTGGCTTGAAATGTCTCGAAGAATTTTGTGGGGACTGTTCTTTGAAATATTTTGGCAGGATTTAGCAAGATTGCCAGGGACCAGGAACTGTCCAAACATGTAAGCGTGACCCACGTTCTAGGGTCACGCACGCAAGAGATCAGGGTCTCGGAAGTCGGAACCAAATTCTCATTATTAATAAACATGGTAAATATCCGTTTTAAAACTAACTTAAAACGGATATTTACCATGTTTACTATTTGTTTTGAGTTTCCACAGAACAAATGATCGTGCTCATTGCACAAACATTTGTCCTGGGTGGCAATCGAACCCACGACCTCCGGATTAACAGTCAGGGTCACTAACCATTGATCAACAGGCCTGAAATGAACTCACGACACAGGAGAAATTCCTAGTGGGTGCAACGATTTTTATAATAAAGATTTAAAAAAAATATAGGTAGGTATTATTGCTAATAGCTCACTTTAAATATAAACAAAAAGGGGTTAAATTCAAGGGTGCATGTTACCGCAAATATTTTATAAGCGCCGGATGACTGGCACAAAATAATGATCAGCCAAAGGTCGCAGTCGCATAACGTTTGATGCATTATTAATTCATATTAACTGTTTTGTGCCAACTTTTACTTCAATTCCGAAAACGGACGTTTATATGCGACATAACTACTAACATTTTATGTAATTTTATAATCAATTGGTAAAGGAAAAATATCGTGAGGAAACCTGGACCCTGAAACGTCATCATCATCTTCCTGCCCTTATCCCATTTTACTTGGGGTCGGTGCAACACGTTTTTTTCTTCCATTCTCCCATAACAGACGTCATCGTATCATTTACTCCTTTTTCATTCATATCATCCCTTACACAATCCATCCATCTTTTCTTCGGCCTTCCCCTTCTTCTCCATCCATCAACATTCATACTCATCACTCTCTTAGTCACGTGAGTCTCCTGAACCAATCCACGGCGTTCCTTTAATAGCCCCTTACGTTTCAGGATCACGGTTCGATCCGTGGATTTTAGTCCGTACTAGTCCCGGTACTTACTCATTTGATAATTTCATCAATATTTCGTAACTTGGTTTTACAAAAAATCAATGAATTGTCAAATATTCAAAAGACAGGTAAATACAAACGGTTGCAAGTTGGCTGTTTTCAACCAGAGGGGGCAGGCAACTGGTTATTTTCTCATTATACATGCAAATAGCCACATCGGCTTATTTAATAACCCATAATTTGGATAATACCCGCGCTGTAAGGATACCTACAAGACTGAAATACCGTTTAGTTAACAAAGTAGCCGATATATTGGAAACTAGCTGTTGCCAGTGACTCTGCTCGCTGCAACTCGAAAATTATCCCACGGGAAGGTAAAACCGGGATAAAAAAAAACTATCCTATATGTTAATCCAGGTTATAAACTATCTGTGTACCTACATCAAAATTTTTGCTTGAAAGAGTAACAAAAATCCATACATTCTCATAAACTTTCACATTTGTGATACTTACATAATATTAGTAAGATATTAAGATTATTAGAATTAGTAAGATTAGTTTTTCGTCCGCTTGGAGATCGGGAATTATGGCCTTTTTTGGATGAAAATTCATCGAATGAGTCCTCCCAATGTGGGCGAAAGGGACTGTATCTAGTCTTTTACTGGTCAAACAATTATCCAATTCGGTTCAATAATTCCAAAAATAAGTAACTTTCTATAAACAAACTTACCTAACCTCTTCTTTCTAATCGCATACAATGGCATTCTGCCCAATTTCAGCAGCGCTGATAAGAATAAAATGTATAGGGGCGATGTTACTCACCGTTAATGTAGCTTTAAAATTGGTGAAAGAATTTTAAGACCGGTCTAATACCTAGGTTTTGAGTTTGTTCCTTACAAACAAAATAATCAACACTCTAAACAACCTCTTTATCAAATTGCTATGAAAGTTCTAATAAAATTGTAAAAAAAAGAAAAAAAGGGAATAAAATAAATACTTAGAAAAAATAGACAAAAAGCAAAAAGAGATTTGTGGCCCATGAGGGGATCGAACCCGCGACCTTCGCGTTATTAGCACGACGCTCTAACCAACTGAGCTAATGGGCCGATGTGTAAGCTGTCGAAATATCGGTGTACGTGCCACTACCAAATTGAAATGCATAATCTGCATGCTTACGTCATTTGTTTATGAGATGATACGAGTTGTTGAAGATATCGTTGGACATAATCCAAGATTTATATAAATCCGTTGTTTTTCGTTAGATTATTCAACTTGGTAGTCATGTATTTCAATTAGTACCTATAAACATTCTTCTTGCTTATTATTATCATATTTTTACAAGCTTTTATTTAATTTATGTCCAGACACCCGTAAAGCGTACGTGAAGTATTAAGATGGAAATTATAAGGAAAATAAAAAAGCGCCTCTAGTGTACGAACGAAAAACTAATTTTATCCACCAAATTAACATCAAAGTCGCCGTTTAGGTACTCTACGTCCCAAGTCTTTATAATATGTACTCAAAGGAAACATGCTTTTATTTTTGAATAGAAAGCAAACTGCATTCAAAGATTTTCGAAAATTCTCTTTAAATTTTTTTTTCAGATTTTAGCCGGTTCGATTCCCGGGTGTGGGAGAAGAGAATTTCCGAAAATCCTTGAACGCCGTTTGCTTTCTATTCAAAAATAAAGGAATGTTTCATTTGAGTAAAATTTTCTATCTGCCGTATTAAGAGTACTTACATTCCCTCCAGGTGGCATTACAAAATTCCACCCTGTATATGTATAATTCCCAGTTTACAACTGACCTGAAATTTGGCATAGCATTGCATTATGATGTTATGGAGCTGATCTGATGATGGAGTTGCAAACGATGCAAACCCATCGAGTTAATAAAATTAGTTCTTCGTTCGTACGCTATAGGTGCTTTTTCGTTTTCTATACAAATATACGTCATTTTTCAAGTATCAAGAAAGGACAAATACATACAATTCGTGCTATGGCTTCAGGTTGTATGTTACAAACTATTCTATTTTTAAAACGAGTAGTATGTAACATTGTTTTTAAACACTGCCTCACACTATTATTATATTTTGTAATATGTATAATTTCCTAGATAACACGACATCGTATCTTGTAACCGGTGTCATAATCTAGACATTATCATACTGCCTACGCAAAGTATTATGATTTGGTATTCACATTTTGAAGGATTACCTAGTTTGATAATGCATAATTTATTTATCTATCCTACTCTTACAAGGTATTATTGACTTAGGTCAGAATCAAGTTTTAATATGTATGTTTCATATAATACGGTATTTTACTCAAAAAAAATTATAAGTCCGAAGTATAGATTATTAAAAAATATTAGACCCGTATTTTTTCTTTTGGTCACGTAAACCAAAATTGACGAAGATACAACGCTTCTAAAAATCACAAAACGTCACTCGGTCGGTACAATTTTACAAGCGCAATGACGTCACAAGCCCCCACTCCCGAATTTGGAAGCGTTTTATCTTTGTCAATATTCATTGATTTGACAAAATAAAAAATACGTGTCCATTATTTTTCAATATTATTACTGACGGACTAAATAGATTATCAATTTATTTATGCAGTAAAATACCCTATTGCCATGTTTGTGTGTTGATCAGGAGTCATCATCATCTTCCTGCCCTTATCCCATTTAACTTGGGGTCGGCGCAGCACGGTTTTTTCTTCCATTCACCCCTATCAAACGTCAACGAATCATTTACTCCTTTTTCATTTATATCATCCCTCACACAATCCATCCATCTTTTTTTTGGCCTTCCCCTTCCTCTCCATCCATCAACATTCATACTCAATCACTCTCAGTGTGTTGATCAGGAGTATTCTCTAGAAATACTGATCCGATTACAAAACTATTTTACTATCCTAGAGTGTTACTAGTGTACTGTAGACTATTTTTTTTTCGAAACTCCGTTAGAACCAGTTCATTCTATTACACATCATCATCTGCTTAGCTGTTTCCCAACTATATCGTGGTCGACTTCCAGTCGAACCAGATGCAGCTGGATATCAGTATTTTACATGGCCCGACTGCTTATCGGACCTCGACAACCCAGTAACTGGTTAATACGATACCCCATGGTAACACTGGTTGTCAGACTTTCGACTTATTAACGACTGTCAAAGATCTGCAAATGACAGCCGGGACCGCCGGCTTTTTTTTTTGGCAACTGTCTGTGACTATAATGCCAGTGTCGAGTAGCGACACTGACGGCTTTATTTGCTTTCCGAGGCACGTAGAATGACATATTATGTGCTATGACAGATGATCAACCTATCCGCAGACCAACCAATAATACAGATCTAAAGGCAATTGACCTTCAAAATTTGGGAGTCAATATACCCGTGGTCATGTTTGGAACACGTTACCTCAACCTTCGGAAAAGCTTGAGCGCCTTGACCGACAAATGTCTAACAGTTGAGTAAATAAGAAAATCGGTTTAGTCAAGGATATGGAACCTTGGAAGGCTAACCCAAAGTCACGGCTGGCGCAGTGGTTGAACGATCAACCGCTGCGCTGCGTGTTGCTGGGTCGATTCCCGCATGGAAAAAATATTTCTATCACCTATAAGTAGTTGTTCCGGGTCTGGGTGCCTGTGTACGGAATGTTTGTAAACGCACCCACGATACAGGAGAAATTTTTAGTGTAGGACAGAAGCATCTTCTTCTTTAAAAAAATAAACAACAAAACAAGATGAAACATTTCACGTCATCTTCTATTATGATTTTCTAGTCTAATTAAATTAGAAAAACACCAAAGTATTCCTTATTTCATCTTCAAACATCAAAATTGCGACGGAATTTGCAAAATTGTACCCCGTGCCAGCGCGGCTCCAGCGTCGTAACTAATTTATAGATTTTCTATTTTGTTTTTTAAAGCATAAAGTTGCAAATGTAATACAGAAAAACTTTGATTTCCCACAACGAGCCTGTCAGCGAGGCTAACCTCTTCCTATAATAGTGCAGACGCCAGCACATCAAGCTACCTTAATCTTTCAAATTTCTTTAATAGATTTTAAACCTTATCACAATAGTGGAAGGCTAATGTTCGATTGGTGAAAGACAGATTAGGATAGGTTGACCTGCCATGCCATCTGTACATAAACAAATATTTAAAAAATCACTTACCGCAATCAACATATTAGTTTGATCGAAGTAATCAGCGACTGGCATCACGTTCTTGTAGAAGTTGTTGAGCTCCATGCGCGCAAGGCTCAGCACCACATGGCCTAGACGAGCTCCATACTCGATCTGACGCTCTAGTACCCGCTGTCGCCAGCTGACCAGGACTACTCCGTTTATGGTCTGGATCTAGGAGGAGAGAAAAGTAGGAATTAGTGGTGAAGGTGGTTATTTGGGTTGGTAAAGATGTTGAAGGTTTCTGATGGTGGTGAAGTGGTGATTAATACACAGGCACGTCCAGTAACAAAAGGTTTATCGATTCCGTTTTAAAGTTAAGCAATTAAATAGCAGCTATAAATATCCTACGCCCACGTGAACTGATTATTTTTGCATTCGACAGATGTGACCCGCCCAACCCCATTTCAACACAACATCTATAACACAGTTTTGGAACGCATTGTAGCGTTTCGCACCCATCTTCTCTTTTTACACCTAGAATGCTGCGTCCCATTGCCCGTTGGCAAACTCAAAGGCTACTTTTACGATTCGGTGAGTAGAGCATAGTATGTTAGGACTGATTAGGTATCATTTAACGCTTAGACAGAACCAGCTCAAGCACATCGGTTTTCAAAATACTGCATCAAAATAGGTCCTTCATTAATTAATTCGCTACGATGTCACGACAAACTTTTAATAACTTTTTTGCGTTGGGGTGTTAGAAATGTCTTTGCAGTACATATTGTTGAATATTGATTATCTGTTTGCTGCATCTATGTATTCACATATTTAACACTGTGACAGTTGTCAATGTCATTTTTGACTTTGACGTTTTTTTATTCACTGTTCATTGTCTGTGATGTCACCTTTTGCTCTCCGTTGTGATGTGTAATTACCAATTAATTAATTTATATGTATTCCGACAATCATAAGATTTTCTGCAACATATTTTGATAAATATATTGAGGAATCACCGTGCAACTGATCTGGCCTTGTTATTTACGATCGCCGAAACCCTTCTCCACGCAAGGCGCACTCCAACAGGTTATCCGGCCCAAAATTGAAGGTTAGAAATTTTGCTATAATTTTACAACTGAAAAACAAGAAGGGTTTCATCAAGAAGGCGATTTATAATGGGCGATAATGATTCCTCAAAAACACCTGGAATATCACACATTGAAAAATTATCAGGTGTGGCAAATTATTCGACGTGGAAATTCTGTATGCGGATGGTATTGGTACTAGAAAATCTGTGGGATGCTGTAACAGGGGACGACACGGATCCCGGGCATGTTCAGAAAGCGTTGGCCCGTATATGTCTAAGCATTCACAGTAGCTTGTTGCAGAATGTGCGGGATGCAAAGACTGCTAAGGAAGCATGGGATAAACTATCCCAAATTTATGAAGATAAGGGGCTCTATAGACGAATTTTACTACTGAGAAAACTTTACCGCACAAATTACTCTGAATTCTCCAACATGAGTGAGTACATTAATGGTATTATGACCCTATCACAACAGCTCGCGGATATAGGAAAAAAGATAGAGGACTGCGAACTGGCGGAAATTCTCCTTAGTGGCCTGCCTTCTGAGTTTGATGTGCTTGTGTCGGGTCTGGAGACAGCAAACATAAGCAATACACTATCAAGTGAACTGGTGCGGACTCGATTATTACAGGAGGATCATAGAAGGAATTGCAATGACACTTCTAATCCAGTATCGAGTACGGCCTATGCAGCAAATAAGAAGATAAAAGTTTGTCACTATTGCAAAAAAACGGGACACATCAAGGCTAGATGTTTTAAATTGAAAAAGGACAGAGAGGCCAAGAAAGGTGAGGAACACAAGACTTTACTGACGACTGCAACTGCAATGTCTGTGCGTCATCATGAGTGGATTGTGGACTCTGGCTGTTCGATGCATATGAGTAACAACAGTGAAAATTTTATGAACTTAGTGCAAACTAAAAGTAAGGTGTGCGTTGCTAATAGTGATCAAGTGGATAGTGTTGGTAAAGGAACTTTACAGATTTTATTGGATAATAACCATAAAATTGTAGATAATGCTTTGCTTGTCCCAGAGTTAACGTCCAATTTATTGTCTGTTAGTAAATTATGTGATCAAGGTTACAATGTAATATTTAATGATACAGGTTGTCACATTTATGAAAATTGTAAAATAATGGGAAAAAGTGTAGGTCATGCCACCAACTCCAATGGTATTTATAAACTTGATTTCATCTCGTGTAATAAGGTCTCGCACGTGGAGCATTCTTCAGCTTCTCTGGAGGCAGTTCAGAGAGATCAGAGTGCAATGGTAGCAGCAGTGCCAGCTACTATCTGGCATAAGAGGCTTGGTCATTTAAGTTATGGTGGGATGCGTGTTCTGCGGAACAAAAACATTGTCAAGTTTCAGGAACAGAAGCTCGGGGAGTGCGTCGGTTGCCTGCAGGGGAAGCAGGTGGCCATGTCATTTCCCAAGTGTGTTGCGAAACGTGCCACGTCTCCGCTTGAACTCGTCCATACCGATGTATGTGGACCCATGCCTGTGTGCAGTTATGGTGGTGCAAGATACCTTCTCACATTCACCGATGATTACAGTAGAATGAGTTGGGGCTATTTACTTCGGCACAAGAGTGAGGTAATGAAACAATTTATTTATTTTAAATCTCTTGTTGAAAAACAATGTGGTTTTCCCATTAAGTGTTTAAGATCAGATGGAGGTGGTGAATATTGTGGCAATATTTTCACGGAATATTTAAAGGCTGAGGGGATTGTACACCAGATCACTGTGCCGTATTGCCCTCAACAGAATGGAGTGGCAGAGCGGCTAAATAGAACAGTGATGGAAAAGGTCCGGTGTATGTTAATGGATTCAGGCCTAAGCAATGAGTTTTGGGGGGAAGCAGCAATGACTGCATTGTATTTAAAAAACAGATGTCCCACTAGTGCTTTGGCTGGATCGTGTCCCAAGCAGGTATGGTCTAGGTCAGGTTCCAATGTTGAACTGAACCATCTGCGAGTATTTGGCTGTGTGGCCTTCTCGCTTATACCTGAGAGCAAGCGTAATAAATTAGACCCCAGATCTGATCTTTATATTTTCGTTGGTTATTGTGACACGACAAAAGGATACAGACTAGTTAAACCCACAGAACCTAAGCGGATAATCTTTTCAAGAAATGTAGTATTTTTGGAAAATAAATTTTGGAAAGATTTGAGCAATGATTCTCATGAGCAAAAGGAGAGCTTAGATAAATATTTTTTATATGAATCTAATAATTCTAATATGAATGGAATAAATATGAATAATTCTAATATGAATGGAATAAATATTGGTAATTCTAATATGAATGGTATAAATATGAATGATTCTAACATGAATGGAATAAATATGAATAATTCTAATATGAATGGAATAAATATTGGTAATTCTAATATGAATGGTATAAATATGAATGATTCTAATATGAATGGAATAAATATTAATAATTCTAATATAAATGATAACTCTGATAATAATCAAAATGTTTCTGTAACTGCAGATGGCACTGTAGATGAGGGCGATTTAACAGGTCCTGGCAGCACTGATCTTTCCTGGTCCAGCGCTGAGCAGCCTCTGTCCAGCCCAGAACCAGAAGTTCCAGTGGTTTCTTTTGAAAGGCCTGTACGGAGCACTCGCGGTAAGATGCCTGATAGGTATCAGGACTTCGACCTCTCTATGATGGTACAGGAGGTAAGTGAACCTTATTCTTACAGTGAAGCTATGTCATCACCATGCTATAAGGACTGGCATAATGCCATGGAAAAGGAACATGAAGCTCTTATGTCCAACAAAGTTTGGAAATTAGTTCCTAGGCCTGAAAATACAAATATTATTAAATGTAAGTGGGTTTATAGAATGAAATGTGACCATGTAGGTAATAGCAGATACAAAGCCCGTCTTGTTGCACGCGGTTTTTCACAGCAATATGGAGTGGACTATGATGACACTTTTTCCCCGGTTGTACGTCATAGTACTATGCGTTTGTTGTTTGCTATAGCTACAGAATATAATTTAAATATTGACCACTTTGATGTTGATACTGCTTTTTTAAATAGTGACCTGAAAGAGAGTATATACATGGAACAACCAGAAGGCTTTAATGATGGTAGTAACAAAGTATGTTTATTGTTGAAAAGCATTTATGGGCTTAAACAAGCCAGTAGAGCATGGAATTTGAAAGTAAATCAAGTATTGTTGGAAAATGGTTTTATGCAATCAAAATGTGAACCTTGTATCTATATTAAGAAAGAAGATAAATGTTTAACAATAGTTGCCCTGTATGTGGATGATTTCTATGTTTTTGGAAATAATGTTGAAGCCACAAAAACTTTGTATAATCTGTTAGAGTCTAAATTTAATGTTAAAAATTTGGGAGCTCTACAGATTTGCTTAGGTATGAAAGTTACCAGAGATAGGAATAAGGGCATGCTTAAACTGGATCAGTCTGAGTACATCAAAAGATTATTGTGTAAGTTTGGGATGGAAAATTGTAGGCCTGTTTCCACCCCAATGATAGTAAATGATAAATTGAATAAACCTGAGCCTGATCAGCTTCTTAGTAATGATGTTTATAAATATAGAGAGCTTTTAGGCTCACTTATGTACTTGGCAGTATGTACTCGGCCTGACATATCATTTGCGTGTAGCCAGTTGAGTCAATATAATCATGGTTTTGGTAAAGAACATTGGCTTGCTGCCAAGAGAATCCTCAGGTATTTAGCAGGGACATTGAATCATGGCCTATGCTTTTATAGAAGCTCTGATTTATATGTTACTGCCTATGCTGATGCAGACTGGGCCAACGATGTGCTAGACCGTAAGTCTTACACTGGCTATGTGATAAAATTAGGTAAAAATAACATCAATTGGGAATCAAGGAAACAGAGATGCGTTGCCCTTTCCAGTACAGAGGCGGAATATTTAGCGATAACTGATGTCATGAAAGATTTATGTTTTCTGAAAAATTTTTTGTTTGAAATTCTATGTAAGGATATCGACGTTATTTTATATAATGACAATCAAAGCGCCCATAAATTATTAGAAGCTAAGGAATATTGTCACAAGAAAACAAAACATATAGATTTGAAATATCATTTTATTAAGGATTTGGTTCAGAAGGGGTTTGCCAAGGTGAAATATTTGCCTAGTAATGACATGATTGCTGACGTACTAACTAAGCCGCTGGGTTCGACTAAGCATAAAGAATTTGTAAACAGGATGAATGTTAATTAAGGTTTTGTTGTAATGTTCATTGGATTGTAATGTTATTTGGATTGTAATGTTAATTGAGATTTTATGTTCTGTTTGCATGTTAATTTGCATTGTGCATGTATACATTGCATAGCTTAAGACAATATGTGAATAAGGGGAAGTGTTGAATATTGATTATCTGTTTGCTGCATCTATGTATTCACATATTTAACACTGTGACAGTTGTCAATGTCATTTTTGACTTTGACGTTTTTTTATTCACTGTTCATTGTCTGTGATGTCACCTTTTGCTCTCCGTTGTGATGTGTAATTACCAATTAATTAATTTATATGTATTCCGACAATCATAAGATTTTCTGCAACATATTTTGATAAATATATTGAGGAATCACCGTGCAACTGATCTGGCCTTGTTATTTACGATCGCCGAAACCCTTCTCCACGCAAGGCGCACTCCAACACATATTGGATAGTTACCTAGTTAAAATTGAATACCCAACAATTTTGTGAAAATAAAACCCACTATGAATTTGCATTCATTTAACATGTTTTCATGAGTACCAATTGAAAAAGTTATTTCGTCTGAATTCCTTAGACGAAATACTTCTTCAAAAGGCCCATGTCATCAGAAGAAAAATTAGGTACTCCCTAACAAAAGGCAAAGAACTTATTTATAGATTAAGGCACTACCTTTCTTTATAAAGCAAAGTCAGCTTTTTCACACGGTCATGTTTCGCAGTATAATTATAAAATACTTGTCTACTAATATGACTCATCGATATCGTCATAGCTAATACGCTTATTAAGACTACATTGACCTTTAAAAATCGGCAAAATTATACATAAAATAGATAGAATCCACCTTTTTATGCACACCATATAATTTACAAAGTAGAACTTATAAATAGTATATCTTATTTGCTCACGGTCTTCCTAAGCCGGTATTCTCAAGACAAGCTTTGGATGGATTACAAGAAGAAGGAGGAACAGTACTGTATCTGCTTGATATATGCCTCGTTTCACTATGAACGGTCATTTTGCGGAAAACGACGCCCGGTAATAACACCTGTTCGGCAAAGTGGGACTATGAGATAGGTCTCATAGTCCCACTTTGCCGAACAGGTGTTTTTGCCGGGCGTCTTCTCCGGGCGATTTGTCTAGCTTATAAGTAGCAGACAGAACACGCGCACGTGCGGTGGAAGAGTCCAAGTTGCAGTAGAAGACGTAAGAGAAAATTAATGACTTCATCGTGTATACGTTGTTTATTTTAAACTCACTCTGCGTGCCTGTGTCGACGTACTTTTTTTTCCCATTCTGGGTTGCGGGACTGTCTTATGTCTTATGAGGGTAACCATTGACCCGAAATGTAAAAGGCTATTAAAGATCACTGTGGATTTTATCAGTACAAGTCTGACAGGTTCTCCCGTCTCGTCCTAGGTGAGAGGACTCATTGGAAGATTTTACCAGGATAAAAACTTTGTTTTCCCCGTAAATACTACCGCAACCGGCTTCGTGGACATAGCCAACAGGTTACGGAAAATTTTCCTTTTTTCCACAAAATGAGTGTTAGTAAATAAATACATCGGACCACGTTATTATGAAGCCCGTGTATATTATGAGTCGATAACTATTACCTGTGAATCACGACGATATCACGCGACTGGCGAATAGGGTGACAAATTAATATTTAATTAGGGGTTGCGTTGTCTCGGCTATTTATGTGTTGAATCGTTTTAATTTCCGATAAGTCATACTGTCTCTTAACTTAATAGTTTACTCGAAACTTAAGGGGAATGCTACAGCCAACACGCGAAATTCAAAATTTCTTGCGTTTTTTGCAATTTGCAGGCCATTTCTGGGT
This sequence comes from Agrotis ipsilon, assembly GCA_028554685.1. Classification (NCBI taxonomy): domain Eukaryota; kingdom Metazoa; phylum Arthropoda; class Insecta; order Lepidoptera; family Noctuidae; genus Agrotis; species Agrotis ipsilon. Next base: position 2,183,534 of record CM052963.1, read on the forward strand.
TTTATATTGATTAAAATATCATTCGCGGTTGTAAGACGTATGTAGTTGGTCGCGGGTCTTATACCATCACCGTAACTCCGGAACGTAAAGGGCTATTGAAGGACACCGTGGATTTTAGTCAGTACAAGTCTGACAGTCCCTCCCACCCTACCCGGGGTGGGAGGCCTCATTTGATGATTTTACCACGTAAAAAAAAAAAAAAAAGACGTATGTAACTACATACGTCTTTTTTTTTTTTTTACAGAATTATAATCATCAAAATCACCAATACCACCCTCCAAGTTCATAAAACCCAAGGAATGACTATTTCTGTTTTTTTGGGTTTTATGAACTTGGAGGGTTGTATTGGTGATTTTGATGACCTAGCAATAGTCTGCGAATTGCAAAAAAACGCTAGAAATTTTGAATTTCGCGGGCTGGTTGGAGCATTCACCTTAAATGAAAGGGGTTGCTCGAATTTCATCCTGGTTTACTCGGTCGAGACCCACAGGTACACGAGGGTTAATTCCTAAATCGTTAGTGCGTTTGTGAACATTAAAAATTGAAATTAATTGAGGAGCTCGTGGTTAAATAATTACAGCTGCACAGGCCGATCTTCCGTGCTAATCCGCGCTTAGCTAGGTTGGTCGCTATGACCATCTGTCATAGCGAGTGTCATCCTTGTCTGGGAAACTACGTGAGGCCGTTGGTCCCGGTTGTCATTTGTTTTGTTGCCCAGTTACTAAGTTGTGGAGGTCCAATAGGCAGTCGCTTCATGCGCTATTCAACTGCATCTGGTTCGACTGGAAGCCGACCCCGATATAGTTGAGAAAAGGCTAAGCAGACGATGATACAACTGATGAACATACAGACATATCGGTCAAAATCATAACCGTACCGCGTAACCAGGTAATAAAAAAGACTTGCAACATCCTCTATAACAAAGGACATTGACCTTTAATTAGCCCCCATATTGTAGTACAAGTGCCACTATAACTCTGAATGAAAGGGTAGTAAGTAAAGCCTTCTAGGGGAGTGGTTCAATTAGCGATGCGATCTAATGTTGCAACATAGTGACTGCATTGAAGAGGTGTGATCATTGTTAAGGATATTGTGTCAATTAAGAGTTGGTAAAGGGTAGAATAATATAATAAATTAACGAGAATAAGTTAACAATTATTGTGGGCCTTTTTTTACGTGGTATAATCATCAAATGAGTCCCCTCACCCAGGGCACGGCAGGAAGGACTCTCAGACTTGTACTGACTAAAATCCATGGTATCCTTCTATAACCCTTTACATCCGGGGCCACAGTTACTAGTTGGTCCCGCGACCAGACCAGACGGCCAAAGAATGCCGGGTCTTTGGCCCTCTAAGGAGGCTCCGTCATTTTGCTGACAGCTCTTTAAGGCCCACGTGGAACTCGAACCAGGCATGGTCCATGATCGGACAGTGAGTCGCCCATTACTCGCCGTCCGCATGCCCAGCAAGTGAGTGGGCTTGCGGACGGCGAGCAGTGGATAGCTGGCTGTCTAATCAAGGATGTTCCACACACGCCACAAATAACTGTCAGCATACGGACGGTCCACCAAAGGGACAAACGACTGCCGGGATCGCGGGACCTTCTTTACAGGTAACAGGGCAATTGACATAAATTACAGAGGGCAGATATTCTCTTTCTAAAAATCTTTAACCGTGATTTCATACGAAAATCAAAGCCATCAGAACGGTCGTCGAAATAATTATCGATACAAAACATATGTATGGCGGCTGTCGATTTTATAAATTGTTACTTTGGCTGTTCGGTCGTCCTTGACATAAATATACCGATTTTTATCCTGGCTGTCTTCACTCCATCGATCCGACATATAGTTTAAATAAGTGTCTCTATCAAGATGGTAAACTGATTTGTGATTTTTTGTTGATGAATTGTTAAGTGATTTAAGTTTTTCATGGATAAACATAGTAGGTAGGTAGTTTTAGTTTGTCACAGTGCGACAATATGCTATATTTCATTGCGCAAATGGTATATTTCATTTTGTTCATCTGGGTGATATCACCTGGGTGAAAAAAGTGGATTAAACCGATGAGACAGTCCCGCGACCCCAGCTGGCTAAAAGCCATGTTAAAATCCCGTAGAATTACTAGATTTTATTTGGATTTTATAAAACGAGGCTATCCTGAAGTCCTGAATGGAACCGAAGCGACTGTCACTCTTACTGACATAAAATTCAATGTTTGCTTCCCAGGGTAAAGGTCACCTTTACAAACGGTCTCGCGACCCAAGATCTACAGCCTCACACATAAATAAAAGCAGCGTACCATTCTTTCAGAAAAAAGGACAATTTAAATTTTTAGTTCGTAGTAATTGCGAATCCCGTCATGATCCCTTACACTAACATATACACAAACAGACAAGAGTAATCAATAAGGGTTAAGGTGGCCTACCATGACCTCGTAAAGCATGAGTATTTCCACTCAGGGAACGAGCTAGCGCTAGACGACTTATATAGCTATGTCTCTTTCCCACAGCCTAACTACTCGCTTTAAGAAGTCATGGTAAGCGACCAGTTTTTTTTAAAAAAAACCCTAAACAGGTGCTCACCTTATCGGAGTACTCGGCGACATCCCTCATGGAGCGCGGGTATCCAGACACGAGGTAAGTCTTAGCTGTGGGAGCCATCTTCATCTCCAGCATCAGGACCTCGGTCACCGTCGTACTGGATAGTGTGCCGAAGTCTTGCATGTCTGTTGGAAAGGTAGGTAGTTAGTATTTTGTAAATTTGTTTAAAGTTTTTAAACAAAAAAGTTTCCCCAGCCCCTGAATTCCTCGATCCTGTATCAAAGGTGCGTTAGCAAACATTTAAAGGTATTCCTCATTGGGCACCCGCTGTAAAAGGTTAATTAACTCAGGCGTAATGGCACCTTAACAACTCCACATACGGATCCTGTCAAAAATTTTGGTAGGTTAGTTTATTTAAACTAACATTCACAAAACACAGACCTGGAACAACTAGGTACTTTTAAATTTTATAAATGACGAAATGGAACATAAAATCATATTTTTTTCTACTCAGCTAAACTATAATTAATGTAAATATCAGTAAAAACACGTAAAATGACCCAATGGATCACCAGGTAGATCATGTAAACATTGCCCCTCAAATGTATCTACTTGCAATGCCAATAGGCTTCGAGGGAGCACGTTTGTCAGACCAACAATATCCATTGAGTTGTCAAACAGTCAGATTTCATAACATTCGGTGCAATGAACATTGTTGAATCGTCTACGTGCAAGTTAGTGCGATTTTCAGCGTCAAGCAGTATTTTCGTTTGGTGACTTTTGTTGATTGTTGACTTCTGAAATTGGCGTCCCTTTCTATAACATGTAGATATTGTGGGAGACTTCATACAGAATGGAAAATAGGCTTTTTATTTAAAAAAAATATTAGTCCGAAAGATTTTTTTTTGTCGAACGTCACTCGGTCGGTATAATTACACAGTAATATTTATCTTTTTTTTAAAGTTCACAGTTTCTTCTCCTTCTAGTTCAGATGTTAATTTTTCATTCCATTTTGTACTTAGAAACCTAAGCTCGAATAAAAAATGAAATATGAAAATCTGAGGTTTTTAAACGACCAAACAAGTGAATGCTATAAAAACTAATCTAAAAAAAAAGTAAAATGCCATTACGAAAAAATAGAAACACGCAGTTCGACTTTCGCGCGAATTTTTTTCTAAAATCCTCCAATTTTCCAAGTTCTCCTGGGTGAACAAACATAGAAACTCTGTTTGTGTGTGTACACAAACACCCAAACCCGGACCAATCGTGATAGAACTGACCAATTATAACCAATGAATTGTGTTTTTACCCAAAAAACACATATTGCAGTCGAAGTTAATAGCTCCCAAAGTATGAATAAATGATGGAAAACTCTTCAACTTCGAACAAACACATGGCAATGGTAACTGCGCCTGATTGCTATCTGAGTCATCATTTCACAAACAAAATACTAACATACAATCGTAATGTTTAATATTTCTCAGAAAACAAACATACACGAGTCATTATTTAAAACTACCTACTAGTAAACACCTTTCGATAAATAATCAATTGATTTTGAGTGTTATTACAATGTTATAGGATTCGTTTTCGAGTGAATTGATTATCACTTTTGGGTTCTTTGGCCTGCTGGATATTTTTCTCGGTAAAAGGAATTGTTTAGAAACCGTAATTGGAGAGAAAAAAATAATGTCCTGTCGCGGCTAATGTGAAGATAGTCACATGAGGGCAATAGCCTCACTAAAGTTAATATCCTTCAACATAATTTTATTAAAGTAAAATTATGCACAAGGGAACATTACTATAATGCAGGATATTATAGTAGACAGTATCCTATACCGTAGCTCGTAGACGCTGGCTACGAGCCGTAGCATAAAGCCTACGCGACGTAGCACTCGAAACGTAGTATTCGTAGCACTTTTGTTGAAGAGTTCTCGTAGCATTCCATAAAAATAAGTAATTTATCACTTACCTAGATTTCCCTGTAATTTATTGGAAATTATGAATGAATGTAAAATCTAGATAAGTGATAGATAAGTTTTAATGTAAGTAAGTGTAATTCGAAACGTTTGTTAAAAGGATCGAGCGAAGTACTTTTTAGATATAAGTCAATTGCCCACAGACATTTCACTGTTGGCTGTAGGGCCCCCTTCTAACAAATAGACAAGGAGACCTAGGTGTTTTTATTTAACTGCAACGGCCATAGCGCAAAAGTCGTGAAAAATAGTAATTATATTTTAGCCTCTATAGTTATTTTGCATGTTCCTACAAGTATTTAAATTGGTGTAAACATAGTACACATGCTGATTAACATAAACTGAATGTCAAAGCTTTTCGATGTAATGAAAAGAGCAGCACCTTAAACGAAACTTAAGGCGGATATTTCACTAGCCAGATAACTTTTATCTGGCGAACAAAAATAGCGGTTTGACATATTTTCAATAGATAATAATCATTCTGTCAAACCGCCATTTTTATTCCCTAGATAAGTTATCTGATTATTGAAAAATCAGTCCTTAGTTCAGTAGACTGTTATACAGCCAAATATGGGATTTCAGTACATTTTATAGGTAGCTTCAAAAAACGGGGGAGGTTGTCAAATGGAATTTGTCAGAATCTTATATTTAAAACACGATATTTACCATGTTTATTATTTGTTTTTTGAGTTTCCGATATTTCGACACTGTTGCAAACGCCATGATCACGAATGATGACTATATTCTTCTTCATCATCATCTATTCCATAAACATACAAGATAAATATCCCGTTTTTAATCTTACTAATAGTATTAGTGACCATGTCAGTCTAAAAAATTTTTTGTAATAATCTTATTTTTCTTATATGTCTTCTCCGATTTCTTAGCAATGCGTGGACCGATTTGAAATATTCTTGATACTGACTAAATTAAAAAACGACAGCAAGTCAACCCCGATTGCCACTATCGCAAATCTGTGTTTGTTTACGCAATTACATAACATAAATTCGTGCCTGTATCTACTAAAAAGGAATAATTGGCACATAACAAAATAAAAAACAAAGTCACCGTCTTCCGAATTTAAATATTTTTTTGTTTGTTTTAGAAGTCGGTTATTGTTACTCTTGTATACTTCACGTTTCATCGATATATTGTTTTTTAGTTATGTTTCATCATTAACTGTGTATTTAACACATAATTATAACATTTATTTTACACACAATACTGGCATCAGTTACCTACGTTATTTCATAATGTTATGTAAAACTGCATTTTGCTTTTATATATTAATTTTTACAGTCACGACACCCATGAACTTACAGCTCATTAACTAGCTACCTACCTTTATAATTACAAGTAATTAAATTCTGAATAATTTTATGGGTAATTTTTTATGGGTAATTCACCATATTTTTTTAAACGTTGCCCCAAATTAGCAATTTCTACAGCAGTTTGGGTGCATTTACAAACATAAAAACTCACATACACAAACACTCAGACCTGAAACAACTACTTGAAGTTCATACAAATATTTGTATAGTGCTGGGATCGAACCCACGACAAGCAGCGCAGCATTCGATAGCTCAGCCACTGCACAACCGTGCCTACAATTTATTTTGATTAACATTTCTAAACCACGTTTACAAGATGTCTGTGTCATAAAGGCTGTACAGTCTTGTCACTTTATTCAACAGCGATTGTGTTGAGGCTCTACCACGAGCTTTCAAGCTTTGGTGACGTGAAGTAAACGAGAATTTTGAGGTTAATTTGAAAGATAAAATTAGTTCCTCGTTCAATAAAGGCGATTTTTATTTTCCATACGATAAACACCGTACCATCGTACATACTTCAAGTACCTAATACGATATGATTAAATATTATAGTGTGAAAGGCAAGTCTATTATTCTAATATTATGGTTATTTAATAATTTTATATTGGTCGTGACGTACCACGAAGTTTAGACTACAATTAATCGAAAGAACTTTAAAAAAAATACATGACGTTTGTCGTTACTATTAACTAAATACTACGAAAATGACACACAGACAGAAAGGTAAACATTTCTTTAAACCTGCCTGACTGATTACAGTTTCACGGAAGAGCAGTCAAGTTCGTGTTCACTTCAATAATGCATGTCATGATAGTTAAATTGTTTTAATGATTTCACTAAAGCGCATACTTGGACAGGGTCGGAATGGAATGGCCCAGGTGGCGCCCTACACGCGCGGGTAACATCCCGTCTAACTTGTGACAAGCCCTGCAAGCTAGGTGCATGAGGGGCCCGCGTAGGCTGAGGGCCGGCTAGCAAAAGCTACCCCGATTATTTGACCAGTCCGGCTCTGGACTTGACAGTCGACTATTAGTTTCAATTTACGCCGGATGATGATTAAATAAAAGACTTGTAGAATGTAGAGGCTTGCGCCACAAGATTTTTTTTACTTGGTAAAATCATAAAATTAGTCTGAGAAGAATCCAGGGCAGGATGGGTAGGACTGACAGATGTGTACCGACTAAAATCCACGGTGTCCTTCAATAGCCCTTTGCGTTCCGGGGGCACGATCGGACGGCGAGTCACCCATTACTCGCCATCCGCAAGTGGTAGGAAATCACCTTACGTCGTCGACGACGTCCTATGCCGTGGCTGGGTTGTGTGGTGGAGCTCTCCCTCACGGCGCGCGGCGTTAACGTTTATCACTTGCCGCTTGCTCCCCTGGGAGGTATTCTACTAGGTTACTAGACTAGTTCTAATAACTACATTCTATCTACAGTGTAGTCTATGTCTAAACTACATAAAGTGCAAACCGGGTGTGGTAGTACCGTTGCCGATGGCGTACTGCTGCAGAAGGTCCGTCATGTTGATGTGGACCACCCCGCGGCGCTCCTGCATCAGGTTGTCGCAGTGGGTCACCTTGCCGCTGCCTGGACCACCTGGTTGAGATGGAAGGGGATTAGTAAGGCTTGTGTTTAAATGACCTACCAGAAAAATGCCTGCAAGAATGGATAAATACTCACGAATTTGTGTATCATACAGTAGTGTAGAAATTAAACAGTTTTCTGTAATAATAAAAAATAACGACCTAAGCAAGGTCGCCAAAGCCAGGCTTCGCGGGGCTGAACTATTTCTGTTTGCAGGGTTTAAAGGAATACTACCCTAACCAAATCGAACTTCGGGGTGTCCCTGAAAGGCCTGAAATCTTGCTAAAGCAAGTTTTTGATTTGGTGAGCATTTATCCAATTTGGTATTCAAAAATATCTATTGATAAGCATTAAAATTGTAGCCGATTAAAAAGCTTCTAACATATTTTTGTTTAAATAAAAACCGGCGTAGGACTTTGCCCGGGAATGAATGAAAAAAACGAGATATTTTAATGATTTGCGTTAATTATTTGTTTTGATTTTGCAATCTTCACCAATTTTATAAAGCTAAAGAATAAGTTGGTGTCGTTGCCGAAGGAAGGCCAGAGAACGCTGTCGTGAAGTTTTAGACGCGTTTTAGAGACATTGGCCGGAGACAGCCGCACAAAAGAAAGAGTGGAAGGTTATGGCAGAGATCTTTGCCTTTTGGGGGAGATATAGCCTGTTTAACCTTCCTCGATAAATATACTATCTTACACAAAAATAACTATTCAATTTGAATCAGTAGTGCCTGAGATTGGCGCGTACAACCAAATAAACAAATTCAGCTGTATAATTTTCCAAAACATTGGAAATATTTACATAAAAAGTAATGGTAGTAAGTTTCCAATAGCCGTAAGTATGTTTCTTTACATTAATGGTCGAACACGGAAGAATAAATTTATGAAATCATTAGGCCTATTGTCACAAGTGTTTATAAAAGTAATGTGTTAAAACCAATATCCATATAACGCGGACGTAGGGGACCTTGACCGTCATAATAATATTTACTAAATGTAATAAATTAAAATGTAACTCCGGTTAGTAGAAACTGTTGGTTACGTGGTATAAAATTTAATTGTAATAATTTAAATTGGTTTATTTGACTGAATTGCATTTACCTAATCGTGACTCGGGAGTTTTATGTTTTGTAGTAGAGATTACATCACGTAAACGGTGTAATAAAAATTTATGCCACACATCATCAAATGAGTCATCCCACCCTGGGTGGGGCAGAAGGGACTGTTAGACTTGTACTGACTATAAATCTACGGTTTACACTTACGGAGTCTATGGAATATAACAATTACACTAATTAACGAACTTGCACGCGAACTCGTTCGCAACTTGGTCGGATATTATCCGAAAGAAACTATTTCAATTTGCCAATTGACGTTTGATCCTCGGCGATACTGTAGCGCCCTATTACTGAAAGAGTTTTTGATATTTTCCCCTTTTCAGGTGGTAAAATCTTCTAATGGTTCCTTCCACCCTTATTAGAGATCATCATCTTCATTCATTAACTGAGTTCTCCCAATCTGGTGGACAGCTCGTCAATATTTTTGTACGTAATAAGGGACTGACATACTTTCACTGACTAAAAGTCCAGTCAGTTGCCCTTTACGTTCCAGGACCGATATCATTTATTTTAGTAGTCAAAGTTAAACTTACCCAAAACGAATATAACAGGCACACTAGGCGGCTCGAACTTGACGTGGCTTGAATTTTGCATGGGGAAGGCGGCGGCAGGCGGCGTCGCTCGACCTGCCCACGCGCTCTCGCCACGACTTCGCTCTCCGCCCGTCGTCTCCAGCTCTTCATTTTTTTGTTCTGGATGTTGGATAACCAGTCAGAATACTTTCTTTGTAAGATATGTAGGCGTAAAACTGTTCAGGGGCCGTTTTATGCATGGCCATAAACAAATTGAATGCCGCCATTTTGATAACACAGTTTTCATAGACTATTTCTATTATTTTGGCGGCAACTGCACCAGAACCATGGGCTCTGCATTGTTTTGAACAAATTAACTGTAACTTAGGTAAGAAGAACAATTTACAAATATATAGGTATATGCATTACGAAACAATTATGGTTAAAACACTGAAATTCAATTGCACGGGTTATTTAACTTTTCAAGCATCAGAAACACTTCTAGAAAACTTAAAAACAAACAAATTATTAACTACGATCTATGTATCCCATGTTGGGCGCCACTAATATTTCTATTAGGTAAGCTATTTTGTTAATATTGCTGGTAGCGAATTATCCGTAGATAAGATGAGAGGGCTGTAGTTAAAAGTCATAGGTTTACCATCCTGCCGGTGAAACATGTAGCTAGAAAGTGACGAATATTATTATGAAACTATTTGTCGTAGACATGTCCATGGATGAAAAACTTTGTCGGAAAAACGGATATAAATGTATTTTCATCCCCCCATCTCGGAAAGGGTACTTTTGCTCTTCGATATCTGACCGTAAAAGCCGTTTTTATCCTCAAGTGAGTAAAAGCCGTTTTTATCCTCTAGTGAATAAAGTAAATTTGAATTTAGAACATCTTATGCACTAAAGAGTTGCAGCAGTAATGGCGGCCGGTGACCGCAACAGCTGATCGTTTGCTGTGGTGCCCACTTGACGTTCGAAGGTTGTCGTACCACATCAAATTTCAAAAATAGAATTTGTTTCCTCGCCATAGATGTGAAAAGCAGAGTACGCTCCTCGGGTGTAAGGCTGCGTTGCCTTGGGCTAACTTGAATCCCTCGCTACACTAAGGATTTTTAACTTTATTCCCTCGTTTATTTCGGGTATTAACACTTGAACCTCTCGCTACGCTACGGACGGAGGTTCACCCCCAGAATCCTCAGTATCGTTTCGGAATTCAATACGCCTCCCTTGGAGCGTAATCTACAATTATTTTGTTAAAATCTCAGACCCGGAACATTCTTGGCTCAGTACTTTGTTATACCTTTTTTTTATTTGCTTTGTGCGGTTTTCATTTCACGTCTTATTGTTATGTTATGACAAACCAAGATAAAAATAATTAGGTAGTAGTTTTCAACTACATACTACCTAAGTATTATTTGTTTTAATTTAAAAATTATTCTGTTCTATAATAATGTCTTACTTAATACCTAAACTGAAATAAAAGCCTATCTTGTGTTTATACGATTGTACATCTGTTTTTTTTTTTTTTTTTGTTTTTGCATTTAGTAATTTCCTCGCTGAGGTGGGATGAAAAGTTACGTGTTGCACTCGAGTGCAAAGACTTTTCACCTTGTGCTCTTTTGATTCCCTCGCTATCACTCATGATTCTAATTTTTGAATCACTCGTTGCACTCGTGATTCAAATTTAGAATCATTCGCTTGCTCGGTCATCAAACATGAGCACGCGGTTAAAAATCAACTTTGCACTCTTGTATAACAAATAACTATTTCACACTACTTGCTCGTAAATGTCAAATTATATGTCAGGCAAACCTACTGTAAAGCAAGTCATTGTTCCCCCTCACTCGAGCCGGGCAATAATATATGTATTGAATTTCATTATTCCCGTGGGAATAATGTGATTTGAATTTGGAACCTCAAATAAAATCGTATGAAAACTTTCACCAAGGAGTTGTATCAGTAATGGCGGCCACTGGCCGCAACAGCTGATCGCTTGCAGTGGTGCCAACTTCACGTTCGAAGGTTGTTGTACCACATCAAATTTCAAAAATCGAATTTATTTCCTCAAAGTAGGTGTGAAAAACAGAGTACGCTCCTCGGGAGTAAAGCTGCCTTGTCTTGGGCTAACTTGAATCCCTCACTACACTAAGGATTTTTAACTTAATTCCCTCGTTTCACTCGGGAATTAACACTTGAACCTCCTCGCTGCGCTACGGAGGTTCACCCCAAGAATCCTTAGTATCGCTTCGGGATTCAATACGCCCGTGACGTAAGGCAATGCTTTACTCCCTTGGTGCGTAATCTACTATTTCCTATCGATTAACAGTCCAATGATGAATCGGTCTTAGGAGAACGGTTGCGGATTTAACGTACGGATCCCCAAAATTCCAATCAGAGATGGCGCAATACGTCTTCTTTTCCATTTCAGAAAGACATCATAGAATGTCATTTACTCATTTTTATGCTAAATCACTTGCATAAAACACGCGCCCGCACCGGTGGGCAGTGCCCAATAGAAAAACTTTTGAACTGATTAGAGCGTCTGCTAAAACTGCAAGCGGTTTTGCGCTCTAAATCTGCACTTTTTGTGGTAATACATCACTTTATGCATATTTTAACATGGATTTGTCACTGATTAGAGCGAACATTAGTCGATTGTCTCGATGTCATTATTTTTTGAGTATGGAAATCCTTATAGACACTTTTGGCTTGATGTGAGCGTAGGGTTTTATTCGACTTTCCAATAGATAACCATGCGAAGGCCCAGGAGATACATTTTTTGAAGTAGATATATTTGCGCTTACCCCAGCTTAAGTCGCAATCCCCAGCGAGCAATTTTCTAAAGCACAGCTTATCTAGCAACCACACGTTTTCCGCACGCAGGTTACACTGCGCGCTACCTCTTTGCGCCTGCCTGGTCGGGCGACGATTAATTAAACGTGTGTAATTTAGGGGAGTGCTTCAAGCCAAGCTTGAGCATTGCACACAATGCTACCGAGGTCAATGAACTGACGCTTCTATCAAAGCTACTCAGAACTGCACTTCTGTTTCCATGAAAATTAAATGACGTTACTGTTTTGGGTTGTTTTAAAGATTTCTTCCAAGTAGTTGGCTTGGAGAAGAAGTGGAAGGCACTAGAATGACTTTTCCAGTCTTTATGACATAAACAGGAAGATTGACGTTAATTTTATGAAAAAAAAATAGTTCCTCTTTCGTACACTTTATGCGCTTTTTCAAGCAATAATGGCTTCAAGTACGTAATACAGAAAGGTAAGGATAAGACCTTTTGATAAGGCCTCGGTTGACCACCTCTTACTATATTCTCCTCATCTTTTATCATCTTTAAAACACTGGTGACAGGAATCACATCTTTTTAATAGCGGTTTGGCGAAAAACTTCATAAGAAAGTGTCGTAAAGGGAAGGTAATGCCTACCTAGTTACTCAAAGTCAAAATCAAAGCGTTTATTTGCGAACTAAGTGTTTACATTGTTGGTGACATCTTATGTTAGTAGGTACTTATGACTAAGCAGCCTTTTACAAGCCTTTTTCTCTCAGTACCTAGCTCTCAGCGCAAAATCTCAGGCTAATTCTCATTAACAAAAAGAAGCAACTAAATAGAAGGCTTTAATATTTGGACGTTCGACTCAACGTCGTGTAATAAAATGGCAACTGTGCTTATATTAGAGTTAATTTAAGTGCCACGTAGTGTTCATGAAAACCGGTTTTACAATGTTTGGTATAATAGTACTCCGTACTATGAATAGGTGGTTTAGTAATGAGCAATAAAACTAAGGTGTTTTTACAACTAACGATGACATAATGTGCGTAGAACAATAATATTTTGTAGGTTTCGATAAGATCTACGCAAGCGCGTTTGGTCTAAAATAAAGAGTCTTATCTTCATAATTAAGAAATTGTGAATGACAACCCTATATCGTCATTGATAACTTCGAAGTAAGTCACCAAGGCAAGGGTTGCAAAGCCAAACTTCCGTTGTTTTTTTTTTAAATTTTAGCTGCCTATTTTCAGAGCAAATCTAGTCTAGTTTAGTCTTACACCTTAAGTGTTTAAGCAATACTGTGTTTAGTACACTTAATATAATAAGGGTAACCCTAAACATAAGTTCGACGCATTTCAAATGTTTACAATGGCGCCCAAATGGGACAACACGGCACTCGTGTTGATAAACAAATATTAAACATAATGACGCGACATTATATCTGTGACTGTTCATAATGATGATTAAATTTGTTTTTTTTCTTTGTTTCACATGCATTTCGATCTTATCGCATTACTTTGTAGTAGAGTAGATACTTATTGGCGCCCAACGTGGTACTTTTTTGAAATAGACCTATAGTTGCAGTCCTATAGGAGGTGGTTTACCATCAACCATTAGTTATTAAGTTAATACTAGTTTTAAAAATAGACTTACTTACCAGTGTCTAAGCAGATGCCCATATTCCATGAAGATGCGAATTAAATTCAAAGTCTTTCCACCAACAAACTTTACGGCGCAAGGTCCGCAATAAAAAAATATACTTAACTAACGTTTTTAATTGGCACTTTACAAATAAAATATACATCCAAAACACGCGTGTAGTTCCGTTGTCTACCGGCCACGGGCAATCACACGCGGCAATTAATAGTTTATCGATTGAAGGACGCGACCTTCGTGGACGAACCTCAAAACGAAACTAAACATAAAACTGTTTAACTTGAAAATTATCTCATCTTACAAAACTTTTAACTGATCGACTTGCTTTGAGTTATTCGGAAGTTGTGCCTTCGTGATAGCATTTCTGCGAGCGGTTTGAATCTTAATGGCATCGCGGGCCAACCGCTCCGTCGCAGCTCTCACACACTACTGAAAGAAACTCCTTCCCTCGCCGGTGCGGCCGACGGAACACGGTCTGTCTCTTTCTTCCACATCATAATACCCGCGTGTGACGAGGACAGGTCATCACTTGAATAATTAAAACTGCGTCCCCCTCAATGAAACAAAATAATTACAGTATAAACTGCAAGACTTGCTCCTGCAGGTGACTGATGACGTTGTTTGCCGAGTAAGAAACGCGTTCGATTAGGGTCATGATAATTTTTCAGATCGACAGCCCCAAGGCGATGCTAGTTTATTCATGAACGTTACATTTACGATAATTGTCACGTTGAAAACTTTTGAATTCTATGAAAAGTATGTTCTCAATAACTGGGTACGATCGGTAAATATTCGATACATTGGAAGTTTGTGCTGGACTGTAATTATCTTATTAAATTTTTATTGGGAATGATTCATCGACTGGTTTGCGGGTTTCGGTTTGGAGGGAAAGTTTTCGAAGAGCTTTTCTTTTTTATACGGTGTGTCAGGCGTGCTGCCGATTATTTTATTTTTTTCCAAGGGACTTTTTTCTTCGAACAAGGGACAAGTGTAATTCGAACAGTAGCAAGTGATTGAACACCTATTTCGTAATAATTAAATGATTGCGCTATATGAATCATATTGTGGTGCAATAAACATTATTTCAAGGGAGTTAATATTTGTCGGTAGAACAGAAAAAATAAAAAAATATATTTTTTATGAAACATTAAGTTTATATTTCGTTTGAAACACCTTTGCACGGTAAACTAGTGAGTGCAGAGATTCGGAACAGTATGAAATTAAAAATAACAGATTCTCTATAATCACAATTTCTTTATAAATTATATAAATATCAACCTTATGATTAAGTAAGTAGGGTCTAGAACTAGTTGTGTGACAGATTAAGTACATTTTTGTACGATAAAGAATTTAACATTTTTGTTTTATTATTTACAGTTTTAGAAGTCACACATGGGTCAGGCCGTAGATTTCGCCACATTAGAAGTAACTTAACTCTCCGCTACATTAAAAAAAAAAAGGATAAGACTTTATCGTTTGTCAATCACAGCATCGTATTTCATACGAAGTGGTGAGCCGCGGCCATTAAACATATTTGATTATGTTCATAAACTAAGAAAATTATATGACATTTTTCTACAAAAAGTGACGAAATTTTCATTAAAAACGTGAATCCGCTTTGGTAGGGGTGCACTTACGCCATCAGCAAAATAAAAAAAATTGTACTTTTTGGTAATCTGTTTGATTTAACGTTATAAAATAATAGTTAGCTAGCCGTGTTTTTAATATGGGGTGGTGTCTCCTAAGAAAGTACATTAATTTTCACACATTTTAAAAAAAACTAAAGAAAGTCAATTCTTTGCGCTACTTCTATTGCGCACCTATTATCTACCTATTTTGTGGTGTTAAGACATTAGTAGGATTTGTATCTGAGTAGTGGCAACACTAAAGTTACTTTCTCTATGGTCAATACGGCGTGGGCGGCCATATTTTCTTCAGTCCGATGTCAACTTCGTTCCAAGTAAAAAGTGTCACATTTTTCGAGGAGTGAATTTTTTTAGATTTCAAGGTAAGTTTACAATTTATATATATTATTGTTATTGCGCATGATTTAATAGGCTGTGTGTGATGTTTTAAAGGCTAAATTAACCAGAGAAAATAGCTTATTATCGAGTTATTATAGATTTTATTTGCGCCATGGTTACGCAAAAACTACATTATGTCACTTTGCGATACCAGAGTGGCGTAGAATTTGCGCCACTTTTTTACGCTATGGAATAATGGTGCATGCACATTAGAGATTACTTGATATTGATTATGATGATTTTTCATTTTGTTTATATTTATTAATTTCATATATTTTTTTGAGTAACTGCGAGGTTCTTGTAGGTTGCTAGTCATAATTCAAGCCACTCAGACCACTTGGCTGGCTTGCTTGCTGGCTTGGCTTGGCTTGACTTTCAGATCACTTGGCTATGCTGAGTACATTTTTAACTTCTACTCTTTTTAAAACAATTCATTTAAATGCTCTTTTTTCTACTTTTTAGAGCATTTAAATAAAAGCTTCTGATAACAAACCACTTCTACGGTGGTTTTTTTTTCGTGATTTCAGGTTTGGTCCCATAGTAAAAGTGGTTTGTTATCATGAGCACAATCATATGTTTAGGTATCGCTCACTAATTACCAGTCACCCTATATACAGGGTGTCCCTTGAACTCAACGTCAAGCCGAAACGGGGTGACAGGATTGATCATAACCATCACGAGAAAAATCAGAAAAAAAATCTATCCCATGCAGTTTGAAAATTATGGGCATTTTAAGAAAAACCTGGAAATTTGATCAAACTGTACCATTTTTCGGTTATTGCGGTTGTTCTTTTTAATTTTCGTTCATTTGAACTTTGGAAACGTAATCCTAAATAACATTTCTAGAATCCCATTAAAAAATAATGACACATTTGCCTCAAGTTTCCGAGAATTGAGACTATTTGTTTACCTACGAATTTAAAATTTTCAAGATTCGTCGACTTTGACAGGCCCTCCTTTAAAAAAAATGTACTAAAGTGCCTTGGCAAGTGGCATCAAAAGTTGGCGCATTTAATCAGGATTCTAAAATGGTACAATACTTGTTAGTTTCATACAACAGAAAAGAGTAAAAAATGAAAACCTCAAGTAAGCCGATTTTTGCTACCTCTATTAAAATGTTTTTGATTCACACAAGCTCTAGGTAGGTTCTTAATTTTAAGGCAAAATGATGAGAAAGATGGTTTGTGGGTATGTCTGCCATGAGTGAGTGAGACAGATAATGACGGCACTTTAACCAAAGTGAAAAAAAGTTAGTAAAATAATGAAAAATCTTGATCTCGTTTAATTTAGGTTTGTTGAAATAAAAGTTAGATAGAGAAATAACATTTTTTATTACAATAAATTCAAATTGTTTACCATCAGTCTCAATACAAGCCCTACATCTTCTTAAAAAAGATCTACTTATGAGTCGGGCATATCTTCGAGAGTTGATCACCTCAGCTGTTTGAGAAATGCATTCACGCAGGTCGGCTACGTTTTCAATGGGCTTTGAGATCATTTTGCCTTAAAATTAAGAACCTACCTAGAGCTTGTGTGAATCAAAAACATTTTAACAGAGGTAGCAAAAATCGGCTTACTTGAGGTTTTAATTTTTTACTCTTTTCTATTGTATGAAACTAACAAAAATTGTACCATTTTAGAATCCTGATTAAATGCGCCAACTTTTGATGCCACTTGCCAAGGCACTTTAGTACATTTTTTTTAAAGGAGGGCCTGTCAAAGTCGACGAATCTTGAAAATTTTAAATTCGTTGTTAAACAAATAGTCTCAATTCTCGGAAACTTGAGGCAAATGTGTCATTATTTTTTAATGGGATTCTAGAAATGTTATTTAGGACTACGTTTCCAAAGTTCAAATGAACGAAAATTAAAAAGAATAACCACATTATCCGAAAAATGGTACAGTTTGATCAAATTACTAGGTTTTTTTTAAAATGCCCATAATTTTCAAACCGCATAGGATAGATTTTTTTCCAGATTTTTCTCGTGATGGTTATGATCAATCCTGTCACCCCGTTTCGGCTTGACGTTGAGTTCAAGGGACACCCTGTATATTATGACGTTACTGTTAGCTATAATTTCAATATTCTATTTCAGATGCCTCTGACTCAGGCAGAGAAATCAAAGAGATACAGGGAAAAATTAAAAAGAACGAATCCCGAAAAATATTCAGATATGAAAAAGAAAAATAAAGCAAGAGCAATCAAAGCTTACCAAAATAAAAAAAATACTTTGAATGATGCACAAAAAGAAGAGCACAGGCTAAAATTGCGACAGACAAAAACCAGTAATAGGCAAACTATCCACACGTTCCAATCCACATGCAGTGAACAATCTGCCAATACGCAGCATCAGGAGGATGAAGATTGTTCAAATGAAAAAAATGAGGAACTTCAAAACAATTTAGCTGCAGAAGTACTAGACACACCTAACGATAATAAGACAGAAAGTGGAAGTAGTATGTATTTGAATAGGACTTCGATTAGAAATATTCAGAGAAATATTGAGAAAAAAATACGACGTGAAAATAATCAACTTCGTGAAAACGTTCAAAAATTGATGAGAGGTTATAATTCTCTTCAAAGAGAAATGCGTAAATTAAAAAATGAGTACCGGGAATTAGCGAAGAAACTTCAGGAGAAGGACGCTGAAACTGAAAACCAAGCCATCAGGCAAGACCCAGAAAACACTCCATATAAAAGATCAGAAAGCTTTGTTAATGAGCACCTAGCTAATGTTGCAACCCCGGAAAAAGAAATTGTCAAAAGAAAGATGTTAGAATATAATGTTCTCACTGACTCTATTAAATCAAAATTTAAAATCTGTCGAAACCAAGATAAAAATACGTTTAAAGATGTTGTGGATAATCCGATTGTAAAAAAATATAAATTGAAATCTTGCCTTACAAAAAGACTTGGACTTAAAAACAGTTTAAAAAGACATACAGAAACAAAGACCAAGACGCATGATCTGATAGAGAGAATAAGGAGATTTTACGAAAGAGATGACGTGAGCCGTGCAAGTGCAGGTAAAAAGGAGTGCCGGACATTCAAAAAATGTAAAATGCAGGTACGATATCTACTAGACAAATTAGAAACTTTGCATAAAAAGTACGTTTCTGAGGTTGGTTCAATAAGTTACAGTACCTTTAAAAAATATCGTCCATTTTACGTCATATCTCCAGATTTGAAAAATTTAGAAACGTGTGCTTGTTTGAAGCATTGCAACATGCAGTTTCTTATAAATGCTTTGAAATCGGCGGGCATCTTTGAGTCGAATGATGTTAACACAATTCTAGCCAATTTCGTTTGCGACCCTATTTTTAGACAATGCATGTACGGTGAATGCGATTTTTGTCAAGATAATGCTGTAAAAGTAAACACAGACGAAAATGTTGAAATAAAGTGGTTTGCATGGAACGTCAAAGAACACGAATATGATGAAAAAGGAGAGAGAAAAAAGACTAAAAGAATGGTAAAAACTGAAAACAAGGGAACAATTAAAAGTGTGGTGGATTTGTTTAACAACGAAATAAAAAAATATAAGGTACATATTTACAATATGCGCCATCAATACCAACAGTATAAGCTTTGTATAGACAGTTTAGACTACAGTGAATGTGCATTACATGTAGATTTTTCAGAAAACTGGCTCTGTAAATATCACGAGGAAGTCCAAGCTATGCATTTCGGTGCTTCTAAAAAGCAAATCACCCTTCACACGGGCATGCTATACATTAAAAATGAAAAACCATTATCGGTTTGTTCAATTTCTCCTGAAAATTCTCACAACCCGGAAGCAATTTGGGCGCACTTAGATCCCATATTAAAATATATCAGACATAAATATCCAAATATACAAACAGTTCACTTTTTCTCTGATGGTCCCACGAGTCAGTACCGCCAAAAAAAAAATTTTTTTTTAATGTCTCGCTACACTTACGAACTTGGATTTAATAATTTTACTTGGTCTTACTTTGAGGCATCTCATGGAAAAGGTGCCGCAGACGGCGTCGGAGGTACCATCAAAAGGACACTAGACTTCAAAGTTTCGCATGGGACTGATATTCCTGATGCACAAACAGCGTTCGATGTTTTGCAGGAGACCGAAACATCTGTCAAATTATTTTTCATACCATCCGAAAGCATCCAAACACTAGACACAAGTATTGCAAGCAAACTGACACCAATTCGTAACACATTAAAAATTCACCAAATTGTAAGTCATGCCAAATTCATAGTTAAACATCGCATCCTCTCTTGTTTTTTGCCAAAATCTCAAGGGAAAATGTGAGTGTTTTGATCCGGAAATACACAGTTTCGAATTTGAAAAGGAGTCTACACTAGACGAAAATGGAAGTACAAGATTGGAGCTCGATGAAACTACTGGAGAACTAAAACAGGTCACAGGGGAAAGAAACGACAGCTTTGAAATAAACGTAAATGAAATGTGCGCTGAAGAAGAACTGTTTAACTGGACACAAGACTGTTACTTATTGGACAATTTGGACATAGACGAAAGAAATATCAACGTTAATATACTAAATGATTCAGGAATGTTAAATGCACTCGAATGTGATGTAAAAGATATAGCTGAAAAGGAAAAATACGTTAAAAATGATACTGAAGCTAAGATTTATAACCCAGATAGTCTCAATATGTTATGTATGAAAGTTGCCAACATTTACATGAGTTTATCAGATCAAAGTACTAAAGAACTAGCACCTTCTAATCTATCTATATCTACAAATGAATCAATATTTTCAGCGAGGAGCTCTAAACTGATAATAACTTCTAATGTGAAGGTATCCTCCAAACAAGCTTCAGAAGAATTGAAGAAAATTGACATTAAGAAAAAAATCAAAGGTTCTGAAGTTATTAATAATACGCAATTGGCTTTAAAGATGAAAATAGTTCCGAAAGAAAAGAAAAAAAATAATCAAAATAATGCTCTAAGAGAGACCGTTATATTTAACAAAAACGCAAGTACGTCAAAAGAACCAGACAGTAAAAGAAAACGGAAAAATGTAACTTCTGAGAATACTGCGGGAAAAAGCTGTGGGAAAAAAGGTAAAATGAATATAAAAAGTACAGAAAAGTCAAAAGTAAACAAGAAAGCTGCTAAAAAGAAGAAAATAAGAACATACTCGTACATTGAATCAAGCTCTGAGGATTCTGATATTTTGAGTCTAGCCGATACAGATAATTCTGAATATGAAACATATAAAGATTACATAACAACATCTTTAGATGAACAAGAAGGAAAGGAAAACCTTAAGCCAACCATACAATTTGGGTACAGTGACATTGAGTACTTCACAGGCGACGACGATTTTTTAAAAAAAGATGACTGGATTGTGGCTAAATTTGCCGCAAAAAAAAGTTTAAAACACTTTATAGGACGTGTTTTATCGATAAAAGATAATATACCTACTGTTAAATTTGTTAGGAAAGTGAAAAATTCCAAAGGCAGTAAAGGATTAATCTTCACGTATCCAAATGTTGAGGATGTATGTGAAATGCAGTTAGATGACGTGATTAAAGTGTTACCCCAACCAAATATTTCCCGACGGGGTCAAATAATGTTTGACATGGA
Organism: Agrotis ipsilon; assembly: GCA_028554685.1. Classification (NCBI taxonomy): domain Eukaryota; kingdom Metazoa; phylum Arthropoda; class Insecta; order Lepidoptera; family Noctuidae; genus Agrotis; species Agrotis ipsilon. Next base: position 2,204,663 of record CM052963.1, read on the forward strand.
TATAACTCAATACAACATACAATAAAAATAATTCTACAAAATATATAAAGTGACTGGTAATTAGTGTACGATACTTAAACACGTGATTGTGCTCATGATAACAAACAACTTTTATTATGGGAGCAAAGCCGAAATCGAAACATTCAACAAACATAAATGTACTGAACAGCTGGTTTTTTTTTCTGCGTTTTCAGGTTTGTTGCCATAGTAAAAGTTCTTTGTTATCATGAGCACAATCACGTGTTAAAGTATCGTACACTAATTCCAGTCACCCTATATACCTACTTTTTTAAACATTTTCATGTTTCGTTGTAAACCAAAGTTTTGATATTTCTCTATCCCGTTTTAACGTTTCTTGATGAGTACCTACTATATTTTGTGTTTCTTTAATAAGAAAAATAGTCGTTTAGATAAGAGTGATACTTATTTGAGATTCTAGTAAGCACTATTAGTTATAAGTTTAGAGTGCATAATTATGTGTTCAATAAACCAAAGTTTAGATATTTCTCTTAAGTTTCTTGATTTATATTTATATTTTGTGTTGGGTTAATAAGTGAAAGAGTTATTTAGACAACAGTAATATTATGATAAGAGTGATATTTGAGACGAGTAAGCAGTATTAAATATAAGTCATCAGTGTATACATGTTCAATAAACCAAAGCTTAGATACCTATTCGTCTGTCCTGTTTAAGAGTTTCTTGATGAATACTATATTATTATTTTGTTTTCTTCGATTAGCATTAGGAGTTATTATTACTCATAGAGAAAGATTAATAGAGATAAGACTAATAAATTACTTATATACGAAAAACCGGTTTTTATTAGTATCTACCAAATTATACGCAATTCCTATGGCTTATTACCTAGTTAGTGTCCTAAACTTCATAAATGTTTAAAATATTTTTTGCAATGAAATTACTTACCTACACTGTGTAGGCTACACATACACATCAGGTGTGCGCACACCTTAACTATTTTGCGTTACTATTTTACGTCACTTTGCGCGACCGACCTATAGTAGATTTTGCGTCACCTTTGCGCTACTTGTGGCAAAATCTACGGCCTGACCCACATAGTGCTTATCGTTTAGCTCTGGCATGAGTCAGTGTGGAAATCTTAGAAAATTATTAGTAATATTACTTTTACTTATATTTAGGTATGTTTTCCATATCTCGGTATTAGTTTTATAGATGTAAGCAATCCGCTTAGTTATTTTTTTGCTGGTCAGATTTTTACCCAAGCATTTTCTTTTCTCATTTTTTTTATACTCATGCGATTTTTAGAAATGTATATAGTCATCTAAATTGTTACTCAGAAGTACTGCAAAACCCGAAAAACAAATATAACTACAAAAAATAATAATGAAACAGGTTATACGTCATCATAGCTTGAGACACACTAAGAACTTGCTCAATATTTCTTCAAATATCCTCAAATACAGACCTAACTTAAGTTTCCTAAGAAAAAACTGGCTTAATTCGAAGTTTGGCAAGTTTTCAGTTTGCCTCAAGCTCTTTTCCAAAATTTCAAGTAGCTCTTAGGCTATTTCTATGAAAAACGTTATAAAAATAGAATGATGTAGATATTTTTAAAACTATCACGGTTTGCTTCATAACTTAAAATGTCACTTACGGGATATCTGGCGTGATTATTTATTTGTTTGTTTTTTTTGAGTTCCCAATATTTCGACGCAGTCAACCCGCGATCATGGCGCTTGCAACAGATATCCCGTAAGTGACATTTTAAGTTATGATGTAGATATAGTACAAAATAAAAAATACATGACGGATTTTACAATACTTCTGCTGACCATAATTTTCTACAAGATGTTTTAACAACGTCGTGCTACTTCTAAACAAGCAGTGACAAAATAGAAATCCAAAAAGTTTCTGTGAGGAGTACAACCGTCCGCCATCTTCTTAAAAAATCGGCCGTTATTTTTCAAACTTAGCTAGCTCAGATGACCTACCATGACGTGTAAAAGCGAAAGTAGTTCCATTTCGGGAACGAGATGGCGCTACACGACTTGTATATATGTCTCTTTTCCACAGAGGCACTACTCTTGCTGTATAATACGGATGCTTCAGTAGTTTAATATATTGTTAAAATGAAATAGGTACTTTTTTTTAAAGTGGTAAAATCATCAATAGAGTCCTCCCACTCCATACTGTCAGACTTGTACTGACTAAAATCCACGGTGTCCTTCAATAGCCCTTTATGTGCCGGGGTCACGGCGATGGAATAAGTCCCGCGACCATGAAATAGGTACTTACTTTTTTCTATTATTGCCAGCTTTCGTGGATGTTATAAAATATTTTGAAAAAGAAATGGCGGACGGTTAGGCAAGCTCCATACTATAATCGATATTTCACAGTGAAATAGTTACCATTTGTATTTCTAATATAACGTATTACATAAAAGATTATATACATCAAAAGATTAGCTAACTAACATAATTCGAATGGAAGAACATGTTTACTTACACTAAATAAATGCGTATTTCTATATACAATGATATTTTACATTATATACTACCGTGTGAGTATACAAATTCTTATAATATTGTCTATTATGACTACGTCTTTAATTAAAACCCTAAAACAAATAAGCGATTTATATTATATATAAAATAATAAAAAGATTATAAAAATAATAAATTGTTAGAATAATTCAGTAAAAAATAATGTCGCTGATATGGATTACATTTTTAAAAATTGACATAAAATTACAATTTAGTGAGTTGTTCATACTTTAGGACCATGTCGTATGGTTTTGGAAAAGAAGGCTTTAATAAAAATTGGTCTTAACGTAGCCGTAGTACGTCAGAGGCATTCTCATGAATTTTCAGTTATTGCGACGTAAAGTAAACTGGAACTTTGACATTAATTTCAAAGAAAAATTTAGTTCCTTCTTCACACACCATATATAAGGGCTCAGATCTGTACCCCTAGCACGAGTTTTCACTATTTAACTTTACAGAGTCTTTCCAGTATTTACAGCGTTTCTTGTATAGAAAAAATGGAACAGCGTCTCTGGTGTGCGAAGAAACTATTTTTTTCCTTGAATAATGAACAATTTGAAATTGTCAAAGTTCCATATTACTTTACGTCTCAAATACTAAAAATTCGTGCTAAGGGTACATAATATGAAATGTGGTCTGTAAAGAGTTTGTGTGCAGGACAACGGTATTCCGCTTAGATAGTCCCTGATCCCATCTAAAATGTATTAGAGTTAGTGACGGCAGTAACGCACAAGTTGCCTTCATCATCGGCAAGAAAATCGTGTCGTCGCGATAACGGTGACGACAAAAACACAATACGAAATGGGTTCATTAGAAAAAGGACGAAACTTCCAGTCCCACGATATCGTGTAGTTATCGTCTACTAGGTACGAAAATGTAACCACCTAAGAATTGCCAGCTCAGTACCCTTAGCACGAGTTTTCAGTATTTGAAACGTAAACTGGAACTTTGACAATTTCAAATTGACAAATTTCAAGGAAAAATTTAGTTCCTTCTTCGCACACCAGAGGCGCTGTTCCATTTTTTCATAAAAGAACGCTATAAATACTGGAAAGACGCTGTTAAGTAAAAAGGTGAAAACTCGTGCCATGAAACAGTACCCCCTTTTTTTTTTGTAAAATCATCAAATGAGTCGTCCCACCCCCGTACTGTCAGACTTGTACTGACTAAAATCCACGGTGTCCTTCAATAGCCCTTTATGTTCCGGGGTGACGGTGGTGGAAATAAGTCCCGCGACCCCGGCAAGGGTTGGCCCTCTCTGTGAGGGGGCCCCGTCATTTTGCTGACAGCTCTTTGAGGCGCGCGTGGAACATGACGCGCCGTAAACATTACCCCCTAGGTACTGTTTCATCATTATTAGCTCAACGAGTCAGGCAGGTAGGCAGTAATCAAGTGTCAACTAGACTGCCGTCCACGACCTTTTGTGTAACGACTTAACCATGATACGGATAATCGATTAATAATCGGTTCGTTATTGAATTTTTGTTTCAAAGTGCAATGTTAGTAAACATTAGTCCAGTCAACGAATGGTCAAAACAAGGTGTAGAGGGAAGTCTTGGAACACAATTTTTGACTACGTAACTTTATTTGGACAAGTTAGAAAGTCCCAGCCCCTAGTCCTTGAGCTCTTTTTTTATCGTGGTAATATCATCAAACGAGGCCTTCCACCCCGGGCAGGGCGGGAGGGACTGTCAGACTTGTACTGACTAAAATCCACGGTGTCCTTCAATAGCCCTTTATGTTCCGGGGTCACGGTGACGGTATAAGACCCACGACCAGTCCTTGAGCTCTTGGGGAGGGTTTGAAATTACCATTTTTTTGTTTTTTGCTTATATCTCGGACACCATGCGTCCTAGCGGCATAGCATGTATGAACAAGGGCTAGGGGAGGGGACTTTTGACATGTTCCTAACTAATCCAAGCAAAGTTGCGTAGTCAAAAATTGTGTTCCAAGACTTTCCCCTCTATAATTGTTCGTTGACTGGGTTATTAGGCATCGTCGATAAAAGCAGTATTTTGTTTTTTAGGGTGAAAACCATTTCCGTATTGTTGAGTTTTTTTTATTTTTGTTTTTAGTCAAATAAATCAAATATTTCAAATAAATTAGTACCTATAAAAATACAAAAATTTAGTTTTATTAGTTCAGCAAATAAAATATGAATTCCGAAAGCTGTCTTTTTAACTTCAAGCGCGGTGTATTAAAAGCATTGATATTTTTTATTAATTTAGTAAAAACAGTTTAAACATTTCATTGATATGGTTATATAATATTTGTGTAAGTACCTATGGAGTTGTTAACTATTTCGTAAATATAAAATGTGTTAAAAATGAATAAAAAAATATTATTTGCCAGCATCTAATATACAAATAAATATAAAACAAGAATGAAAATAGATATTTGGTGTCCGAACACACTGTTTCGAAAACTAGTAATAAAATATAAAAAAATAGAGACATTTTAAAAAGAAAATACAAGCACTCAATAAGACGCGTACCCAAATAAAAGTATTTAATTTTACAAATCCGGCAATAACTGAGAGTGCGAGAAATACGCTAGGTACTAATATTCATACAAGTACGATTTTCAGAAGTATTCATATTCAGTGATCAGAAATATTTCTAATAGGTAGGTAATTAGGTATTTACTTACATTAGTCCAAGAACCAGTAGCTCCACCTAGAGGATAAAATCTGTAACATCTGGTGGACTACCATGACGTCTTAAAGCGAGAATACGTCCAGTGTGGGAACGAGATGACGCCAGACGACTTGTATAGCTCTGTCTCTTTTCCACAGTGGAATTACTCTCGCTTTGTTTTGGTAGACCAACTGTTTCAAAGATAAACTGCGGGTATACGCGTGGTTTCCTATCGCGCAGTTTTCTAAAGAGCAGTTTTCTAAGGCGCGATTTGAGAACCAAGAGGTGAGGTGCTCGGTGCGATTTTCAAATGTAGATACACATCTTTATGTGTACATTTGAATATCACATAGAATAGTGTACGGTGGGGCCGAGCCGACCTGTGTTTAGCTGTAACACACACAATAAAATAACATTTTAAAACAAATTGCGCAAATTGGATAACATTATAAAATTCCAGCATTAAATTGAGATAACAAAGTCGTTGGATGGACTTAAAAATATCACATGTTCATTAAGTAATATAATAATTAAAATATTTGAGGAGCTAATTTTGTCAATGGCAGAATTACAAAAAAAAAAAATTAAAATAACATCGATAGAAAGTCGAAGTCTCTCAGTGACGAAAATAGTTCCTTTCATTTAGAAAAAAATGGTTTACTGAAGTAAAAACATAAAATTATATCAGTGTTCTTTATATATCAAAAATACGTATTTTGTGCAGTTATTGTGTTTAGTTTAGATTAATAAGAAAGCACGTCTTTTTTTTCCAAAAAACAAAATTGAAAATCCATTGAAAATATTTGAATGGTGCAGCTTGATTTTTGCTGGGCGTCTGACCATACCTTAACTTAAACAAAAAAAAATGTTCTGATACTTAATATTATGTTTTTACTTCTGCTCTGAATATACAATTGATTGTGGATAAGTTTTACAGATAACTTATTCTTTAAACAAAAATAAACAATATTTAATATCATCTGTGTACAAATAAACGCGAATGTTAAATTATTATTATAATAATTAATTAATTGACATACAAAATATTTCACATCTTAACATATACAAATTATCAATTTATTTACATTTATATATATTTGATATTAACTTATTATTTATATTTTATATCAACTACGGGGTTTTTACACACTGTATTTTCATACGAATCCTTTAAATTAAAAGATTTATATATCATTGTAATACAATGAAAAAAAAAATCTTTATGAAAATTGTCTTTTCCTATATAATATTTTTAGAGTGAGCAATACAACAAACAATGTCATTGGAAATTAAACCTAAATTCGATTAGTTAAGGAACTGAATCCTATGATTGTCTATTAAGTATTAAGGCCTACTTTTCTACTTACTATTTTTTTAAATGTCGTTATCTAAAATTAGAAGGCCTAAGTTTAAGTACCTTAATTATAATAATATCTATCTAGAACACAACGCTGATTGTAGCATTTGAGCGTGGTTAAATTTTTGGGCATATTTTGACGTATTATTTTGCTTGTGGCTAGTTTGCTGGATTTTTTTTTTATATTACTTTTTATTATCTAATCTGGCAGTATCCAGCACCTTTCAGGTTTAAAAATAAAATATTATAACACAGGGTTAATAGGCCATAGTCATCAAGCAGTGGTTGCCAGAAGGTGGTCGTTGCCAAGGGAAAGCGCAGACGTGATTACTTATACGGGATTATAGGCAGAGAAAACTGCACAAAATTAGAGAGTTATACACATTAGTGGGACAAAATTAATTAAAAATATATATAATAAAGAAAACACTAGTAAAATAGCCATTTCTATAAGAAAAATAATAAAATAGAATTGCTATTTGCAAAATTCATTCAAAAGAGGATTTCTTTTAAAATTATAATCGTCATTATTTCTTAAGAAATACATAATAGACACATTAACTTAACAAAACTGGTATTTGCCACAATTAGTTCAACATTGCCCTGTTTCTTAATAAACTCATTTTTTTAATGCCACGCTCAAATCCAAATTACAAAATTAATAATTGTCCTACACTCCCTGTGAATAAAAATTACAAACAATGTCTTTACAAATATAATCTTACTCTGGAATGATAATTATAACAGAATTTCATCAAAAAGAGTACAGACATAATATCGTCAGAAAACTTAATTACTAATTAACAAAAAAAAATAGTACAGAAAATATAATTGTTCATTTAAGTAGACATGATCCTGCCGACAGATTTCGGAAACATAAAATAAAATATTAAGTCAATATAATTAGAATTTAAAACGGGATATTTATCATTTAGGAATTTTAATTCCATTATTTTCGTAATATAGAACACGTATATGACGTGTGTCGAAATGGCATACAGAATTCGGGTTGCGAGCTCGTTTTTCCGTACCGACACCACTCTGAACATAGGCATGCTACACCCTCTACAGAATGAAACAGAAAATAAATAAACTGGTGTGAATTTATAGCTATAGAAAGATATAGAAGATAACGCAAGAGTAAGTCCATCCGTGGTCTTGCAAACACGTTTTTTATTGGATCGTTGCATCATGATCACGGATAAATCCCGTTTTAAATCCTAAATTATTGACCATGTCTGTTTAAAAACTCAAAATCAATACCTCAAAAAGGTATTGCTACATTGCAACCATAGACTAACAACAACAAAAACATCACTAAAGCTCATTTAGGCCGTATTTTCTCATAAAAATAAATTTGCGCGACATTATTCGCTTCTTTAGCTAGCAACTTCCTCTTAACAAAGTTAAAGTGCTCTAACGCAAACTCATAGAGTTCATTTTCCATCTTCCAGATGGGTGATTGTTGTATTTTATCTATGGTTAGTAAATTAGGTTCTATTTTAGCGCTGGTCTGTCTTAGATGTGACTTGTTGCTGTTTATGTAGTATTCTGTAGCTCCCTTGAAGAAGCGTGGTAGGGTCGCTTCTAGTACTGTTATGAAGTCTAGCATTTGTTCTGTAACGCCAACTAGTAGGTAGTGGTTGACTAGATTGTGTTTCGCTTGGTCTAAGGCCCATTGGTTGCCGGGTTTCCTAAAATAGAATGTTTGGTGTAAATTAAGTGTGGGTGCTCAAGATTTGGGGTGTGGGGGCAGCGCTAGGACTGCGCATCAGTTAATTTATATGTACAAAAGTGTGGAGGGAGCACTACAGTTGTTAGCATTGCTTCCGCGCAGCATTTTGTGGCAATTTTGAAGGCGCCTTAGGCCATGTAGCAGTTTTATCCGTTGTAACTCAGAAAAAGCAGTTTAAGAATAGAAGCATAATAGAGCTTCACGTGATTATCGATATTTTCCCTGAAAACTGTTTTTCGGTGACTTTTTTTTCACTATACAATTATGGCGTTTTTTTTTGTATTTTCAACTAGCTGCTGCTAGCTGCTAGGCTCAGCGGAAAGCACAGTCAGGCTTGACAGACTAAAAACAAACCTGTTCTTTCAGATTCTCTTAGCGTTCCAGTAATTTAAGAATCTCCACTCGCCCTGGATGGAGCGGAAGTGACTGTCGGACTCATACTGACTAAGATCTACCGTGTTTCTTCAATTGCCATTAACCAGGACATAGACCTTGATCGGACGGCGAGCTACCCATTACACATCACATGCCTTTCATCGTAACCTTGTAGTTTATTTTAAACAATCACTTCCGCTATTACATCAGTCATTGGTGACTAAGACAGACCAAAAAAGAGACAAAAAAAAAATGTCTGTTGTCTTTATAATTAGAAAAACTTATTTAAAACTGCGTAGTAATCTGTAGCGTTGTTTAATTATCTCAATAAAAGGATTGCTTTTAGAAGATAAGATTACATACATGCAAAGATAATATGTAACTCTCTGTTTTGTAATCTCGAAAATAACATTGCAGTTTATAGATTAACTGTTATTTCTTGGTATGGTATTCTTAGTCATAATTCTTGGGTTTTAATCTGCAGAGTAAAGTCTGACTTTTAAACTACATTTTCTTTAAAAAAACTTCTTGTGTCATGGGCGCATTTAAAAACATTTCTTCCTATAATATTTTTTCAGTGTGAGATCGAACCTGGGACAAACTTACAGCGCCAAACGTGCCGTAGCTTAGTAACTAGTTTTTATTGTCCCACTATTGGGAAAACAGCTCCATAAAACTGTTCAAGTGCGAGTCGGAGTCGTGCACGAACAGTGCTTTACGTGAGGAAGACTTTTACTTTCTCTTTTGTAATTGCCAATCTTTATGACAGAAGTCAAGCATCTTGGACTTCTCTTTAGAGCCACTAGGCCAAAAGTACCTAACACTTTTGGCCCACTCATTATAATAGCCGCAAACATTTTAAGATTACTCTTGCTTTGAAATTGTAAATTCCATAGAATATTAATCCTTACAACAGTAACCTCAAGAGCGCAAATCCTTCCTCATTAGAAACGAAGTCAAAGACGGCATAGAAGCCTTTTGTCTCTCTACAACCCTGTTAATTAAATTTCTACTTTATACTCTTACAATAAGGTTGAATATTACATACCAGCACTCGGCAGCATGTCCACAGAAGAAAGGTACTTGCAGCCACATATTGTTGGGGTCGCAGTCTGCCTGACCCCTCTCCACACATTCGTCGAATGTCTGAGAATTGATAACAAAACTTTATTAACATGAACTTACTTTTGAACGCGGTTTTGCTCACGTAGGGTCAGTACTTCCCACCCAGGGCAGGGCGGGAGGGACTGTCAGATACGTGCCGACTAAGGTCATAATTTGGGATCACGGGACTGTCTTATCAGGTAATCGTGGCCTCGGAATGTAAAGGGCTATTGAAGGACACCGTGTATTTTAGTCAGATACGAGCCTGACAGTCCCTCCCGTCCTGCTTTTGGTGGGAGGACTTATTAGATGATATTACCACGAGAAAAGGATGTAAAAAGAATGAACGTTTAACATTTATACTAGTTTTTTTTTTTTTTGTAAACGTTGCCTCACACTATGAATTTCTCCTGTGTCGTAGGTGCGTTTACAAACATCGAAACTCACACAAACAGACCCGGAACAAATAAGATCATACAAATATAATGTATTTATATCCGTTCACGAATCGAACCTGCGACACGCTGCGCATCACATTCATCCATACATCCAGCTTTAGCATTTTTAATATTAAAAGTATTAGTTAGAATTAAATAATCATCATGTATAACCTAGGTACTGTGTAAGTAATAACGTCACACCACTTAGGTCATTGCGAAGATAATAATGTTATTTAAGGAATATAGGCCAAATGCCGTCTGTCTGGACATAATTATGATCATCTTAAACAAGGAATTTCCTATGTATTTTGAGAGGATAAACTTTAAACTGTTCTTCGCTTTTTGTGGAAAGTCAACGTCAACGAAAAACGTTTCAGAATCGAGTGGAAGACTCGACCTTGCTGGGCAGGACTGCTACATCCATAAGGACGCAGGTTCTAGTCCTGCTCATAATATTTTTCTTTCCGCAAAAAAATTATGAAACATCGCGCCACGCCAAAAATAGGCATATGAGTATATTTACACCTCTGCCCAGCCCATTTTGGGAATTTTCACACTTATTAGGACCACATAGTTTTGGTACAGAAACACGGTACATAATATAGCTAATCTAATCAGGTATTTGACAAATCTATACGAACATTAAAAAACTGAAGAGTTTGTTTGGTTGAACGCGCAAATCTCAGAAACTACTGGTTCGAATTGAAAATATCTTTTTGTGTTGTATAATATCACGCTGGGACCAATAAGGACGGAGCAGGGGGGGCTAAATTTTTTTTTGCAGCTCAAATTCAAGAAATAGTAAGATCATTGAGTTAACTAATGAGTAACGTCATAATTTGCTTTCGACATACAAATTCAATGAGAGAATCGCGTTTGGACGAATCATAAGGACTCCAATTTTGCTTGGTAGTTCAATTATCCAAATACATAATGAGTTTATATAGTGTGATTTAGGCCTAGTATGTTACGACATAGATTAGATTTTAATCAGTCATCTCATTAGTTTCAAGGCTGATAATTGTAAAAAACTATGATAGCGAGTTACGACATAGTTTTTATGTGAATAACAGAATGATTTTTTTTCTATTTAATTACCAATTTAAGTTTTCAACACCAGCACGGATTCGACAAAAGGCCCGCCCTTTTAAATTTTTGGGGTGCAAAAATCATCAAGTAAGTTGGGATGACTTACTTGATGATTTTTGCACCCCAAAAATTTGGGGTGCAAAAACCTTGGCTGGAGCCATAGAAACTGTCAGACTTTTAATGACTAAAAACCACCTAGTTCCATCACATACCCTTTGTGTTCCAGGTCCACAATGCCCTTTCAAAACATACCCGTGTATGTTCACCCAAATTACATGAGACTTAAACATAATATATGTGGCACAGAACTGCCTAAACCAATGGATGATATTTAAAGAAACTTACCATTTTGTCACCATGTTTTTTCCTGACCAAATGTGGTCTATAATTGTCACCATTTCTTAAGAAGTAATAGTATGATACTAATCTATCAAGGGGTTTCCTTACTAAGTTAATAAATATAGGCTTTGTTGTGGCTCCCAACCTGTAAAAAAAGAGTTTTCATAATATTAATACTTGGTAATCGCATGTAGATAACAGTAAAATATATTATAAGACAGGAATAACAAAAAATTTGACCAAACAGCTTCTAAAGAATATTAATTCATTTCCAAATGTTAAAAGGTTAAACAAGAATTTATCTATAATTTTTTTACATTAGCATATACACTTTTAGTTATTTATGATATTTAATAAATCACCATTTTTTTTTTAAAAGGCATTTCATATGATATATTGCTCCTATGTCCAATTAAACACCCACCCTGCCCGGGGTGGGAGGACTCATTCAATGATTTTACCAAGTAAAAAAAAAACAAAAAATGTCCAATTAAAATTAAAATCTCATCTTTCTGCCCTTATCTCATTCTACTTGAGGCTAGGGCAACATATTTTCTTCTTCCACTCTCTCCTGCCTGTCAGATGAGATAAAAAAAAAACTGTACCTCAACAAACCGAGAAACTTTACACCAGCTTAATGATTAATTGGCACAGCACATAATAACTAGCTCATTAAAGCAGGTAATGAATCAATTAACAAGTGTGTTTAGTATCAATGCTATTTACTAAGGTCTACTACATATATGTATAAGGATTATATTGGTATGTTGGCGTACCTTACATAGAATTCTAAACAGCTGATACAAATCTTATTAATGGTCTTACTTGGAATTCATATGACTTGAATACAAATTAGAGCTGACTTGAGTGGTCAAAGTTTAAGTTATTTTATTGCCTTGTTATTTGTTAAAAGTGGCACAACCTGGAGTAGGCCTATGTCAAAGGACAACCTGACTATTAAATTAAATAAGTTAAATATAAATTGTAAAAAAAAAAATATGTAAATCAGTGAATAAAGGCTATTTTTATTTATTTATTTTATTATTTGTTCATTCTTTAAATAAGTTAAACATAAAATTGAGTATTGTGAACTACTAACTGACTAGTGAAAGATATTAAAATTCATACTACAGAACCTCTCCTATCATAATAATATGTTTGTATTACTGCAAAGACCATAAGTTAAAGAATTTTCCTCATCTATAAAGGGCATTTTAAATTTAGAACAATAGATTTGAATTAAAAAGAAAAGATTATGTGGAAGGAAAGGATTTTAAGTTTCTTAAACTAATTCTCACTTACCGATCAAAGTTAAGGAATGCCATATGCCCATGATACAGTGCAGGCTTCACTTCATCCCATTTGGACACGTTCTGAGCAAACTTATACTGATTGTTCAGCGACATGATATGTCTGTTAGCAGTTATGTTGATATGTAACACTTTAAAGTTGTTCTTCTTACATAAATCATACGCTACTCCCACGAAACTCGTCGATCCCGTCTTCGGGACCCTGTTGTATATCACCACAGTATCATCATCACTTCTTTCATAACTTTTCGGGAAAAACTGACGAGATTCCGTGTGACTTTGCACCAACCTAAATTCTGGAAATTGAACACAAACTCGTACACAAAATTCCACTAGAACTTCAAAAAACAAACCACAGATATCACAGCTTACCTAGTTTTCGATAATTATCGTCTAATCTAGCGATTTCTGTTTGAAAATACAAGACAATAACAACAATAGTGCAGAGGCAAGAAAACAGACATAGTTTATTTATGTTGAACATGTCGGTATACGCCCCAGACCGAGCTAGTTCACGCCGAAATCAGCACTGGCATAATTAACTCGCGTACATTATAAATAAACATTATTTGGGACACACAGAAATGAAAAATAGTTCCGCGGACGACAAACGCCATGTAATAACATTCCATAACTCCATTAGAAACTTGTTATTATTGAACATTCTTTATACTGCTCTCTTTCTATTTCCAATTAGAGAAAAAAGGACAACAAATATTTGACGCTAGTGATCGTGTGTGCGAGAAGACGCAACTCGGGCGTGTTATGTCAACACTGGTATGTCACCATTACAAAGTTTAATTTGCAGCTGTGAAAATGATTATTAGATGCAGATATCTCGCATTTTTTCCTTTTACAAACGCAAAATAAAACTAGTGGGATTCGACATTGACAGGAGAAGCGTTTTATTTCGTGTTCTAAAAACATTAGCGTGTGATTTATGATGACTCGAGTCATTGCTCTGCATGAATTTATTATTGTTAATAAGTTATTGAATTAAAGAAAAAACACAAAATGGGAAAATAACGACAAACATTAATGTTAAAAAAAATACTCGGTTGTGGTGCTGTGTTACTTATTTAATTTTAATCACTGAGGGAACATCGTTCTCCTGCTATTATGACTGTGTGCCCTCTTCTTTTTAACATCCTTCTCTTTTATTATGTAATCTCAACAGTGTTTATTCATAGAGCGAAAAGCAAATATTCTTAGATATTATTAGGTAAGTAGATATACCGCCTATACCTACTCTGGTAAGTTACACTGCGATTGGCTGCTACACCGTGTGTCGCGGGTTCGATTCCTACACAGAATTAATAATGCATTTGTATTGTATGACCTACAAGTAATTCTTTCGGGATTGACTTTGGCTTTCAATCTACATTGAGTTTGATCGTCTGTAAACGTATTATAAAGATTTCTTTAAAATAGTAGATAGATTGTATTGTATTACACGTAAGTATTAATTTGCAGTACTTAAACTATGTAATTTATAAGAATAAAACTTAAAATTGTTATTCATAAGAGCAGTAGCTATCATTAGACTATGTAAGTAGCTGTAGGTACCAATATGTTTCACTTCTGCATTAATAAAGTAGAAGATATCTATCATCGCCTGGTGGAGTGTGTCCGGAATGAACATGAGAGAAATATTTTAATTAATAAATTAAATATTAATAAGTTAGATATAGGCATATTTATTAGTGGCCCAGTGGTATCGGCCCCGACTTACGAGTTGTAGGTCGTGGGTTCGAACCCAATCTGGCGCATTACTTTGTGTAATTTCTTTCATCACCACTGCTCTCAAAACGGTGAAGGAAAACATCGTGAGGAAACCGGCATGTCCTAGAACCATCAAATTCGAAGATATGTGACATCTGCCAACCCGCACTGGGCCCGCGTGGTGGATTATGGCCCACTCCCTCTCCCACGAGAGGAGGCCTGTGTCCTAGCAGTGGGAACGTTATAGGCTGATGATGATGATTAGTATTTTAGCCAAACCAATGTCAGTAGAGGCTGTTTTAGTTTATTCAATAGTTAACTTGTAAGTTATACGTCATGCTTGGATTAGGTTACGGTGGAACTGGCATAACATCTTGTTAAAAGTTCCGAAATATTAAAGATTAAAAAAAAAATATGTTTCACTATCAACATGAAAGAAGAGGTGACCGGTGACGAAGCAATCCGAAGCGTATCGACTCGACTTATTGGTATTGATGTAAACCGCAGTTCCGTGCGAGTTCCGAGCCAATATTCAACCAATAATGCAGCCGCCATACTGAACAGCAATCAATGTGTCATGGTAAGCGAGTCTAATTAAAATTGAACCAATATTGAAGCCAATATCACCATACTGTGCTGTTTCTAGGAAAACGGTTTTTTTATCGTGATAAAGTCATGTAACGAGTCCTCTCACCCAGGGCGGAATGAGAGGGACTTTCAGACTCATACTAACTAAATTCTACGGTATTCTTCAATAGCCGTTCACGTTCAAAGATCACAGTTATCTGTTGAGACAGTCCCGCGACTCTTGTAAGTTGGGTAGGAAAGGACCTAATTCAGCTCTATTCGCTTTTCGCTGAAGGAATTTGGTCACACTAAGGCAGTTCCTATTAACTTTCTAGGGTTGCTTGACCGGGGTGAAGACCAAGAGCCGAACGCGACCTTGGTCGCGAGACTGTCTAAACAAGATACCGTGGCCCTGGAATACAAAAGGGAAACGAAGAAACAGTGTGTACTTTTTTTTTAGAAGGAGTCTGACAGTCCGTTCAGCTCCACTCGGCATCTTAAAAATAAAGACAGACTGATTCACTTGTTGCAACTTTGATGTCCCAAGTTCCGCACTCTGGTAGTATGAATGAATGCGTGGAGAAGTAGTAAGTTCTGGATTTTATGATCTAGATTTATGGAGTACCTAACTCCTATATTAATTCTAAACTACAAAAATAAATAAATTAAACAGAAATATTTAACAAACAAAAAAAAAGTACACTGCACATAAACCAAAAAACTAAATTAAAATATTACAAGGCATCGAAAAATTCCTACTCGACGCTGTCAGCCGGTAATGTGCCCAAGAGACTGGCGGCGTTACCTCTTTGTATGGCTAAGCTTAGCCTCTGACCAAGGTAAAAGCCAGCTCTTGGGTCACGGGAAGCGTCAACAAGTCTTTAGAATAATTTCGACGAAGTTCTATAGATTTTAAACTCAAAATAAAAATATGATGTAAAACAATCAGCAGAAATTGGGATGGCTGAAACATAATGTCTACTTTGCCCACTTTATTTAATTTTATTTACATAAATAAAAAATACTTAATTGTACAGAATAATACAATAGCTATAATCAATTTTATATGCACAGGAAATCCGGACAGTATCGAGATACACCAAAGTGATTCCTTTATAATACCCACCTCACCTCAATCAGTTTCCAATGGCGCTTCGCCCCACGCAGCCGGGTGCGCGCGCAAAATAGCGCTGACATTAGTTTTCCCGCCAAATGTGGGTCGCCGAACGGTCGCGTTCCAATTATTACGCAAAATAATGATAACGTTCACAGTTTTATTAAACTGTTTGTTATTTTTATTTTATTTGAATGTATGTCGCGATGTCACATCTTTGGTAATTTACGATTGGAAATTAGTTTTTTTTGTAGTTAAAAATCAAAAGCCGTTCAGGGATGAATAAAATAAAGACATGGTAATCTTATTTTTTTAATGAAATTTTAAAACATGTAGGCAAATTGTTGAAAAAAGAAGTGAAAAATTGTCGGTATTTGTGCCAGTTTGATCAAACAAAATCTCAGTTCGCGATACTCATCATAACATTAATTTAATTAGGCCGGAAAGAGGCCGACCAGTATCCTCAATGAAAATTAAACCTTGCATCATTCAAATAAGGTTTTTATACCAAAAATAGTGTTAAGTGTGTATTTGGTCATACAAATGAACAGTTTATCGGTTCCTTTTCCGGTCGTAATGGGATCTCGATTGAGTTTGCACGTGCTTTATGCAATATCGATTGGGCTATGAATATTTCAGTGTTATATTTCGAAAATAAATCCGGTGCAAATCTGGAAAAGGGGCTGAATATTCATTTCACTTCCATGGGTATGAATTGTTTGTTTCTGCTACAAAAATACGGTGGTTTTCTGGTTTTTTACGTAGTTTATATCTATTATCTAAGTTAAAGGAAGGATAATAATATATTGCGAAAAACATTATCTTATTACCGACTTAGGTATATCAGGTGTATGTACTAAATTCAATTCGAAGAAATAACAGAGCATTTTCTTAGGTACAATGGAAAAAAACTGATGATCTAACAATACAGAGGCGTAGCTACCTCCGTAGCAGCCTCATCTTATATGGGCCCCCAACAGACAAGGGCCCCGGACTAAAAATAAAAATATAAAATGTTGCTCTTAAATGTCATCCAACTATTGAATCCTAACATTTTTTCAAAAAGTCTTTATTCTGAAAAACTTAGAAGGGCCCTAAACAAGTTTTGATACGGGGCCCCTTCTGGCCTAGCTACGCCACTGTAAAAATTATAAGGAGTGCTACATCCACTTAGGTAGGTACAAGTAATTTAAGTAGGTATACTTACTTAACTATAACCATCTAATCTATGACACGAAAAACTCGTAAAAATCAATCAAACCCCATAGGAAATGAGAAATGGCAGGGGTGCTTGAACAAAAATAACTCAAAGATACGAGGCTCATCCCTCAACGAGGAAATTAGACGGAGCATGCATCACGCGTGATTGCAAACGTCAGTTATGAAGGGAAGCCATGGGTATTATTTTGTGTTAATTATAGATTTCAGTTAATGGAGGATGATATTGGAAGTAATTTTAGTTTGCTATGGAATGGAAGAGGGCTTGTTCAATTAAGTGAAAAGATCATTTTTTTGGGCTTTTTCTGAAAGTCACTTGGTGCTAAAAAAATTGGTACCAATTTTTAGTACTAGTCATTTGGAGCAATAGTTACTATGGCACCAAAGTTGTAGGATTGCTCTTGGCCAAGTTATACAAGTTCGAAGATTCGTAATTTTCATACATTTTTTAATTTCTGAAAGTGCCGAGAAACACCTAATAATGATAAATACTGCTAGAACTAGTGACCTCAAGCAATTTAACATAAAATAACATCACGCCTGTTATCCCTGAAGGGTTGGGCAGAGGTGTACCCAATTAAAATGAATAATAATCACTTTATTTTTGTGAAAAGAAGAAAAAACATGTTAAAATATATAAATCTGCTGGTGGGGCCAGCACCGGGAACAGAATCGAAGTTGCCTGTGGTAGGGGTCTTGGGAGAGAAACCTCCTAACAGTACAAATCGTGACTAAAATAGTGCTTTTTGAATCAACCCGTTTTTTGGGAAATAATGAATAGGTACACGAGTAGAAGCACGCTTTCACTAATCGACTCAGCCAGCAATAGTTGAGGATTTTTCATTACACTTTAATTTGGTGGCACCATTTATTTGTGGTCAATTTATGGGAAAACATGGGCTTATAGTAGCCCTAAACATAGGGACTAAAGACACTCGTACAAATAACAGCAATCTGATACCTAATCCAGGTTTAAGTCAAAATAAGGACAAGAAACACGACGTAAGTCTATGTCCCCCACCCCACACAGACCTACAAAGCAAATCTGCCCATAATAATAACACTTAATTAGTCTTTCAAATGTAGAAGGAACTTAGGTGTCGCGATTAATCCCTAGATCTTCTGTACTCCCCGCTGTGACTGCATTCTGCAATAACTTTGCACTTTTAATTGCAATTGCAACCGCCTAATCTCTATTTAATACGTAGTAGGACTTTTATTGGTAATACATTGAAGATTTTGTTAGCTAATCTACCAGGACAGCAGGACTCAGCAAGGATTAGTCGCATTACCATTACACATGTTACGTTGGTTATACATGCCTTGCCAGTCGGATACCGCACGTCTTGCCGGGCGCACGTTTATTTATAACAACGCCCTTCACGATCGGGACGCTTTCGAAATATAGATCAAGTTTACAATCACTGTTATTTTAATACAAAACAATCGCGGAAAAAGTTGGCAGATTATTTTATCGAATTCACGTTCGAATTACAAAAGTTAAAGTCGCGTTCAAATTAAACCATTCAAATTAGAAAAAAAAACTTTCTTTCGTCGTTTAAAAAAAATGGAAGTGGACCGTATTCTATACATTTTCGGCAGCTTTACTCGCAAGAAGCAAGACAAGAGGAAATCATTGGAACAGCTTTCCCTTAGTGCTGGGAACAGTCCTCTTCATGCCAAAGGATCCCGTCGTCCAGTCAGCCAGAATCTCAATGTGGCTCCAAGGACCTCAGCATACAGTGATGGGAGAAAGAGCAAGGTGAAGGAATGGGACTGCGGAATTTGTAAGAAGGAGTTAGTGGAACCCAGACTCCTGGGGTGCCTGCATAACTTCTGCACCAGGTGTCTTCAGGGCCTACATCAGGAAGGCGAAGCGGAGGTGTGGAGCGAAATTGATAGTGGTAAGGTTCATTATTGTTCTTTTGTATTTCTGTTTGGGCAGGAGTGGCTAAGCTTTCAAGCTTTGGTTGATAGTTAAACGCACGAGTCTGTTTGTGTCTCTACCTCCCAAACCGTTTAGATTTTTGTTTCTCTGATAAGGATTTAAAGTGATTTGATCACTTTTTTGGTAAAAAGATTGTAATCTTTTTCCCTTTTTAACCGACTTCATTGATGGTAAAAACCACAAGGTTTTTCCAGTTAGCTCTCAAGTCCTAACTCGTTTGTAGAGTTTCTTTTAATGACTTAATAAGTCGCTTTCTCAAACACATTTTTTTTTTTTTTTTTATCGTGGTAAAATCATCAAATGAGACCTCCAACCCCGGGCAGGGCGGGAGGTACTGTCAGACTTGTACTGACTAAAATCCACGGTGTCCTTCAGTAGCCCTTTATCTTCCGGGGTCACGGTAATAGAAATAAGTCCCGCGACCCCGGCAGGCTTTGGCCCTCTGAGAGGGGGCCCCGTCATTTTGCTGACAGCTCTTTGAGGCGCGCGTGGAACACGACGCGCCGTCGACCCGGGCATGGTCCATCGTCGGACAGCGAGTTGCCCTTTACTCGCTGTCCGCATGCCCGCGCCTACGGTGGCCGGAGATCGTCTTGCGACGTACGGCGCCGTGGGCGTACACCACTGCGGTTGGGCGGAGGGAGGACGCTGTCCTCTCTCTCTCGCGGCCCGCCGCCTTCTTCACGAGCATTACTGCCTCGCAGAAGGCGGCGACCGCTTCCCACTCCGTCTCGCTCCGCAGCATGGCCGAAACCAATGCCGGGCGCGAGAGGTCTCCGCCTATCGCCGCCGTGAGGACACGTCGGTGCTCTGCCCAAGCTGGGCAGTCTTGCACCGTATGCTCTACTGTGTCCTCCGGGCGATCTTCGCAGTGGTGACACCCCGGCGTTTCCTCCTTTCCCATCAGCCACAGGTACCTCCCGAAACTTCCGTGTCCGGTGAGGACCTGCGTCATGCGATAGGTCAGGACGCCGTGACGTCTCTCCAGCCACTCCTCAAAGAGGGGTCTTACCGCCGCGATTGCGGCGTGCCCGTCTCAAACATATTTAAACCTTAATTTGGCCAGCGCAATCAAAAAGAGGAGATTCTATACTATATTTTAAATTTTATTTTAAAGTTGATAAATATGATCCTCTTTAAACCTCTAATACCTTCAGTATACTTAGTGCATTATCATCAACATACTACTGCCCCTATCCCTATATGCTGTCGACGCAGCATGTCTTGTTCTTCCACACTTGTCTAACACCAACATTACAATGCAAAGTCTTTAATTAAAATTGCCAGAAGTCCAATCAAACATCACAAGTTTGGCACACATGCCAAAGCTGTTCGTAAACTTGATTGATCTTTACCAACCTACAAACGAGAAATGTGTTTGTTACGGGACACAGGTTTTCAACCTTTCACCCAATTAAACAAACTATAAATGTCATCCTAAAATAGAATTATTTAGTGTGTGATCCATTTTCTACAGTCCATATGATTTGCGAACTGTCGGGATTTATTAAGAACATTAACTGTTATAAAGTCGCTATGTAAAAAAAATATTGCCAGGGCCGTATCTAGGGATCTAGGGCAGGGTCCGAAAAAAATATCATGTTGTATCATTATCACAGAAATATACACCACAGAACTGATAATTAATAACAAAATTATGTAAAAGCAACATCATTTTGATCTTCAGCCTATAAGTGTTCCCACTGCTGGGACACTGGACTCCTCTTGTACGCACCGGGAGTAAGGTTTGTTACGTCCTAAATGCGCACAGTGTGGCTACGTACAAACCCATTTGAGCCTGGTACTTCGAACTACCTAAGACTCTACTGACCCGACCTAGCCCAATCGCGATACCCTAGCAATCTAATTACGCTAGTTCCCTAACCCTAGAAACAACGGAATACCACCTGCTTAGATCCTTACATACTCTATTCATCTCGTTCACTTTCATATTATGGTGTTGTCTATAAAAGTGAATAAGAGTAATAAGAGATAATACCTAGTTATTTTACTAAAAGCGATTAACTACATGGATTCATATTGTGATGGCCGAAGCCGAAGCTGCAATAGACTTTGACCACCAGGATGATTAACAACGGTTACAGGTGCCCGATCAGAATAGTTCATTAGTCATAAAAAAGCAACGTTCATCCATTTCTTAATCATAACCCTCTGAATAAATAAAGATTTGTTATTCCTTCACAGTTTTACCTTTACATAAACAATGGCGCTCGTTAATTTCTCTACATACCTTCCCATTTCGACGATCGTATTCTTTCCAACAACCATATTGCATTTTAATCTCATAGCTATAGACTATTAAATAATCGTTATTTTAAGTATGTCTATTTCACTGACCAGTTTGAAAAAACCATCTTGCGAGAAGGGCCCTTTAAACTAAACTTCTTTTGGGAGGTCATCTTGTGCTGGTTTATAGTATTTACGTTAATAAATTGATCTTTTAACGGTTCATCTTTAAGTTAAGAGCGAGGGATGCATCTGAAGAAGTCATCAAAGCTGGTTTATGGGCCATTAATGGATCAATACTGATGGGTCAGTCAGTTAGCCCATTTGCTAGTAAATGCCTATTCGTGTTCTATTTGGTGAGTTACGAGCTGGTTAAATAGGTTTATCACTTTTGTGTTCTGCCAACAAAGATATGCATCTACTTGAAGACACCTTTTATTCAGATACCCTAGATGTTAGACATACGCTCTTATTTCTTTTCTCAGGCCATTGATTAAAAAATGATGATAAAAAATTATTATACCTAAGTACCTATAATATTTTTTACGGAACTAAGGTTCCATCTTTATGAAATAACTTAGAAATTAAGTCTACCTACGGTGAATTGAAATTATCCGAATACTATGTGCCATCTACGTTATAAAAATCTAATTTGTCAATACTGGCAGAAAAATAAGCGTTAAACATTTTTCTGCAGTATTTGACTATGGGTTAGTTATTTTTGTTAAATTTTCATACAAATTACACTCCAAAATAGAAATACTATCAAACATAGCACTAAATAAAATACCTACCAATTCCACACACATGATGACATACAACTTATGTATACTCGTATTAAAAATCACCGTAAAAAATCTCATTCAAAAAAATTTTACATACCATGCCAAAATTCGTCATTGTTGCCCCAATTTTCACACATACATAGGACAATGTATTTATATACAATGTATTAAAAGACCACTCATGCTTGAAGTACGTTCGGACGATGGGAAGCCGTACAATGGTGAGACTCCTGGCCTTCTGACCTGGCTACGTAATCCCATCATTGTGATCGAATGACTGGCTTTTATGTCAGGTAGAATTTGCCTGTTTGTAGTTTTTGGCAGCCAATATTACGTAAAGTCACCTGTTAATACAGTGTTAATTCAAGTTTCTATTTCTGACCTCCTTTTCAAATTGAATAACATAAAAATCATGTATGATGTCACCGCAAGGCTAGGCTAGGCAAAGGTTAAATAACGCCATAATGACCACAGTAAGTTTAATCTTTGTGGGGTGTCTGGACAAACGCCACGATGTCCTTTTCCTTTGCTAAAGGTCCTCACCGGACACGGTTGCATTGTTTCGAGAGACGCCTGTTTCAAATTCAAAAGGAATTCGTTTTCATCCCCGGGTGTTTTAGCTTGAAGAACACGGTGGAGCATACAAGAAGTTTTGGTCAATTTACAAAACCTTATGTAATTCATTTTTACTGTTGGTACATTTTTTTATGTAGTTTTTTTATGAATGATTGCGTTGAAAAACACTATAAAAACAAAAGAATAACGGCACAAACAAGCGAACAACGCGGGAACAAGTAACCATAATGTATCTTGGCTATGTCTCATTGATTCAAACAGGAACTAAGCTAATGTGTTTCTAAATATAGGGCTGCCACCCGGCGCGCTATGACAGGACTCACAAACAAATACGAGAACTCCTACAATAGTTATGTTATCTATACTTTTAGTTTACGTGGAAATGTTTTTTTCTTTTCAAGATTTACTTTCAATCTCAGTCTAGCCCTAAAACTAAAGACAGATACTTTTTTATCGTGGTAAAATCATCAAATGAGTCCTCCTACCCAGATCAGGGCAAAAAACCAGATTCAATTGCCCTTTACGTTCCGGGGTCACGGTAATTCGTTAGTACGGCGACCAGAGACCGATACCTAAGATGGAACGATCGCACCCAAAACATTTAGGTACCAGCAGACGACACAAATATTATTGCTCGGTTTGGTAACTGATTCCGCGATACACGTCGCAAACTATCGCTAATACATATTAGCGATAGTTTGTGCAAAACCGTGCCTTCTTTCTGCTACAAATCAATCCTACAACCACCTAAAACTCCATTACAATCAGACCATCACACGGTATTGACTCAAGATAACTTCAAACGATGACGAAGCTTTTATACCTCTACAGTTCAAGAGTTCGTCGAATCATTACCTATTATTATACAATGGCTACAAATATTCCTCTTGACTTACTTATATCAAACGTTTGAACTTTCATTATTAATACCAAGGATTTAAATCGGTAGATACACTCTCTCACCATCTTTCTGCACATTTGCAGAAACATGGTGAGAGAGTGTTTATCTCTTTCTGCACTACTGCTAGATAAAAAAAATAAAGTTTTTTTTTTTGGAAATTTTATTAATATCGATGTTTTGTTTAGCAGCTAACATCACAGTTTGATATATCTTATTATCGTGTTTTCTCATAATCAGTTTAAGACCTAGTAATCTACTCTAGTGTTACGCGATATTCTATGATCGCATATAATAGAAAAGTCGAAAATGTATCGCATCATAGAGAACTCTTTACAGCGCGAACCCATTTTCGCATGACCAATACAGTGAAGGCACATCTAACGATTTAAACTTTTGAATCATCCTGAAGCGTTCAAAATCATAACAATGCGAAAGAAGAAATTAAACAGACACCTTTTAATAATAAACAGCGAGTTTATTAATGTTTTATTCACAGAATCATCTTTTATTGAGGCAGCGTATAAAATCAAAGTTGCGGTTTATGTTTGTAATGACCCAGATACACTGTTTTAAGTTTTGGAGTTTGATTTGCCACATTGTTTACGTATACATTATTATATTTTTAGTAGCCTGTTATATAATAACAACAAAAGTTTATGGTTTTTAGCACTTGTATAGCTATTTAAACTGGGTATTATTATCGTTTAATTATTAATAACTTATTAGTACATACTACTTATGCACTAATTGGGTTTGGTAAGTATTAAAGTTAACTTAACAAACAAGTACCCGCGTTTAAAAAATATTTTTACTACCTATTTTAATTCTTTTACTGCTCACGACAAACATAAATAAATAAAAAAAGAATTGTTGATAAAATATGGGAAAGGGATAATTAGCTGTCTAGTAGTTTTGGCCTACCTATATTGGGGCAAACTGTAAAATTACACAATGATATGATTTTAAACCATTGTACAACTGACTGCTTCTATCAAAGGACCCTGTTTTCTTTGCCCCCGTTTTACATACCCCAGTCCGTTCCTGCAAAACTAGTTCATCGACACATTTCGCCTCACATTAATAACCTAATTTATTAATAGTAAATGATTCACGCTACTCAATGTCAGAAGCATTACACTATTTTCCGGCATAACAAAATTATTTCTTTGCCAAAATCTTTGACTCATCAAACTCTGACTGTTTGGCCACACCACAGGCTGAAGCGACAACCGCTGCGACAAGGACTACGGAGAAAATTTTATGAAGTAAGATGTTGTTTAGATAGAGCATACTACTACACGTTACGACGATACGACTCACACTCACAATACCTAGCCATACACACGGATTTACCCGAGAGATCTAGACAGTCGTGACTGGCGGGCAAAACAGGTAATGTGTGGCACAGGCAAAACTCAAACAGGCACAGGTTATTTGTGTTGTGCCTATTTGAGTTTTTCATAAGCAGCTTAGTTACCCGGGTAACTAATTTCGTGTTGTATCATCGCGTCGTACAAGTAGTATCGCATGTTGTGTGTAAAGACGAAACAGGACTCGTGTCGTAAGTTGCACGTCGCAAAAATCGCGTCGCAAGTCGCATGACCTGATTTCGTGGACGGGGCATAAGACTGATATTTTTCAAGCCGACTGTTTGTCTATGTTACTCGTGTTTACGCGGCGTAAAATGTTATTTCACCTGAGGCAAATTAGCTTTTTCTTTCATTGTCATGTATTTTTGGGTTTCAGTGAATTAGCTGTGATTGTATCTCGGGCCGCAAGAGCTTTTTACGTGGTGTTTTTTTTTTATATAAACAGCTGTTATGTCGTAATCGTCTCCGTATAGTGTGTCAAAGATTTACATTGTTTTTTTTGTTGGATTTTTTTCATTCGGCAACTGTGGTCAAATAAATATAAATAGACTGTATGTACAAAACAACCCGTCCCTATTTATTTGCCAGTTTCAGTCTGCAGTACAAAGTTTGCTCAATTCTAGCTCCTCCTGAATGGATGGTCACTAATAGTGCTGTAGTGCTAATGAGACAGCCTTGTGCGCAACGTTCCTCCTTGCCTCGAAAGTCGAAACTACGCTGTTTGCTATTCACTAAGCAGACGTATTTCTTTACCGCGACCCCGGAAAATAACGGACTATTGAATGATACCGTGGATTTTAGTCTGTACAAGTTTGACAGTCCCTCCCGCCCTGCCTGGGGTGGAAGGTCTCTTTTGATGATTTTACCACGATAAAAAAAAAAGCTACTGACAGTCGCGTATCGACCACAAGCTCATCGCAGCCTAGAAATTGTCTATTAGTGAATAGAAAAGCTGATTTGACTTCTCCTTAGTCCCGAATACTAAGTTAAAGATCTTTCTCTCCTTGTTCCAGGTTCAATACAGCTGGATCCAGGTGGGTCGCGATCAGGCTCTGGAGCCGGGTCTGCAGGCTCGGGCTATGAGAGCGACCTCCGTCACTCAGGGTCTGAGGGAAGCTGGGAGCAAAAACAGCAGCAACAGCATAAATATGGAATATTGACTAGAAAGGTACCGTAATTAGGGCTCCAATGCTAGTCTTCCTTCTGTTGAACCAGGTTTCCAATGTCCTTGCCCAGTGTGCCTTGATTTAAAGATATCAAAATACTCGTAACATCATAATACAGAATACTAATGTATATAGAGTCCTTTCTTATCGTGGTAGATTCATCAAATGGGGGCATGTACCAGCCCATGGGGGTACCAGAATTGTACTAACTAAAATCCACGGTTTCCCTTCAATAACTAGGGTCGTCCCAGGGTCACAGTTAACAGATAAGACAGTCCCGTGACACATAGTTCTTGCCTTGCCTTTTGCCTTTTGAAATTTTAACATTCTGTAAACTAAACCTAAATTACGACTGAAGGATATTTAGCCAGTAGGATAGCTCAACCGTCACCGTAGTTTGCAGGTAGCCTGTGGTGCCCTTTATTGCCCTGTGTAGACAACTAGGAGGTGGATCTAAAAGATCATCTAACTGGCCACAAAAAAACCGTTGAAAAGCTACGAGATTCGTCTCTTTCAAATCAAACCCTTTTATTAATTTTCTCCAGGTATCAGGCAAGAGCGTCCAGTTCCTCCTCTGTCCAACCTGTGGATTTGAGACACAGCTACCTTTGGGAGGAATATCAGCTCTGCCTCTCAACTATGTACTGCTACGGAAGATGGCGGCCATCCAGGACAGCGAGGGGATTAATGTGCTCTGTGATCTCTGTAGCAGTGATAATAAGGTAAGAATTCCTTTGAAAGCAGACGTGATAGTCACGAGATTGTAAAAACTAGAAACCCAGTCAAGAACCCTGCAGTATAACATTTTGAATGGTATTTTTTGACAGCACGGTAAGAGCAGAGTTCGAGCAATGGGCTGCTGAGCTACTTGTCAAGGGTTTGATTCCCACACGTAACAAATGTTTACGATCTGAAAGTATTTGTACCAGGTCCGGCTGTTTATGTAGATAAGTGAGTTTAAATGTGCAACTCACGATACAGGAGAAATTCCTTCAGTTGGGAAAAGGTTCAGAAAACTTAATTTTTTTGTCTTAACCAGGTGAAAAACGAGAATGGGTGGTCCTACTGTAAGGTAGGTTTCTGCTTACCTCCTTCGGAGAACCGTTGTTGTTTATTAATGCTGTTAATTGCATTTCGAATTCTAGAAGCGCCGATATATTGCATGTTCCTTTGAGTACCGTGAAATAACGTTCTTGAAAATCGTTTATTGCCTCATGAAGTTGCGAATATTATACTAACGGTGTTCCAGCATAGAATAATTGCTTAATGTTAACGAGTTTCCTAATTTATTAGTGTTCTACGCGCTACGGTTTTATTGTGCTTAGCTACCTTAGAGCAGTATTATCAATTTTTAAATCCACGAACAGGGGCGGACCGTGAATTTTTAGGGCATTGGCTAATACTAATTTAGGGCTTGCCTAAATAATCAACTAGTTGGCATAATAAACTGCTGTTGTAATGATTTATAAGGCATATGCGCAGGTTATACCAAAAAAAGTATTGTCAATGATTCAAAGACTTGGGGACTCAGCCCTTTATTCTATGGAGCTCTGGTCTACAGCTCATAAAGTCCTTAAATCGGAGTAGATCTGGGTTTTGTCCACGAACCGCCAAACGTAGAAAGGAGACAGTTGTTCAGCAATTGACCCTACAAATCTTTTTTTTTTTTAGCTTCTATCTAGATAGTAGATGGCGGGCGTAGGCCTTCTTCAATAATTTCTACTCTTGATCTTTGTTGTCTGCTTCTCTCAAAATCTCATTAAAAGTACCAAATAACTTTCTTTCTTAAAGTATTTTAAGATATTGAAACACACGTGAAGCAACTCAACCATGAGGTGAACGCTTCTAATGTGGTATTTCAACAAATTACCATTCGTTCCGTTCAGCTACATTTGACTTCCAGAATGTTTGAGTATTATTGT
Organism: Agrotis ipsilon; assembly: GCA_028554685.1. Classification (NCBI taxonomy): domain Eukaryota; kingdom Metazoa; phylum Arthropoda; class Insecta; order Lepidoptera; family Noctuidae; genus Agrotis; species Agrotis ipsilon. The sequence goes on from CM052963.1 coordinate 2,233,106, forward strand.
ATTTGAACTTACGCTGGGGTCTTTAAAAGGCGTTTCGTTTCATTAAAATTGATGGAGACAAAGGATGTTTGGCTATTTCAGTACGTACTTTCATTAGATGGCATAGGAAGGTACGTTTTCAGAAACTTTTTTGTCAAATTTTTACAAGGACTATTCTCGTTTTTGTCACACAAAGTAAACGTGAATTTTGTGCCCTTTCTTTGACTAAATACTGTGCTATTCACTAACACTAAACGACACTTTGGACAGGTCACATCGCTTGTAGAAACGACAACGTATGAAATAGAAAAAATCTTGAAAATTCTACTCGTACATTAGGCGGGCCTCCCACTAGGTGTAGGGAACCTGTTGTACCTAGGACAGTTTTTCAGATATTATTTTTATACTGAGTTTCGACGTGTTGTATACAAACCATATTTGCATATTTTGATAGGTCAATTAATTAAGTATTCACCACAAAAATATCGAGAATGTATATGCCATACTAACATGACGTGTTTTATTTACTTAAAAAAAATGGTATTTAAGGCCGAGGTACAACAAACCCTATGTACCTCGGCCAGTACTACGGTGTACCTAGGACACAACGAGAATTGGGGGGTAATTTAAGAAAACTATTAACTTTTCGCAGCCAAAATCATCTTATTCGGTCTAGTGAAATATTTAACAAAAAATAACTAGCAAATTTTGAATAAAATCAAAGCAATAATCGTATTTTTATTTTCTTAAAAAACAAATTTTTTAAACAAAAATATCACAAACTTTTAATCACTGTTTTATCACATGACAAATATTAAAATTATTACATACATACGCCAGTACATCAAGCTACCCCAATCTGTCAATTTCTTTTTCTGTTCAGCCAAAAGCGAGATAACAGTGGACAAACATACAATCGACTTTGAAAATCTACAATCTCAGTGAACAAAAATGGAGCCTTAAGGGCAACGTCACGGAATATCCATTTGTGTTATATACTAAAATCTTCTCCAGAAGGTAACGAACACTTATCTGAAAACTGCATCAAAATCGATTCAGCCAATCGTGAAATAATCGCGGACATACACACAAACAAACATACAGGTCGAACTGAGAACCTACTTTTTGTTTTGAAGTCAGTTAAAAATATTTAAATAGTTCAACTGGCGTTCTTTTCTTCTTCTCTTTGCTTTTAGGCATGATTCCTGAAATAATAAATGTATTTGAATAGGAATGTATTCCCGGAATATGAAATAATTTGATCAGTTGTACCTTGGCAGTGGCCAAGGTACAACTGATCGACAGTGACCGAGGTTCAACACCACTCCAACTTCAACAAAATGGGTGGATTTCAAATATTTTGAGGTTACTTATCCCGCAAGTTTATGATTATTTTAACACTTACTAATTTAAAGAACCAATAGCATATACAAGTTAAGTGACAATTATAATACGTTGAGAGCTATCAGAATGCAGAGTAAATTAGGAATACCTACATGTTTCGTGAAAAAAAGTTTTGACGTCGATAACACCAAACACCTGCTTAATGGCGGTAAGTGACTAACTGCACATTGAATAGTTGGTAGTGATGTACCGAATACCAAAACTATAACAATTTAGCATTGCGGCAACATTTAAAACGAGCCTAATGGCCTAGGTACATATAGTGCCAAGGTACAACAGGTTCCCCTACCGACGATGTCTAGGACCAAATAGCACCATTGCCATATCTAATTACATGAAACCTTAGCCAAACTATGATCTAAACAAAAGTTGTCTTACAGGCAGAATCCCGCTGCAGTCAGTGCCTTGTCAGTATCTGCACATCATGCGGGGAACAGCACGGCCGACAAAAGGCGACTGCTCGCCACTCGCTGCACCCCCTGGACCCGGCGCCCGTGAAGTATTGCAGCCAGCATCCGAAGGCTGATCTTAGTGTTTACTGCGCTACTTGTCAGCAGGTATGGATTGTTGAGAGCTGAGGTAAAAACACATTGTCTCTTTTAGGTCAATGTCTCAATAGTATAGAATCCATGCAATTGGCTGGAAAGCTAAATATGAACTAAATGTGGTAACATTGTTTCGATCTCCACATCAGGCAATTTTCGGGTTTTAAATTATTATGAACACTACAAAGTTTCACCATAATATCAGAAATATAGGCGTCCTACGGTATTGTTGTTGTACCTATAAGCTACACGTGTACCAAATGTGTAAGCGGCACTGTTGGCGCAGTGACTAAAATCTTGACTGCTGTGCAGCATATACAGGGTGTTTCTTTTAAATTGGCCAAAAGGGAGAAATCCTTATCCATAAGAGATACGGGAAAACTTTCTAAGGAACCTTTAGTTCTTTTTTGATGTTGACAATTTTGGCGTTTTTATTTTTTTGGTCAAGTGTGAGCTGTCCACAAAAATGAGTGAAATTGAGCAAAAATTTTTTTAATGCCGTTCGATTCTGTTTCGTGTAAGGATCATTTCATTGTATCGAAAGAAAAAATCGGGACGGCGGAAGTTGGTCAAATTTAGCAAAATATTTTTTCATACAAATTGTATGAACGAAAAAATTACCAAAATTGGTAATTTTTTCGTTCTCGAGTGGCGACCACGGACCGGAAAACGCAGCGTAGGTAGGCCTCCCACTAGGTGGACCGACGACATCGTGAGAGTCGCGGGCAACCGATGGATGCAAGTGGCGAATTGTCGTTCGGCGTGGCGGTCCAAGGGGGAGGCCTATGTTCAGCAGTGGACGTGTTCCGGCTGATGATGATGATGATGATGATACAATGAAATGATCCTGACATGACACTTAATAAAAAAACATCATAAAAAAAATTGGCAAAATATTTTTTCATACAATTTGTATGAAAAAATATTTTGCTAAATTTGACCAACTTCCGCCGTCCCGATTTTTTTCTTTCCATAGAATGAAATGATCCTTACATGAAACAGAATCGAACGGCATTAAAAAAAATTTTGCTCAATTTCACTCATTTTTGTGGACAGCTCACACTTGACCAAAAAAATAAAAACGCCAAAATTGTCAAGATCAAAAAAGAGCTAAAGTTTCCTAAGAAAGTTTTCCCGTATCTCTTATGGATATGGATTTCTCCCTTTTGGCCCATTTAGAAGAAACACTCTGTATATGTCGAGGATACGATTCCCTCACAGTTTGGCTACTGTGTGAAGTTTAATATTTGTAAACGCAATCACGACAAAACAAAAAAAAAAGGAAAGTACCTACTTATGTGGAATCTACCAACCCGCATTGGGATGACGCACTGGATAATGGCTCATTTTTTCTTACAAAGAGGTAGCATTATACCTGCCCAGCAATGGGAGCATGAGCATCATACGTTGATGATGATGAACTTGAAAGAAGTCAAAGTTAGGTTAAAAAACCACTAACACAACTGTTATCCTCTTCCAGGTAATCTGTCGAGACTGTTGCCTCGTCTCCCACAGCGGGCACGCTCTGGCCAACGCGTCCCGTGCGGCCGCTGAGCGTGCTCGGCTACTGCGCGACGCTGCTGAGCGCGCTAAGCTCGTTCCGGAAAATGTGGAGCGTGCGACTAGGAACCTAAGTGCGCATGCCTATGAAATTGATGTGAGTAGATCATGGATTCCTTATACTTTCAGGCTCAAGTATCTGCGATCCATAGGCATTTTTTCTCGCATTGCGTGCGGTTTGACTCTGGCCGAAGGATGTTTCCAATCTTCTCTAAGTAGATATTGTTGTTTCACATTTCTTTGTTAAAATGTTTATAATACGAGTAATACATACATACGTACATAAACTCACGCCTTCTTCATGGGGGTAGGCAGAAACTATCAGAGCGCCACCTGCTACGATCCTTACATAATCTTTTCGCCTAATCCACATTAATAGTTTACAATAATTGGGGAATGGAATAGCATCGAAAAGCTCGATAGTGTTATGTCATGCCAACGTTTTGGAATAATAGCACTGCATCTGACATCTACCATCACGAAATTATCGACTCAACGTCTTGAAAAGGGAGGAATACTTTCTTCTGAAGTTGCCTCAAATGTCTTGGCAAGTTGATTTAAGAATCAATTCATCAAGTCTTAACGTTTACCCACTTTCAGTGCCAAGCAGCCCGCGTAGAAAGCGAAGTCCAAGAGTGGGCGGTCCAGTACCGCCGCGCGGTCGACGCACACACACGCACGCTGTGCGCCAGCGCAGCGCGTGCGAGGGAGAGGCACCAGCAGCGACTGGATCAGAAGAGTCGCGCGCTAGATGACAGGGCACGGCATGCGGTTGATGCTGTGAGGTTTGCTGAGGAGGTAAGTGTGAATGTAGACTTTATAAATCTAAGTTACAGGGTTTTTCAGAGCTAAAAGTAATCAATTACTATAAAAAATTCTAATCATTATGAGCTGGGACATAGGGCCTCCCCTCTGTTAGAAGAGATAATGGGCCATAGTCCACCACGCGGGCCCAGTGCGGATTGGTCACGACTTCGAATTTTCAGTGTCCTCACGATCGGTCCAAAGAAGTCCCCAGCATATCGAATAATGTCATACAGGATACGACATTGCGGTTAACCTTGGCACACCTGCATAAGCCGACCTTTTCGGTAAAATGCGTATTAAAGCCTCTACTGAAAACAGAGTTCGAAAAGTCATAAATATGTCGTAGGTATTCCCGTCAGTTTGAAACAGTCACATTTTTGTGGTCACATTTCAGTGTGTATCTGTTTGTGTTTTTGTAGTTGGGGTTTGGGGCACAGAATTCTTTATAGCTTGGGGCGACAAACTAAGAATACTCGTATGAGCATGTTATTTGCCTAAACCAGTTCAAAATCAAAATTGTTAGTGCTATAGCCTATATACAGTAGGTACCCTTTTTTTTTTTTTAATCGTGGTAAAATCATCAAATAAGACCTCCAACCCCGGGCAGGGCGGGAGGTACTGTCAGACTTGTACTGACTAAAATCCACGGTGTCCTTCAGTAGCCCTTTATGTTCCGGGGTCACGGTAATAGAAATAATTCCCGCGACCCCGGCAGGCTTTGGCCCTCTGAGAGGGGGCCCCGTCATTTTGCTGACAGCTCTTTGAGGCGCGCGTGGAACACGACGCGCCGTCGACCCGGGCATGGTCCATGGTCGGACAGCGAGTTGCCCTTTACTCGCTGTCCGCATGCCCGCACAGTAGGTACCCTTGAGTACGTCTTACAAACTTGTGCTACCTAGCAGAGCCTGTTGAAACCTAATAATCAGCAGTGCTATTCTCTATAAACACAGCCTAGTGACAGCGCTGTCGCAGCGCTCACGTCTCCTGATTCTAAAGTTCGATATTCACTAAGGTACTGTCAATCTCAAAGCCACATAGTCGCAATGCACTTCGTAGAGTCCAACGAAGAGATTTCTTACTGAGAATAACATAGGATCTTCTCCAAATAAGGCTATGAAAGCCCCATCATCCAAAAGCAGATCGTAGAGTCCAGCAATGAGATGCTCAGGATTTTCTCCGAATAATTTTAATCAGTTTCGAAAATTCAAGAAACTTGTTTCTCTCCTCAGCTCCTAACAGAAGGTAAAGAAGACGAGCTCCTCTCCCTCTCCGGCCCAGTCTTACGTCGCCTGGAGCGCCTGACGGAGCTGCAGCCTCTGTCGGAGGCCCCGCGGCTGGAACTACGCTTTGCTCCCAGAGCTCCCGCTACCCACGACCCCACGATCTTCGGAAGACTGCTGGCACATGCGCCTGATCCGGAAATGTGTGTGGTTAATACCGAAGGTAAGGGAAACAAAAAAGCCTTTCTAATTCTAAGATCACTATAAATCATAATTGAGTTAATTTCTAACCTTCAATTCCTTTAGTAAAAACACTCGTTTATTCTACTATAGTCTTGCTAATCGTTAATTATCAACGACTAATCTCGGCAGGAATTATGAATCGGCGCGAGATATATTGTTTTTTCGCGGGTAGGTGTTAAAATAAGATAGACATAGCTCTAAAATTAATTTTATATTTAAAATAGAAATCAATAGTATTTTAATTTTATTTTAATAAATAATTAAAGTATTACCTCTACACAACGGGTAGTATCGTTTGCAGCACATTTATGTAACCGAGTCGTTAATTAAACACCACCTGCCAGCTCATCAGTTCACTATCACTGTTTTCACTATCACTGGACACAAGTGGATCAGCTATGTCTCAACTGGAAGAGATCATATCCGCACAGAAATGCTTGGAGGACAGCTTTGTCAGGAAGATGGGAGAATTGGAAGCGCAGATACTATGTGCTGGACCTGCCAAGGATACCGTCGCGAGGGTTGCCGAGGAGTTCCGTACCTTCAGAGAGCTCATCTTCAGCATGCTGAGTTTGCTAAGGAAGCAAATAAGTGAGTGCGCTAGTCAGGTTGACGGGATGGAGACCAGGCATCGGCGGAAGGCTCTGATTTTCCAAGGCATACCGGAGGTTGAGGGGGAGGTCAGCAGCACAGTCATCACAGAGGTGTTAAAAAAAAAGCTTGGCCTTAATACCATCACTGCATCCTCCATTAAAGTCTGCCACAGGCTCGGTGCAGCCAATAAGGAACACCATAGGCCAATACTTGTGAAGTTCTCCAGTTTGGACGACAAAACTGCGGTCTGGAAGGCGAAGACACGGCTGAAGGGTACTGCGATCTCAGTCAAGGAGTTCTTGACAAAGGCCCGGCTATCTGTCTTCGGGAAAGCAAGGCTGCACTTTGGCATGAGGTCGTGCTGGACCCAGGACGGTGTGATTTCCATTAAAGCGCCAGATGGAAGCAGACACAAAATCACATCCTCTGAAGAACTGAGTCCGCTTTTGGTGAAGTATCCCAAGTTTGAAGGGTCTGGAGACAGCCTGAAAAACAAGAAGCATTAAATTTCACGACAAATAACAGCAGTCACGCATTAGGTAACTAGTAGTAGGTTTCTTACCTTTATTTTGCAATCATTCACTGTATAATGATAAGTGTAACTTTGTTTACATTCACCTTGTTACATAGTAGTTGTATCTCGGTTTATAGTTCTTAGTATATATATTTCTTAAATGGAACACTGCTCTCAGCTCACAATTTATTATTAAAAGTTTACCCCATTTACCCTCAATCTATTTAATATTTTTATTCTAAGCGTGACTGTCAAAACTTGTTAAAACATAGACACAATATTTTTTTTTTTTTTTTCTGCGTTTACCTTATAATCGGATACGTTCACTAATTCTTAAATTATAGTAAAGTTTTGTAAAGTGCGTTCCGAATACTACTTTTTGATTGTTTCTTTTTTGTCAACATAATTGGCTGCTTTTGTTTCCTTTTTGTTTATATTTTACTTCTGTGTTCTTCTCCTTTTTTTTGTTTTATGTTAGCTGGCGGGTGGTGCAGAGATGCAAGCGTCGTACCAACAGTTTGTGTTATTCTCCTTCATAATATATTATATATATTTATTATAGTCATATTTATTCATTTATAATCTTTTTATAATTTATGGAAACAATTTCTGACGATGAATCTTTTTTTTCTGCCAATAACTCTGCTGCTTCTTCTAGTGGTAACAGTTTTTGTTCGGTTGAAGACACTCTTGGTGACCTGTTACGTCAAACATTCGACCAAGATCTTGGCCGAATGTTTCTAGTTTGTCACATAAATGCCCAGAGTGTTCCAAGCCATTACAATGAACTGTACGAGACTTTCTCTAACAACAATGTTCATGCCGTCCTGATTTCCGAGACCTGGCTCAAACCTGATCTGTTGTCAACCACTTACTCTCTTCCGGGATTCGTTCTTCTTCGCAACGACCGAATCGGTAAGAGAGGGGGTGGGGTAGCAATCTATCTCCGTGCTGATTTTCCCTTCAAAATTCTAGCAACTTCTTCCCCTAATAGTTCAGCCGAATTTCTTTTTCTAGAGGTTTGTGTCAGAGGTGCTAAAACTGTCCTTGGTGTTGTCTATTGTCCCCCTTCCATAGACTACTTCACCGAATTCGAGTCGGTTCTAGAGTCTTTGGGTTCGGAGTACGCACATCACATTATCATGGGAGACTTCAACACCAACCTCCTTGCCCATACCTCCCCTCGATCCTGTAAACTTTTACACCTGGTCGAGTCAGCTAATCTACACGTGTTACCTCTCCAACCTACTCATCACAACACTGCTGGAGATGATACTTGGCTCGACCTAATCCTCACCTCTAATCCCTCACTAGTCTCCTCTCATGGTCAATTTGACGCTCCTGGATTTTCCCGCCATGACCTTATTTTCCTATCTTACATCTTGAAACCTCCTAAACCCAAACCTACGTTCCAGTACAGGCGTGCCTTTGCGCGGATGAATGGTGAGAGGCTCGCGGATGATGCTTCTAATATTGATTGGAGTCTTTTGGAAGAAGCTGTTACTGTTGATGACAAAGTTACTATTTTTAATGATCTTGTACTTAAGCTCTATGATATACACGCTCCCATCAGGAAAGTTAAATTGAAGCACCCACCTGCGCCATGGATGAATTCCGAAATCCGCATGGCAATGCGACGAAGGGACCGGGCGTTTCGGAAATTTAAAAAGGATAGATCGGAGGATAAGTGGCTCCTCTTCAAAACTGCCCGCAATCGCTGCAATCAGATGATACGCAACGCAAAACGCCGACATGTTCTTGATAATATCACCTCTGCTTCTTCTGCTGATATTTGGAAGTTCCTTGGAACTCTAGGTATCGGTAGATCGCGGCATTCAGACCTTCCTAACACAATTGGCTTAGACGATCTAAATCTTCACTTCTCCTCTGTTGCCACACTTGATAGTTCAGCTAAGCTTCAAACCTTGGATTACCTTAATGGTCTGACGCGACCTAATATTAGCCCCTTTATCTTCAAGCCAGTCGATCCGAGGGAGATCAAGAAGATCATCCTATCCATAAAATCCAAAGCAGTAGGTTGCGATAACATCAGCCGTCACATGATTGTGATGGCTCTTGATCAGCTCCTGCCTGCGATTTCCCATATCATCAATTACTCCCTCTATTCCGGTGTTTTCCCTTCCCTGTGGCGGAAAGCCCATGTTCGTCCATTACCGAAAATTCCTAATCCCACTCTTCCTAGTCAATTTCGCCCTATTTCCATTCTCCCCTTTTTATCAAAAGTACTTGAGGCCTGTGTACACAAACAATTCTCTTCCTTTATTCACCAGAACTCCCTCATCAGTCCTCTCCAATCTGGGTTCAGACCCGGGCACAGTACTGTGACAGCTCTCCTTAAAGTGACTGACGACATAAGGCGGGGAATGGAAGACACTAAGGTCACCGTTTTAGTGCTGATCGATTTTTCGAATGCGTTTAATGCCGTCAGTCACGAAGTCCTTTTGTCCATCCTCTCCTATCTCATGGTCTCTCACGATGTAATAGACTGGTTTTCATCCTATCTTCGGGGGCGTCAGCAATCTGTTCTCGATGGTGACACTTCATCCAGCTGGTGTGATCTTAATGCAGGCGTCCCTCAAGGCGGTATTTTATCTCCACTTCTGTTTTCTATCTTTATAGACCTTATAACTACCGAACTTCAGTGTGCGTATCATCTTTATGCTGACGACTTGCAGCTTTATTGTCAGGCAGGTGTTGACAGCGTATCCGATGCGATTGAAGAGCTCAACAAGAATTTAAAAGCTGTGAAGAACTGGTCTGATCGATTCGGGGTGGCGGTCAACCCTGCCAAGTGTCAGGCTATCATTATAGGGAGCCCCTACAGCTTGCGAAGGCTGAGTGCGTTGACTGTGCCTCCGCTTGTCTTTGATGGTGTGGTCATCCCGTTCAGCTCTGATGTCAAAGATTTGGGTATGTATGTTGACACTTGTCTTGATTGGCGTAAGCAGGTCGCGACTGTGAGCAGTAAAGTCACTGGAACGCTGCGGTCCCTTTATCGGTTGAAGAATATTCTCCCATCTCACGTAAAGGCTATGCTTGTTCAATCCCTTATCTTCCCCATAATTGATTATGGTGATGTGTGTTACTATGACCTGAATGCAGATTTACTCAATAAACTTGACCGACTTCTGAATAACTGCATTCGATTCGTTTTCAATCTCCGTAAATATGATCACGTCTCCGAACACCGGTCACTTTTAAAGTGGTTGCCCGTTCGCCAGCGCAGAGCGTTAAGGGCCTTAACTACCTTGTTTTCTCTTCTTCACAAACCCACTTCTCCCTCCTATCTGACTACTCACTTCCAATATTTATGTTCTGCGCATAGCAAAAATCTTCGATCTTGTAACAATCGTCTTCTACGATGTCCCTCTCACCGTTCTGGCTTTCTTAAATTTTCTTTCCCAATCCAGGCAGTTTTCCTTTGGAATGCGCTTCCTCAGAATATCAGGACGGTATCCAATCGGCTCACTTTCAAGTTGAAAGCTCGTGAGCATATCACTAAGAATCTGGCAGATTCATCTCAAAGTTAATTGGTTGTTAGTTTCCACTTTATTTCTCTTTCTGTGTATGTATTTATATTTTTGTATGTATGTATTGTATATATGTAGTAATTTATTATTATATTCATTTTATTATTAAATAATTGTCTATTATGTTGCACCTACTTTGTCTTTGTCTCTGCATCACCCTAAGGTAGAGTGGTAGATAATGCCCAAGGCATTAAGTCCGCCTTTGTACATGTTTTTAACTTGTGCATAAAGATTTAATAAATAAATAAATAAATATTGTAACGCATGTATGCACAAGCAAAAGTTCCCTCTCTGTTTCTTTACTCTCATTTTCTAAGGGGATGGCAATTCGACGCGAACGGATCGGATCAGGGTCCGGATCAGGAACAGGACCAAGAGATTAATGTGCATTCCGGGTTACGAGGGAGTCAGACCGCCAACTTCCAAATCTTGGGTTACTAATTTACTACTGACTAATTTCTCATTGAAAATCACATAACAGATAAACCTTGCTGACTTGTCGATCCTTGCTGTTGTTCATCTTCACTTTATATTTGTAGGTCTTCAAGATCTCCGAGTGGACTGTGAGCATGAAGTGACATTGGAACTGCGTGACTGCAACGGTGAACGTATCTGGTGTGGTGGAGAACAAGTAAGACCTTTAGGTTAAAGAAATCCTGCCCTGGGTCTACGACATCCCTTCTCTAAACCAATATTTGAAAGCTGAAGAGTTTAGTTACGCGCTAATCTGAGGATCTATTGGTTCGAATTGAAGAATCGTTTAAGTATTGAATAGCCTATTTATCGTAGAAGGCTATATGCTGGAAAACATCACGCTACGATCAATAGGAGCAGAACTGTGTGTGAAACTGCAGAAAAGACCTATTATCTTAATATGTGTTGATTCAAAAACGATTAGCATTATATTCTTCTTTTTCGCGTATCGATGACAATCTACTACTGGAACACGAGTTTATCCCTCAGAAGCATTTATTATAACTTTCTTTCTTCTTAGGTGGCTGGTTACTTCAGACGTCGCGATTCAAGTGCCCGGCCCAGCCTGGCTCGTGTCGAGGATCGTACTGATGGCAGTTACACCCTGAGCATCACTCCAAAATCTCCTGGAGCATATCTATTAGCTGTCACTATCAATAACAAGCCGATAAAGGTTAGTATCATCTTCCATTCGTTGGTATTCCTTAGCTTTGCATTTTCTCTTTTCGTACTCTATGGCTAAAATATGTCTAGACAGTTGAGAAAAGTGTTTCAATCCATGTGCGTCTTTTCAAACTAAGGCCGGGGACTCCACCAAACCGGAGATGAGAGATGTAATTGAATAACCAATCAGAAATCCACATCTCTCCGCTTAGCTTCGGTGGAAATCAAAGGAAATCTAAGAGGTTTGGGTGGCTCTCAATAATACATCAGGCTTCTTACCCAGCTTTTGCTGGGACTCCCAAGCGGATTAATTTTCAAACAGCAGGGGCTTTTTTGGTACCTACTGAAGTTATCATTCATCCTCAGAAGCATGCCGAAACTATTAATGATCATCAAATATCATTATTTGGCGCCGGAAGACGCTGTGTAGACGGGACATCGTGAGAGTCGCGGACAACCGATGGATGCAAGTGGCGAATTTTCGTTCATCGTGTCGGTCTAAGGGGGAAGTTTCAGAGCTCTCAGAGCTTTGTTCAGCAGTAGACGTCTTCCGGCTGATGATGATGATGATGATGGTGATCATCATCATCTCAACCATGAACGGATGAGGGATATGCCATGCATCTTTCATCGTTGTAACTCACAAACCTCACTCCATGTCCTCTCCAGGGCAGTCCATTCTCGTGCTGCGCCCGCGCCGGTGCGGCTCACTGGGGCATGTTCCACTGCTGTGCGTTCTGTTCGTCCGGCGGACGACGGGAGGCCACCTGCGGCTGCGGGGCACGCATGCCGGGAGGATATAAAGGTATGCTACTTTTCTTTGTGGAAGATCATGATATTGATACCTAATAAGTAATAAAAAAATCCACTTCTTTGGACTGGCGCTTAATTATTAATTCTGTAAGCGGATTCTTTTTGAAGACGATTTTGTCCCTATTATCATTATCTTATGATAGTAGATTACCACGAGTCTGACATTCCCCAGGGCGGGATGAATAAATTGATGATTTTACCATTTCAAAAACAAAGTACACATAGAAAGAACGTAAAACCAATGTTTGAATGGACTTGCAAAATCTAACTATCGGACACGACGTTTGAATGTCTTCAAAACGTATGACAAGACGTAGATATTATTAGGCAGACTCGTCATATCTACAGCAAGAGAACATTTTAGTACATGTCCTCGTCACGTTCAAATGTGTTTAACACCCGCGTCTGATGTGTTATATTTCCAAAGTCGCCTTCGTGCGCCGTCTCTGATCTGTCACCTTGTGTCGTAGCCTGCGTCTGTTGCCCTTTCTTGATCCTTGATAGGGCCATTCACTACCCCCAAAGTAATTCATCGCATATTTTCCAGGTTGCGGGCACGGTCACCAAGGCTGGCCGGGCACTCGCCACTGGTCGTGCTGCGGCGCCACCCGGCGAGAGGCCGCGTGCACGCGCGCGCGCCGTCCGCAAACACAACTGTACCAGTTCTCCTTGTAATGTTGTATACATTGGTAGGCGATTAAATTTTATCAAGTGTTTGGTGTGGTTTCATTAGATGTAGAGACTGTTTTAAATGGCTCTTCCTCAAAGAGGGGGGAAACAACTAACGAATGATAAGTTTCTGGTAAAAGTGATAAACGATAAACGAAAACGCTCTGTAGACTTTTAGATTTTTCACTTCGATCTTTAAAGAGTAAAGTTGAAACTCTATTAAATACTACAGAGCGTTTTAAGCCATCAGGTACCGACGATAAATATTGCACATCGATCTTTCAAGATTCTGCTAGTTTCGGCTTCGTTAGAGCTGTCGCATGAAGCACTAACCAACCACAACGAATGACGAGCCAGAGACAAACGTCACTTAAGAAGTGCCTGACAGTCTGACAATGTTATCACATTCTAGAAATTTGAATTTGTATTGAGTGAAGCCAAAACTAGCCGTTATTATTTTTTTCTAAAAATATTTTGTGTTGCTTGGCAATGGATTATGTTCCAAGAAGGAATGAAACAAAATCTAAAGTTTAATTACATTTTATTTTAAAATTACAAACAAGAAAATTATTGCTTATCTCATTACACTTTTACAACAATCATATCGATAAAACTCCATCAAAAAGGGACCTCCGTGACAAACATATAAAAATATCAACATTTCACGGCACATTTCATCACCTCCGGATAAGTCGGCCTACCATGACGTCTTACAGCGCGAGTATTTCAACTGTGGGAAAGAGACAGAACTATACAAGTCGTCTAGCGCCATCTCTTTCCCACAGTTAAACTACTCTCGGTTTTAGACGTCATGGTAGGCTACCTCGTTAGATTATCTGACAGATAACTTCATGCAAGTATTATCTGATAGATATCCGGAGATTGTCAGATGGGCCCTTAAGGTCTATATTGTGTTGCATTTTTGATTAAATATAATAAAAAATTGATCCCATATATTTCGAAAGGAAGGATGTAATTTAATTTTCTTTATGGGAAACTTTTGTATTGTCTTGTTCAATAAATTCATTGATATAGTGTTTAGATAAAGAATAAAAGAAGAGAAATGTGTTCATAAGAAAGTGTTTCTAAAAAGTATTGATAATTGAAAATGAACTTTGGAAACATGTTTTTAAAGGTGAAAAAAGAGTATTTATGATATTGGCGTTTAAAAACAGAGAGGACGGTTAACAAATAAAGTTTGGACAACAATATTTTGAAGAACTAAGTATTTTAGTACTCTAACAAAGGTACCATTTTGCTTAGTTCAATTATACACTGTATTTTTCAAATTATCACAGATAAATATCACATCTGCAAAATATATGTTTTTTTAAATTAGAAGATCCCTCGATTATATTTAAAATTAATTTATACTTAATACTATTTCACATAGAGTTAATATTCATAGAAACGGATTAACGATTTAAAAGCTTATACAATATTGTACCTTAATTCTGCGGCTTTCAGTTCAAAATACTATAAATAATTTGCTAGTAAATTGATTTTCATACAATTGTAATCTTTATACGAAAGATGCAAGGTACAATATTGTATGAACAACCAAAAACATATTTGGTTTTCACATTTTGTTCAAGGAAAACAAAAATCATGGAAAACAAAAAAAAATATAACATATTGTCTTAGCTACCTTCAATCAACTCAGTAATATTGTCTATTAAAGACCAGGTGGCCTACAATGACGTCTTCTAGCGAAAGTAGTTCAATTGTGGAAAAGAGACAAAGCTATACAAGCAGTCTAGCGCCATCTCGTTCCCACAGTGGAACTACAGTCGCTTTAAAGCCCGCTGTACACATTGGGCCAACGCATTGGGCCAGCGTTTTGGGTCAACGTATGGTAGTTGGCGGGAATACTGGCCGGCCAACCGAAAGTTGTCGGTTTATCGAGCACCAATCAAAAGATTCTTGTACTTCGCATACAGTGTTCACACGTTGGCCCAATGTGTAAACAGCGATATTTGAAGCCAGCTCAACATGCTGGTCCAATGCCTTCGCCCAAGGTGTACAGCGGGCTCAAGACGTCATGGTAGGCCGTCTGGGGGGCTCTAAAAGCTACTGCAGAATCATAATGCGAATGATAAAATTCGAAAAAGGAATATTCTACTCTATTGCTCAAGCAATAAAGTAGATAGTGGGTTTAGAATAAATTGTATCGCAATTTATATTATGATACTGCTAGTGGCCTTTTGGGACTCCCAAGGCATCATTGAGTGATACGAATTGATTTAACTACGTAACATCACGCCCGGTTTTTCAGTGTTAGGCAGAGCACGTGTGACCAGTCAAATATCTGTTTTATATTAACAACTCTTTCATCAAACAAATAGAGTTGTATTTCGCATAGCTACTCGCAAGCCACATTTTACGAAACCGAGGAGATCAGATGATTTGAGCCATGAACATAAATAAATAAATAACTCATTTTTATTCGATTTTAGGTAGGAACTTGCGGCATTATTCCAATTTTCTTACTTCTTACATTACTTTCTCATAGTCGGTAGTAATAACATTTACGGAGCTTAACTATAACGCG
This sequence comes from Agrotis ipsilon, assembly GCA_028554685.1. Taxonomy (NCBI): domain Eukaryota; kingdom Metazoa; phylum Arthropoda; class Insecta; order Lepidoptera; family Noctuidae; genus Agrotis; species Agrotis ipsilon. The sequence goes on from CM052963.1 coordinate 2,248,693, forward strand.
AGTCGTGCAATTTGCAATTTCTACTAACTACAACGAAAATCGTCCTTGCTACTACGACATAATGATGCAATTCGATTGACTTGACGTCGTCGTGGTAAGCGAGTTTTGTTTTTTATCTAAACGTGTAGACAACGACGATATATTACTAGACTCCTAATAACAGGCGACCAATGTCTGTCAACACATTAGGCAAAAAAGTCTTATATCCGACTTATTTCGAGCACTCCTGTGAGCCGTAAACATACCTTGAGACAGAACAGACCTTGAGTTAGCCAATGACAACGCAGTAGCCCGTCCCCCTCGCTTACGTAGTACCTCAGCGAGTTGACAGAATAACTTTTATTCCTTAGATCGTGCATGCGGAGTCTAGTAATATATCGTCATTGCGTGTAGACAACCGCACGTTTTATGTCATAATGTCGTAGTGGTAAGGATGATTTTCATTTGTAGTTGGAATCGGTCGAATTGCGTCGCCTCACGTCATGGGGAGGCTCCTTTAAATAGATATGTGTTACTTGTTATGACGGTTGTCTACAATCCGAGTGCGGGTACGGGTGTGTAGGAAACCGGAGAGGGTGCGCAGGCTTGTCTGACACTCATCTCCCACGCGTCCAGGAGTTGACCTACTGAGCAGCTTTTTGGTAACCTGTAAGGAAATGTATGATTGAATTAACCTTGCTGCTGTAAGTTGTGGCTTATCACGGGGCAAGATCAAATTTATTGAAGTGTTTGAAGCACGACATGAGTCGTAAATCATAGCGAAAGTGCGTGGTTTACCGAGGGTATCGCTAGGCAGCGCGCAGTATCAAGAGCGGCGCGAACAAAAGTACATTGATGAGTGCGAATGATTGCAACGCCTCGAAAAAGAGCTTGCTACATTCCCAGTAACAAGACACATGTCTATGGAGAAGAAAGGACAAGAAACTCCATGGACACTCTTTTTAGATCGCCAAAATTATTGCAAAACCTTTGTTACATCATTAATTTTGAGATGGTACATTGTGTGAGAATGATATAGCAAGTTAAAAGAGCCCATTATAAAATTTAAAAAAAAGACAATTCATAAATAAAATGAATGAAAATCAATAATTATAATTAACTGTAACCGCAGCTGAGATGACCAGTCTTAACTGACACCGCCCAATCATGAACATGACACCATCCAGCTCAACCATTTTGAAGGGAACTAAATGATCTGACACACGCGCCACCATCAGCGAGACATTTGAGTGAGCATGACACACTCAACCCAGTGAATTACAGGTCTGAAGTACTGCAGTGCAAATGCACTTAAATCTGGTGCGTATATGTTGTCCAGTATGAGGAATTTAGAGATAATCTATGTCGCAGACATATCCTTTAGCTAGGTAACCTTCTTACCTGGCACACCTAGCATCCATAGCCCTCTCCAGGCGTGCGAGGAAGGAGTCGGGCGCGTGTTGCTTGGCGTGTCGCGGCTTGAGCCTGACGGGCGGCCTGTTGGGGTAGTCGCGGGGCACGGCCACGTGCACGCCGGCCACGCACGGCAGGCGCGGCTCGTCTAACGCGGCCACTAATGTGATGGCGCCGCCGCCGCCGCCGCACCACGACATCGGCTCTAGAGATACCTGGGGAAGACAGACAAGTTTTCATTGATTGGACTTTTTTTCTTCAGAATTTGTTTACAACCAAGAAATTTCTGATACAGTTCACTAGACGTTTTTTCGAATCGCTTGATTCGAAGAAACGTCTATCGCGGTCATGCTCGACAGGGTTAACGTTGGAATACAGAATTCAACCCTGTTGAGCATGATCATGATAGCTTGATTGGAAAAAGCGTCTAGTACTCTAGTATATTGAATCGGAAAGACGCAAGTAAAATCCTGCTCACAATTGAATTCTTCTTCCCACTAAATAAAAAAAAACTTCGCGTTTCTACTACGTACTACGAATTACTACGAATATAAATTACTACGAATATAAATTGAAAAATCCTATGATTAACTTACCTTAAACCTCGAATCTAATCTGGCAATCTCCCCCTGTAAAACATCTGGAATTTCCAGAGGTGGCTCCTCCAATTTGGGTATCTTTTGCGGTGTCGGTAGATTCCTATAAGAATATAAACTTTTGGTTACAATACACAAAATCCAATTTCTCCCTTCCTTTTCAATAGTGACCTGTCATCATCAGCCAAAAGACGTCCACTGTTAAACAAAAGCCTCTCCTTAGATGCCGATCGACAATCCGCTACTTGCATTATTGGCCCGTTCACGAGTTTAGTTTGAGCGGTGTGACGGATGGTTTGTAAGTCGAAGATGGTCCGTGAATTCGCTACTGACGGCACCTCATGGCGTGTTTCAAACATTAGACCTTACCGTTTGCCGCCCTACGTTAAGCCATCGCTCACAACGTCAAAGTCATGAACGGGCCGTATCAGTTGCCCGCGACTCTCACGGTGTCGTGGGTCCACCTATTGGGAGGCCTGTCTACGCTGGTCCAGCTGTAAGATGTAGGAATTGGGAACTATGTGTGATAAAGTTATAATCTCACCTCATTTCTGGTCCATTGAGTTGATCGAGTGCAGATCCAAATGTGCGCTTGAGTGTGTGGTTAGCTAATGGTGACTGTAAGCAGTTGTTCACAACTTCCAAAAGAGGATTGAAGATTTGTTCCTGTAAAGAAGTTCGTAGTGTAAAAATTACAAAGGTACACTAAATTGTAAAATAGATTAATATTTACCAAGATAAAATATCAAAACTCGAGAGTGGGGGCTCATGATGGCAGAATGCAATATAAAAATGTACTAAATTGTGACGTATTGCCATTTAAAATAAAATCGTATCTCCGGCAATTTTGGTTTTTGTAACAAAAGAAAAAATACGGGTCGAATATTATTTTATAATCTAACTGATAGACTAATTAGAATTTTCCTGTCAAATAAGCCAATTGGTGGTATGGCCAATACTAATATTAATTAATGGACGTGCAGTCTATTGATGCTGTTCACCAGACTACTTACCTTTCCAGAGCTGGGCACTACAACTCCCTCACTCCTCTTAAAGTCCAGCTTCTCCAGCACAACCTCGCATTTGATGAGCGTCTCCAGTGGCATGCGTTTGTTCGGGTTTGATAGTATGTCCAGTAGATTCTTCATCTTTGTCAGTTTTTCAACATCTGTGGATGAGTTAGACAAGTTATTATGTAATCTATCTCTATAATATAAAAATGGATAGCAAAATGTGTTGCTAAGCTCATAACTCGAATACGTCTGGACCGATTCGGATAATTCTTTTTTTGTTGTATTTGTAACCATCGGGACCGAGTTTTAGAGGATTCCACCCGTGCGAAGCCGGGACGGGCCGCTAGTTAAAAATAAAATGGTTCATGGTCAAGAGTGTTCCAGCATCTTGGGATAGCCTTTTCCTAACTATATTGGGTTCTGCATCAAGTTTAACCGCATGCAATTGTGTATCTATACTGCACTGACTGCCTATGACTGTCAGAGATCACCAAATGACAAGTATAACAAACGAAGTGGAAACTACGTTTGTTCGTTCTCCTCCAATATTATTTTCTGATTGATTTCGTTGTAGGATCCAAGATAGTTAAATTCATTGACATTTCGAGCTTGATTGTCTCGGCGCTTTTCTGGTGGTTGCCACTATTGATTCTGGCTTTCAAGAGTTGCAGTGGTTTGGGAATATTGCGATAAAAAACTAGTCGAATCATTTAGGTGCTCGATTTTTCACCGCACCCGACAATCGACCCGCGTAAATGCCCTATAAATTGGTTGGTAAATCACATTTCATACTCACTTTCACCCTCACTGACCATCCGATGCACCATCCGTCTCAAAGGCTCGATGTACTTCGATAGCTGCCGCACCTTCTCCCTGTAAGCTGCCTCCTCTCCGCCCGGCGAGGCCACGCTGGCCCCTACAGGGGTGTTGAGTGACGACGACGGCGAGGCCACCATGCCCATACCGACGCCCCTAGGCGACCAGTATTCAGACAATAATAGGCGGAATTGTTATAACGTATTATGAAAGAGCACCTCCTTTTTGTAAATTAGGGACTGAACATGGACTTATAGGATGAGCATTGAATTCTAGGGTATGGTATAGGTTCTTCTATGATGGTATTTCAAAGTGGGCGAAATTCTGACGAAATTAATGATTATTTTTCTGTGTTTCAATGCAGATTCGATTGTTAACTTTGTGTTTGTATCCCCAACAAATACGATATATTATTTACTTATTATATCTCACAAACAGGACCATAGAATAATCGCTAAATCCTCAGTCGACAAGTGAAACCACTGGCGCTAGTGTAGCTAGTTTCAAGCGTCTTTAAATGTCATATTATATTCGAAATTCGATAATTGGTATATTTTTTGAATTCTGGAATAGCTGTATGTACCATTGACCTATTTCTGGTGATGCTTGATAACAGCTCTTAATTCGCCGGTCCCAACATTATTTCTAGAGCGTTTTAAACATTAAAAACGCTCTCCTGTAAAGCTCGGTTTTTGACATATCTGTTTGTACGTAGGGACTGTCGTTATTTTCTCTCCAGCCAGTCCTCACTGTCTATCATACATACCTCTGTGGTTGTTGAACATGGTGCTGCAAATGTTGCGGGTTAGAGGGCGAAGGACTGCCGACGCTGCCGCAGGCGCCCAGGCCTCCTAGTGACGACATCGGTGACGTCATTGTAGCGCCCATTACACCTGGCAGGGGCAATAGTTGGAGATATCATGGTTTTCGGGTGTTTATGTGATATTTTTGGCAAAAAAATGCTGGTTGTTCATATTAGTTCCAGATCAGAACAATTGGAAGCTATGTTGAGAAGTCTGTGCCTAGTATTATTCTGTCAGTTGCTTTTTTTTCGATCAACCCGAACAGAGCACCTGTTGTCGACGTTTTATGTGCCCTCATGGGCCTATGTGAAATAAAAACTGATAGATTTTGATTTTAAGTAGAGTGTTTTAATTATTTTACTTTCCAACTTTTTGTATTTCTCTCTTCCGCATGATAATGATTTCAGGTTGAAACAAAACACGTGAAACTGATTTTAAGTCCACAAAAAGGTTTAACTGGACTATCTTCTCCATTAAGGGAATAGTGTGCGATGTCCTTATATGTGACTTGAAATAAGTCTTACAAAAATACATGTTTATGAATGAATGAAAATGTGTAAGGAATTATGTAAGTGTATTCCAATATTATTCATTCTTTTTCTATGATAAAATTTAAAAATACTTGAAAGGAAAATAAAAAATAATTAAAATACAATAAAAAAGGGTTTTAATATCTACAGATTGTTATTTACAAGAACTAAAAAATAATCATCACATTAAAGGTATATCTTCTACACGCGGTAGCGTGCCAAGCTTACAAAATAATTCTCTCATTGTGATTTATTCTTATATATAATAAAAATAAACAAAAATTATCTCAAAATAGTTATTGCACTTAATGCAGCTCTCGTCACGATTTTTTTTTAAATCACAAATTCCGTTTTTTATTTGAGATCTTTTTATATAATTATGATAAGCCCATCAATTTGCGTTATACGCTACTTCAGGCCTTATATGTTTTTAACATAACATTTCAAGATTTTTTTCACTTATTCAGTCTCACCAACTTTAGGTCATTTGCGGATTTTCGACACAGGCCAAAATATCCTTGTACAGCTAAAAATTCCAGTTCTAACTTAGGGTCAACTCACACCGGAACGCGACGCGATGCTGCACATTTAATTAGAGCGACTCAAAATTTAACTTTGTTTACTGCACGACAAGACAAATTTTAGCGAACGCGACGACACATTTTAATAGAGCGACTTAAATTAATTACGTTGACATTACAAATACTAGATGAAATGATACAAATTTCCAGTATCGTATCGTCGCGTCGCGTCGTGTCACATCGCGTCGCGTCTCGATGTAAACTGACCCTAAGGGTTCAATTTGACAGGCGTGTACAGTTTGACCATAAACTCGACCTGCTTCCATAAAGCCTTTAGCTTTTCATCAGGGACATCATTGACTAGCTTCCTAAATCGATACGTCATTGCATTGCGGGAGCGATCCGATAGGTCTGAAAACATTTTAATAGCATCAATGATTTTTTTTTTTTTTTTTATGAATGAGGGTAATGAAAATTGGATTTTTTATTACATGTAACATCTTTAATATCGGCGTGAGTGATTTTGTGAAAAAATGTGTGAAGTAAAGTGCCTAAGTCAGGGGTCTTGAGGTATAGAATAAGGTGAGAATGACTAAAAAGGGCACAGCAGCTAGAACGCAAAGGGAAAATGAAAGAACACTCAGGGTTTTCGTCAGTTACGACTGTCAGTCCCATACGCGCCACTTGAGCGTGACTTAATTGACGATTTTCCACAGAACTAAGACTCCTATTGTTATCTGACTCCTACTGTAAAACATCAGTAGAGCCACTCGATCGCCACCGTAATGCAATGAAGTAAAATTACCGAAAGTACCCCGTTACTTTAACGCGTTAGTTAATTCATTCTTGGTTATAATTAACAAATATGTAAATAAAAATATCTACTTAAATCACGGAAGAGTGGATAACTCGCATATAAATGTTTTTGCTTCCCATAAGGATAGACAGTAACTGCAGAGCGAGCGCCGCTTGCTAAGATCCTTACATACTCGTTTCGACTGAAGGTTTTTATGTAAATGTTTTTGCCCACCAAAGAGCAAAGACCTGTCCATCTTTCCAAAACTTAAAAAAAAATAAGAGAAATAATAGTAGTACTTACTCATAGGACTTGGGCCACCCATGTTAGGCGACGGCGCAGAAGGCGAGGGACTCTGTCGCAGGAACTGCGCGGGAGGCGGCGCACGCGCTGCTTGGTAGGCCCCGCCCAGCATGCCGCCCACTTCTTGCTTGTTGCCCACGCCCACACGACCCATGTGAAGCATGTTGAGGCCCACTATCTGGCTGTTGCCCATGCCTCCTACTGTAAAAAGTTACGAGGGTATTGAGTTGAATTTGAGGATTTAGAATAATTCGAGATGATAAACTAGATAGAAAGTTTGTTTTGATTGTGTGACGTCTTATTGGGCAGAAAGGAAGCAGAGAACGTATTGCATCAACTCCAAATAAAATGCATTTTAGGGTAGCTCATTCCTGAGACAACTCAATGATACAGATTCAGCTTGAACCAGTTTGATTGGTGCTCTCCATTGACGATCAAGTTTACCGCCAAGATTGAAGCACGCTTGAAGCAACATCCGGCAAACTTGACGATGTAAGGCTATCGCATTTCAGAAGTAGACTTGTCATACACACTGATAGCCAAAGCCATAGGGCGACGCCGCAACAATGCGTGGCGGTCGTCGTAAAAATCACATCTTTAGGTCTTTTTTGCGCGAACTCATTGTTGTGGCCATATACTGCCAAATTTATCAGAAGCCGTTCCGCCGTTTCCAGCTAATTGCGAACTTGCCGGTAATCTGGATCGTGTATGGTATAGAGACAATTATTATACCTACTTTCATTTCGATAAAGAATTTAAAATAATCATTCCACTTCTTTGTTTCCTGTTTATATAAATACTTCTTGTAATTTGACCCTTGAAATATACACAAAGTAGTTATGAATGTAAGAATATTATAATCTTAGTATACCAGTAAGGAATAATGTGACAATGAGTCATATAACATAAACCAATACAGTTAGCTATGAATATCTGATTACAACAGGAAAATGAACACAAAACATTGTAGATAGTTTAAAACTTACCCATTTGCCCTGGCATTTGTCCCTGCATATTATTCGGGGCCATTTGCCCTCCCATCCCGACTTGGTTACATGGCATCTGCCCCATGGTATTAGACCCAGTCATAGGAACTTGCATAGAATTTGGCATGGACATATTAGGCATCATCTGGCCCTGCATTCCACCAGCTAGCTGGTTCTGTAGCTGGCTGCCCATAGGATTGCCCATTCCTCCCATGCCCCCAACCATGTTGTTCCCCATTTGGCCTTGGTTTCCAACCATTCCCATTGGCCCCCCCAATTTGTTCTGCAACTGCATGTTCATTTGTGGTCTTTGATTTAATGTTTGCAACAGATTTGTGGCTGTCTGAGCTTGTGGTCCCTGTGAGACGATAGGTCCCTGTTGCCCCATTTGACCCTGCATGCCCCCCATTCCAGGATTCGGCCCCATGACCCCCTGTTGTTGCATCTGTCCTTGGGGACCCATATTCATCATCTGATTCCTAGATCCTTGGGAAGCCAAGTTTTGGAGAGCATTGATAGGGTCTGGTGTGAGGCCCCCCTGGCTGTTGGGTCCCTGTTGTTGTTGGCCCTGTGGAGCTTGGACTTGAGGGCTAGGGCCAGGCTGGCCCTGATTTGGGCCCTGCATTTGCTGTTGGCCTTGATTTTGTTTGGATTGAGCTAAAATTAAATATTTCATCGTAATTAGATAATTAATTTAAAATGAAACAGCAGTTTAGACCAATTTTTTTTAAATAAATTTACAGTTCTTGGACAGTAAAAATGTTAAATTCTCAAGATAAATAGATAGGACCTACCAAGTTAAAGCTTATTTGTATTATTTTATATTTATTCCAAAATAACCAACTTCAAGAAATGTTTTGCAGCTCAATAGTTTTTTTATACAGTTTTTCTTCCCTCTCTAATTACATGACGGAAGTCTGAATTATTTTCTTCATATTTATAACAAATAAAAGTATTTCTAATACTTACACATTTCTCTCACATGGAGTATAAGCTTAGCAACCATATTCATGTACTCCTCCCGAGTCTTGGCCTTCATGAACACATGGTTTTCCATCTCGCTGCTGTTCCTCGCCACTTGGACTCCAGAGCGCTGGATAACCTCCTCACTACATAAATGGAGTTTGGTTTATTACATGTACATCACATTTGTTATTTCTGCTGATCTAAAATGGGCAGTTAAGCCGTGTTGCTAATGTCAATGTTGCTAAAATTATACTTAACAAATTATCTACTCTTTTGCTTGAGCAATAGAATATAATATTCCATGTTAAAAATACCGTATAACAGTTATTGCGATCAAAATCATAAAATGGACTATTCTACCATATTGCTCAGGCAATAGAGTAGATAATTCATAAAGACCAATTTTAGCAACATAGACATTACCAATCCAGGTAAAAAGGCCATTTTAGATTTCCTGAAGGGTTAGGCAGAGCTAAACCCTATAAAATAGCCATATTTATTTTAAGAGGTAATATGAGGGATTGTAGGATCATCTGTAAGGCTGTGACGCTGGAATGCAAAGAGGACCTGAAGGAATAGGGTACTCCCTATTCCTAAATTACTGCCAACTGAGGATTGCCATACTCTTATTGACTAAAAATCCTTTTTTATTCAATATGAGTCTGGCAATCCCAGACCTGGCAACTCTTATTGACTAAAAAACCTTTTTTATTCAATAAGAGTCTGGGAATCCCCAGTTGGCAGTTTTTTTAAAGATATAGGCTATATTATGTGGTGAAATTCTATGTAATATTGATATATTGCATAGTGCTTAAAGTATGGTGCAAGATAGACAATAGCTAGGTATAATATAGATGGTAGATTGTATGCTCATAAAAAAATCACATTCACTCTTATCTTTACCTAAAAAAGAACTCAATTAAATCTAATAATAAAACTGAAATTAGTGTGAAGCTGGGGTCACGGACCAGAGAGTGTCTGGGTATATCCATGGGGATTTCAAATGTAAAATGTGAGTCATACAAGACAAGCTAGATTTTCCTTACAACTGTTTATCACAATAGATACCTAGTTTAAAGCACTGTTAACCTTTTCAGTTTGTTGTAAGAATTATATGTGCTTCAGAGATAAATAAAAAATCCTTATCTCAGAACAGTGTTTAAATATGAGGTGCTGAAATATGGGTAATGATGATACCACCAATTAGGTACTTTATAACATTGAATTCCATACTGTTTTGCTACAGACTGCTTCACGAAGCGCCGTTAGCATGAACAATGCTAAATATGATGCACAATACACTAAAATAAAGTACAACTTACATCTTTGACACCACACTCTGCCGGAAGGCTTGAGTCCTCCAATTATCGTCGGAAGCCATTGTGTTGAATTGTTTCAAGTTTTCCAATCACTGAATTTTAATAAATACTGTCACTTCTATCGACACATTTAGGATTTAATTGGAAGTAAAATTATTTAAGAAATACAAAGCGCTCGATAATCACCTCGATGACGCGAACCACAAAACCACAATGCACCCACAATGCGAGCGCTTTGTTTTTTTCCAAAAGAAAGAAGACGACGCACAGATTATAAATCTTTCACGCACTTTGACATTCACTTCACAACCTATCCAGTCAGTGTCACGAGTACAGCGCGCAGTAGCAGTAGTGCAGTATTGCTTTGTTTATATTTCCCCATCTATCCATTTCTAGGCTTGAAATTGATAATCATCTAGTTACAATTTATATTTTCCTTAAAAATTTACATATTATTCAGTGTATTTAATAATAACTTGTTGTTTAGTTCCCTTAAAAAAATGTTAATCTAGTAATAGATACAAAAACTGTGACAGTTAATTATGTTTTCAAAGGGTAATAATGCCTTGATATTATACAATACGTAGTATCTCTAAGTAGTCTGTGATTATACAGTTACTGGGTACTGCTAGGCAGTTTTCTATTATATTCAATTCAAGTGCCCCTTTTTAACCACCTTCAAAATGGAGGAGGTTCTCAAATCGCATTTTTTTGTTTGTTCCCAAATAACTGTATTGTTTACCATTCGATTTTAAAATAAATTCCTTTTTTGTTAAACATGGACAGGGCTATTTTCCAAATGGTCCCATGAAAATGTAATCAAAATCAAAAAAAGACCAATTGAGCTATGTTCAACTTTTTATGTAAGTATGTATTTACGTCCGTACTCTGTCTTTATAAGTTCAACTTTGAATGTGAAAAAAAGAAGAAAGATAGAGACGGCATGTCGGCACCTTTTTATGTTGAGGAGATAGAAACAAATGTAATGCTATTGAAACTTGATTCCTTATCCACTTCCAAGATGTCCGATTTCAGGATCTGATATTTAGGATACGATTTAGGTGAAATTTATTCGCCAAAGCACGTAAAAAATGTGTCCTAATTAGAATGCTACTCATCCTAAATGCAATTACGCTTTCCTGAATTCAGAACGTCCTGAAAATCGGATCCTGAATTCGGACAATGTAATTGCCCCTTTTGAATGAAATGTCAATATTGTCAGCAATGTCAAATAATGTCAATGTCATGTCATTGTCAATTCACAGTTTTGCTTGCAAAATATCGCGCGCGCGGAAAGGGAGGAGAAAATTAAGTTGAAATATTATTAAATACAACTTCAAACAGAATGGCTTCATCAACAGTTTTAAGAGTAAAACGGAGGCTCGAAGAGAACCCACAAGATACACTAGTGCTTATGTGCAAACGAATTAAAACCGATAAAGAAGAAATATCACCTTCGCTGTTCGTGTTTCGGGGAACCGTTGATGATCAGGTAAGCGATTATGTCTGGGTGTCTTCAAGTCAAGAGTGAACAGGTTACTTCTAGGCAATCGTGATTCACCGTCAACCACATCTTCTCTATCATCAGGCGAGAGAGTGGTCAACATCGAACCTATCATTAAAAAAAAATGTGCTTTGGAATCCTATCTGCCTTGAATTGGAATGTATAATGTTACAATATATGTATGTAATTCGATCATCTTTTATTTGGTTTTAACATTTTACTATGTTTTTTTTTTTCCTTCGTCCGTTAGGACAGGCAAAGGGATAAGTGTCTTGCAATGACTAATAGAGCATGTTTTTTACTATTGTTTGGTTATTTTTCGACTATATGACTCAAACAGCTAGTCTTGTAGTTTCAACTTCAGTTTAATTCATGACAAATGCTTTTCTCCGGTTTTAACATCAAGTTTTATTATGTTTATGTTATTGTTTTCCTGAACAGTACAGACGCCTCCACTACTATTCAATTTATTTAATATATTTTCAACTTTATTACAAAAGTGGAAGGTTATTGTTCGATTGGGAAGTATTTAAATTTCAGGTCCGGTTCTGTACAAACTGATATAGAGAGCTCTTATTATATTAGTTTACAATTTAATTTTGTGGTTAATTCAATTGTCTACTCAGTAATATTATGTGTGCATATCTTTTTCTGCACCATGTTATTGGACCAAATAAAAAGTATCCTTATTTGCATGGTTCCAAAGTACAAATCACCTTAAACATCACAATGTATCCTTTGTGTAGAATCATCTTGTGTCTTGTTTGTAGACAAAGAACAATTAAACCTCATTTAATTACTGTACCAGCAGCTCACCCTGGTACAGTCAGCATCAAAAATTGCTGACCACATTCAAAGTTTCAAAATCTCTGTACACCATTATAATAAATAATAACACGGTGTAGAGTGATTTCAAAATCTGATGCTGAATGTACATGTACAAATGTTCAACCTAGTACCCAGAAGATTAACTGAAAACTTACTCACATAATAATCTTGCCCAAACAATAACAAACACAACAAAAATAAAAACACCCAATTTGGTGTAGCTGTTCAGAAGTTATATTATCACAGACACACACAAGTAGCTGTGTATTAAACCATGCAAAAATTTTATTTCAAATATTCTTGCAGGAAACCACCCACGTTAAAAACCTACTGCCGAAAACAGACTTGAAACAGCAGTCTATTCCAAATGTGGACACAATAATAGAAAAAATAAGGAAAGATCGCAAAGAAGTTGCCTCAAAGAGTCGTTATGAAATTGTTAATTGTAGCCGAGGGTTAAAAGATGTGGAGGATGATGACGGTAATGAAGATATATTGAATTTAATAGATCTGCAGAAAACTGAGGATAAAGATGGCGATGTACAGTATGCTTATGATCTTTACACGAGCTTGAAGCAAGAATTTGATATCAGCATGATTGATAACTTTGTTGGGTAAGCATGTTTTATTGATAAAATTAAATTTTATTAAAATTACTGTCACACACAATTATAATCACAACCATTTGAGCAAAACACACTGGAAAATTTGTGGCGCAAAAGATCCCAAAATGCTGACAGCATTAACATATTGAATTGAAAGATCTTAATAGATCTCTTAAAAGTCTCTACACCAGAAACAATATAGCATGAGGGTCCAAATCACTGGTCCTGTTTTATCAAATACAAAATTCATTTATCAAAGGATAGGATAGGCATGTTTTCAATGTTGAAAATTACTTAGGCAGTTTGCCAAGTGGCCGCTCTTCACTTTTTACAAATATTTAAGCTCAGTGAAGGAGTGGAACAGTCAGCAAAAATAATAAATGAATGCTTTATTTCTACTGGCTAGTTTTTCTCCAGGAGCTTGTCCATTTACCCATGTGCATATTATGATGTATCATTGTTTTATTCTCATTCAATAATTTATATTACAGCGTAGAAACAGGCCTAGTCTTAGATTCCTATGACCCGACCCAAGATTCAGATGTTGAAGCTGATGATGATGACGATTCTAATGACGAGAACAACTGGAGAAATGAATACCCTGACTCGGAACCCAGCAGTATAGACATGGACGACATGGTGAGGGCCATGGAGAGAGTGGATATTGGTGAGTAGCCTTTATTTTTAACTATACCTAGGCTATTGTTTGACCACTATCACCCTACAAGGTAAGCGAGAATGTAGCCAACGGTGAAGCATGCATTAGAAGCTTATTTAATCTTGGCTCCGAATTCTTTAATTATCATTTAGCCTTTTCCCAATTATCTTGGAGTATGGCTTCCAGTCTAACCAAATTTGAATACCATTATTTTACATGGACAGACTGCTTATCTGTTCTTTACAATCTAATTAGAACCGAGTAATAAATTCTTGTTGCCAATACTGTTAATTAATAAATTGAAGACTATTAAACAATGAACCAGACTTAGCGACTTGATGCCAAGTCTGTGCAGCTTCTTTAACTGTCACCCAATATCAATTTTCATAAAATAAATAATTATTAATCAAAATAAACGGTTAAAAAAGAATATCCACATATGACTGGCATATTCCGAAAAAATAACATTAAAGAAAATATGCTGATGCAGTTGTCCGTAAAAGTAAAAAAAACAATATATTGGAATTTATTTATCTTAATAAAACAAGATGTATGTAAGATAAGTACTCACACTGTTTTAAATCTATAAAATTAAATTGATTGTAGACTGCTAACATTAGATCATGAAACCTATCTATGTTCCTGTCTATAGTTATTGTTCCGATTTACTCATTTCCATTTAAATTTTCAGAAGATGACCTATCCAGCGATACAGGTGAAGACAAAATCTACGATGACCCACCGGACTTATTCAACGAAGATGTCCAGAGATACGGTGAGGCATATGCTAAATACAAAGCAAGAGTGCTCTCAGAAAACCCAGATTTATCCAACAGCAGAAGCCTAATACATTGCACGAAGGTCGATGATGATCCAGGTTACAAAAATGGCAGTGATGATGATGGCTTTTATTACGGTGAAGATGAGGATACGGAACAGTTTAAGGAGCAGTATAGGGAAGAAGAATCTTCTGATGATGATCGTAGTGTGGATTGAACTGCTGAAAACTGGTTTTCTAGTCATGTGGCCAAGTTTAATAGTACACAAGTTTAAATTGAAGTTACGTCTGTGATTTGCAGTGAAAGTATTGGCCATAAAGAATGCTCATAGTTATAAAGAGACTAGCTGACCAATGTCAATTTGTTTTAAGTATAGGACAGTAGGAAATATTCTATGATCATACATATCATAAGCAGATATAGAATTATATGTGAGTGTACCAACACAGTGACACGAGATTTTTATAAACTAGACTAGTTTTAGGTTCGTTGTGATTAGTGCAGTCTTCTTGCGTCAAACTTAACTAATTTGACGGACGAAGACCACTCTAACCACAACAAAGGGCGATACAGCGACAAACGTCACACAGGTAGTGTGACGCTGAAAATTAGCTTCTCTTTTCAAACTTAAGTAGGTGTGTGTTCTTTAAGGCCGGTACCTGTAAAAATAGTTTATGAATGTAGGGTTAACAAAATAAAAACATTTTTACATTTTATGTCGTTTTTTATTGTTGTAAAGTAATTACATACATTAATTGGTTATACAAATTGGATGTGATCAGAAATTTTGAATTTCGATTTTCATTTTTTTTATATCTATTCTACGTAATAATGAGTATATGAATACGGAAATCTGCATCAATTAGTTATTTTTCTTAATAAACATTCTTAGAAAATATACATCACACTATTCCCTTTTGGGTGGGTAGGCAGGGGCTCACACTTCCCTTATTAAATTCCTATTTAATAGGCCAAAAATCTTTCGAAAAATTTTGAATAACTCAATTAATGCAGGTTTCCAAGTAAGTATGATTGAAAATAATGATGGATGATGGGAACTTCTTCCTTCCTGGTTTAATACAGGAGCAGGTGTTCAAATTCGCTCATGTTTTCTCCATGGTTGGGGATGATTAGTCCCAGGCCTGGTGGCTTGGTGTCTTCGGCTGAAATCACAAAATAATTTATTGAGGATAGAAAACATGGAATATTGATGGTATTCTGGATGATTAAATTTTGCCAGTTTTCCCATTTTGGGATAAATTTACTAAATGCTACTGATGATTATTCCAAAAAATATTCTGGAACTGGCATTTTATGTGAGTTTGACAAAGCACATCTTTATTTCGTGGTAGTAAGAGTGAATTTCGTAAATCGTTTGTTACTTGACTTCTAGTTTCACGTAACTTGACAAAGTTAGCAATTGACCAATTTTCAACTTCATTTCTGAAACTAAGGTGGTAAATTGATCTACAAAAAAGTCTGACTGGTAGGTAGTTTTACAATTATATCTGGTGAGAGTTTGACAAAAAGACAACCTTATTTCGTGGTAGTTAAGGGTGATTTCGTGTCACGTAAGCTTGAAAAAGTTAGCGGTTGACCAATTTTCAACTTAATTTATTTAGCTTTATGGTAGACAATTGATCAACAGCAAATTAAAGATAATGAGAACGTCTTAACCATAAAGTTATACAGTAGAAAATCGATCAACAGCGAATACAAAAATTAAAAGAACGTCTTACCCATCTCCTTGATATTCTCAATGATGCAAATGATCAGGATCATGTACATCGGCTTGCTGTTCACCTTCTGGAACACTCCGTTCTCCAGCTCAACTCCGGTGCACTGCAGCTGGACTCCTGTCTCCTCAATGACGTTGTTCCTGGAAAGGGGAAAGTTAATGTTGTTAGGCAGCAATCGGGTGGTTGAGGTCTTAGGTAGCAGGGCCGATCGGCTGCCGATTCGCTTATGTTTCGGGGTCACGGTAGCTTGTTTGTCCATCGACCACGGCAGGCTTTGGCCCTCTAAGGGGGCCCCGTCATGTCAAGGGAGCCCCGTCATTTGTGCACTGTCTGGGATAAGTTTACACATACAGGAACTTGGTTAATGGGCTCCATCAATGGGTTACTACAATAACGAAAGAGGTGCTTCCAATGCTGGTGCTTCTAAGGGGCGTAACCACATCGTGCCGTCTTGCGTCGTGAGGCTTTGGGTTCCTACCCATCAACGTAAATAGCCCATAATATTATTGCCACTTCTGATGGGACATATCTGTGAGTGGAAGTGGGCTGTGATCCACAACACGAGCCACGCAAACGTCAACAGAAAGAAAATGCTGTTTTAGTCAGTACGTATCTGACAGTCCTTTCTGGTCAACCCAGGGTGAGAGAACTTATTTGGCGGCATTCCAAACAAAACCTAAGAAAAGAACAATGGTCCCGGGCTGCCTTGCACAGCTGTCTCATCGAAGACCTCTTTATAAGTAGTCTCTTCTGGGATTCACCCTTCTATATGATTATGGTGACCACCAGGATAGTTTTGATGAGATGAGAATCCCACGATACCCGATCTGTTTTCCGAAGGAATCAGAAAACAAAAAAAAAACAGTACCTGTTTCTGGGAACTGCTGTACTATTATAACTTAAATGAATCAACTATAGGTACGGCACTTCAATGATACAACGTAAGATCAGTTTGTAAACAAAAAATGTTACTTCGCAATTAAGTTTTAATGTCCATCGCATTTGCTTGATTCTACCATCTTTAAATCCCTTTTTCGCAATACAAGACAAATCATCAAAAAACCTAGTTTAAATTGATCTTAGCCAGCAAATACTCACAGTTTATCAACCATGGTCTGCCTAAAAGCAGGCGTCTTCCAATTAGTATGCTCGTAGTACGACGTTGCGGCCGCTGAAGATGTAGACTTCACCTTTTCAATCGCCATTTTTTCTCACAAACACTACTGCAAAGATGGACAAGGAGCTCAATAAACAATGAATGCACCCAGTTAGGACTGATTCTTGTTGTGAGATCCTCTACGACACGTGACTTTGGGCGAACTGAAGAACCATTAATCAATGATTCGCGCTTGCGCGGTGATTGGACGCACGATGCAAGGAGTTCAGAAGTGCAGTGCAGCATAGTTTTATAAACAATACACAGAAGTAACTTGTATAATCTTAGGAATTAATCATAAAATTAATTAAAATGTTTGAAATTATCAACAGGGTATGCTTTTGATAGTTGTTAAATTTTGGGGTTAAGTTCTGACTTGTTGATATATATTTTTGTAATGGTGTTGAACTGCAGTACTGCACTTTGCCTCGCGGTGCCCCCTTCCAACACCTGCGCCACGCCTTGGTTGTCTTTAAAAAGATTTCCGCGTTTTTTTCCTTTTGTTTTTATTTTGCAATGAGTTAATCAAGCTTGGTAGAATTTACCTTTTTATTTAAGGTGTGAGTGAGACCCGGGAAAACTGAGGAAAGCTTACTTGCTTACATATATTATCACGCTTTTTTCCCTGAGAGAGTTACGCAGACCGCAATAGTGTGCAATAACATCGGCACACTTATCCACTTACATTTCACCATATATATTTCAGTTTTTTTTTCAAGTTGCCGCATTCTAGTATTTTATCCTGAACTGGTGGCCTTCCATGATGTCCTAAAGCGTGGGTAGTTCCGCTCAGGGAACGAGATAGCGCTAGTTGACTTGTATGGCTCTGTTTCTTTCCCACAGCCTAAACTGGATCGCGTTAATAGCTCGTGGTAAGGTCCCAGCGCGTATTAGCAATTTTAAAAGTGTCGTATATTCGTCAACTAGCTTCTGCCCGCGACTTCGTACGCGGATCTTGTTGCTTATGCCAGCGACAACGGGTTCGTCAAAATCGAAGATCTGAAAAGTCTGATACCCAACTCCAAGAGCCCGGGTAAAAAAATAATGGGAGTTTGGTCTGTAGAATATTTTTTTATTACTAAAGTCATCGTCATTGAAAATCAGTCTTAAACTACGACCGCCTTCACTGGGTGTTGGTAATCCCAGCTTATGTGATTTTATAATTATACAGTGAAATAAGTGATAGCTTTGATTTCCACATCGGGTGTTCCAAAACTTAAATTTTTATACATCAATAGATAATTCTCATCAGGCTGAACAACTCTTTCATCACTCCCATATATGTTATAGTGTAGCTGGGCTATTGGAGTTCCACATAGGTGTTCCAGATCTTCAATTATATACGTCAACAGAGAGAGCTCATCAGGCTGAACAACTCCTTCTAAGACGTCATTCCTATATTTATATTATAGTTTATCTGGGCTTTTGGTGTCCAGATCTCAAATTTTCATACGCAAACAGAGAGTGCTCATCAGGCTGAACAACTCTTTCTAAGACTTCTTTCCTATAAATGTTATAGTTTAGCTGGGCTTTTGGTGTTCCACATCAGGTGATCCAGATCTTCAATTTTTATATCTCAACAGAGAGTGCTCATCAGGCTGAACAACTCTTGCTAAGACGTTATTCCTATACAGAGTGTTTCTTTTAAATGGGCCAAAAAGGAGAAATCTGCATCCATAAGAGATACGAGAAAACTTTCTTAGGAAACTTTAGCTCTTTTTTGATAGTGAAACTTTTGGCGTTTTTATTTTTTTGGTCAAGTGTGAGCTGTCCACAGAAATGAGTGAAATTGACCAAAATTTTTTACGAAACAAAGTCGAACAGCATTAAAAAAAATTTGGTCAATTTCACTCATTTCTGTGGACAGCTCACACTTGACCAAAAAAATAAAAACGCCAAAATTATCAGTATCAAAAAAGAGCTAAAGGTTCCTAAGAAAGTTTTCCCGTATCTCTTATGGATGCAGATTTCTCCCTTTTGGCCAATTTAAAAGAAACACCCTGTATATGTTATAGTTCAGCTGGGCTGTTGAAGTTCCACATCAGCTGTTCCAGGTCTTCAAATTTATTCTCTCAGCAGAAAATGCTCATCATGTGGAACAATTTTTGCTATTGCACCATTTTTGTATCTCATATAGTTAAGCTGGTCTGTTGCGGTTCTGCGCCAGCTGTTCAAGTTTCCAAAATAAACTATAGCCTATGTTTTGGCCAGACTTAATACCTAAACAACAAAAAAAGAATCATTCAAATCCGTCCCGTACTTTTTGAGTTTATCCCGGACATACATGACTTTTCTACTATTTTATTATATGTATAGATTTTGCTGTAAGTACGTAACAAAAAAAGAACTGGGTACGTGTTAATTTTTTTTGTTGTTAACCTGACGGACAAAATAGATTTTTTTGGTCAAATACCCTATAGTGGGTGCGTTTACAAAGTTATTCAAATACACAAAAACACAGATTGAATTGCATACAAATATTTGTTCCGTACGGGAATCAAACCCGCGATACGCAGTGAATCATTCAGGCACAGCTTGGGTATCGAACCTATTAAACCAAGGCTGTCATTAACACAGTATCTAGTTTTAATGAAAATAATATTCTATGTATTTCTAGAAAAAAATACAACAGTTACTTACATACTAAACTCACGCCTTCATCCCATGGGGGTAGGCAGAAACTGACGACACGGTTAGCGCAGTGGCTGAGCGATCGGACTGCTGCGCTGCGTGTCGAGGGTTCGATTCCTGCACGAGGCAAATATTTGTACGGTCTACAAGTAGTTGTTCCGAATTTGGGCGTTTCTGGATGTGAGTTTATGTTGTGTAGTAATCAAATTGACCACGAACAAGGTTGTCCTTCGTCGCCTCGACGCCATCTTTTATCTCTCGCCTTCACGAGTAAGTTATGTAGTTGTTATTTTGCAACAGAGATGGCGCTAGTAGTTTGATTTTAAAGATAAGTTTTTTTGTCTTCCAATAATTTGAATTTGAATATGGGCTGGCATTTGTGTGTGGTTTTATTAATTGTGTTGGCTCAGCGGCATTTTTATGGCCTCTTATCCGTCAACTTCATGAGTAGTTGCTGTCCCTGAACAGAGATGGCGTTACTAGTTTCATGTTTGTTTCATCGTCAACACTTTTATTCTAGGAATCGAACCCAGGTCTTAGTATGCAAGTTCATTGGTTTAGGGTCTTAGAGAACATGTGATTTGGTGTTTCTACAAAACTACTGTTACAGTTTCGTATATATGGTAAAGATCGTTTAAACACAAACGATTATCACTAAAATCAGTTCAAAATTCTAATGTTTTTATCCTGATGGACTGCGCCATATCTCGGAAGGAGAGCAATGATTTTTTCTAACATTAAAACTTTTTTTTTAAATCACCTTTTCTATTCATTTTGACCGTGTAAGTGTTTTACAGACGGCACACGAACCTACTTCATGATGAAATTCTTCTGGTGAAAATCTATTGTAGGAAACAGGAGATTTTTAAACCTATGAAAAAATTGTTTTTGATAAGTTTGAAATGATGTACCCGCTCCTAAGAATAAGCCTCACAACTTCCTTCCACTTTTCAGTTTTTGTTTTTCTGCTTTTGCCAGAGCGGCTTATTGCCTATGTCACTCAGGGCCAAAATAGCTTTTAATGGTGAAAGAATTGAAATTGGTTCAGTAGGTTTGGAGACTGTTCAATACAAACAAACAGTCAAATGTTTCCTCTTTATAATATTAGTGTATTTGATAATTATTATATCCTACTACTTTTAGTTTGTTTCAATGTGTTTCTGCAAAGGGTTTAAATAAAAAAGAATAATTAATATGTGATAAATAATTTATTGTCTGGCGGTATTTTTACAATATCATTGTATGCCTACATCAGTTTACTTTTCATTAATTGTTATTATCACTTTAATTCAACGTCTTAATATAATAATGTTGCATTTTAAACATTGGTAGGTACAAAATGGATGCCTTAAATTATTTTTTGTTGAACATTGCGAAATATAAAATTATATATAGATTACCTCTTTCAAAAGTCGCGTACCTAGCTTAAATTTTTCTTTTCCAATGAATACAAGCATTATATTTTAATTATATGTTTGAGAATTAGAGAAAAAATGATGATTTGGCAAAAATAAAAAAATATTTTTCAAATTTTTACAACATAAAAAATTTTAAATTAAATAATTTAAGACACCCACTAAACACACGAAACAAATAAGGATTTTATTCGAGATGACGCCCCTACATTAAAAACTATGTTTTTACTGAGAACACAGTTATGGCACATAACATCAGATGCTGTGTTTCGTTATTTACTTTTTACATAAAATGTCATGATTTTTTTTACGTTTATTCTACTGATTGTAATGTCGTTTGCAGAAGTGACTTTTTTAGAAAAATAACAGAAGATTATTGGTAAAAAAAAAATGTTTTGTGTTTTTCAACTAATAGCGTTCCTTTTTGCGAGACATAGTTTAAAGTTATTTTTGCGAGAGATAGATTCGAGCAGTATTATCAACATTATACATTTTTTTTATCATGACACATGTCAAAATATTGATTCATAAACTCAAAAAAAAAAAGATTCTTATTTTAAAGTCACTTCTGCCAACCACTGTCCACTAAATACATTATAATGGAAGATCGACAACATTTTTGTTTTGTACCTATATTTTTAATCGCAACACTGATTCGAGACTCATTCCTTTACAGACAGACAAAACATAAAAGTTACACAAATTACAATAATTATACGTAGGGAACAAGTCTTGTAGTCACTTAATCTACAACTATATTTAATGAGATAACTATAAATGCAAATTACGATTAATCTAGCGATGCTTTGGCATTGACAAAACATGGTATCTTACTCTATGCCCAGTATATTTTGACTTTTCAAAATGGCGGCACTGTGACAGCTAGTGTCAAAAATCTGCTTGTTTTTTTCGCTAAGTATCAAAATATATTGGGCACACAGTATTTTTTTATTAACACTTACGTTTTGATACTTTTAGT
This sequence comes from Agrotis ipsilon, assembly GCA_028554685.1. Taxonomy (NCBI): domain Eukaryota; kingdom Metazoa; phylum Arthropoda; class Insecta; order Lepidoptera; family Noctuidae; genus Agrotis; species Agrotis ipsilon. The sequence continues at coordinate 2,271,028 of CM052963.1, forward strand.
TCGGGGAATGATAAATACTGTGGTTAGCCAGTTTTACACTGTTTAAGAAAAAGAAAAAAAAAATCATTCTAAATGTGTTTGCGTCGTTGTAAATGATAAGATGATAATTATTGTAAACTTTACATAATTCAGAAAACTGAAACTCATTATTTTGCTTGGTGGACATCATGATCTTGTTTAATAAAAATGATGTAGTCAAAAATCACTTTTAACAGATATAAAATTCGCTTCATTTTACAGCGATTATTGTTAGATAATTAAAAAAGGTAATATTTTTCGTGTCATGAGCACGCTGAAGGAAACAGAAAATTGCAAAATTTTTCGTAAAAAAATGTTTGTAAAAATGACACTGGTAAATTAAACCGCATAATATGGAATCAGCACCTGCTTTAGGGAGTAGATAAATTCGCCTAATAATTAATTAATATTAAACAAAAATTAACAACAAAAATCGAACAATCACTTAGAACGAATGGTAATAATATTTAGTAATATCTTTACATATATTTACAATTTTGGTAATATTTTTTAACCGTATACTAATACAAAGACGAAGTTTAACTTTTAACTAGGAAATTTACAATAACAGAGTAACAAAAATCTTATAATATTGAGGGCTTGTATGTACATGAGCCAATATATTAAGAATTTTTTAACTTTTTGTACTCAAATGAGCCCATACCCATTTGAGTACAATAAGTTTTTTAGGAATAGTAAAAACACATAATTAGCCTTAGTTACACCTTTTATGTATGTATTATTGACATACAATGAGACAAACATAGTCCTTATTACTTTACAAGACAGATTACAATGGCGTAACGCAAGCTAACATTATATTCTTGCTTTTTATAGTTTTTATAATATAACATTGAATCGAAAATTTCAAACATCGATTTGGCATTGATATGCAGTACAAGTTTAATTTTAATAATCATTAATTTATTGCACATTTAATTTTTATTTTTATTTCAAAACGAGAGGATACATTCTTATTCTAGGATAATTACAAGAAATTCCGGTGAAGCAACTTAAGCATTTAATGTTTTTGCGAGCAATATTTTGAAAGTACAATTAGATAACAGCAGGACTTTCAAACTATGACTTGACATTTCATCAAAAAATAATCTTTAAAAAAATTATATTATCTACGGTCTTTATTGCAAACTTTTGGGAATTGACTTCTTCGAACTTTGATATCCGAATAACAGATGGCGTTAGCAGTAGTCAAGTTATAGAAAGTTATGTCAAGATTTTTGATGAAATATCAGCGTGTTTCCTGCATCGCTTGAAACAGATCAGTACGCCAAGAACCTAAGAATCAAATTCATAGTACAGGCGTGTCAGTGACCCTCGCAGGAGTAGGCACGTTGTTATTGGCCGTCGCATCCTGGTTATTGGCAGTACAGTAAAACTGCTTGTGCGCCTTATAAGTATTCACATACTTGAAAGAAATGTCGCAAGACTTGCAATAGTTCGGAGTCTCTTCTAGTTCTGTATCTGGTTCCTTTTTGATGTCAATTGTGGCGGGGGGAGGAACAGGGGAAGTCTGTTCCTCTTCCGGCTCATCGGTAGCATGGACCAGGCGGGCGTGTCGGACCACGTTGCCCCGGTATGTGGAGGTGTATGCGCAGCTACCGCAGCGGTGGACGCGCTCGCCGCCCACAGCTGGGCTAGGGGAGGTCGCCTCACGACTGTCCTCTTCTAGAACGCAGGAGATGTAGCTCTCTTCCTGGGGAAATAAGGGTTTCAAGGTTAATAATGATTCACCGATGCTAGATATAAAACGCTTACTTGGGAAGTTGGGAAAATAATTGCATTTGAGAAATCATTGGTAGCTACTAATTCGTAAAAAAATCTAGGTACTGCAGATGATGTTGAGCAGCATAGAGATGAGATAACTTTAATGGTCAAAAACTTTTCTAGTAGGTAAGTTATTTAGTGATACAAACTTACCTGTAGATCAGCCGGCTTCTTGTTGTTGAAGTGCATGCGTATATGAGTGCGCATGCCTCTCAGCGTGTTGCCTCTGTACCGGCAGATGGTGCAGCGAAATGCCTTGACTCCAGCGTGCGCGTCCATATGACGCTGTGCAGCCGCCGCTGTCGGCGACACCACATCGCAGCACGGGCATTTCCACCCACCCTCAGATCCTGAAGTAGGTCGAGGAGCCTCAGGAACACTTCGAGGAGATCGCGTTTCCCGCTTTGTGCAGTAGAAAGATTGATGAGTCGTCAGGTTGTCCAGCGAACTGAAGTGGATTCCACACGCCAGACAGATTAGCTGACGGTACTGCGGTGGCGGACCAGGTTCCGGAGGTGCAGGACTCGCGCGTTCTTCGCCACCACCCGCTGAACAGTAGTGTCGCTTGTGGATCCGATAGTTCTCGTACTTACAGAAAACAATGTTGCACTCTTTGCATTTTGACACTCCCTGCTTCACAAGCACTTGGGGAGATGCCGCTGTAACTGGTAGTTCAGACGCGAGTCGCAATGCTAGAGCTGGAGGAAGAATCGCAGGAGGAATGATTGGAGTGAATTTCTCTTCAGGAGGCGATGGCACACTCGGGGGTTTTGGAGTTGGCCCTCGAGAGTTTAATCTCCGTCGCTTTGGTGAACTTTCTGCGCTCGGTGATGAAGACCGTCGAGAAGGAGATGGCGTTCCTGGAGATCCTGGAAGCGAAGGAGCACATACGATCTGTTCGGGAGTCGTTGATCGGAGTCTATTCTCTTTTTCATGCTCATCAGTTACCACTGATTCTGGTGACCGCCGCACACTAAGATCCAAAGGGGTTGCGCCATCTCTTGGTGGCTCTCGAGGCCGGTTGGCTGACTTTAAAACCTCATTTTCTTTTCCTTCCGCGTTCATGTTTGATAGTGCCCGACTGATGGGTTGGAATGTACCATTTGGTAACAGAAAGCATGGCGTATCTGGGTCGGGTAATGTTGTGCCGGGTAGAGTGCTCGCGCCCCGTAATAACGAGTAGGGCACTATGAGAATGGGATTCGTGGGTAACGCTAATGCGTACTGGTTCTGGTTTTGTGCTGGAGGCGTTGCTCCGGGCGAGGGCGGCGCAGACCCTGACGTGGCAGAGCCGCCTCGAGCCGCAGCTAAGGCTTGTTTCACAACTTGTCTGGTGCTGCAGTAGTGTTGTTTATGAGCTCGGTAGGTTTTGATAGAGCTAAAGCGAATATCACAATCGGCACAGTAGCGATCCTGTACCGGTGGACCCTCCGTAACTTCACCGTTAGAGGTCGGCGTCGGAGCAGGGGTTCCACTGCTGACTGGAGATGAGGAGTGCATCCTCATGTGGCGGTTCAAACTCACTTTCTTATCAGCACTATACGAGCAGTAAGTGCAAGCATATTGCTTGCCTGCTGGGCGGGGAGTCTTTGCTTCACTGCTAGACTCATCTGCAGCTGGATCGGCTGTGGCGTTCGGTTCTGCAGGCTTCGGCAGTCTGTTCGAACAATAATGTTCTTGATGAGCTTGCAATGTACTGAGAGATGAGTAGCGAATGCCGCATGGCTTGCAAATGTAACTGGGTGGACCAGTCGCGGGAAACAGCCCTGGGAAGGCAGCCGCTGTTATGGCGAGGTAGTCTCTTGCTTGCGGCGCAGGTGGCGGCGGCGGAGATGGTGAGGGTGGCTCATGTTTGAGAGTAGTCGCCTGCGGGGCCAGCGCGGGGTCTGTGGCAAGACTTGTGTTGAGGCGCAGGCGAGGCGGCGAGGCGGCAGGCGATCCCCCCGACGCAGGCGAGACGCCGCCACTGGAGGCAGCCCGTTCACCCTCTGAGCTCGGTGTGCGAGGTTCTCCCGGCATCGCCTCGCTCTCGTTTCCCCATTCCTCGTCCTCACCTGAAAACAAAAAGAACACAAGTCAGAATCTATTAACAGTGCAAGTGCGCACCTAAATGTAAAATGTGGGAGCAAAAAGAATGCATGCCATATCGGCTCCTATTAGTGTTGTTAATAGCTGTGCGATGGTGAGTTGGCAGCGACGTCCCGCGATAGTCGTCACTCGTCACGTTTCGTCCCGTATCTGTCGACGTCAGTCAGATGGAGCCTCGCGAGTCGAGGCATACATTAGCGCTCCTAATTGAGACGTGGCCGCGCTATGTAAATGTCGCCGCGTGGGTGGGGCGCGCGCACCGGCCACTCGTCTTAACAAATGCGAGAAATGTGAACGAGATTAAGTTCGCGCACCCGGGACGGTTGATCCGTCATTACGGCCGATGCTCGTCCATCAATATCGTGAGCGGGCCCGCGGCCAAACAGAACAAAAACTTAACGGACCCCGTTGTAATTGGATCTGATTTCCAGAAAACGCTCGCTCACCTTCCTTTTTGAGCGACAACGATCTCTACCGAGCGAGGAATTAACCTATCTTTCGCGCAGCGATCTCGACTCAAAACGCCAATTAATGAGAGGCTCAACTTCATTCTCCTGGCCCTGTGAAGATCATTATATGGGCACGACAGCGAGATGGACGCGACGATTGGTGCGGCCGCGCACCGACCGCCATCTCACGGTAACGAACACTGCTCGGATCGGATTGCGTTCGGGTCACGCTATCCTAGTGTGCGCGCTTTCCGATTGGTCATTACGATTGCTCGGTGACGCGCGATTGGCCGACTAATGCTGCTTTTATCTGGCAGCTTAATGTTAGCGTCATACCGAACGCGAGCTTATCGAGCTTCGTTAGTCGCGCTCCAGCTTCTGTTTTTCGCTAAATAAGTTATAAGCTTGTGATTGTTGGCTTGGCGAAAGGTTGTCCGGACAATCAGATAGATGGCGTGACTTGGTGTCGTTTATGCAGCGCTCGCGAACTGAACGTCGATTCGTTAAATGATATACATCTGTGCCCTTTGTCTTTATAAACATGTCATTGCGTCCGTACAAGAGAGAAACATGCGACTCATGTATTCGTTGAAAGCTAACCCGCATTGTAGTTTTGACTAGAACTTCACAATGAGCTGGTTAGATTAGGTGTACCCTTTGACTGCGAAGTTGCCTCACGAATGCAGGAGAACAATGCATGTTGTATGAAAATTCATGGAATTAAATTAATGTTAAATGTTTGGTTGCAACAAGGCCGACAAGCGTCATACACGTGCCTACACATGTAGGAAAAAAAACAAAGCGGCCATCTTGTTGAGGTTTTATCTGGTTTGAGATCAGGGTCCAATTAAAATAGTCGTGCATCAGTGGCGTCACAATCTTGTTGATATAAATCTGTGATTGTGACGCCTGTGAGCGATCACCTAGCTCCCCGCTGCCACTACCACGGACCACGAATGATATCTCGATTGATAACTCACCGTAATCGCTGTACACACAAGACTATCTCCAGATAATAAAATAAATAAATATGGACGTTCATTAAATATTTGTTTAGGTACTTGTGTAAATATACGAGTAGCGAAGTGAACGGTAGAATAATTTACGTCCTGACTTTGTCGAGTCCTTCATGTGTCTGCTTTAATCTTCTCATTGAAAAGTTCATCAAGTAATTCTTCATGAGTTATTAGTTACCTACTTTTACTAACTACCTATATTATAGATCCGTCATGTTGTATACGAAATGTGTTATAAACCAGCCAACAATGTGTGAAATTGTCACATTTACAGCGAGCTGAAATCGATCCTGCACGAGATATCAACCATGGCATTTTCAATACATTTTCTTGTGCTTTCTTATTCATTGATGCATTAGCAATTTCGACTATTGCAGTAATTCAAACCACAACACGCCCGGTAATGTGACTCGTTTGAGTCCATACGTATTTTTATAAGCCTAACTCCTTGAGCATTTTTTATCTTTACGAACTAAAATTTCAGCATGCCTTTTCCGTAATAATCACTTAGTATTTTACCTAGTGACCTACAAAATGTAAGTAAGACCGTGGACAAGCTGAAAGGGGTATGTAAGGCTTGGAGCAGGTGGTGTTCTGCTTAATCTGATGGCAAAGTAGCCCAAATGAAGATTACGCTGTGAAGAGTCGGTGGTGGAGACTATGTGGGACTATCAAATCAGCGATGTGAATGAAGAGCGGCGAGTGGTTTTATTTAACTTTTAATGAAAACAAAGCGAAAATGTTTATCAAATTATCTATCATCATCTTCTTGCCCTTATATGGGATAAGGGCTTTACTAGGGGTCGGCGCAACACGTTTTTTTCTCCATTTATCAGACGTCACCGTATCATTTACTCCTTTTTCATGCGGTGTTAAGCCCCGAAATAATTTAGTAGAAGGCGCTGTACACAGCGTATAAGGTCACGCCTTCTTCAATCCCCATTAAAACTCACGCGTCAACCGATGGTAGTGGTCGTCATGTGGTATGCGACTTACACCTTGAAATGAGCCGATTGTCTGATAACATGAGATAAAAACTGATTCATTGAATATTAATGTACGTCTAAGTATTATTATTATCTTGCTCTGCATTGGGACACTGTTCGTTTCCTTGGAATCTCTAATGAGACGGTTAGTTTGTTTTGGCTCGCTAGATGGCGGTAGTAGTAGTGAAAGTTGATTGAATGAACTTTTATTTTTAGAAGAAAAAGAAAATCTTGAATGGAAAGGCGAAAGCCATATATTAGTATCGTAGCAAGTGGTTTTCCAGTTTTTACCTGCCCCATGGGCAATGATGTGATTTTATGTATGTATGTATGAAAATGGATAGCTGCTTTTCGCTACTATTTCCCGATTATTTCAGTTCACCCAGTAAACTTTCTGAAGTAGCTGAAATGATCAGGTATGACGAGACCATTTCGTATTTCATTCGACCTTATTAAGCTTCATGCAAAACAGAGCTTGCTAACGCTTAGTTGTAAACAACATTTGAAGAATTATTAAGTGTTTCAGAAGTACTTGAATGGTAATGTTTTAGGTGTATGAGTAACAAAAAGCATTAGGTAAGTAGAGTTACTTAAACTAAACCCAACATTGATTAAAATGTCAATCAAACTAGACAAAAATCTAAACAAAACCAATCTTTTCATATAAACCAAAAACAAATCTAACCATTTTCTTTTTTTAAACATGTCGTCTTAACGTCACTACACAACATTATGGCCGCCATTACCAGTGTTGCCAGATTGAAGAAAAAAAAAGCTACTAAAAAAGGTTACTAACAAAGAGTTGAGTGACAAAGTCGGACGAGATTATCGTTGCATACATCTTGATTTATTTGTGTTTGTTGTGCTAGGGAGTGTGTACATCTATCATGCGTGTGGACTGTGCGATAATATCATAGGTGTTTAATACTAGCAGCGGGAATGAATTGAATGGACTTGATGTGCTGTAAGTAACTCGTTTCGCGATATCTAGAGATAAGTTCCCAAACTATGTATTGTTGTCAAGTTTTTGCTTGATTATAGACTGAAATCTGATATTGGTAGAGCAAATCTTATGTGTTTACATTAAATGATTCGGTTTATTAATTGGTTTAGTAATAAAAATGTAATGCCAGTTGGTAAGTTGTGGTGAAACATGCATCATTTTAAAATGGGCGTTAGGTCAGAGACCAGTACAACATGTTACAACTAATTACGAACAGAGCAGTTATACAAAGTTGGATTATTATGACAAGCTAGGTAAAGCTCAAAATCCGATCCTGTTGAAATTTTTGCAGAAACATTACAGAGAAACGAAACTATCGTCTACTTATTGACATTTATTATAAACTAGAAGAGGAAGGGGTTACTTATACAACGCTGAGAAAATCCTATCAAGGCTCTATAATGACCAACACAGCATCTAACCCCGATTCCAGCTCATTACTTCAAAAACCATAACAAAATTTCCAACGACTCCCAGCCACGCTATAAACACATAAAAAATATTCTCAAGTACGTATCAAGGTGGTGATCTCTCGCAAGTGTCCGCGACTGTCCGGCAGGATGAACGTCGTGCGTCACGATCGGACGCGCATTAACATATCGCCGGTTCGATTCCGCTATCGTTACGCCCTATGCTGGGTCTGACTGTGGGACTAGTGTCCGTTTTGGTACGGTACGTTATTTCTACTTGACTATGGATGGCTACTCTTAATTAAAGCCTACCCGTATTAATATAGAGGTTAATCTGGTATGTTTGGTGTACCAACAAGCTCTGGACCTTGTGGTTGTTTACTACACACTCTTTACAGAGAAAATCTTCGCCCCAGTGCAGTAGTAGGAACCTAGGAAGATCTTGCATAATATATTGGATTGAGACTTCAAGTGAGCTAGCTTTATAATCATAGCTTTTTAAATACATAGATCTAACTTAAATTCCTTAAGAAATTGTTAAGGGATGAGAATTGAAAGAATAATTAACATAAATCATTGACTCCATTCTCAATATCAAATTAATTGATTTGACTAATGCAAAAAAAAAAGTCAAATTAATCAAGCACAATCTTCACTATCAATCAATTACATTACAAGTACAGAATCTAACAAAAAAATCACTCAACATTGCAATGGAGACGGTGTCGAGCAAAAACGTTGGTAAGTAAGCGTAGTACGTAGTAGATAAACATTTCCTTGTGGTGTCCACGTCCTGTCTCATGACGAATAAATCTAGATGTCCACGCGGCCCGCGATAACAGTAACGTACAGCCGCGATGTTGGTATGAGACCGCGATAAATGTTGCCACGCTTAGTTCGTTATCTTTGGTGTTGCTTGAGGAAAAAATTGCAAGTTCTACCGTAGAAATTTTGTTTATTGTTTCTTGGAGAATTTTCTGCGAAGCTAGGGCAGACTTAGAGGTTTCAGAAAATTGTAATGTCTTTTATTGATATTTGAATATGAACATCAGTGATTATCATGACTACATCACCGTTAAAATAATTAAAAAAAAATACTTTTTTTAGGACAAATGAGCAACATGCAGATGATGCAGATATTTGCAAATAGATTTTAAATTGTGAAATAAACCGTGATAGTCTAAAACAGTGTTTAGATTATATAATTTTATTGCTATTGCATAGAAGAGCTTTTCGGTTACAAGGTTATTTAGATTCAATTAAATACTGAAGCCATGTTTATTTTTAGCTTCACTGAATTTAAAAATATCAACAAGCAGTCCATTGATTACTCATTTCTAAAGAGGTCAGAGTACCTTCCCCATAAAAGTCCTACTAGCAATTACACACACAATTCTTCCGTAAAAATGATTATAAACACTCGGAACCCAAGTACGTAAAGTACACGTTTATACAATATTAATTACACACTTTAATTAACCCAGTTTTACGTGCTAACTAAATATCGTCAAAGCAACCCCTTGCCGGCAAACGAGTGGCTGTAATCGTATAGCGAAATCTCAACCTCCATGTATGATTGATGTGGGATTTAATATTCATGAGGTGTTGCCACATGTGTGAGGTAGGTTTGGTAGATTTTGATGTGGTATTTTTGGCAACACTGCGTGTGCATACTTTTTCGTTCTGTTTTGACAAAATAATAATAATAATAATTTATTGAACCATTGTTACAAACATTTTCTTAACCTATGACAAAAGGGATTTGTGTAACAGTTTTATTTATTTTCTTATTACTAGACAGTGGTCCCCAAACTAGGCCACTATCAAAATCAAAATCAAAGCACTTATTTCAAGTAAATCAGTTACAGGCACTTTTGAATTGTCAAAGACAAAAAAAAGGTAATTAAATACTCCAAAATTATGGTGCTACAAGTTTAGTCTTAGTCACAGGACATCAGTGGTTGATATTTGTAGAGAAATTGCTGATTTTGCTGTTGTTCATAGAAGATTTAAAAATGAGCTGAATATTTCCTCACAGTTCACTCTGTGATGTCAGTATCTATTATTATGTGGGCCCAGAGCGGGTCCAAGTATGTTATTTGTTGAGGAGCACAGCATCCTGATAAATAAACACTCTTGTACATAGTAAATAAGTATTTAGATAGTAAATAGTTTCTGTGTGTAGATTTATTTAATTGTTCAGTTTTAAGCCAGTATGTTTCTCACGCTTTGAAGTTATATTAGCTATAATAAAGTATTGTTCGAGCCCAGGCCTTTTGGCAGCCTCGCACAGCTGCAAGGTTTAAATGTTTATTATACAGAGAAACTACATTGTAAACTAGCAATTAAGAAAAAGTAATTGTCAGAAAGGTAACGTTTAGGGCCTTATTTTAATTGTCTAAGGCCTTAACAAATGCCGACTGTAATGTTTATAACGCTGGGCTTCCCAGAGCCCATTTTATATTGTTATAAGGAAACAATGCTTAATATAGTTTTAGTTGTAAGAAAAATACCATGATAGAACAATAGACAAAATACCCCGCGCTATACATGTGTGTGTAAACGACGAGCGTAGGCGGGAAGAGAGAGAGAAAGCGTGGGGGCGATTCACCCCCACTCCTCGCCTACGGTCGAGCGTATAAATATAGCGCGGGGGCATGTAACGGGCAGTCTGGTGTCGAACGCCTCAACAACAACAACAACATCGATTATTGTACTCCGTGTGAATATAACACTTTTCAAGTAACCTCAGTGCCGTTTTATCTTTCTGATCCAAATTAAAACCCCGCGCCTGAATATTCTACAAGTTTGGTCCTTCGAGCCGGATCAGGAAGATAGCGTGAAAAGCGAAAAACGTGAAAATGAGTGAGAAAAGTGCCATCACAACGAGAAGCAAGCTGAGGCGGTTAGAAGAGGACGTCCAAAGGAAGAGGGCTCTCGAAGCGGACTCCGGCGTACCCTCGGACAGGGCTCCAGGCTCAACATCAACAGCGCCAACCCTACACCCGGAACAGACGCAAGTCATCCCACTGACAGGTCCCGGTAGAGTCATAGACTACCGGGGTATGTCGACGTCAGTGCGGTCGGTGGCAGCGAGAACAATAAGATCCGGTACCAGCGTCACCTCGTCAAGGAACAGCCAGAAGAGCGCCGAGTACCGGCGCCGACGAGCCGAGTATGAGGCTGAAAAAGAGTTGGTGCAAATGAGAGAAAAATCTGAAAGAGAGTTGATACAAATGAGAGAAAAATTAGTGCAAAAGAAGTTAGAAGCAGACCTAGCAGCAATCGACGCGGCCGCCGAGGATGATTTGTGCTCCGAAGCGGAAGAAACAACCGCGTGCCGCGTAGAAGAGTGGGTCACGCACACGACGCCCGTCGCGACCCGTCAAGAACAAGTGTCGACGTGTCAGAACATGCCACCGCCACTGGTACAGCCCGAGCGAATACCTGCGCCTCCGATGAGTGCGCCCGCGCCCGTCCCGCACCGCGAGCCCGCGTACCCAGCGACTCCGATAGTTAACGCTGGCACAGCACGCGCGTCGAATCGCGACGTACCCGAGTGGGACATGGGCGCCGAAAAAGTCAACAAGGTCAGGTATACACACGATAGAAAAATAGACCAGCTGGAGGAAGAAATCGCGCGCCTCGCACGGCCGCGGCCGGTACCTAGACAGGCCTACGAACTGCCAACGTTTAAAGGCGACCCGGCGGAGTGGCTGTCCTACAAGAACATGTACCACGACACGACAACGATGTACGAGTTCAAGCCGCACGAGAATCTCGCAAGGGTTGAAAACGTCGCTACAAGGCGAGGCGAGAATAGCGGTGGAAGACTTACTTCGAGCATCGGCCAGCCCGTCAAAGATCATGAAGACTCTGGATGAAGAATACGGGCACCCCAACCTCATTTTAGAGTACGCGTTGAAGAAAGTACGCGAACTACCGAAAGTGACTGAAAGCGGCCGCGAATTAAGGAGATTCTCAACCACGGTGAGAAATTGCGTGTCGCTGCTGAAGAGTGTGAGTGCTAACGGGTACCTGAATAACCCGCAGCTGGTGAGCGAGCTACTGAATAAGCTCACGCCGGTACATCGCGCACAGTACGGAGACTTCGCGATGGGGATGGCGGCGAGTCAAGGCCTGGACATGAGGGTGTCTCCGAGTCTAGAGACGCTCTCAGAATTCCTGAGTAACCTGGCACGTGCGTCGTCATACTACGTGCAGCTGGACATGCCCGCGGCTGCGCCGAACAAACCACGAGCAAGCGCGCCACCAGCGAGGATAGCCAAGAACATACAGCGGCTGCACGTACACGCCAATGAGGAAGAAAACACGCGAGCTCCGAGCGTAGAAGATTCGTGTCATCTGTGTAAAGAAAAACACACGCTCGCATCATGTAAGCGGTTCAATGATTTGGACGTCAACGAGCGCTGGGCGTTCGTCAAAGAACAAAAGCTCTGCTTTAATTGCTTGGAAGGCAGGCACTCGAAGAGAATGTGCCGCAAGAAGAAATGCGCCACCTGCAACTTCGCGCATCACAACCTCCTACACGTCGATAAGAAGCCAGAAAGTGTGACGAACGTCAGCGATTACAACGGCAAGGCGCTTCTCAAGATCATGCCGGTGCACGTCATCAGCGAAGGCAAAGAAGAGAGCTGCTACGCTCTGCTGGACGACGGTGCGACGGTATCGCTGATCGACAGCGTCCTGGCCGGGAACGCCAAGGACGAACGGGTGCCGCTAACGATTAAAAGTGCGCGTGGACAACAAATAACGGACAAATCGTCGCGAGTGATTAGTGTGGGAGTGCGCGGACCCAACGGACAAATACATCAAGTGAAGTGCCGCACGCTCGTAGACATGGACTTGCCCTCGCAAACAGTGCCCGCCGCCGTCATGTCGGAGCATGCCCACCTACGCGACTTGGGATGCGAGGAAATGTGTGGAGCGAAGCCGCTGTTGCTGCTGGGCCAAGACAACTGGGAGCTGCTCGTCGGCAGGGAAATGCGCCGGGGCAAATCAGGTAAGCCAGTTGCCTCTTTGACCTCGCTAGGATGGGTCGTGCACGGACCTTTAGGTTCAACTAATTATAATAGGCAATCTGTAAATTGTATTAGTGTAAGCACTGCGGATTTGCATAATTTAGTGAAGAAACAATTCGAGTTAGAGGCCATAGGGATATCGGAAGTACCGCGTAAGCACGCAGACATCGAGCGCGCCAACCACATCTTGGACACCACTAGCCGCCAGTCAAACGGTGGAGCTTGGGAAGTGGGTCTGTTGTGGCGTCAGGACAACCCTCAGTTGCCTGACAACTACGTCAACGCGAAGTCGCGTCTGTCAGGAATATTGCGCAGGTTCAAGAAAGACGCGACCTATGAGAAAGCCTACATAGTTCAAATAGAACGACTGTTAAAGGAAGGGTACGCCAGCAAGGTAGACGGTAAACTCAACTCTGAGCCCGTGTGGTACCTGCCCCATTTCGGGGTCACTAACCCCAACAAGCCGGGCAAGTTACGTTTAGTGTTCGACGCCGCCGCGAAATACGAAGGTACGTCGCTAAACGATCACCTTTTGACTGGACCCGACCTACTGAACCCATTATTAGGGGTACTATTTAAATTTCGTTTGGGCCCTGTCGCGTTCACAGCGGATATTGCCGACATGTTTCTCCGGGTTCGAATCCGGGAGGAAGACCGCGGGGCACAGCTGTTTTTGTGGGCAGCGGACAGCAACAGGGAGCCTGAAATATATAAAATGAATTCTATGATATTCGGTGCAGTATCGTCGCCTACATCCGCGATTTATATATTAAATAAAAACGCGAGTAAATATGAAGAAAGTCACCCCGACGCAGTGGCAGCGATCAGGAGGAACCACTACATGGATGACTACCTGGACAGTACGTGGTCTGTCGAGCAAGCCGGTCAGTTGATTGAGGACGTGACCCACATCCACGCCGAGGGCGGATTTGTGATACGGGGGTGGGTCACAAACTCTCAGGAACTGCGCGACAGGCTACGCACTGAGATGCCGGACAAAGTATCGCTGGACAAAGGAGAGGACAGTGTGGAACGGACACTGGGACTCACGTGGTCACCCGCCACTGACGAATTGGCTTTTGATCTGTCCTTCAAGAGATTGCCGAAGGAGATCACGGAAGGGCGGGTGGTACCCACGAAACGAGAGTTCCTCCGTTTCATCATGTCGATATTCGACCCACTTGGATTTTTGTACCCGTGCGTCATACAGTCACGGATTTTAATGAAAAAGATCTGGAGCACGGGTATCGGCTGGGACGAACAGCTGAGACAAACTGAGGCGCGCTGCTGGTTTGACTGGCTTGATAGCTTGCAGCATCTCGCGAACGTATCGGTGCCTAGGTGGTACGGGTTGTGTACAGACCACCTAGAGCTGCACGCCTTCGGTGACGCGAGCGAATCCGCGTACGCAGCGGTAGTCTACCTGGTCGGGGTGGACGTCTCCGGGGAGAGAAACGTCGCGAACGTAATGGGCAAGGCCAGGGTGGCCCCTCAAAGAGTGGTCTCGATCCCACGGTTGGAGCTGCAGGCAGCCGTTTTGGCTTGCAGACTCGCGGAAACCGTCGAAAGGGAGCTAGGAGCCACCATAAAACGGAAATACTTGTGGACGGATAGTAAAACCGTACTAAAATGGATAAATTCGGACGCGACCGAGTTTCAACGTTTCGTGTCTCATAGGTTAGCAGAAATAGATAACAGGTCAAAGAGGTCGGACTGGCGTTGGGTTCCCTCGGCGCAGAACCCAGCAGACAAGGCAACCAGGTTGGATTGGCCTAATAACAGCAGCGAGTGGCTGAGTGGCCCTCCGTTTCTTCGCTGTCCACAGGAGCAGTGGCCGGTGAGCGACGACATGAGCGGTGTTGCAGAGGCGGACCTGGAGCGGGTACAGGGCGTACACGTTGCGAGCATGCCACCTGAGCCGATGCTGACGTACGCCCGGCTGCCGACCTGGACGCGCGCCCTGTACGTCATGGCGCGCGTACTTATCTTCGCGGCGCGCTGCCGTAAACGACGGGAGGCGTGTGCCGTGACAGCTGCAGACCTTGACGAAGCAAGGTTACACCTACTCCGCCTAGCGCAGGCGGAATGCTACGCATCGGACATCGCGGCCCTTAGAGCCGGCCGCCCGCTGCCAGCCAACAGCAGGCTGCGCACGCTGGACCCAATGCTGTACGAGGATGGACTCCTGCGAGTGCGCGGCAGGCTGAGAGCTTGCAGCGAGCTGAGCTTCGGCGAGAGGCACCCCGTCATCCTGGACGGGAGGCACGACCTCACGCGCCGGCTCATCAGACATCATCACGAGGCGGCGCTGCACGCAAATCAAGAGGCCGTCGTGAACAGCATCCGAGAATTGTACTGGGTCACCAATTTGCGGTCCTCAGTTAAAGCTGTCACGGCAAGCTGCCAGCGCTGCCGCATTGAAAAAGCGAAGCCAAGGGCACCAAAAATGGGTGACCTACCGATCTCCAGGCTGGAGGTCACACGGAGAGCGTTCGTCCACTGCGGGGTAGACTACTTCGGCCCCATGGAGGTCTCCATCGGACGGCGGCGAGAGAAGAGGTGGGGCGTGTTGTTCACGTGCCTCACCACCCGCGCCGTGCACCTGGAGTTGGCATCATCTTTGAGTGCCGACTCGGCGATCCTTGCCCTGCGGCGCCTGATTGCGCGCCGTGGGCGACCATCGGACATGTACTCCGACCGGGGTACCAACTTCGTCGGGGCGCACACCGAGCTACGCGCTGCCCTCCGTGAGATGGATCACTCACGATTGGCGAACGAGACTACAGGCCGCGGCATCGCGTGGCACTTTAATCCCCCGGCGTCCCCACACATGGGCGGATGCTGGGAGAGGCTGGTGCGCTCTGTAAAAAACGCGCTCAAGGCGACCCTGCGCGAGCGCGTCCCCCGCGAGGAGGTCCTCTACACCCTCCTCCTAGAGGCCGAGCTGGTCGTAAACAGCCGGCCACTCACCTACGTCAGCAGCGACGTCGAGCAACCGGTGGTACTCACGCCGAATCATCTCCTGCTGGGCACTGCCGCGGGGGATGCGCCATGTACGAGAGGCCACGCCCGCGACGAGGACGCGCGGCGGATGTGGCGCCGGGTGAACGCGCTGGCCGACCTGTTTTGGCGGCGCTGGCTTCGCGAGTACCTGCCGACGCTCCAACGACGCAACAAGTGGTCGGCTGACGAGCCGAACGTGAAAGTTAACGATGTGGTAGTGTTAGTGGACGAGAATAAGCCACGAAACCAGTGGACCAAAGGGGTCGTGCAAAGTGTTTTCCCGGGTGCGGACTCTATTATAAGAGTGGTCGATATACGAACGAACCATGGAGTCCTACGAAGACCAGTTGTGAAGGTTGTTGTGCTCCCGACCGATGGAAGTATGGTCGGTTGAACCCTCATACGGGGGGTGGAGATGTTGAGGAGCACAGCATCCTGATAAATAAACACTCTTGTACATAGTAAATAAGTATTTAGATAGTAAATAGTTTCTGTGTGTAGATTTATTTAATTGTTCAGTTTTAAGCCAGTATGTTTCTCACGCTTTGAAGTTATATTAGCTATAATAAAGTATTGTTCGAGCCCAGGCCTTTTGGCAGCCTCGCACAGCTGCAAGGTTTAAATGTTTATTATACAGAGAAACTACATTGTAAACTAGCAATTAAGAAAAAGTAATTGTCAGAAAGGTAACGTTTAGGGCCTTATTTTAATTGTCTAAGGCCTTAACAAATGCCGACTGTAATGTTTATAACGCTGGGCTTCCCAGAGCCCATTTTATATTGTTATAAGGAAACAATGCTTAATATAGTTTTAGTTGTAAGAAAAATACCATGATAGAACAATAGACAAAATACCCCGCGCTATACATGTGTGTGTAAACGACGAGCGTAGGCGGGAAGAGAGAGAGAAAGCGTGGGGGCGATTCACCCCCACTCCTCGCCTACGGTCGAGCGTATAAATATAGCGCGGGGGCATGTAACGGGCAGTCTGGTGTCGAACGCCTCAACAACAACAACAACATCGATTATTGTACTCCGTGTGAATATAACACTTTTCAAGTAACCTCAGTGCCGTTTTATCTTTCTGATCCAAATTAAAACCCCGCGCCTGAATATTCTACATTATTCAAAATTGAAACTTTGCAGTAAACTTTCTGTTATTTTATGCCTGAGATTTTCTCAAAATGCCAGATTTTTCCTATCGTGCATTATAAATAATTTTGTTTAACTCTACCCATAATCTCCTAACAATACCCATGGTTATTCTTTATGAACGTTAACGAAACCGATGATAAACGATAAAAAATATTTAATAACACCGTATCAGAAAGATCAACATTGTTTCGACACATATCCAAGTCATTAAAGTTTAACATATTAACAATCTTGTACTCACTGCTACCCACATCAAGGTATGCATAACTAATTTAACTTGACCTCTCTTTAAATGATCTTTATTCACAATGAGCGATCAGCTTATACTGGTTTTCAATAGCTTAGTGTTGCCATGTGTACAAGAGATTTGGAACTAACACATTTTATCGCTCGAATGATCACTTCATCTCACTTTCACATCTCAAGTTTTTGGGATGTGTTAACATTAAATGTTTAATTCAGTGATGTTCTATCGAATTTACACTAAATTAGTGTGCTCATCACTAGTGATTTTGAACACATAATATATAACGTATTTTTCCTACTCTTCCACTATTCTTTTCTGTTTAATTTCGTTGCAGGATCCAAGGTAAGTAAATTCATTCTTCAGGACACGTCGAGCTTCATCGTCTCGGCGCTTTTCTGGTGGATGCCACTGGTGATTCTGACTTTCAGAAGTTACAGTGGTTTTGGAATAGTCTAGTGGAGGGTTTGTCCCAACAAAAAATGTTTAACGGGCTGGAGTCCAACAGTCCACGTTAAAAGCACATATTTCCGTGCTGCCATTTTTGCTCTAAAAACGGTTAAAGAAAGCATTAGGAAGATATATCTTCAAAACTAAAATTGCTAGATAAGTGGCAGCAATATGAAGCATGGTTGGGTCAGTGGGTAAGCGATAGGCTGCTGCATTGACGAAGGCTCGATTTCCGGACGGAACAAATATTTGAATGAAATCGGGTCTGGTAGTTTGTGTATGCTACATCATCCACGATACAGGTGACTTTTTTAGGGGACCCTCCCTTTGGAGAAAAAAGAACTTCCTTTGTATCGTGAGTGCAATTAGCAGAGAAAAATCGAAGAGAGCTGCGGCAACATTAAAAGCTGATTTTTAAAGTTACGTGACACAAAATCACGTTTTCAGAAAATCATTATTTAATTAGAAAAAAACACCACCTTAGGGGTTTTAATATGAGGCCTAATTGCCAGTCAATTTAAAAATCGGTAGCAGTAACTTTACATACAAAATTATAGCTGACCGACTTAAGTGCCTTGCATTTAGAGCTTATATTAAGCCCTTAGGGGTCTTTTGAACACTCTGACATGAGTAACGGTGTCGATGTTCGCTGATGTGTAGTTTACTTTCTAATTTTGAATTTAAAAGTCCTGAATTTTGTTTGATAATGCCGCGCTTGGAAGCTAAGCTTTGACCACCAACGTCCGTACTTTGAGCAACTTTTCGGATTGGTGACAAGATTTGTTCCTTTTTTTGGTGTGATTATAACGGCAAATGAGTCCTCTATCCTTGGTTGGAGTGGAAGGGATTATTATCAGACTCTTACTGACTTATAGTTCATCTTGTTCCACCTTCGGTTGCCTCAGGGCTACGGCTATGTTATCCTGCTTAGATAGTCCCACTTATACTTTTGAGACCTTATGTAAACAGAAGTCAGTTAGTGCCACTCTATATTTGTGCTCCTACTTATCACTATGCCTTCGAACTTTGCCCGGTCTCGCCAGTAGGTATCTACCTTGAATATTTTAAACTTGTACTTCAGAGTTTTATTAAAAAATAATACACTATTCACCTGAATTTATTTACGTATTGAGAAAAACAGCCGACTCAATCTCTAACATAATTGGGAAAGGGCTAATCAGATACCAAGCTCAAAATAATTGTGACAAAAATGCCGTATCCACTCGTTCTTTAGTCCTGAAGTGTGCGTATTTAAAAACACAAGTAAGTACTCCGATCGAATGTAGATACGGCTGAGGAAATTAAACATTTCACAAGTAATTGCTTCTTTTGCTTTCTTTGTTATTAATCAGGACTTCTTTTTGACATTCAGATTGTAATATGTGTTTCTTCTCCATACAACCTACCTTTGCGAATGGGTGTAGAATCAATCCTATCCCTTCCTATTTCCTTTAATTTTAATAATCGACGTTTAAAAGTGCCTCTTTGATGGCCTAATTGAAATAAATGATTTGACTTTGACTTTTTTTTGTAATATTACAGAATCTTGAATCTTGAAGGAGGTGAAGCTGCTCCGGTTGCGGTCATATCTTCGATGGGTGACCGTTTGAAGACAATTGATTTTACTCAGCAAGATGCAGATTTTCAGTAAAGGTAAGTGTAAATGTATAATTAATTTTCAAAATAAAAAAAACACTTTGGCTGAGGCTACACTAGGCCGCAACGCGATACAGCGACACATGAGCGATTAAAACAAATAAATTCAAGGTCAAATCGAAGGTTACACGTGGTATCGCTGGATTATTCCCAATAGTCCCCTCTAGCCCTGTCCTCCGGGGTGACAGCTGGGAATTGTCTTCCCAGTTGTCACCGGGGTGACAATTTGTGCCAACTGTTCTTTTTGAAATCTGACTAAAGGGGACAAATGGGAAGTTTGTTCCTCAGTTGTCACCTGGGGTGACATATTTGCTACATCATCATCATCATCATCATCTCAGCCATAGGACGTCCCTTTTGATCGCCACAAGTACCGGTTGGAAGCGACCTGCATCCAGCGTCTTCCGGCGACCTTCATAAGGTCGTCTGTCCATCTTGTTGGTGGACGTCCTACGCTGCGCTTGCTAGTCCGTGTTCTCCACTCTAGCACTTTTCGACCCCATCTGCCATCCGCTCTGCGAGCAATATGGCCTGCCCATTGCCACTTCAGCTTGCTAATCCGGTGGGCTATATCGGTGACTTTAGTTCGTCTACGGATCTTCTCATTTCGGATTCGATCACGCAGAGAAACACCGAGCATAGCCCTCTCCATAGCTTGCTGAGCGACTTTGAGCTTTGAGATGAGGCCGATAGTGAAAGACCACGTTTCGGTGCCGTAACTCATCACTGGTAACACACATTGGTTGAAGACTTTCGTCTTGAGGCACTGAGGTATATCGGACGAAAAGACACTGCGTAGTTTCCCGAACGCTGCCCAACCGAGTTGGATTCGGCGGCTGACCTCTTTCTCGAAGTTGGACCTACCTAATTGGACTACTTGTCCTAAGTAGATATATGAGTCAACAACTTCGAGTACCGAGTTTCCAACAGAGACTGGGGTGGGCACAACATTGGCATTTGACATAATTTTCGTCTTGTCCACTTATTTGCTACGATCTCTTCCTTTCAAGAAAAAAATAATACCTTACTTTTTTTTTATTTCTCATGCTACATAGAATCAAATAAAAAATTAACACAATGTCAACACAATATGCTTACAACGTTCATTTAAACTGCTGTCAATATAGCTACGGTTGACTCGCATAAGTTCAAGACACATATTGGACGACTCAACTACTGTTCACCTGACATAATTTTGATTGAACTAAAATTGATTGCAATAACAAACGACTCATCTAATGTTCTTTTAAGATATTGGTTGTCTTAACTACGCTTGAAATACCTAATGGACGACTCGCCTACAGTATTTTTTTTTAATAAGTAAAACCCACTCGTTTTATTTCTAAAGCGGAGGATGAGGGCTTTCGAAGAAAGGTCGACGGAGCCCCGCTACGCGGGATGGGATGGATACCACGAAGGGGATGGCGCGGTCTTTCAGACCCCGCCATCCCCTTCGTGGTTATTTTTTTTCAAATCACCCAGAAGTAGGAGCACCGCTAAGCGATGCTCCGTGGACGTTTATATGTTATCACATATGCCGTAACAGGCATATTAATTGTAGCTAAATATACCGTAGTTAAATTAACCGTAGATGTTTTAAACGTAGTCGAGTTAACCGTAGGTGAATTATCCATTAGGTATTTCGTACATTAGTTATAACAAACTTATGTGAAACGACCATTAGTCGTACCAACCGATAGGTCTTTCGACCGTAGTTATATCGGTAGTAGTTAAAATGAAATAAATAATTATAATTTCAGAGAAGGAAGGAATCGTAGTAAATGTCACCCCTCCCCCGGTGACAACTGAGAAACAGACTTCCCATTTGTCCCCTCTAGTCAGTTTTCAAAAGGAACAGTCGGCACAAATTGTCACCCCGGTGACAACTGGGAAGACAATTCCCAGCTGTCACCCCGGAGGACAGGGCTAGAGGGGACTATTGGGAATAATCCAGCGATACCACGTGTAACCTTCGCTCTTCCAGTCGCATCGCAAATCGCTGTCTAATGTAGCCTCAGCCTTTGAATCGGTACAAATAAACTGAATCGTAGCTTTAGAGTCTAATCTAAGAAACAATATAATCTAAGTCACAATTTTGACAGAAAAATCTAAAATTTAGTCAAAATTGTGATCTGGCGTATTTTTTCGAAATTATATACTAGCGTGACTAAAAAGCCACTTTAGGAACATCGTATAATTGCATATTCTGTTTTATTACTCAAGCAATACAGTAAAAAATAATAAAGAACAATTTTATCGCAATTTGTTTAACAACATTGTTGAACTAGCGTTTTTGGATTTAGGCAATCATTTTTAAAACCTATAGAAATCCTACAACGACTTTGACGTTGGATTTTGAAACCTTACGTCAATTCTAAACATTAATTTATTTATTGTCGATAAGAAAATTTAATTGTTTTTTAAATATTACTTACGTGTGACATTAATACTCCCCATGATATTTCCGTAACGTACGCAATAATTATTGCCAGCACAAAAATAAAATTGGTACTATATAAGGGTAAGGGTGATTAATTTGTTATCGAGTAGGTTATTTTTTATCGTTGTAAAATCATCATTGAGTCCTAACTAAAAACAGAATTGTACTACCTAACTAAAAACCACGGTGATCCTTCAATAAATAGCTCTTTACGTTCCAGGGTCACAGTTAACCTGAGGAGATAGTCCCGCCACTAACAAGAAGGTTAGCCATTGCAATGGATGACATACATACTCAAAGGTACGTTGTATAAATTATTGCAAAATCTTTAATAACAAGATGTTCTAGAACTAAATAAGAACTACATTCTATAATGAGACGTTATTAGCACTCTCCTTTTGATTGCTCTGAACCCTTATTCTTAAGGGAAACATCATCATGCAAGTAGAAAAGAAAACTACGCAAAAAAATGTTGCCATCAACATTGTTGAAAAATCTTTCCTTTTCGCCGTCAAGCATTTAAACAATTTCAATTTTCCAATATAACACTCGTACATTCTCTCGACATGCAATCAGCATTCGCAGTCGTAGAAACATTAAAAAACTCTTTAACACACAAAAAAGTCTAATTCTGATAGGCGCGGGTCTATTACCGTGGCACGCCGTAACTCAGAAACAAGTAAACACGGCAGTCTCGACATTTGCATTACTATCGAGTTTTTAAATCTATGCAAAACGCGACGATACGTTGCACGGGCTCACGAGTCAACCCCCCCACCGCGCCTTCAGTAAAAACACATGCGATTTCATAATACGTCCCCCCATAACTCCACCTGTGCCACGTTTTGATTAATAACCCAGGATTACAACACAACAGATTATAATACAATTTGAATACACACTTTTTAATAACAATCCTCGTAATACACCGCGAAATTGATGATAAAGTGATAATACACATAAATAAACAGCTTAAAAGTTGCGTCCACGCATCGCTGGAGGCGTCAAAAGTAGGCGGTACTTATGATGAATAACGTGACGGAATCCGACGTCCAATCGGATCGATCTCGATTTTAATTATACGAATCGAGAACATCGAGACGCCTATAGATCGAATATTAATATGTCGATTGCGCACGCGGCGATATCAACAGCCTGGCCTTTGATTCCGCCGTTCGAATTTCGAATGCTTAATTTGATTTGAGTCCGCGACATTCCGCGAAACAGATGCACACGATAACGGTCTTCCGCAAAAGATTCAAGATAGTTATTGCCAACTGAGAAAAATAAAAGCACAATTTATAACTGCTAGCATCGAGTGATCTTGATTTTAGTTTATTTGCATTCCGTGGACGTACTGTCTGTATTTTATTCATGTGAACATGACAGTGCGATGGGCCTACCTGTACGCAATAAAAGAAAACGAATTGAATTAAAACTAACAAAGCATTGTTACAGTGAAACGGTCACGTCAAACCGATCCATTTCCTTTTTGTATTACAGCACAATCTCGATGTCGATAGCATCTAGCAGTCGCAGCACGCCTACGACACGAAAATAATTAACTCGGTCCACCGTCAAACATCATGTTTAACATCGGCTACTCCCATACCAATTACTACCGACAATCGATCCACTCACAAAAACAGGCGCCCAACACTAGCCCGGACTGGTTTGAAAAAAAAAAGCCCGGCCTCGGCTCGTCGCCCGAGAACGTGTTAACGAGCGTTTGATGGATCGCGCTACAATCTAATACCGATGTTCTTAGCACTACTACAATTTTCATGAACCTATACATGTTTTTATGACACTTTATTACCCGACACCCTTCATAACATACGACTGTGTATCCAAGCGCAACCGGACAATAACAGATCCCAGATAAATCGAAAGAAATCAATTGAATTCATGAATAAATCGCATAAACTTGTCCCACACTGTTATCAACGCGACATAATATTTTTTACAGCTGTTTCATAAATGCGAGAAAGCGACGCACGAGGACGCGCCGGTATTTATATTTTTAATAAATTCACGTTTAATCGGTATCCGGTATCTTTGAAATTGCTAGCGAGGCCCGAGAGATGGAATCGATACGGGCCCCACAATGTAAATTATATAATTAAAGAAAACTCACGATTGCGATCGAATACTTATACGATGTTAATCGAGTAACGTGACTTTTTATCGTCGATTGCGTCAAATTACTGTTCAAATTGCCGTTTAAAAAAAATAAGAGTGGTGTTGCAAGCGCAAAGGGGTAAAGGGATAAAAATCGGTTTGTTTCTTAAAATAAAAAGTGTGCGGTGTCGTTTGGATCGCGGGCGGGCGAACGCGTTGGAGATTTGAAAATTAGCATTTTTGTCGAATAACTCTGTGGCGGTGTCTCGCTGAGCACAGTGAGCCCCGATACCGACGAGCTGGCCGAATCTCCGCGTTTTTTATACTTTTTAACAGGATTGGACTTTAAAATATTTCTCTACTCTTTGGCAATCAATTGGTTTGTGAGCTAGGAATAGAACTGAGAACTTTATTGGTGATACTCAGTCCGAATTTGTTTTGGTAACAATATCGACTATTAACCTTGTTTATTTTTGTGCAGACCTATGTTCGGACTGTTTTTGAACAATTAAACGATGTTAATTAAATGAAACTTTTGATTACAAATTGCTGTTTTACTCTATCAACAAAATAAAATAAATTGTGATCAAGCTGATAAGGAATAACGATTTTAGAATAGAATTTGTATCATTGTGCTTTGATTTGATTTATCATCGTGATTGTCTCTTCTTCACTAAAAAACCTCTTCAACTTGTGTAGTCCACTCTACACCAACATAAAAGAGAATAACCAATAACCAACCTACTTTAAAAATGAAGCAAAAACACAGCTCTAAAAATCGTTGACCCTTTATCTTTTGTACCAGCTCTCATTGGGCGAGTAGAAATTTATGTCGCCAAGTAATCCGGACCCATTTGTATAGATAATTTTTATTATTGCCATCTCCCCAAGCCGGCCGCGCCCGATAAATGCCGAAACTGAACGAAAGAGTTCGTAATGACAATTTAAATAAGGAAGACGTATTCGTTTCGAACGATAACCGGGATTTGAATTTTAGAAAATTTGTAAGTGGTAACTCTGGGATAGGGCTGCGTGTAGTTTGGTATAAAATATCGATAATTTTATAATAGTCTGTGTCTGATTATGCAATATTATTGTCAAAGTCTGGTTTGATGGAATCTTCGAATTATCTGTGGGGTATTAACGGTCAGTAGTAATGATTTCTCATCAATATGTAACTTTTTCTTTCCGTAACATACAATAATGTTATTATTTTCACTTGCATATTACCATATACAATTTTATAGTAAAAACAACCCAAGAATCCATTACAATAATAAACCAATAACCCTACCAGACAACAAACTAAGCGTGTAAACTATTTTTAACATGGCCACACCGAGTTTATCGGCTCCCGCTCTTATGTCCGTGTTATCTCGGCCAGTGCATTAGTCTTCGATAATACAACGATAAAAACAGATCGGCCGGCGCCATGCTCGATACAGATTGTATTTAGTCGATTTTAAAAGAAAAAAAGAATCGATTCCACCCCGATAAAGATGTTATGGCGTGTTTTCGTAGTCGAGTGACTTAATTGTGGATTCCTTTGCTATGTTTACGTGGGATAATAAATTTTGTGATTAAAAATGTTTTAAGCAGATGGTCGGTTTTATGTTTGGGTTTACTATATTTAGATAATGCAGGTTAAGTGGGAGTCGAAGATGATCGGTATTCTGTGTCTGAGTATTGAAATAGTTTTACGTTATACTAATTTTTATACGTATGATATCGGCTCATTATGAATGTAATTAAATCGACAGCAGCCTAATGACTTTTACTTTTGGATTTTAAATCAATTTAACGTTAATTGAATCTATTTAAGATAATAATTATTATGTGTAACAGGGAGTTATAGTATTTTGTATTTAGACGACAATTAAAAAATCTTTTAGGTTTTTTAACACCGTTATTTCAAGGTTTAAAAAATTTTGATTGTTCCTCGCGAAAAGTATTTCACAATCTAACGTTTATCGGAAGTTCGCCAGTGGTATAATGAATGAGGCATTTTAACAATTTCAGTGCGGAATGCTAAGGACTGTAAAGCTGTTAATATCTAGAATAAATTAACTGCGCCTACGACAAGGTGGATACTCTGCGCTCTTAGCGTATTAAAGATAAAACGAATCCAGTGAGACAAAAAATAATTAAGTATAATGGTGTTATCCTTTATAACGACTTGTTTCTAAATCGGTCGACTTAACATTACCCTATTAGGTCACAACACTACCCTAACAAAATGGCGGTCTAATTTCCCTCCAAAATTAATAACCCGCATCGCTCGTGTCGTTTTTCATCAACCTCATTTTAGTGGGTTTATTATTTATCGTGTTTTCCTCAAAACATCATTTACATCGCTTTCATAACGCCGACGCACGTTGAAAGACTGAAAATTTTGTCTATTCGACAAAATAGTGCGATAACTGTGCTAATGACGCCATCATGGTCGCCATTTTCCCGCAGCCATTTTGAATTTGTAACGTTTTGTTTGTTAAGTTGTGTTGTGTGTAATAGTATGAAAAGGTTTAGGGTCCTAGATAATAGGGTGTTCACATCAGTTTTTGTTGAACGGTCCAAGTATTTTATACCCCTTTTATAAAAACTTATAAATACAATGTTAGTTGGTGTTTTCTTTCACGTTCAAATAAGTCCAAAACAAAACGATCGAAACATCGATACAGTTTATGATTTACAAGACAGAGGACATTAAAAAAACAAAGCTTATTCAACATTCGAAAAAATAAAACAACAATGAGATCGCACGGGCTGAGTTTGAGCGCCGAAAGTTGAATACAATCCCTTGCACAGTGGGCCGAAAGCGATCCAGATCTGGCTATCGGGATCTCAGTTTGTTCTCACATCATTACCCGCGCCGACGGCTACAAATTTACATCCAACACAATGGCTATCCACCATCGAGACATCATTAAGGTGATGCCGATAGCGCCAGCATAGCCACGGAACAAATGCCTTATAGGACCTCAACCTTCTACTCAAATAAGAACCTTATGAAAAAGGCACATAAAATCCGGTTTAGCACTGGTCAAACTGGCGGTTACGCGGGAAAATCTGGCTTGCCGTAATGACGGAACGTCATATAAGTTAGAATGGAGCGAGCGATTATGAGCACAAGTATGAACGCTTGTAGAGTCGAATTTAAATTGTTAGCAAGGGATTACAAGGCTGGAGGGACGGTTTAGGAAAGGATCAGTTTGAGCCGAAGCCTGGGGCTATCGCGGCCGCACAATGGAACTTATAATATGGGTGATTGCGGAAAAATTGATAATAAGAATTTTGTACGCAAATCGTGGATTTTGTATGACTTTTTTCTTTCTTTCTTTATTGTGTTTTGACGCTTTCGCTGATATTTTATCGTTTAATGCCAATAAAATTCTTTTGAATCAACAAGTGGTACACGTATTTAATTCTGAAAACATACTCCAAAAAATCGGCAAGGAAAATCGTAAACAATGCAAGTAAATAAAGGTTACATTATTATCGTATGTAAAAGATTCTATATCTGAGTTAGGACATATCAACGCTGGCGTTTGCATACAATACTCGGTTCGTTACGCGACACGATTGACGCGCGATCGACGCGCGATTTGTGTCGCCGCTGTGACGCGCGACCGACGCCTTATCGCGTCATCTCGACCGCCCTAATTTGCTTCGTGCTTTATTCAGCACCTGTTTAGTTATTGTCTGCATTTTAAAATTTACGGTTTTATTATAACTGTGTTTTTGCGTGGATGGAATAAGAAATTGAGTGCGTTGACAGTTATCTATCAGAGAGTTGATATTATTGACAGGTTGGATATTTTAATTGGAAGGATGTTTGATTAACAGTCAAACAGGCATACTAACAGTTATTAAATATTTACCTACATAATTATACAACAATAAATCACTCAAATGAAAGTTTTAATTATGTCAGTTCAACGCTATTGTAATAGTAGACGCACCGTCACGCCATATTTATTATGCTAACGATCATTTGTTCATAATCTCATATCACGATCATACGTATTAAAACAATCCAAATAATTACACAGCCCTCCAAATCCTACATTGATTAATATCAAAGAATCGCGAAACAATAACGAGATTCTGCTGACGAAAAACAGGGGAACAATCGACGAACATCGTATACGAATGTATACGAGATAAGTAAAACATGGCTACCGTACAAAAATAGCTGAGATAACACCGCGATCGCATCTGTAAACAATGGTACTGGTATCCACGCTCTCATTAGCCAGCCTTGTCGACTCGACGCGGGAAATTGTGCAATTCCGCGGGAATCCGCCGTATCGATACTCGATAGGCGATTTGTAATCGATCGACTCTTGTGCGATCGCCCATCACTAGTGACTGCTTTTTTAATGGTCTCTTTTAGAATCTGCTTCAAGGCCTATTGTTTCTGTTTATCATTTAAATATTTTTCCTTACTGTTAGTAATTCAATTAAGGCCTTAAAAATATTCGAAGCTAGATAAAATCTGCTTGATAATAAAACCATTGGCCATATCTTTATAGGCTCACTTAAATAATTAAACGAAGCCGCTAATTAACATGAGAAACTTCGACACATCATTATTATAAGCAAATAATGAATACAAATGTCCTAAGTTAATTCTAAAAATACCGATTTTATTATGATCTTGACATTTGATACGTCAATAATTCTAGTCTATGGTTTACAAATAAGTCTGTGGTCTGGCCCCGCTGTGGAGTTTCACACTTATCTATTTAGATTAATATTAAGATAAGATAATTTATGTTTAATTAAATAATTGTTGTTTATGCCAGTTTTAATCATATTGTTCGAATTTTAAATATATTAACATAGTCGCTTAGAATTCTTTCAACGGGTCACGATGGTGACGGTTACGGCGCGCGCTAAAATGAAGAATGACTTTGGTTTAAAATTATTTAATTCACTTTATTTATTTTTTTCTGTTGAATATGACATTGGGTATAATATATTGATTAAGTCAATGGACACGAGCCATGAAAGTAGAGCTTAAAAAAATATAAGCGTAATTTGTATGTATTTGCAAAATGTGACGTCTATAAAGTTTATTACAATTACAGTATATTTAATTAAATGCCTAATAAAGAAGGTTAGCCAGTCTTGTAATCTAGAAAGGACTAAAGATATTTAAATAAAATTAGTCTAGACATTGAAAATATAATTCTAAAGGCAGACTAAGCCGAAGACCGCAGCGCTTAATACGTGTACTGCCGGGGTTGACGGACTGTCTTAGCTGGTTACCATGGCCCTGGAAAGTACAGGACATTTGAAGGCTGTTCCTTCGGTGGGTTTTTAGTTAGTAAGAATCTGCCTGACAGTCCTTACCGCTCCACTCATTTGATGATTTTATTAAACCGAAAATGCGGTTACACTGTTTTCATAAAATAGCATCGTTAAATAAAAAACATTAAAATAAACACTGGCAGCTAAGAGATGACCAGTCCCCCCAACTGACAGCGCGGGTTCCCGAACATGACGCATGGAATCAGCACCATTTTGCTCAAACACATTCGCATTAGCTTTTAATTAAACATATTCTGAATCCTTGCATAATTTTGGTAAGTATCAGGAATTTTGCATTTCAAAATTATCTTAGATACGAAATATCTACTAGAGATAAGATGCATAATGTTGATATAATCTGTAGTCGCAATTTTGATTCATATCAAAATACGCAACGACTGAATAACTAATGAGACACACATTATTGTTGAGAAATTCGGAAAACCTAAGCTTGGTTTTGTCAGGATAAATACAAGAAAATCTCTCAAAAATTGAAAAGTACTCTTCTTCTTTTTTGATTGTGGCGATAAGCAAGAGCCATTGTTGCCAGTGTCGAAAAAAAGTACTCTGAATATACAAGATAATCATAGACAAACAATCATCAAATGTTAAAGTTTTGGCGCCAAAAAAAACCTTATTTTACCGTCTCCATAACAAATGAAAACAAGCTCAAATATTCAGTTAATAGTATATTTAGCAACGATTGAATAAAGAGCGGATTTAAAGCGAGGGCCATTACATGAATCAAGAGCAAGCGAAGGATTTTAATGACTGAATCACGACCGTAGGGAGTGATTAATGATGATTGAATCACGAGCGAAGCGAGTGATTCAAGTATTTAAATCCTGAGCGACGCAAGTGATTCAGGCCCTCGATTTAAATCCGTTTTATTCAAGAGTTGCAAACGATACTTTATACCATGACTACGAGAAAAAGAAAGATTTGAGCGATAAAAGATATTCAACGGAACAAAATAAAGTTTTTTTTAATACCTAAGTCTGCTCCACACACACGTGGGTGCGAAGTAGTCCAATCGCTCGGTCACTGCGCCAACAAGCTAACGTTAAAATCGGAGCAATGGTTTGAATTAAGGGTAATTTTCATATTAGCAAGGGGGTTGTCCAGCATCGCGGTCGATGTCGAATGTACTAAAGTGTTCTAAATTCAAACACCAAAACAGTGCGTAAAAGACTACTTTTACGCACTGTTTTCCGTGAGTAAAAGTAGCTTTTTCGAGGGGGAATGGTATAAATAAAATTACATCACCTATCCGTTATCCTTCAAAAGATTTTTACAATCTTTCCTACATGTTTAATTTCCATACACATTAAACAGCCCGCACCAGTCACCACACACAAACACTTTTAAAAACCGCGCCATCAAATAAATCTGCAACGAATGGCGTTTAAAAACGCACGAAGCTAGCAAATCGACTACAAATCTGCACAATGCCACCTCACTATAAATATCTTAGGCTGAACAACGGATAAATCTTCAGAAAGACCTGTGGACACACTTTGAAGTTTTGCAAAACTCTAACTCAATTACATAAGGTTTAAATTCCTTTGGCTACACCAATATAGGGATGTCAATGTAAAATATTTTGCGAGCAATTAGGGCTGTCCATACTGAGTTGTGGCGAAGAGATTGTTTGCTGAATGTATTGGGCAATGCGTGTGAGAGTTAGTAGTGTAAAAACTGCTCGAATGAGACCTATGTTTTGATTCTGAAGGAATGTGAAGGTCATTTTCAGTGACTTTTTTTTTCTTCTTTTTTTATCGTGGTAAAATCATCAAATGAGTCCTCCCCCAACAAGGAGGTTGGCCGATTCGCCGGCAATCGTGCGGTATCCCCGGATCATCCGGATAGCCATGACCCTCTGGCATGCGACCAGCTTGAGTGGTCGCGTCTGGATCCTCAGGGCCCACACTGGGGCCCCGTAGAGGGCCATGGACCGCACGACACCATTTTCAGTGACATGGAAAAGTTTTGCATCGAAGTAAACTTTTCCCTTGCGTTCCTAGGGTCACAGTTTCCTGCTAAAACAGTCCCGCGACATGGCCAGAAAAATCAGAAGTTCAAAATATAGCCTAATTTAACCGTAACAATAAATAAAAGCTTCAAATAAACTGTTAAAGCTCGAAAATCCGACAAAGTCCTTTACCAAACTTTATTCACATTTTATTGTCACTGTAGAATGTAATTACGTATTTATTTACTTCTATAAATATTAATATAAAACCACTATTTATTATCTAGATCGTATCGCACATAGGAGATGATTTAATTTAAATTATATGTACATAATTTAAACATAAGGAATTAAGGTTAAATTTGAAACGACTTGAGTTTTTATAGCATTGTTAAATATGGACGAATTGATGGTTCCTTCGATTTAAGATTAAGCAGTGGTTTCCAATCTTTTGTATCATAGTAGAAAACTTTTTCTCTCAGAACGAACGCCATTTTTTTAACTTTTACATAATCGTGTCTTCCGAACTATGTACATAGCGCGTCAGCAAAATGACGGGCCCCCTGACAGAGGGCCAAAGCCTGCCGGGGTCGCGGGACTTATACCATTACCGTGACCCCGGAACATAAAGGGCTATTGAAGGACACCGTGGATTTTAGTCAGTACAAGTCTGACAGTAGGGGGGGGGAGGACTCATTTGATGATTTTACCACGCAAAAAAAAAAGATAACAGATTATAGTAGTAAGGAAAAAACAGAAAATGTAAGTAATAATTATCAAATGCCTTCAAAATAAATAGAATTTCGTGACTAAGAACTATTAAGTATTCTGTGACTTTTGAGCTATATAAAAAGTAATGATTCCAATATTCATTATTAAAATGCGAGTATTAATATCATCTAAAGTCAGTTTCATACACCCAAATAGGTTTTTTTAGAAAATATTTAAAATCAGTCAACGTTAACTCGACACTCATTACCATCACTCTGTAACAATATTGAAAAAATCGTAATATATTTTGACAGATATAAGTTCATTTTCGCTTTTAGAAACACTGTTGGTCCGTAAACCACTATTTGAGAACCAATGATTTAAAGTAATTGATTGGTGATGAATGTATAATATATTGATTTGTGTCTAAGGCCATACAATCGCGTTAAGGCGTTTGACTCTAATTGATTGATGGTCGAGACATTATTACACCTATAAAGTTATAGGCAATCTATTAACGAATTAATAGGATATGTTAAGATGTTTTTAGTCTTTTGAAAACGGAAAAATGATGTTTTTTGGCTTTAAGGTCGGACATATTTGTTCGGAAATAACTTGAGCGCGAGCTATGGATCTCATTAGCATTGAAATAGGTCGATTTCTTCAGTTTAGATTTCAATTAAATATTAACTACGTATGTTATTTTTAGTATGTAATTTCTTTAAATCATAATGCTTCAGCTTATCAGCAAAATATATGTGTGACATTGCGGTGCTTGCGGACGGTGAGTAATGGGTAGTTCGCTGTCCGACCAAGGACCGAGCCCAAATCGACAGCGCGTCATGTTCCACGCGTGCCTCAAAGAGTTTTCAGCAAACTGGTGCTATGGGGCCAAACGCCTACTAGGGTCGTATTTGCACCCAAAAAAAAAACACATATTCCTACTCCCGACTTAATTCGTAGATATGAAAAAAAATCTTGAGGAAAAAGCTTTCCGACATTTTATTCAACTTTTTCTATGACTAATGTTTAGTATATTCAAAAAGAAAGCAATTTAACATTATATGTTAAGTTCCTACACTTTGCAATAAATACGACAGCTTATTCCTTATTCCGTCTGTTATAAAGGTAAGTTTTGACTGATGGTATCATTACATCGCGTTGACCTGTCTTCGCTTACGAATCGAAATTCGCGATCGTTGCCGCGATATCGCGAATGACAATAAACGGACAGCCGCGCGATATTCAGCCGAGATACACGATGTGTGGTCACCCTTACTTTTTACTCGATTCCTGATTGTATTGTGTTATGGATAGGGTTTACGATTACTTATTTTCTTATTGATTTATTAGATTTTGATCAACATCGAAACTGATGAATAAGAAGTCATGGGACCTTTGCCCAGAAGTGGGATGACGCAGGCTAAAAGCGAAAATCATCAAATTTTGAACAATTTTATAAAAAAAAAACTTTGGCATAATTTAAATAAATATTTTTGAAATGATACAATGCATTGATTTTAATTTTTTTTCTAAACTATTTTAACAGACCAAATAATATATTTATTTTTATTATTTATTTTAAATTTTAGAAAGAATAAAGAAAAGAAAAAACGATTATTCCATAGTTACTTAATTTACCTATCCAAATTGCCATTACAAAAAAGAACAATTTTTAATCTGGTAACCCTAGTTATGAGAATCGATATTTATTTTGGTTTTCGAACCTGCGTTTTTATGCGTCTGTACCGTTGAATGGACTAAAAGGATTAATGTTACATTATGCTGTAAGGTGTATGCACAGACTATTGGCGGAGGTGAATTTAAAACGCATTTTGTGGTCGTTAGGCAGTGTCCAGTTGGGCTGCATTATGCATCGGACAGTTAATATGCACGTTACCTTACATGGCGTAGTTTATCTCGTCCGCTTGTGTGTACTTACCTGAAAACAAAATGGATGTTCAGTCTGATGGCTGTCACACGGATTTAATGTTTATTGTAATATACTAGCTTTTTTAAGGAAATAAAGATTGAACGTGTTGATCGTTACATGGCACAAGTACACACAATGTAAAAAAGATACTGAAATACATGATTGTAAATATGAATTTTAGTTCGAGTGCTTCTAAAGCCGCGCCAAAGCCTGCCGGGGTCGCGGGATTTATTTCCTTACCGTGACCCTGGAACATAAAGGGCTATTGAAGAACACCGTGGATTTTAGTCAGTAGAAGTCTGACAGTACCTCCCGCCCTGCCCGGGGTTGGAGGTCTCATTTGATGATTTTACCACGTTAAAAAAAAAAAAAAATAGACTCAGCGGTGACTAACTAGCAAAATAAAAATTACTTTAACACATTAAAGAAATACTCTAAAACCTTTAATTGGTGCAAAATCAATTAAATCAATTCATCCCTGTGACTCAGCAAGTTTTAGGTGTAATTAAAATCGGTTGTTTAAAATAATATTTTTTAATTGATGAACAACACCAGGTCTTATTATCTTTTTATCTAAGCTACTTTCCTGATTCACAGCACATCAATTTGCCCATACATCACTATTTTTAAAAATAATCAAAAATACCGACAATAACTAGGTGCACCAATAACTACCGAAACTCATGACCCACTTCTGAACTTGAAACTACCGCCAACCAGCACGGTACACAAATACTTCAAAGTTTGCACCCTGTCACATAATGTCACCTTTACATTAGCCTTATACGCATAAGGCTCTGTCCTGACTGTAGCGGAGGATGTAGCGGGCGTGTTTATGTATTTGTGTGTGTCGAGTAATTCAATATGCATTGAGTTAATTTTGGTAGTCGCGATTTCGCTGCAATGGTCAATTACAGACTAAAAATATTGCCACGAAAGTCTTTTGTCGCTCAAATGACGTTGACAGGGAATTGCTGTCATATTTTTTTGTGATTGGTAATTGTAATCAAACAAAAATCCTATTTCGGTTATGTGCCAAAATGTCTTATAAACTTACAATTATAATTCTGCCCATTTAGCTCACAGATTTATTCTGGGATTGTTCTATAGTATTATTTGAAATACCAAGTTCTCAATTCTTTTATGCGTCACCCATCGCTGTATACACCCCGCTCCCGCTTAAGCGTCCGCTAAAGCTCCTCACTCTGACCACACCCTCAGGCATGAGGAAGTGGAAACCGATCCTTATCGTCACGCACTGCGCCCTCAGTGTGTCAATAAAAGTACCTGCGTTTGTCAACGCACACTATTCGTGACACTTTATTGGTAGTTACGTGGAATATTCAGCCTTATGGGCGGCGAAAGAATGAAAAAAGCGGCCATTTTAACTTGAAGTATGTTGTTTTTCTGTTGAAAGATTTGATTTGGAGAAGGCATTGAAGGGTTTTCTATTTAAGACTCAAAATCCAAAATCCCTAGTCGTATTACAAAAATGTTAAACATCTGTTGAAACTTGACTAAAAAAAGTGTTACTGCAAAGTGGTACCTATTCGACGTTGATTTAAGGCACGCTTTGCACTTACACTTTTTTGACAATTGTTTAACAGATGTATTTTTTTTTTAGGCAAAAAAATATTACCTGATGGTTATTTATTGTTTAAAAGACTATCTATTGAAATAATTTGTTAAAGTATAATATCTGATAGGTGGCCATAATTTTTGACTCATCAGCCATTGAAGATTTTGCAGTCACTAGGATGGAGAGAAAATAAGAAAATTAGTAATCAAATAAATCTAAATACCGCAACATATCAATAACTTACTCGCTGACACTAATACAATAGTTATTTGTTATACAAGAGTGCAAAGTTGATTTTTAACCGCGTGCTCAATTTTGATGACCGAGCAAGCGAATGATTCTAAAATTGAATCACGAGTGCAACGAGTGATTCAAAATTAGAATCATGAGCGATAGCGAGGGAATCAAAAGAGCACAAGGTGAAAAATCTTTGCACTCGAGTGCAACACGTAACTTTTCATCCCACCTCAGCGAGGAAATGACTAAATGCGAAAACAAATAAAAACAGATGTAGGTACATTGTACAAACACAAGATAGGCTTTTATTTCAGTTTAGGTATTAACTAAGACATTATTATAGAACAGAATAATTTTTAAATTAAAACAAATAATATAATTATTAAGTTACTTATTTTTATCTTGGTTTGTCATAACATAACAATGAGACGTGAAAGGAAAACCGCACAAAGCAAATAAAAAAGGTAAAACAAAGTACTGAGCCAAGAATGTTTCGGGTCTGAGATTTTAACAAAATAATTGTAGATTACGCTCCAAGGGAGGCGTATTGAATTCCGAAGCGATACTAAGGATTCTGGGGGTGAACCTCCATCCGTAGCGCAGCGAGCAGGTTCAAGTGTTAACACCCGAAAGAAACGAGGGAATAAAGTTAAAAATCCTTAGTGAAGCGAGGGATCCAAGTTAGCCCAAGGCAACGCAGCCTTATACCCGAGGAGCGTACTCTGCTTTCCCACCTGTGTACCACATCAAATTTTAAAAAAATTGTTTCCTCGACAACCTTCGAACGTCAAGTGGGCACCACAGCAAGCGATCAGCTGTTGCGGTCACCGGCCGCCATTACTGCTGCTACTCTTTTGTTCATACGATGTTCTAAATTCAAATTTACTTTATTCACTAGAGGATAAAAACGGCTTTTACTCACTTGAGGATAAAAACGGCTTTTACGGTCAGATATCGTAGAGCAAAAGTACCCTTTCCGAGATGGGGGGATGAAAAAAAAATGATCTCCAAGGGCGGTCCAAATGAGAGAGATAATGATAGGTGTCAAGTATCAATATAGTTTACAGCATATTAATCAAACTACAAATTAATTTATAACTCTCTGACCTCCATAAAAATTCGAACCTAATATTAAATATTAACAAAACGATCAAATGAATCTTATTACCTAATTAAGCTGTCGTCAAAATATAAATATAAAAGATGTTTGGTAATATATTACAGCTGATGATTTCTAAACTAATGTTATAGCGTGATGAAACTAAAAACTATTCGGATTTACATCTGAAACTCGTTTAATAAGATTTCTTTGATGACGGAGAAATATGAGCGTTTTTCCGAATGGTCCAAGTTACAGGAAAAAGCGATTGAAAGGAAAATGATAAAAAATGTGAAGAGTTTGGATGCGGTTACATTTTGAATGTGATCGTGGGACTAAAAAGGGAACTGCGGCCTTACAACGCAAAGGGCAAGTGATGGAACAGGATTTTTTTAGTCATTACTGTTTGATAGTCCATTCCACTCATTCCAGGGCGGAAAGGGCTCATTTAATGTTTTTTTCGCCCAAAGAGTCTTATTGTTTTCCTTTGTAGATTATTTAGGTCTTAAAGAAGGCCCGCCAATCGCGACATTTCGTGTCATTACGTGATTTGTGTTTTTTTTTCCAAAATATTTTAAACAACTCGTATAACTGTTAGGCATCTCATTTTTGGTGGAACAGACCAAAATCGCCATAGAATCAACCTATAAGGCATCTTTTACATTTACCTCCTGTAATAATTTTCATAGCGTTTACTTAGAACCAGTAATATCATTGTTATGTGGCTGTGTGTGAGTAACCCCTGACATTGCGTTTGCAACGGCTCCACGTTTTTTTCTCCGCTCTCTCTCATGTCTTGCACCACTCAAAAAGCTCCACTATCACTTTCTCAGCAAGGCTGTATATCGCGTGTTCACTATCACGCTTATCACGCCATCAGGGCACGCAACTGACACACGTTGTCATGCGTGACACGTGACGCTAGTTGCGTGTCAACGCACCTTAGTTTCAGGCTTTTTACATACTTGATGCGTATGTGTGGCGATCAATCAGGCTGGAGTTGAGTTGTCAGAGCCTCTGTGGTGTTGTTTTTTTTTTTATTTGGATGTAAAACTGGGATAGTTTTGGGCAAAAGCAACTATGCAACTTATCTGTTAAAATTCTACATCGTGGAGACTAAGTTGATGGAGGGCCTCGGGGATCGGGTACTCTAGGAATAATCTGGAGACTTCAGGGTAAAGATTGAAGGACTATTGGCCACCAGATGCTATGTGGTCTGATTAAGAGACCCTAATGTGTCAATGAATGAGAAAAATCACACCTTTTAGTATCGGCACTACTCGTAAAAGGTGTGAAAAGTCTCCTCTAAAATTTTCTTTAAAAACGATTGAGATCGTGTGATAGTGAAAAGTGATCGAGATATATCAGAGGATTGTACTGAGATCATTTTACAGTATATTTTATTTTGCAAGAACTTAATTGTCCAACTTCTGATGTAAATAGAGCTGAATTTCCGTATCTGCTTATTTTATATGCATTTACATTTTTCAGTAAGACAGAAAAGGCACACATCTTAAACCAAATTCCAATTGTAATCCCTGAATTGTTAGGTAAGGTATCTAATAGAACATAATATTTGGAAACAGTGGACCTATACTTATTAAAATAAAGTAATTGTAGTGTCATCTCCGCAACATAGCCCTAAAAATCTTATAACTACTAAAACTGATGGTATACCAAGACATGGTATACACTAACGGATTCCTTTGACATACCCACATATGCCTGAACATTCTGCACAATATTTAGTATTTGCCAGCGTATTAAAGCTCAGAGGCTGGTTACAAAGGCAGGCGTGGGTGCTAGATACACATCTAGGCATTGTCCACGTCGCAGACCAGAGTCTCAGTTAATAGATTTGCGTATCAAGCTGGCCTGGTCAGCCAATTTATATGTACGGACGAGCTTTGGCCGAATTCAATGATGTTTTGGCTGTCTATGTGTAAGTACTTTGGTCTTATAGGTATGTTGAGGTTAGGATGATCTTGGAACAAGTTCTGCAATTTATTATTCTATTGACGAAAATTATGTAAAAAATTGTTGGATCCTTGAAATATAGTACCTATCAAAGTTTTTATATGTATAGGGAAACCTTAATATCAGTGAAATTTTTGAAAGTTCATCCGTTGAGTATCTACCAAGACAATAACAGCCTTACTACAAAAACTTAAACATTTGTTGAACACTTGTCTATAAAAATGTGACTGCAAAACGGACCTTATTTCAACGACATAATCTGACATTTTTGTACAAGTGTTCAACAGACGTTTAAAACGTTTTTGTGGTACGACGGTAAAAGTTTAGAAATTCGTTTGAAAAATTTATATTTTCTCCGAATGGGGATTTCCAACCGGAGATTTGAATTGATCAAGAATTCTTCAAATATAACCCAAAATTAACAAATTCTCACACAATTTCACTCCCCTTTTTAACCCACTACAATGTTTAACGATAATTAGAAGGTAAACAAAGTAGGCCTGTATATATTAATTAAACATGCATCCATATCGTGGCACGATATAACCGGGCTTGGCAGACACACCCGAACTTATCTGTTTTGATAATAAACTATGGTGACTGAATTACCATATTATACAGGGACATTTTCAGCTGAGTAAGTCGTTGAAAAATGAGGTTTTTGATAATGTGACGTAACCTTATTTCTAAACTAGCAGTTGCCGGCAGTTTCCCCTCGAAAATTAAAAAAATATTCCAGCGGAACATAAAATCAAGCTGTGAAGTTAAAAACCTCGCTCATTTTTTTTTGGAATTATCTAATGATTCCTTCTTCTCTGGGTGGAGCGGAAGGAACTTGACTTAACCCCACCCTTTTCTTTATCTAATGCCGTAGTAATCTCTCAAGATATTCCCCCAACAAGAAGAATAATAATAGACCACAACTATCACACAACGCTATCTAGTCCCAAGCTAAGCAGAGCTTGTGTTATGGGTA
Organism: Agrotis ipsilon; assembly: GCA_028554685.1. Classification (NCBI taxonomy): domain Eukaryota; kingdom Metazoa; phylum Arthropoda; class Insecta; order Lepidoptera; family Noctuidae; genus Agrotis; species Agrotis ipsilon. Next base: position 2,310,690 of record CM052963.1, read on the forward strand.
CTAGACAACTGATAAACATACTTATATGTTTATAAATATATAAATATAATAAATAAATTACACTCAGACACAGAACAAATGATCGTGCTTATGACACAAATATTTGTCCTGGGTGGGAATCGAACCAGCGACCTTCGGCATAGCAGTCAGGGCGCTAACCACTATACCAACAGGCCAGTTAATAAATACAATAAGGAAACATCCTGTATTTGTGTTTTAAGTTGTGGCAATTAGATAATGTTTTGAAAAACCTAAAGATACATGAGTTTCGACTTGTTTTAATTAATGTTTTATTTGGATTGTCGGGAATTGAATATGTATTATTCAGCGTGATAAAGTTAGAAAGATATATGTTTAATTAGGTGAAGCTTAGTTACTTATTTCTCTTTCAATGTCACTGATGTTACTTATATGCGTCTACGATGAGGATTAAACTGTAAAGGCGCCATGTTGTAAAGTCATGTTCATTAACAAGATAATAACAATAATTTGGAATTTATTTTTTAAATTTTTAAATGTTTTTTTTTTAATTTATATTTTGTAAAAATATTTAAAAATATCAGTAATCAGAAGGGAAAAATGAATAAATGACAATAATTAGGAATAATTTTGTGTTTATCTAACCGTTATTTTCAAGTTACGATTAACAGATGGCGCCGAATGGCGGTAATTGACATGTTTTCCTTTGATGAAGTCGCACAGCACAAGGCATCTCTTCATGGTTATTTAATTCCAAATTTTACTAGTTTTGACACAGAATCAACATAATTAGATACATATCGTTACTTTCTCAATTAAAAGTAGGTACATATCTACAAAACTGGTAAAGAACTACTCAACTCATTTCAAGAATCCGACAAGAAAATCTCCATTTTCCTCCTACTTAGTATATCATTAAATATGTATCAAGCGTATCGATAAAATATGGACTTAAAAGATGGCAGATCGCAATAACTTATCAAGTTTAAATGTAGCAATAGTGCATAATAGGTACGCGTTATCGCGAAGATCGAAGGCAATTCCCCCGTCAAATAAAAGCCTTTGAAATAATCATGGTGGGTTGAGCAATCATAAATTTTACGTCTTAATTAATTTAAATACGATATTTAAACATTTTTAAAGATTGATTTATATCTGCCCTAGATGTAGAGCACGTTAAAAAATAAGGTAGTTGGTGGACCCGAACCCCACTTAAAAGTTAGAGTGAACATCCATCGTAGATTTTGTCTTTGTCACCTCCACAATAATTGTACTGTATTTTTGTATACTTAAATACTTCTACAGTATCAGGTGGCCTACCACGACCTCCTAAAACGTGAGTATTTCCGCTTTGGGAACGAGATGGCACTATAAGACTTGTATAGATCTGTCTCCTTCCCACAGTGAAACTATTTACTCTCTAGGCCCCCTGGCCTATAATAGCATGGAATTTTCTTAAAACGCCAAACCAGCTTTACATATGTTTTTAAAATATTCCAGAAGATTTTTTATTCCGTCAAATCAATCCGATATTCATGAATCTTTTGGCGATTAACAAACATTTCCCCGACAAATCACCATACGGGTCGCAGCCAATCACCGTCACCCATTCATAGCTTTTAACCAGCTTCATATCTCCCACTCAGGTTTATTTTTAACGAGAACAAGATGGAGTATGATGGCTGCCGAGTGCCTCCTATCTCGGGCTAAAAGCCGGGTATCTAAGGCATCTGGAATGGCCAACACGTGTTCAGATAAGACCGGGTCTAGTTGTCTAGACTGCTACGATGTCTAGGTTATGTTTGATTTATTTGGCGAGTAAGGATGGGATGAGAGAATCGATTTTGGTGTGGTTGTTATAAATGTTATGTGCTGTGAGGAAATTGTTTTGAGATGTTCTGTGGTCTATTAGTTCTGCTCGGGATTTCTGGGGATTATTTCTGGGTTTTTTGAGTCGATCTTCACGAGTAACAAGTATAGCAATGACAGGAAACCGGTATGTATTGAAACCAAAAATTCGTCACCCAATCCCCTTCTTATAGAGAGGCCTGTGTCCCAGCAGTGGGAATGATATAGGTTAATTGTCCTATGCTATGCATATTTTAAAAAGCTTTTTAAAATCAGCCCTTGTAAAAATTTAAAAGCTACGAAAGACAAAACCAAAATCCAAGCCACTTTTTTTCCAAAAGTTATGATCCAGGCACAATCCAGCCGTAAATTAAGACAGTGCAGATAGACCGCATAAATCTGGTGTATCGGCCAATAGGCGATCGCTATCACCCCCAAGACCCCTCTTTCACCCCCATGGGGGCGCACTTTCGTTATCCTGCACACGTAGTGCAGCTGAGAATTAATATCTAGATATTTTGGGCACTGGCAATGTTCTTGTGAGTGTTAGAGATTAATGGAGTGCAGGTATGCATGTTTAAGTGGAAAATTCCATTTTGTTGATGAAAACGTGGAGTTTACCAGTTTAGAAGAACTGTAGAAAAAAAAAAAACAATACCTTCGCATATTTTAGTAGATTAATAGCTAAAAAAGTAGCAACAACGAAACAATCTAAGTTTTCTTAATAGTACTACGACGGGTGGTGGTTGCAAGCGAGGTGGTCCTGGCAGGCTTACTATCTACTGCTAGGAGTAAAGTCTTGAGAATTATAAGGATTACAGCAGGCAAAACCCCGGGCCACAGCTAGTCCTTATTATAAAATCTGGGTGGACAGTATATCTCAGCAATTATATCTTATAGCCTTTTATAGCTAGTCGAAATCAATTTGTAGTTGACTTATGTTACCGCACAGCCAGATACGTACCGCAGTTCATTTCAAGAAACATTGTCTCTATTAATATTATCTCTAAAACAATATTCGCAAACAATTCGCTATAACTTGTCCGTATCGAATATCTAAATCTCTGAATATGACAAAGCAACAAATTTCCACACTTCAATCTGCGTGCGCGTGGGCATAATCGCGAACATCTACGAGCGGGGCCGAAGCCGCCCGACGCGACCCGAGCGCGCCCGAACCTATCGCCGAGTGTGTCCTGTGCTATCTGACGGACGTGGGTGGCCGATCTATCTGAAATGCCAAGTTGAAGGGAATGTGAATTTGACGGTCAAATGGCCGGCTTGATAACTTGCGGCTATTTATTTAAGGCTAGCAACCCGCGAGCCACTTAACTTGAGGACGTGAAGTAAGGAAAACTTGAGAAGTGCCGCAAAACTGGTGAACAAATTGAATAAATCTAAACATTTAGAAAGAGCTTTTACAATCACAAATTCTGCCTAAAAATAACTAAACTAATTGATAGTAAAAAAAAAGAATATCCTGATGAACAATTTCAGAAGAAAACAAGGAAACTTATTTGCATTTAACATTTAGTAAATGCAAGCTTATTCTGATGATAGCAAACAAGACATTTTTGGTCAAATCTACCGTAGTAAGAATACTTCTAAAGACACAGCTTTGCCATTCAGTACGAATGTAAAGAAAATTATCCCACAAGATTATGATGCTGGTTATTTTTAACGCTAAGCGGATGACCAGACAGACAGATAGGCATCGTTTGTTAGAGTGAGCTAATCGATTCGCAGGCAGGCCCTTATCTCAACGTAAATATAAAACTGAATGCGGCCTTATCGCAAGATTTCGGGATGGAATGTACATTGTGAGATACGATACGGTTTTTATTAGAAGCTTTTATATAGTTCAGAGGTTCCCAAACTTTTCCAACTTACTGTTTTAGTATTCAGTGTCGATGCTCTAGCTAGTCGATGTGGCAATCATATCTGGTTGATAACTTCACCCTAAACCTGGACACGTGTGAAAATCTCTTCTTATTTCTGTTAGATCTTGTGCACATAAAGCCTTTTGAACCACGTCAAATCGATCCGTAGACTGGTCAACAAGAGCGTCTTACGTCGCCCCTCTATATTCTCTACGACGAACAGTTTTAGAACCCCTGCCCTGATATAGTTGTTCAAGAATTTCGTGAGAATTTATGTAAAGTTGTTCTGGTTTCATGTCGACGCCAGTTTTAATTGCATTAACTCATATAGTAAGAAAGAGTTAAGCAATAGCAAGATTGAAAGCTGGTTTGCAATTGATAATGATGTTGCAGATGTGAACAAAGCTCTGTGGACCCTTGACAAATGATTGTTAGTGTGTAATAATCAAGAAAGTTAACTAAGGACAGTTAAAGGCTAAGGGACATTTAAATATAGATAGAAATAACTTGGTTGCTCAAACATCCACTGACGCCAAAATATCGTATCGCATCAAAAACGGACACCCACATCACATAGTCCGCCACAAACAAATCAAACGTTGCCTTTTTCTTAATATCTCTCATATCTGCTTGAAGAATTTATTGCCTAATTACCAACCGTTATTGTTCTGTATATTATTTATATATAAGACCGGTTCACGTTTTTATTGAGCGAGATAAGTTCAGATTTTAATGGTAATGGGAGACACGTAAATGGGATAAGGATTGCCTTAAGAGCGCCGATTACAGAGATATGGCGAGTTCTCGTGAAAAACTTATTCGTTTCTTTTTTTGGATATAGCGTCTGGCTTTTGTCATGTACTGTATTGTAGGTACGGAATTTAAAACATTGTGATTAATCAATTTACAAAAACATTGGTTGATACAGATTGGTGAAGTCATATAATTTGAACTTGCTGTGGGTGTGTTTTGTCTAATAAAGACAAAATTGCGATTTGAAATATATTTTAAACAAATAAACTATCTAGATGACATTATGATTATTTTTATTGAGTTACAAAAATGTAAAACAAAATAATAAAAAGCAATACTATACTTTATCTGATATAAAATATTGGAAAGGGTTCGCTAGATAAGACTAAATTAATAAGCTAATTACGACGTACCATAGTCTATGATTATTTTTCTTTAATGGGAGAGATGTGCACGCAGATTGTGTTAGTTTCTTTTTGTCATAACGATAGATAGTGCTAAACGTCGTCTCGCATTTCCAAGATAAGACTACTTACTGTTTAATTAAGGTCCCTATCATGCCATAAGTGGCGTTTTATACAGCAATTTGCTGTCACATGACAGAATCCTATTTTTAATCTGTGGTCGTATAAAAGGCGGGATTATTGCGGGATGACGTGTCTATGGTTGCATATGTAATCTGTGGGATCGTTGTTTTGATTTGAATATGAAACTTATGACGGTTTTTAGATTAAATAAATGGGTTTGGTTTGTTTGGTTTATTTAAATACGTTTGTGAATTTATCGTGATAAAAATATTATCTTGATTGGCAGGCACTGATACAAGGGTACCGTTGTGCTTATGTTTAGTCCCTTAATTATAGTTTTCATTTTGCTAATAAATCCTGTGCGCGTATTATTACTAGCTTATAGTGTGTTCCACTGCTGGGCATAGCTTCCCCAATCTTCTTTCAAACACCTCTGTTGGCAGTAAATTTTTGCATTTGTACCTATATTGTATTTTAAAAACATCTAACGATAAATGATACGTGAACTATGAATTAGATAAAAATCCAAGATTTCTTATTTCTTTTATATATTTTTATGTTCAAGTGTTCATGCTTATGTCAGTGTATGTAATACTATATTTAACTGTAATGTCACACTAGAATTGAGACAGGCACTTAGCAAATGTTACATTTCTATCTATCTTTGCGATAGCTTTACGTGGAGCGGCATTTAGGCTTCAACTTTAAAAGTGTTCTGAGACCATTAGGTTCCACTCTAGTTTTAAAAATATGTGTAGTCATGTAAAGTGTAATATTACATAAAAATCATTTGTCGAAGATGTAAAACAAAACTTTGACGACTTAATCAACTCTGCATATTGCAGTCCACTGTTGCATATAGCCGAAGCAGCGCCGTGCCACCATTTCATCTCCCCTTCGTAACTGATCTGACCCATTCACCTTTTTGATAATAATAACCTTTTGCAAACAGTCACCTTTTTCGAGGATTCTCATTTTGATAAATAAAGTCTTTGATTAGTATCAATTACAAATTAATGACGATAATACAAAAAACTTTGCATCAAGCGTCGAAGCTTATAAATACAAAAGCATTTTTTAAAAACACTATTGTTTTCTCTGTATTGTGTGTTTATAAATCCATCTCGCATAAACTACAAACGTCAAATTCAAAAACAGAACACCACTAAACCGCCCCAGACCATAGATAAGCCAAAAATCGCGTCATAAAACATGCGAAACGCGTCACTTTCCGAAAACACGTTACAAAGCATGTTGACTTGACCTCAAGCATTAAAAGGCTTGGGAGTGTGAAGTTTAAACAGGCTATAGGTAGTCTGAAATAAAACGCGACAACCGCCGGGTGGTGGGTGCTGATAACGGTAGGCGAGCGTCGAGCCGCGTCGCGTCGCCGTGCCGCGTCGCGTAGTGTTGCCACATTCAACGTTTTTATGTTGTCTATGGATTTTAGTTTGGGTTTAGAATGTTGTTGCTGTTTGTTTATTGGTCGATGTTTGTTTATTGAACGGGGTTTGTGAAAATGTTTGGGTATAGCAATGTTTAGAAGTTTTCACTGTAATTTTAGGAGTAAGCTTCAAGTTAAAAAAAAAAAGTATTTCAAAGTTTCATCCATATTCTTTTGTTAAATTTTACCACAATTACTATAACTTGCCTATTGCATAGGGCAAAATAAAAACACATAATCAAAGAGTTCTATTTTTTCATCTAACACTGTTACACTCAATTTCTAACCAGCCCATAAAAAAAGAAAACTCAAACAAATAAATTTTATTTTCTACACTGGCAACCCGTTCGCCGAGTGATGGATGCACCACACTGATAACACCCTTTTGACTTAAACGCGCGGCCAAAAGGTAAACACACCTCGAAATAACTCCGCATTGTAATAATCTGTCGTTTTTATAAATAATACTCAAGATTGTGAATGTTTTAGCTTATCTATATTCCTTGCATGGCGATATTAATGGAGGTTTTGTAATTAAAAAACTAAAATGGATTGTCTATGCTTCTTATGTGTGACATCTGTTTCCCGACAATGTTCGGCCATCTTTTATTATAAAAGTGGCCTTTTTAAAAGATATCTATGTGTCTTCACAATGTATTTTTAAGCGTATTTTTTGTAGGGCATTTCTTTTTTCCCTCTTTCTACTATTTTGATGTAGTGCTATTGAAAGTGTGCCAAATGTAGAACATGAATAAAAGGAAACAAAAGACTTTTTTTTGTTTTGTATTCATTGACCCAAGTTAATTTCAAAAATGTAAAGAAAAACATTCCAAAAAAAACATTACCACAAAAAAAAAACAAGACACACACTTCAACTCTAACAAACACACACAGTTTAACAAGAACACACACATAAAATTTTACACAACTTGATATTTGCACAAGTTCATGTGGTGTGTAGTAAAATAACGAGTTGGGCGTGCGGCGGTGTGATAAGGGCGGGCGGCGCCCAAGTGATGTATAGAGCGATAGACTGCTGCTGGGCGGCAAGATAACCTGCCATTGACGCAGTGCGTGATTGACTACTGCCTCCAGAAATTATACTAGGATTTATGGGTGTCTGGGTAGATTGGAAACTGAAGGATTTGGGGTAGGAAATAGGACAGGCTCTTTTGTATGGTTTTTCTAAAATGATATGAATGAATGTCGATTCGATGTGATGTGGAAATGGCCCTCGTTGATTTACGAGGAGTAGTTTGAAAATAAAATACAACCCTGTTACTCGCTGATTATAGTTTTTTATAAGTGAAACAATTTAAGAAAAATCGGTCAAGTAGTGATTGAGGTTATCCCAAAAAAAAAATCGAAATTTTTGTTCTCAAATCAGTTGGTGGTAGTTTATTATTATATTTCAATATTTAGTTCAACATAGAAATCAGTACAAGACGTCATACTGTATCAATTTTTTTTCAATTCATCTTAAAAAATCACGTTCTTTCAAATCATTTATTCAAATTAGGCCATCAAAAAGGCACTTTTGAACGTCGATTATTAAAATTAAAGGAAATAGGAAGGTTTAGGATTGATTCTACACGAGCCTCTAGTCGAGGCTTGGCGGGAAGAGCTCAAGCGCGATCGACTGTCGCAACCGAGGTTCGGGCACGCCGCAATTTCGGCGGTAAGACCCCTCTCTAGAGGCCTCTAATCATAAGGATAACTTTTAACCAAATATTATCAATACACGTGTCAGATCTTCCAAACTAGTTTAAAATTAAACAGCCTTCAGTTATCAAAAGATACAATATCTAACTTTTAATTCCAAATCGCTTATATTAACATTAATTCGGCCATAATTCAGATGGGGCGATACCGTGATCGTCTTTTTATGGCACTTACCTATAAAAAATCGCGGCTTTATGACTAGCTAAGTGATTGTTATCTAAAGTTATTAATTCATTATTTTTGGCGAAAATCTGGAACTATCCGTTGGGCCAAATATCGTAAAAAAAACCATTTAATCACACTTTTGTCTTGACAATAATTGAACTTAGTCTATGGATCCTTACGAGTCTGGCAGTCCCTTTCCGTACCTTTACAGTCCGTGGTACCATTATTTAAAAATAATTAAGCTGTAGAGCCAATTAATCAAAAAATATGTACTAATTTTTTCTGTTTGTAAAATTGTCTGCTGTACTATTAAACAAGCAATAATATCTGCTAAAATAAAAGTAAGTATCCTAAATATCTCCAAAAATACAGAATATCTTGTAATATACATACTTGTAGGTTTTTAACGCCATAAGGAATCCAAAAATAAAAAATATATAAACCAGCAAACTACTGCCCGAATATCCGAGCTACTACTGTTTCAATCCATAACGTCAAACAGCTGATCATGAGATCAAAAAACTCATAACGATTTATAAAAATTAGATTAACAAATTCACACAAATCTATTCATCTTATCTACTAAGTCTTATCTTGAAGATATCCTCCGGAAACCAACCGGCCCTATCAACTCTAAACGTTATCTTTTAAAAATTAAAAATTGATTGGCACACTTTCACTTATTAGAAGCTATGGTTTACTATTTAAATGTTTATTAATACAGTTATTTTAATGGGATTTCGGTTGTTTTATTTAATATTCTAATTATCACTTTCGATAGGAAATAGCTAAACCTTTTTAACCGACTTCAAAAAAAGGAGGAGTTTCTCAATTCGGTCAGTTTTTTTTTTGAGTTTCGTTTCTGACCCACGGGATAAAAGTACGAGGATAAAAAATACCTATTATATTTTAATCCATGATTAAACTATTTGCGAAGGAACTAGAAGACCAAGAATATGGGATGAGTATCAATAACACAACCCCAACTTGGATTCTTGACTCTGTTCGCCTTTTCTTAAGATACGAAAAACTGGCACTTGAAAATAAGGCAGCCAGAAAAAATAATCTGGAACTGTCTATGAATTAAAAAAATGTGTTATGTACGATAATGCTTCTTTTTTTTAGCGCGGTAAATGGGTCCAAACCCAGGGCAGGGCGGGAGGGACTGTCTGAGTCGTACTGACTAAAATCCACGGTGTCCTTCAATATCCCTTTACGTACCGCGGTCACGGTAAAGAGATAAGTTCCGCGACCATGAACAATAATGGTAAAGATAAAATTACTCAAAATGGCAATACTTCTAATCAACAAAATTGCGAGTAGAGGGAAGATAATGGCAAATCCCTTGACGGCTTAAGGGTGCAAAGAACCTATAAACTATTTCAACTCAAGCATATCAATTAGTAACAACCCACATTACTAGCAATAAAAACAATCCCTCACAAAGAACACGACCACTCCCTATGAGTCATCGACCGTCAATTAGCCACAATATGTTAATAACATTTAGCACACGCCTAACATAATCTTATAATAAAACATTGACATTTTGTGCCAGATAAGCCCTAAGGAGTCATCACAGATATGTATTTAAATCATACTTGGATTTCGTCTCTCACGAAGGGCTGTTATCTTAAAAAGCACTCTCCGATATCTGGTCAGACGCAATCTCACATATTATGTGCCTATATCCTTTTGTAAAGGGGCATGCAAGCTGGGGAGAGTTGGCTTTAGAAGACAGTATTTTATACATTATGGTTTTGGTCTAGTAAAGTTATAAATAAAAGAAAATACCAGAAAAATAATTACAATTATGGGTTTAGAAACTATCGGCGGTCAGGTGGATATCTTAGGCCTGTGTTTTAGTCCTCAGATAACTTTTATTCGTAGAATAAATAAGGTGATTTGATAGAAATTTGAAAAAAAAAACTGTCAAAATGGAGCGTTTATTCTTCAGAAGAAAGTAATGTAAATAGTGAGAGAAAAAACAATTACATAGGGTTTTATGTCTAAGAGATATTTTAATATTTTTTTTATAACTGTGGAAATTCTGCGGCCTATCTGCCAGTTAGTGATCAGTGGTAATTTGCAATTCTTTTGCGAATTTATATAATCAGTAGAGAAGTGCAAAATAACTTGGGCTTTGAAAGTCAGTGACATAAAAAGTTACTTAAAAATGGAAAAGTTACCAGCTTAAAATATTCATACACACGAAAACAGTACCTCTTCATTTTTAGAAGTTGGTAAGGACAATAAATTCAAATATTTTCATCAACACCTATTAAAAACCGACTTAGACCTTTCCAAAGTCGCAAAGGCCCCTTCCCACTGTACACGCGACTCTAAAATCGCGGAGTGATTCATTTGTCTCACAGCTATCCAACTGTTTTAAGTTTTCACAGATAACCGTGGATGGGGGCACTAAATTAATGCTTCGGCGTTACTTGCCTATCACATAGATAAAGTATGTGTCGCTTAGGCGCGGAGGAATGTGAGTAATTAAGTTACGGGTATGTAAAATGGGATTTTGTTTAAGTTAAGTTAAGTTTGAATTTCTTAGGTAGGTTTACAGGCTGGGTGATAATTGTTGTACCTACTTGATTGTGGGGTAATTTTTAAAAGTTATAGTTTGGAATTTGCATTTAATTCGCGTAGCATGGTGTCTTTAAAAATGAAGTTAATAAATAAATGCTTTTTTTTCAATTTTGTGACGTCACTACCACCATTGTCATAATGACAGTCGGGGATTTTTCAACTGTCAAAGTGACATGACGTTTTTAATATCAGTTTTTAAACATGTAGACTCCGCGTTACCACTCATGACCTTTTTTTATCGTGGTAAAATCATCAAATGAGTCCTCCCACCCTTTACTGTCAGATTTGTACCGACTAAAACCCGCGGTGTCCTTCAATAGCCGTTTATGTTACGGGGTCACGGTGATGGAAATAAGCCCCGCGACCCTAGCAGTCTTTGGCCCTCTGAAAGGGGTCCCGTCATTTTGCTGACGCTCTTTGAGGCGCGCGTGGAACACGACGCGCCGTCGAACGGCTCATGACCTGCGGAAAATTCGTGATACGACCTTTCTTATAAACTTCTTTATCTTTTAGCGTTCCATACTAAGTTCCAAGTAAGTTGCCAGTGTACTAATAATAGGTTACAAGATGACAAATGTAACAGTTTTATACATACCCAGATATACTATCGGATATGTCCATTTCCCGAAAGATATCATTTAAAAGGCTTTCAAGAAATATCGCCTACATGTAACCTTCAGGAAAGTTTAATTTTAAAATCAGCTGCTCAAGATGTTCCGATCACAAAAATCGAAAGAAATCGAGAGTGGACCAATTAAGTTTTATCTAATTAAAACATCGCTATGTGAGATACATTCGTTTTGACATAACAGTATGTTAAACATAGTTTCTCTTAAAAATGGTATCTCGGAAAATCATTTGAATTTTAATTAGAAACCCAGGAAGCTTTTAATTAACTCCAAATGTACGTTTTAAAAGTTAATAAAAGAAAAATAACAGTCAAAACAAGAATGTACCTAGTCACATTGCGGAGATAGCTTATTAATGATGATAAACAGTACAAAATCTGGGGCATTAAAAAATTAAAAAAAATCTATAACTGTAAGCAGTTCAACATAAGAGAAGAGCATTTAGTGTCATCTTTACCTGAAAAACTTCGAAATTTCACAGCAACATAGGCCAAATGACGAGGCCCCCTGCCGGGGTCGCGGGACTTATACCATCACCGTGACCCCGGAACATAAAGGGCTATTGAAGGACACCGTGGATTTTAGCCAGTACAAGTCTGACAGTCCCTTCCGCCCTGCCCGGGGTGGGAGGACTCATCTGATGAAATCATCAGATGAGTACCACGATAAAAAAAAAACATCGGCCAACATTGTTAACCAGTTACATTAGACCACCCGCTAGGAACTTCAAATGGTCCTCGTTATTGAAATCAGTAAGAAAGACTTTTTAAATACTGGTTTCTTCAAATGGAAAATACTCAGAAATGCTTATCTACGTCCGAACCTTGAATCAAACTACCAAAACACATAATAGAGAACACTAGACACTCTACACAGATAACACAAACCTAAAATTTCATCCAAAAGAAGACAACAGCATCATCTAAGATACGATAAGCTTCCCACAACATTGACACCCAACCACGAATGCAAATGGCCCAGAATCTTACGTAAAACAATGTTATCGCACGTTTCTAACGTTAGCGGAACAGTACGCGACGTCCCCGCCACATTAGACACAAACTAACATAACAGTTTAATTACAAGTGCATCTAAACCGTATTAGTTGCAATGTAGGCGGGGTTTGGGGTGAGGCATGAGCGGAGAGAGTTTAAATAAGAGGGGCAAAAACTAACATCGCAATCGCTGCCAAAGGAAAAAGTTGACGGGTCTTGTGACAAACCCGAAGAAAGACTAAACCCGCATAACATGTGGAAAGAGTAGAGGTAGGTTTTTGCCCGGAATTGGGAAATTACGACAAGAAAAAAAAATGTGTCCTGTCATTTGTTATCCGGATTGGCCATCTTTTCTGGATCAAATACCGAAATGATTCGGTGAAGTTACATCTAGGAAAGTTTTGAATCAATCGCTTATCAAAAATGTATTGTGATGCCGATTTGAATTAAAATTGTTAAAATCATAGCAAACATAATCTTTGGCGAGAAAACACTTGAATATCCTTTGAAACCGCTTAACTTTTAGGGGTGCTAGTTTTATCCTTTGTCATCTTACTACTGGGCTCCCAGTAATGCTAGTTCACCGAAACAGAAAGACTTCATCCTAGCAAAAAAATAAACTACCCACCTCCGCTACCGCTCATAACTCGCACCACACAACTTAGAACAACTTTTGGTGTTTCGTATTGGATCTTGCGAAGTTGGTCGTATCGGCAAACGTATCGTTGTCGATGTCTTGAGCACTGTAAACGGTTGCAAATACAATGTACCACGTTAACGTTCTAAATGCTTTTGTTTGCGTATAGAATCTAGATTATCATAATGATCTTGTTCATAGGGAGCGAAAATCTCGATTGATAAAAAGCGTCTATGAAAAGAATGATTATAGTAATATTATTAATGAGAAAGTTTCTGATGAATGGAGGGATAGGGATGTTTGATACAGTTTCACATAAAAACTACTGAACGGATTTAGATAAAATTTGGTACACAGATAGTTCATAACCTGAATTAATAAATTTTGATGTGATTTAATCTTCCCATGGGATAATTTTTGAGTTGTAGCAGGTAAAACCGCTGGTAATGATATAGTTGGTGCCAGTTAAGATGTCAATAGCGGACATTGACTAGGGGTCAATGACCGCTATTGACATCTTAACTGGCACCAACTATAGTGTGTTTATAAAGAAGGTAGCTAACAGAAAATAGTTTTAAAACTGTCTAGTAAAGTAAGCCTGTAAAGTTCCTATTGCTATAACACTAGTTTTCTTTCTATCGTGGGGTCTGTAATCTACCATGCGGGTCTAGTGTAGGTTAATGGATGTCAGGCGTCTTCTGGGTAAACCCACTCTATCATTGACTTTGTCTCCGTCACCTATGACCTAGAGTAGAGTCAAGATCAAAGCTATCTCAAATATGAAGAAAAATAAATAGAAAAAAAAGCCCCGTGATTTTTTCCTTGATTTTTTGAGGAGCTGTGATGGGGAATTAGTGATTAAGTTTATTATTATGATAATATACCTAAAGTCTGCATTATCGATGTAAAAAAAATAGCTAAGTTTATAATTATTATGATCGCTGAATATATCGTAATGTAAAAAATCTGAGTTAGTAAAAAATTTTCGTTGTTTAACCATACAGTGTACTTGTTTGAAGTTGACGTTGAATTATACGGAAAAGCAACTTTAGTGTACGATCGGTCAACTAATTTTTGCCATCAAGTTAACGTCAAAATCCCTGTTTATTTAACGTCAAAAGAACGTGAATAATCGTGATAAGGCCTCAATTTAACTGTGAAACTGAAACCCCCTATTACAAAAGAAGTATATCCTAACACTACCGTTCATCATAGAAAAGAAAAACTTCGAACGGGCATTCCCGTTACAGAAAGAGCAAAAAGCTAAAATTACTGATCAGAATCTCCGTACAGCCCAATGTATCATAGCCTAGCGTTATCTCCATGGCTTATCCGGCTACATTGTGGATGAAAAATGTTTAGCAGCTTAGAGTGCAGTTTGAAATTTTATACGTCCGAGATCTCGGCTGTATCTCGATGCACTGCACTTCCCTCCCAAACTTTTACTTTGCAAGCCAGTGTTGCCAGTCGTTGGGGTTTGTGTGGTTCCGGAAAAAATGGGTAATTTTTTAAATCGAAAGCTAGGTTTACTGTAGTTAATTCACTTCCTTTTAATTCATATTTCAAGTTTTGAAACGTCACCCCAGTTTTTCCTTGAAACACTATTCATATAGAAATTTAATATACCCAGGTTATATTTAGGATCATACATAATATGTCAGGGTCGTAGCAGGTGGCGCTTTGTAGGAAAAGGGCGGTCTTTTATGTATGTATGCATGTAATATTTACATAAATAAAATAATTATAAATAACAAAAATCCCACGAATTGTGTGCCTATATCGTGTCGTAATTCCTAAACACACAAATCATAAACTTATAATATTTTAACATGGCAATCCCGGTACTCACTCTCTCACAACTGGCAACACTGCTCCAAGATACAGCGCCCTGATATATTCCAACGCGATACGAAGTTCTGAACGCGGATGCTTCAGATTTCGCCGAATTGTTCTGAATTTTAAAGTAAATAAGCTAGTTTGATAGATAACGATGTAAGATTGTAGATAGTTTGTCGAGATTAACCTCTGGTTTTACAAAGTTTTGGAATTGTTGTAGCATTTTTAGTTTTAGTTAAGTTTTAGTTTAGATAGGACTTGTACCTGCAGTTTATTGTACGAGGAATATATAAGTAGGAACATGAATTAATGCTTAAGATAGGCAGTCGGTCCATGTGAAATAGTGGTGTTCATTCTGCATCTGATTGGACTGGAAGTTTACCAAAATATAGTTGGGAAATAAGCAAGGAGACTTTTTAAACCGACTTCTTACTACTTGATTTTGTGTTTTTTATTGGTTTTGTAAGTAATGTTTCTAATCTGAGTAAGCTGGTCTTGAATTTATTTTTTAGATTATTTGCAACTAAAATTAATGAAAAATTAAAAACCTTACCTGACTGCGGGACCCTGTAAGTAGGATTCGATGTCCTGGAACGCAAAACGCAACCAAAAGAAAAAGTGGACTTTAGATCAGTAATAGTCTGACAGTCCCCCCCACTCTATTCGGAGCGGGAGAAGTCATTTGATGGTGTAACAATCCCAAAAAAAACGCACTTGAGAAATACTTTCCTCTTTTGGGTGGGTTTACGACCTAGCTTAGTTTTTTTTTCTAAAAGAAAATAGTTTGCATAGTTATAGGTACCACTCAAAGGCTGCTCATTAGACTTTATAGCTATAAAAGGTGCAAACATATCACTAAAACCATCTTTCTTAATAGGAATAAACGATACTAAAACTATTAACATTTTAGTATTTTATTACTTAGAACGTTAAGTACCTTCTTAGTAATAAGACTAATAGAATCGAATTACAAATTAAAAAATAAATTCGTGGTCAAGGGATGTATGGATGTAATTTTAACTCAGCGTTGTCAATCTATATAAACCAGCTGGTCAACTGAGCTTTGATCAGCTGAAATACCCTAAAATATAGACTAAAAAAATACTGAAGAATACCTGATCATCACTGGCATTCAAACCCTCAGTCATCGGCTAATAAGACCAACGCTTATACCACTAAGCAATTCACACAACGGAGACTGCGGCGAAATTATGAAACATGCGTTGCGTACGGGAAAAAAATATTTGAAGACTGGTAGCAGCTACGGAAAAACGTCAGCTTTGAGTTGATTTTGACTTTGACAGGCCTGTTGGTCTAGTGGTTAGTGACCCTGACTGCTATGCCGGAGGTCGTGGGTTCGATTCCCACTCAGGACAAATGTTTGGGGGATAGCAGGATCATTTGTTCTGTGTCTGGGTGTAATTTATCTATAATATGTATGTATTTAGATATGTATAAGTATGTTTATCAGTTGTCTAGTACCCATAACACAAGCTCTGTTTAGTTTGAGACTAGATGGCGTTGTGTGATAGTTGTGGAATATATTATTAATATGTTATATTACTTATTGTGTGGCCATATGTTTTTGAGACTGGTAGCAGTACGGAAAAACGTCAGCTCTTAGCATCTCACGTCGTATACGCATAAATGAAACGAGTTAGAACCCCAATAAAGAGCTAATACAATTCCCTTACCTCGTAAAAGCTATGTATATCGTTCTACAATTTATGGTCTATGTCAAACAAGTTTTTAATGCACACAATAGTTGTTAAATTCATGAAGGTTGTATAGCCAATAACTTAAGTCTTACTTAAGTTTTATCCGCTCGTAAAACTGGGATACGAGCATCTTCATTTAAGTGATGATGGTATAGAAAAAAAGCTGTTTTGTTTTAAAAGTTTATTTTATGTTAATTTCATGTGAATCAATTATTTAGGGGTCAATTTGGAGTTGTAAAATAAATAAATTAGTCAATGTATCTTAATGAAGATGAGATGATTGAGGAGAAGTTAGTTTGTATCGTGTATTCATTAAAAACAATATATTTACTGATATAATTGTGGAAGTAAGTTTGTTTTGTTACGCTTTTATGACTAAACCGCTGATTTGATTTTGATTAATTTTGGTACAGTTGGAAATTTGACATGTACCAAAAATAAAGACGATTATAGAATGTAGAAACCCTGTTTCTAAAAGGTGTGACACTGCGGAAAAATGCTAGTTCCTTTTTAATCAAAATATCTGTTAATTTTCTGTCATTTAATGAAGATTTTTCTAGGATCTCATTAGATCTGACCTGATGACCACCTTTCAAAAAAAAAAAAAAAGATAAATCGGGGAACAAACATAAAATAAAAGATTTGCAAACCTCCTTTTTTGAAAAATATGATTTGTACCATTTATTTTGTGTCAAGATTTTAGTACCAATTTAGATTAATTCAACATCTAATGGCAGCATAATAACTATTTTAGTGTAGGTAAGAGAATACAACAATAAATAATACTAAGATCAGCCAAACATATAGTGACAAACAGCAATAAAGACAAAATAACATAAATCCCATAAAGATGCACCTCACATTGCCAGCTCATAAAAACAATTTAAGTTATAGTCTTACAAATAATAAACTCATAGAATAAATAACTAAACATACGGACAAATCGTTGAAATGTATCATTTTAATGGACAATGTCTCGTATTAATATGTAGATACGATCTAAATCACAATATCTAGCCATTTTGAACGTTTGTAAAATTATCTGTTTGACATTGAGTATTCCCAATTGAAGGACACTTTGGGTTAGTCATGATTGAGTTATAACTCTGTTTTGGACACCCTGTATTGTGAATTTATAGGGTGAAAAGAATACCCTGTGTTGTGTATAGGGTAAAAAATAATTATTTTATAATTTGTTCGTTCTTATTTGTTTCAATTGTAATTTTTCAAGTCAATTTGTCGGGTGGCGAGAATGTCTTTAAAGGAAACTGTGACCCCTGGAACGAACAGGGCAACCGTAGGAACAGAGAGGATTTTTAGTCAGTAAGAGTCTGACAGTCAATTCTGATTTATTTATTTTTTTCACTATTTATGTACTCACAAAATCGGCAATGGGGCGGGGGTCTCTCATTTGATGATGTGACACCAAAAAAGTCTATTTGCCAATTATTTACAAAAATAAAATGGAGGCCAGGGAGGCATTCTGCCAGCGTTTCTAGTATTCGAAAAGTAATAAAAAATATTTTGTATGAGCTACCAAAAAGCTTTTCTTTCCGTCTAAAATCTCGCTTGACGAGTTGCAAGTTTGTATGAAATGTCGCTTGGCGTACACGCTCTTAAGAGCACAAAAATGAGCAACAGCATCAAAGATAACAAATTTAACATAGTCGCCGATCGCTGAACAAATTTACGAGGAGCACACCGCGGCCATTTTAGAAAGTTCGACCACTTCATACAATGGCGGAGGAAGTAACCTCTACTAACGGCGTCGTTACGCCCGCTAACGCCCGTTAACAGCCGTTAACGTACGTTATCAGCGATACAGGGCGGGCGGAAGATCACCTGAGGCTAACGCCCCGCCCGCCCTAATGCATCCGCACTTATTTATTCCCCTGTTAGGCGGTCCGATATGTTTCCTGAGATTTTTATCTACGGAACCCAGGTTGGGTCAGTAAGAGTTCCGTAATATTGTTTTTCTGGATTTTAAATGTTGCTGTAAATGTTTATTGTGTGCGCTTCCGTTGTTAAGCGTCTTCAATTAAATTTTATAACGCATGCCAGCCATTTTTGTTTCAGGTTCAGAGAAAAAGTTAGCCAATTTAATTCTCATAAGGGTTAATGGGTAACGTGGCTATTATTACCCCAGATTGATCACGGTCAAAGCTGTTTTGTCAATTTCAATGAGGCAATACATAGCTACTCAAACCAAACGTCAGTCTTTTGAAAAGCGCATTGCAAAAGAGCGGAACTTACTACCTGCGTCTGTTTTTCCGAACGCATACAACCCAAATCTCTTCAAAGTTAGAGTAACCAGGCTTCCTCTGGATAAGCCTCATTCCATCGTCGACTTTTTCAAGAACTAAACTAGATTTAAGAGCAAACCTATCTCAAACAAAACGTAAATAACAATTAATCTTTTTTTTATGTTACAAAATGCTCAAACAGGAACCTATTGTCCTCGTACAGGACTCATTTCACTTCTATGATTTTTTGTATAATTTTGTTATTGGCTTATCGGAATCAATAAATACTTTCTCCGTTTTCTTTCATTAGTCTACAAGAAAATAATAATTGGGACTCATTCAAAATTTAGACATACTAAAATCTTCATAAAAGTGGACGCCATTATCCACAGTTGGGTAATAAGAGCCACCTAAGAAGTGACGTAAGAGTGTTAAGACGTGACTCTTATTACCCAATAAAAATTCAAATTCAATTTGAAAACTCACAAGAATACAAAACTACCTTCCATAATTTAACAACAACTACACACAAGATAAAGCGCGCACTATCAGAACATTAGCAAGCGTACCTGAGTCGATATATATTCAATTAGAGCTGGGCGGGCGGCGATAGCATCAGGGCG
Organism: Agrotis ipsilon; assembly: GCA_028554685.1. Classification (NCBI taxonomy): domain Eukaryota; kingdom Metazoa; phylum Arthropoda; class Insecta; order Lepidoptera; family Noctuidae; genus Agrotis; species Agrotis ipsilon. The sequence continues at coordinate 2,330,284 of CM052963.1, forward strand.
GGCGGATACTAACACCTTTTAATTTCGTGGTAACTGGTTGAGGAGGCTTTGTTTGGTTTTGAGTTATGGTTTTGGAAGGTTTGTTTATGGTTTTGGAATATTATTTAATGGCTTTAAATTTTGGGTCGATTTAAAAAAGTAGGAAGCTTTAAAATGTTCGTGTATTAGCTTTTAAAAGATATGTGAATGAACTTTTCTAATATAATAATGTATTAAAATAACCATAGTTTCTGACTTTGGGTCAGTGGCTCGTTACCATAAAATGTGGCAACGTCGCCAGTCTATTGTCAGTTGACAACGTTGCAGAGGAGTTTCTTGATGTCCTTTTTCGGGTTTGTAGTCATTGTTCATTACATGGTTTCTTATTTGCACTGTGTGTAATCTTTCTCTATGAAAATAAATACAGTTTTCATCACACCTATTCGAAAATTGGACGACTTGGTTCGCCTTTAAGTGCGCCCAAAGTTGGTGTTTTCTCTATTAAACCTTTAGCGAGCGTAACACTAAGATGTTCCAAATTCAAAAAGTGTGCCGCAATTTACTTTTACGCGCACTTATTGATAAGTGGGCAGAAAAGTAAATTGCGGCGCACTTTTTGAATTTGGAACATCTTAGTGTTCAGCGCCAGACTATAGTATTAGAGGACAACATTTCCAGCATTTTTAGAATTTTGGTCTGTTTGTATGTTTATATGTCCGCGCATCGTCCTAAAATGAGTGAGTGGGTGGTGTGGGTGGAGTTGGTGGAGCGGGTGGACTGGGTGGAGTGAGTGGATTGGGTCGAGTGGGAGGAGCGGGTGGAGTGGGTGGAGCGGGTGGAGGGGTTTGAGTGGGTGGAGTGGGTGGAGAGGGTGGAGTGGGTGGAGTGGGTCGAGTAGGTGGAGTGGGTGGAGTGGGTGCAGGGGGTGGATTAGGTGGAGTGGGTGGAGTGGGTGGAGAGGGTGGAGTGGGTGGAGTGGGTCGAGTAGGTGGAGTGGGTGGCGTGGTTGGATTGGGTGGAGTGAGTTGGAGAGAGTTCGAATGGAGTGGAGTGGAGTTTTTATTTTCTCATAGTGGGTGATGAAAAGCAGAGTGTATTACTCGGGACAAAATATATTTTCGGCTCGGGCGACATACGTTGAATCCCTCGCTACGTTCGGGATTCTACTAAAGAATCCCTCGCTACGCTCGGGATTCTACTGTAGAATCCCTCACTTTGCTCTGGATTCAAAATAGCGCCCTCGCCGTAAAAATATTATTTTGCTCCCTTGTTATACAATCTACTATTTCACATTTTTTTTGAAGCTAAAGGAAATAAAAGTTCATTGTATTTTACCTTGCATATAAATCAACCTCACATATTCGTTTTCATCTCTTTTTGATTTTGACCCACGGTTTGTTGTACTTACCTGAAAACAATTAAAAAATAGTTTAGTACACAATACACTTCATCAGTAATTAAAATATTAATAACTAAATAATCAGAAGAAATAATCGTCACTTAGTATAAAGTCTGTCACTGCTGTAGTGACATCCTATGCTATATCGAATTAATTTATAAAAAAGAATATATAACAAAAAACTAAAATAAATAATCCCAAAAACAGATCAACCTCCTCTTAACAGCTGCCACAGCAAAAAGAAAGAATGAAAGAAAGAAAGTGCGACTGAACAAATTGCGATGAGTCCGTCACGACACTCGCACCAATTAGCATTAAGTGTTGATTACAACTGGATTCTTATGTTAATTCTGATAACGTGTCGACTGGTCAATATGCTGCTTGTCAAACTGAGTGGGCTTACTGTAAGTTATTTTATATATGTGATGTGGAAGTTATGAGGTCGATAGGAGACGAATAACTTTATTAGTTTTATGTTTAAGCACTGTTTTAAGGAAAGTTTTAGGCCCCACATTTTGATTAAATTTCAAAAATTTCTGGACTGGCCTGTTGGCCTAGTGGTTAGTGACCCTGACTGCTATGCTGGGGTCATGGGTTCGATTCCCACCCAGAAAAATGTTTGTGTGATGAGCATGATCATTTGTTCTACGTCTGGGTGTAATTTATCTATAATATACCTATGTATTTAGAAATATATAAGTATGTTAATCGGTTTTCTAGTACCCTTAACACAATCCTCTGCTTAGCTTAGGACTAGATGGCGTTGTGTGATAGTTGTAGAATATTATTATTATTATCTTACCAAAAAAAGATTCTATCACAGAAAAAAAAACATCAGGGTTTGAGTGTGTGCATGTCAAGTTAAACGTTTTTTAACGCATCCTTATTATGGGAGGTTTTTTTAACGTGGGGTAATTTATATATAAAAGGGCTTAATGATGGTTAAGTACAACCAGGGCTGGGCAAAATATATGCTCTGTTTTAATTGAAATACAAATGACAAAATACAGTATAGCAAGTAATTAAAATATAAAATACAAAATACCTTTAAGTAAAGTATTTAAAATATAAAACACAAAATACTGTATTAAAGCTTTTTTTAATTGAAATACAAAATACTTATTACAAAATACATTTTACTAATGTAATCTAGACCAGCATGAGCTGAATGGCCTGAAATGTTCTCAATTCGACGTTCATTTTTTTTTTGCGTTTTTTTCGCCATGTTCGACGTACAGTCATAGGGTACAGTGTAAAGACGCCAGCAGGTCCACCTGCCCGAATCTGTAAATTTTTACCAATCAAAAAAAAACCTTCCACTATTGTAATAAGGTTCAAAATCTATTAATGAAATTTGACAGATTGTGGTATGTATTGCCAACTCTAATTAGCTGCTTTACCATCATTGCAGAGAGTGCAATGACAGTAAATTAAGTTTAAATGTATTTTGTTAAAATGTATTTTGGAGCCTCATGTATTCGAAATACTAATTACAAAATACTTCGTCGTCAGGTATTTGAAATACGAATTACAAATTACATTTTAAGGAAGTAATTGAAATACAAATACAAAATACGTATTTGTATTTCAATTACGTATTTTAAATACAAGTAATTCAAATACTGCCCAACCCTGAGTACAACGCTCTTTTTCAAGCATCACAAAATATGCAAGAAAGTGATAAATGCTAGATTATTTAGATATAGTGGTGATGAAATGGCCACCACAAGACGGAAGACGCAGCGTAGGCACGACGACCGATATTATGGGCGGCTTGGCGATCGGCGTGGTGGTGAAAGATGGTGCTTTTTTCAGCAGTGGACGTAATCTAGCTGATGATGATAGATAGTTATCTTGAAGTACAATGGTTACACTAACAGCATATTTTTCTATCAAATATACAGGCAGATATCTCCGTGAAAAATATTCCATTTACTTTAAAAACGGCTTTATTTAAAAGCTGCGTGTCTTTAACTGAAAGTTTGTCTTTTCAAAGCCTTCAGAGACGACGCCGTGACTTCAAGCTCGACTCAAAGATTACACCAACTCATTTATTTTTTAATACCCTCTAAAAATGATATTACTTACTAATATATTTTATAGAGGAAAGTAGATGGGCTATTATAGATGAATACATTATGGCTTCATTTAGAATTTACAGGTTGGTTAAAAATAGTTATTTTTTAATAATATTCATAGGATTTTTCATAGCTTTATCAATCAAACTTCTGAATATTTCTCTGTCTTGAATTTTTGAAGCGTTTTGAACACACGTGTTTACGATCTATGTCGTTTGTATGTATATATTACCTAGTATGGCTTAATCGTCTGTATGTATTGTTTATGTCATACCAAAAAATAAAAAAAAAAACATGAAAAAAAAATGGCACACCACCAGCACTGGGAACAGGGTCCAAGCTGCCTTTGCTTAGAACTCAGAACTTTTGAGAGAGGAACCTCCTGACAATACAAGCCTGTCCACAAGAACATACTGCTGTTTGCACTGGATCTAGCAATTATATTTATTAGTATATCAGCACATGATGTCCCAAAGCTGGGCAAAGGCCTTCTTCTACTCCTGTCCACTTTTCTCTGACCGCGGCCATTTTACTCTAATTTCCGACAAAGGCATAGATCCCGAGGCCTCCCACTAGGTGGGCCGATGACATCGTGAGAGTCACATCCTTAGACCGCCATCGGGCAACCGATGGCGGTCTAAGGATGTTGATGCATAGAACCTTTAAAAAAAGGTTGATTTTTGAAGTCTCACAGACTTATCAGGTCTAGGTACAGCATAACCTCAAAAATGAGCTTACAAAAAGCCTGACATACTATTCCCATCTCATGTTATCTCGCGATAAAAACGCAAGTAAGCTGTGACGTGTGGCGTTGCTGAACAAACGTCGTTACTGCGTCACTAAATAAATCGTTAGGGGCGCGTGAGCCGGCCCCGAGATACGGCACGTAGGGAGATGGAGGTAGGGCGCTGGATGTGCCAGGGGAAGGAATGAGAATGTTGGTAAGGCATTATAGAAAAATCTAGAATATCGGCAAGAGTATCTTAGATCAATCAGCAATCTACAGACTAGATCAGACTCTGGCAAACCCTTGTCTCTTGGAAATATTGCTGGTACATGTGTCTTTGGTAAATGTGTTTTATGGTCGCGGGACTGTCTCATCTGGTAACCGTGACCTTAGAACGTAATGGGCTATCGAATGATCACTGTGGATTTTAGTCAATACAAGTCTGACAGTCCCTCCCTTCCTGCCCAGGGCGGGACGACTCATTTGATGATTTTACCACGTTTAAAAAAGTGTCTTATGGTTTGTCTAGTCAGTGTTATAATTATGCTTAAGCAAATCAAGCACGTTCTATTTTAAATACCATTTATAGTTTGAAAAGAACAGCACAAGATTAAGCTGTTAAGTACAGCACAAGATTAAGCTGTATTTTGTTATTCACAATGGAGCCAATTCACTTTTTTATTGTCTAGAGTCCTAAATAGATAGCATGTCAAAGGTAGCATCAGTTATCAAACTCAGTTGCGAAAACTGAACTAAAATTTCCACTGTTAAAATTCATTTTGCCATTGCAACAGTGTTACTTAAAGTATGTTGATCTGTTGTCCAGTACATAACACAAGCTCTGCTTAGCTTGGGACTAGATGGCGTTGTGTGATATTTGTGGAATATTACATTATTATATTATTACTTATCAATCCTATTTATCAATATCAAGCTTTTAGTAATTTTCCTTTTTATTCCAATTTACTTATTTCAGAAAATAAGAATATTGTTAGTGTACCTTATTAAGTTGACCGCTAACGATATAAGCGTACGTACAACACACTGCCACATCCAGTCCCCCAAACTCCGCGTTCACCTAAAACCGTGTCGGTTACCAAACAAACTAAAACTCGGAATTATTAGTGTTTTTCGTATTGTAGATTGTCTAACGTTGTGCTACTGTGTACTCGTACACTGTGTACACTTGTTGAATTACTGCCGTTTAATGTATCGCTGCCATTTGTACTGTGGTACAAGATATTGGTGTATTTTGCCGAATAGTCTGTTTTGTTAATTTTAGGAATTAAGTTTTTGATACTTTAAAGAATGTCTTGTGTAGTTTTAGGAACTAATAACCGTAGCGTTGAGTATCTTACTTTATCAGATTACTTTTTTCTCATACTGAAAACTTTGACTTGAAAACTTATTCAATCAAATGGGTAGTGTGTAGAAGTGCCATTTATTTATACATTTCGTTGCCCCACACTATACTTTACTCCTGCATCGTGGGTTCGTTTACAAACATTTATACTCTCATACACATACACCCATGCCTGGTGTACCTACTTGTAGGTCATACAAATTTTTGTTCCATATGGGAATCACACACAGACATTCGCTCAGTCAGTCATCCGTGTCGTCAAATCTATCTTTAAAGAAACATGGTATTACTTATAAAAATGAGTTTATTGCTATAATTATCGAATTATTAACAGATAATCGATAATTAAGCTTCTATCTATCTGATTCTAGTCACGTAATGATAAGTATTGTAAAATATAATTGTGGAATATAACACAAATCACGTCAATAATCCTCGAAAGGATAAGCAGAGGTGTTCCTAACAGTTTTTCCACATTCGTCAGTTATATTTCATACATTCATCATCAGCCTGCATTAAAGCCCACATTTGGAATTCATTATTTTTGCCCAACATGCTGGCCCACTTTGTCTTTAGACCTCATCTTTGCTTATGGGCTACATTGGGCTACCACCTATCTATTACAAAAAGTAACAGCCTAGATACTACCACTGTTATCTTAGCAAAGAATAGAGCACACAATATCGCCATATCGTTGTATGCCCGCGGGTGCATTGCTGCGAAACTTAATTACAATTAACATATAGATAAGAACAAGAAGCGATGTAGTTTGTGCTATCAAATTGTATCTTTTCTTATAACTTGTGTCTGTAATGGGGATGAGGGTGTCTTAACTGTTTTAAAGTCGGTTGTATGGTTTGGGAGTGAATAGCTGAGTGAGTGTCGTGAGTTTGATTTCCAGTTGATGCATTCTTGTAATTATATAAAATCGAGTCTCTCAATTTTTTTTTACGTATTGCATATCAACCGACAAATTACTGGTTAGGATGAAATCAATAATTAGAAAATCAATGCAAATCAAAATTTCGTAAGTTACACAATGAACTATCCTTAAGACTAAAACTAGAATCAGTATGATCAAAGCACTGCAAATTTTCAACAATGTAACTTGCATAGCATTCTAATTTTCCAAAACAGACCTAACGATGAAAAAAAACTCAAAATTTTCAACATAATAATTCGCAAGCACTTCTCATTCACCTCAATCCAGAATGAACTTCCAAAAAAAAAAAGAAAAAATATTCAAAAATAAACATTGAACATTCACACATCGTGTTAGAAAAGTTAAAGCGGCTGGGGCGGGCTGATAGGCGGCGATACCGGCTGGGCGCGAGCGATAACTCCCGCCCGCCCTGCGACGACGCAAGACACTGCATCTGTTAGACGCAGCGGCTAGAGGCAGTGGCTACGATTTGAGCTGTTTGACGGGACAAATAAAATTATTTTCGAAATGATAATTTAGGGAAATGAGAAGAGGGAAAACATACTAATATAGTTTTAAGATTTGTTCGTAACGATACAATTCTTAAAATTAATGAAACAATTCTTAAAATTCCGGAGGCAGTGGCTACGATTTGAGCAGTTTGACGGGACAATAAAATTATTTTTGAGATGATAATTTAGGGAAATGCGATGAGGGTAAACATACTGACATAATTTTAAGAATAGTTTAGTTACTAACACTATGGTTTTTGGCCCAAAATAATAAAAAAATCTTTATGATTGTGAAAAACTGGTTTATAAAGATTTAAAAAAAACTGTGGTTTTGATAGTGTGGCACTGTAAGTATAGTGTGTCACATGAGAAAAAAAATATCGCTATAAAAGGTATCATAGAATACTTAACACATGGTGGTTGATATGGGTAATTAACTAGGTATGTGTGCCAAACATCCAAATCGATCTAGCAATTTTTGCGTTATTCAGCCATAAAAACATACTGAAATATTAATTGCATATGCAATTTTGTAACTAGTAGGGCGGCTGATGGGTCGCGATATCTCCCGCCCGCCCTGCGACGACGCAAGACGAGACGAGAGACGCTGTGACTATGATTTGAGGAGTTTAACGGATATTTTGCGAATCATATCACATTTAGGAAAAAGCTAGTTATCAAAATTCGTGACTATTGATGAAACTGTACACTTTACAGACATTAAATATTATTTTCCATTTTAACAAGCATATACTTCAAGTAATTGAAATTAACCCACATTATGTAATATGAGCTTTTCAATTCGACTACTTAATGAATGTAAAGTTTCAATGTTCTGTTTTACTCGTTGTCTTTCTTATATGATTCGACTTTTCCATTCAGCGCGTGCAGCTTGGCAGTAGGAATTAAATGAGGCGCAAACGTCCATATCGTAAACGCACATAGTCAATTTTGTCAGTAACCCATAATACTATCCTACATCTGTAGGTTTGGTGTTTTTCTTCGGTCAAAGTCCAGTAATGACTTAAGACAGCTGTCAAATTTTGTTCAATTTTTGTATTTTTTTTTTGCTTTAGGAGGAAAGAGCTTTCTTTGCCCTTGTAATGGTAAAAAGAGACTATGATAAAAACAGAATTAAAAATCAGAGTTTAAAAAACCTGAAATCATATGCACATGTCCCAGATTTTCCTACACCATGGCAATACTACGCGGGGTGTGAGGCGTCCAAGCGGGGTGCGGGGCAGGCGACCCGTTATCGCCTTCAAACACCCGCCGTATCGCCGGCGAACATTGTATCTCCTGGGTTTTGTGATTCCCTGGTCTCTGCACTAGTCTATGAATTTTGATAAAGATTTGTGGCTACCTAAGATACTGTTTGTTTTGTGAAGCGGGTGATGCTTGAAATGCACCTTATTATTAATGTAAGAAGAGGTAAATTAGGTTGCCGGTAATTAAGTGAACTCACGCCTTTTTCTCTAAGGGCAGAAAGTAAAGAATACTACTTGGTGTGATCCTTAAGAGAGTGCATTATTCAGTTTAATCATTAAATGGTTACAATACGATAGGTAAATAAGTTAAGAGAGTTATAAGTGCACACTTGATTCACACTTGCTTTGCCAGATTAGCTGTGAAGAACTCGTGCCCCTGGAGTGCAAAAGCCAATAGATAGAAAATGTTAAACTTTTGGTCAGTTAGAGTCTGACAGATCGTTCTGCTCCACCCAGGACGGGAGGACTCATTTGATGATTTCACACAAAAAACCACACTTTTGATCTTGATCTCGCCCAAAAAAAAATGGATAGGGTGCTTCCCTACATAAAAATTGGACATGATATTCCATATATCAATCAACTTAATACAGATCAATCTATTAACCTAACCCCTATGAATTAAGACCACCGCAAACCACATAAAGCCACAAACATTCACGAATCAAGAATATTTATAAAGTTTATTTTCACGTGGCAACCCTATTCGCGCGGTATCGGGAGTGCACCCGCGCGATAACGTGCGACGCCGCGCGATATCGTGCGACACCGCGCTATATGTCGCGACGCGCCGGTCCGATTCACGCAGATAATGTACGAGCCGTAAACGGATCGGAGCGTTTGAAAGAAATTGATATGAAGTGCATGTTTTAAAGTCTGAAGGAGTTTATTGCTGATTGCTGGGTTTGTGTTTCATCGTTATTGGATGGACGGGATTGTGTGAAGGAATTGTCGATGAAATGGAACTCAGATCTGTTGATCGAATTTGATACAGAACTTCTAACAATTCCGATATAGTTAGACTATGTTGCAGTTTACGTTCCTACAGTTTTGAGTAAAATTGAGGTTTTGTACAAAGTTGCAATTTTAAGTACTGTTATAAAGCTCAACTGAATGATTCAGTCGATTCTTCAGGACGCTTACAAGTTTTATTTCTGAAAAGGTTATCTTTTGCATATCACTAATCTGCTGAAATCTCGAATTTACACATCACTTAACGATATAACCACGGAACCTAAGAACACAACACAAATTGATAAACTACCAAACAACACAAGTTGGGCAAGTCGGTCCTCTAACTATCTAATTTACAAAGTCATCAAGATTCTATCATTATGCTCCCGACATTGAGTCCACGCAGTGCGTATAATAAGTTGTCACCCCACGAGTCATAACTCCACTTCTACCCATATCATTATCATCTTTCTGTCCTTATCCCATATTAATTAAGGTCGGAGCAATAACGCTACAGCTTTTCTTTTAATGTGTTTCTTATAGCCTCCATCAAGCTTAGAAGCAAAGTTGAAGCGAGTTCTACCAGCAGAAACTTAAATTCCTGCGCATCGACGGAACACTATAATGAATTATTTGGCACAGAATTCCGACAGGATGGTAGTTGCTAATAGATAGGCTGCCCTAGTAAGGCCTACCGCCGGATGACTCAGCCATCACCGCAGCTTAAAGAACCTGTGGTGCCAGTACCCGGTACCGCTAGGACGTGGATCCGTACCCCATAATTTCTTTTTCCATTCAACTCTGTCATTCACTTAAAGTGATGTATCCCCAGAAAACCTCCTCTCCTTCAAATACAACCTTCATAACATGCACACACGATCGAAAATGGTTATTTAAATGTGGTTATTAATTTTATAACCTAAGTAGTGGACCGTTAGGTTTACGAGGCGGGGTGCACAGAGCGTTCGGAAGTGGATATTAAATCGTTTTATTAGTCGTCGCCGTCGCGTTGTGGGGTTCAAGTTGGGGGAATACAGCGGGGAGATTCGCAATGATGCTGTGGAATTGAAGCGGGTACAATAAGGTCCAAAATTGAAGTTTTTGGGGTATTGTGAGTAAACCATGGAAGATGTGAGGGTTTCCTAGTATTTGATATAGAGGAATATCTTATTCTAACCCATTTTTTATGATGAATATTTTTGGCGATAAGGTGAGAGGAAAAGTTTATCAAACTCGTGTCCACACGGGTTCCGTTTCATCACTTCTGGCTGGAATGTGGGAACACGTATGCATCCACTATCATCCCAGTGGATTTGATTTAAAGTAAAGTTAAAATAGCAAAATTTGCAGCATTTAGGCTTAAAAAGGAGAAGTTTCCTTTCCTCACAAATCATCTTTACGATGCGCGTCGCATGCGTTAGTGCGTTTAAAAATAATTAATTTAAAAGGAGAAGTCCAATTCTTCGAGATCTCATGGGATCTGTTATTTTTCACTATTTAATTCCTCCATCGGAAAGTAAAGATATTTCTTCATATCACTCAGATTTCAAAACACTTTCTACTGCAGATCCCATCCAACTTGGACCAACCAACCAGTGTGGTGTGAAATATAGGCGAGTCGAGCGAGCCTTATCGTTCGAGCGCACGCCGCGCTATCGGTGCAGCCGCCGATAACTACTCGATCTATGTGCGTGATGCATGTGGCTGTGCATTACTTACTACTCTGTACTCCTGCGGCCCTGGTAGCGCAGATACAAATTGCTGCGGGTATTGGAGCAAAATCTGCGTTGTAAGCTTTGAAAGAGCCAGGAAAATAATGTTTACCGGATCTAGTCAATCTCGGTTATCACTGAGATGCATGTGCTTATGCATTACTTACTACTCCCTATTTCTGCATCCCTGGTAGCTGCGTTAGAAATTGCTGCGGGCATTGGAGCAAAATCTGCGTTGTAAGCTTTGAAAGAGCCAGGAAAATAATGTTTACCGGATCTAGTCAATCTCAGTTATCAGTGGGACGCATGTGGTGTTGGATTACTTACTACTCTGTACTCCTGTGCTCCTAGTAGCGCAGATGCAAATTGCTGCGGGTATTGGATCAAAATCTGCGTTGTAAGCTTTAAAAGAGCCAGGAAAATAATGTTTAGCGGATCTAGTGAATCTCAGTTATCAGTGGGACGGACGCATGTGGCATTGGATTACTTACTACTCTGTACTCCTGCGCTCCTAGTAGCGTAGATACAAATTGCTGCGGGTATTGGAGCAAAATCTGCGTTGCAAGCTTTGAAAGAGCCAGGAAAATAAAGTTTACCGGATCTAGTCAATCTCAGTTATCAGTGGGACGCATGTGGCATTGGATTACTTACTACTCCCTATTTCTACATTCTTAGTAGGTGTGCCACAAATTGCTGCGGGTATTGGAGCAAAATCTACGTTGTGTAAACTTTAGAAGAAACCGGTTTTTTTTCCGGACTTATAAGTCAATCACAGTTATCACTGAGACGCAAAGAAGACGCAGGCTATGCATTTCTTACAACTACTGAACTCCTGCATCCTCGGTAGCAGTGTTAAAATTTGTTGTGGGCTACAAGCGTATTGTTAGCGTTGTTGTAAGCTATAGAAGAATCTGGATTGGGCAAAAGGCTATGCATTTATTACTACTCCATGCTTCTTCAGCAGTCCTAGTAGCTGTACAATAAACTGCTGTGAGTATTGGACCAAGCTAAGGACCCAGAAGATATGTTTTCCGGATCGAATCAAACCCTGTCAACATCATGAAATGCATTCGTTGTGCATTCCTTTCTAATACTGTATTCCCGACAGATGCACTACAAAATACTGAAGGTTTAGGAGCGGATTCTGCGTTACTACGTCGACCAAGAAGCCTTGCCAAGCAGTATATAGTAGAGTCATAGAAAAATTAGCACACCAACGATTATTCATCCACACAAATTAAGTATTTATTACAATTGAAGTAGACTTTAATTTCCAATGTCAGTAGAAAACTTAACATTTCCTCTTTCAATTAACTGTCTTCCTAACAAACCGATCACGTGAACCCCATACATTATGATGCACTTCCTAATTTAACCATTTAACCTGTCGAACGCTTGCTAAACCCGGGCTAATGAGACGTAGTATCTAACCGTTGCGCGCCGCTTGGCTGCGCGTGCTATCGCTAAATTGTCCGCTAACAAGAGCTTTGTAGGGGTTAACTCGCCTCTGTGATCCGGCTTCCGATTTGAACATTGAGGTGACAATGTCTAGAATAGACGGTGATACTGGATCTGATATAATTGTTTTGCGATATATGAATTAAACACTGTTTTAGACTATCACGGTTTATTTCACAATTTAAAATGTCACTTACGGGATATCTTCCGTAGTCATCCCGCGATCATGGCGCTTGCAACAGCGTCGAAATATCGGGAACTCAAAACAAATAATAATCACGGAAGATACCCCGTAAGTGACATTTTAAATTGATATATGAATTGTTATGACTTGTGACAATCATTAAAATGCTGTAAATCCTGTGGCTTTGGCTGCTTCAAATAGACATGTTGTGACGCGATTTTTTACAGTTACTGTCCGCGACTTTGGTTGGGTTTAAAGGTAACCTTGCAGCGCGAAATTTTCTTTCAGCGATAAAGAAAAGAAATTGTAGGCATAAGTGGTTTTAGAGACCCTTGTAACAGAGTGGGTATTCCACCTGATCTGTTGCCTCAACCTCTTTCTTTTAGATCTATTTTGATTTAATATTTTTTAATTACTATTGCGGTAGCGTCCATTGAGACAGGACCACTGTTTCACCTTGTTACTTCCTTTACCCAAAGTTTAATAAACTTGTGATTTTAAAATCAAATCCCCAGCAAAGAGATTCAAATGGCTGATGATGATGATAATTAGAAAGAAACAGTTTCTGGATTCATCTTTATTTTATAGCAACCAAACTATAAAATAAAATGAACTTGTCGGAATTACAGTTTGATGTTTATTTTATTTTCCATCCTGTCTTTGGCACTAATTAATGATGAAACTAGTACCATTCTTACAATTAATGTTTCCGGAAAACCATATCATCGGATCAAAATTGCTGAGTGAGATCTACTTAAGCCTAACTAACAAATTCTCACATAACGCCTACTAAATCCACTTGCTATACCGAATGGTCACCGTTTTTAGGGCCCGCCCATTCACACGCCTTGGAACATAAGCTTATAAATATACAATTTATGTAAATAAGGCTTATATATCTGTTACGATCGCCTTAAAGATTGCTTCTCTGATGACAATCGCATCTATTTTTGCTCAATAACGGATCGAATTGCGTTCTAGTTTCATAAATTTTGTTCCAAGTATGTGATGATAGAAAAATATACATATTTTCTTTTGAAATATGATAGGCCTATTTATATTTTGATAGACATATAATGTGATAGTTATGGATGATTTTGATATTCGTCGGTATATTATTTTTCCGTCTGTAGTTGGTAGAAAATATAATATGCTTGTAGAAAAAACATAACACCTTTAAACTGTGTTTTTTTTTCTGCGTCGTAGTTTATTATCCAAACTTATTTATGTAGTGAGATATTTATCTTTATTTTTAATCTTTGGTGATTTGAATCACGGATTATAACTGGTATTTTACGCAGTTTAAACTGTAATGTAATTATTTATGTTATAGAGACCATTTTTATACGTTTCCGATCATTATCGCTGGCACTAAATTAAGATCAATATAAAAATAAAATAAAAATCCCAGTCTATTCATAATGTCACACCTGTATTTTTATGAAGGGTTAGGCAGATATTTATCCACAATTGGCTAGTTATTTCTAGTCAATAGTGGTGAGCCTATAGCCATCAACAGTGCACATATCCGGACAACAGTGAGTACTTTAAAAAGTTGTTGGTAATTCCTAATAGGAATTTACTCGACCTTGGACATCTAAGAAAGCTATAATTCAGGAGTAGCCCTTTTTTTGGGTTGGAAAATCATCTTAGAAGTCCTACCCTAGTTGGAGCGACATAGTCAATTATGAATAAGACAGTCGCTTTGCATTCCACTTCTTTCAGCAGTAACCTTCACTCACTAGACCAACAAGAAACGCAAACGAAAAAAAACTCTTCCATAACACACATAATTTAATTTATGATATATTCAACACAAGCATACGATATAAGGGGGTCCATTCACGACACAATAAACAGCTACCCACGATGCGACATTGTCGTGTCATTCCGCTAAATATCGCGCGCGTCCCGCGTGCAATCGCGCCGTAGGATCGCGCGACGCGCGGCCACCCCGCAAGGCGATATCGCGATAACGGACGCCTATTACACCGAAGTGAATGTTCGTGTGAAATTTTGAGAAAAAGAGTGGCACGCTTAGCGTTGTAAACTACAAATTATAATCACCTTTTGATTATGAACAACATTGTCAATAGATCCTAGATTTTTAAACCTAGAGTCTATTGACAATGAAGAAAAGAACAGACTTTTTATTTTTTGTTAACATTTGCGCGCGTTTTACCAACGAAATAGAACGCGACTAGCCCATATAAAAAGTTTTAACGATAGAATCTATTGAAAAGGTGTGAATGCGGTTCATATATCGAATTCGGAAGTATTTTACATTGGGCACCTGGCACCAGCGAAAGATTTTGACACGAGCCGTATAAAGAATAGCTGTAAAGGTTCCATTATCTCAGGTGCTATTTCAGTGGTTGCCCAATGTTGAATACCTCCAAATTCGTCATCTCCATCTAAATTAAAATGTTTGTTAAAAATTGAAATTAAATCTTGTAATAACATTATCATAAAGCTTCTGTGTAACACACAGCCGTTGCACACAAACTCTCCCCAGAAAACAACAAAAACCATTCCTATCACTACTAACTAAAGTCCACATTCCCTTACCCTCATGCTGGGGAGTCTGCAAGGTTTGGGAGAGCAAGAAGATTTGTTTCGTTCCTAGAACTGAAGGCCTCACTGCACGACCTCTTGATAAACCTCGCAGAATATTATATTTGTACACAATTTCACTAAACGTGTTTAAAATTGAGTAATAAGCTTGAAAAAGGTGATAGATGTTTGTAAGAAAAGTTTTATAAAGTGAAATTTTCAGTAGTGACAACGTAATTTGAATTTACATTATTTATTGCTCGGGCCACATTAACGGGAAATGCCGATAAGGCGATAATAATCCGGTATCCCGTGAATGTGACCCCCGCTTAAGAAATTGCTTAGGATCAAAAGTAGGTCTTTTAGTCCACCCAATTTTTAAGTCTCGTGTTAGGAACGAGCCTATTTTCATCAAATGGTCCCGTGAATCAGACAAACAAACTTACCTTCTTAATTATAATTTCAAGTTAGTTTCCTATATTATGATTTTAAAACTAGGAAACTAACTAACTACTTTGACTACTAACAACCTATTGCTTAAAATTTGCAGTGTCCTTACAGGGTGCATGTACTAATACTGAGTCATGAAATTCTAATGCATGCCTAACTAATCAGTGTTGTGTATATGTAAGCAAATAAATAAATAAACCTGATTTACATAATGAAGGAGTATTTCGGTGGGTCGCGGGACTTATTCCATCACCGTGACCCCGGTACATAAAGGGCTATTGAAGGACACCGTGGATTTTAGTCAGTACAAGTCTGACAGTCCCTCCCGCCTTGCCTGGGGTGGGAGGACTCATTTGATGATTTTACCACGATAAAAAAAAGGAGTATTTTAAAGGAGGTTGGGGTCGATATCATTTTTTAACCAGAGAATAGACCCAATCTCTGTTTTGATGATTCTATTACGCAAGCATTGCTTATACATAATTTTGGTAATAAATTAACGAAGTTAGTGAAACTCATAATCAAAACTCCGTAGACCAAAAAACTTTACTTCCGATACAGTGTTGCAATTTGTTATCCATTACTTGCTTGCAAGAAGCAGCACTCATAATGAGCCTAGATAGCGCGCAATGGACGAGCACCATCTGATTGTGGCAACAGGTGTCTCATGTACTAATGTCTACTGTTTACCTTTCTGCAGTTTGTTTCACGTCATTTTGTTACTGTTTATGGGTTAGAATTAGGGAAGTCTTTCTTTTTTGAGGTGTAAAAATTATCAAAAGAGTCCTACCGTCCTTTTTTTTTTGTCGTGGTAAAATCATGAAATGTGTCCTCCCACCCAGAGCGGTGACAAACTTGTACTGACTTAAAATTCACGGTGTCCTTCAATAGCCTTTTACGTTTCGGGGTCACGGTAGCTCGTAAGCCCCACCACCCCGGCAGCCAAACCCTGCCGGGGTCGCGGGCCCTCTAAGGGGGCCGTCATGAGTCCTCCTGTCCTGGAGTACGCGCAGTGGCTGAGTGATAGACAGCTGCGCTTGGTCTCTGGGATTCGATTGTTTTCGAGATTCGATTCGGTTGGTTTGTAATGCGGTCGGTTCGGTTGGTATGTATTGCACCGAAAATTCAGGAGAAATTCCTAGTGTAAAATGTTGATAATAATCAAATGGCATACTCCAAATTATTATCTACTTTATTGTTGTAACTCTATGCTGATATAAACAAGCATGGAACAGGTACATCACTAACACTTCAAGCAAAATAAAAAAAACAAAGAAAAGTTACAGAGAACAGGTGCTGCCATCTACTTCAGCTTTAAAACCACTATTTCCACCATATCAGCATAAAATATTTTTTCCTACAATAATACATTGTATTAAAATAATCGATAATAAGTGACAAACAAAAGCTCATTCCGCTAGTCGCGCAGTGGGGCGACGATCAAGCGATACTGTATGACGGACGGGCGAGGTGCGCGCGCGCATGCAGGGTGGCCATGCGCGGGACATATCCTGTGCTAACTGGGCACTGAGGGATTTATTTTAAAGCTCCTTTAAGCTTGATTTAAGGAATGGTGAGGTCCCAGGTTTTATTAACACTTTTGCGTACAATTTTTTATATTCTCATGGCCTCAGTCAAGTTTAAAATCACAGATGAGATCTAAGTAGGAGCAAGGTTATCCAGAAGGAAATAACACATTGAAAACATCTTGAAAAAATTGTTGAAAACAGTTTGTAAATGATTGAAAACTGTTTGAAAAATTGTTGAGAGCATTTAGAAAATTGTTGAAAATGTTTGAATACAGTTTGAAAATAATTTAGCGTCAAAATCCGACAGAATAGTGGGCTTACGACTGGCAGTGCGATAGTTCAACTATTACCGTGAGTAGCAGGAAGCCTGTGAAGCTGTTGGCAGGAGTGGACTGCTGGGAACTGGATCCCACCCACATCAAACCAGTTTTCTATTGCTAGACAAATCTTCTCTTCATAAAAATAGAGCAGAAGCGTTTGCGCTTACTGAAGAGAGTTAAGGGGGAATTAGACAGATTTAAGACATCCCGATTTCCTCATAATGTTGCACTTCACCGAATTTAGTGATATCTAATCTAACTATCAAATAAAAAAACTTAAAAGGTTTAAGGTGTAAAAGTTTTTGATTTATTATAAGGTATGTCAATTAGCAATACGTACGTGTTATTTAATGAACTTAGGTGTCGCTTACAAGTGTTATGACCATGCCCCATACCGAGAACCAAACACGGTAGCAAGTATTCTTTAACGATCATATTTTATTAATTAAACGCACCATGACATGAATTCCTCAAGTGCCATTACTACTTTAGGAATCCATAAGAGCTCCATAAGCCCAGACCAATTAACAAGATTTAAAATATAATATTAATTTAATTTCCATTCAATAACATAATTAATTAAGCAACACTAAAAAAGTTTCGTCTTAAAACAGCGACAAGAATCCGAAGGGCGCACAAAGTCAACACACGCAAAGAATTTTTAATGCTGGCAACTTATTAACATTATACTGGCCACCCTATCGGAACAATGACGCGATAAACTCGCGGCAATATTTTAAAATCGATGTTTTTATGAATCGATAATTTGTTCGGTGCGTTTCGGCGCGACGTTTCGCGAGCCTATCGATTCTTATCGCGATGTCACAACGCTTTGTTTCGATTCGACCCCAACATCGTCCATGTTTCGCTTGAAATGTGTTTCTTGCTAACGTACGAAATGATACTATCTCAGGCTCTGCTGCAACTTTATTCGAAACGTTTGGCAATTGAAATATTATTCCAAATTGAGTCTTCTTGCTTAGGGATAGGAGTTTGGGTGTATTTTCGGGGGTGTTTGTGTAAGTTTGTGGTCGTGTATCTGTCCTCTTCATATGCATGCCAGGCTGTCTGGCTTCAGGTGTGTCCGATGGTTAATATTTGATACTTTCTTGTTCGGGAGAGGTCCTGAGAATGCAGTGTGCCGTCATTATGCTGAATGGTGGTGGATGTTCGTTACATTTCAAAGTTTCTTTCTCGATGGAATGCGGGGTGTTAATTGATGTTTTGGCAATGGAGCAACTCGAAAGTAATGTTGGAGAAAGTTGGAGAATTTCTGGTTCAAGTTTGCATAGTATTCATCATTCTACATGGCCTGCTATGGCAGTTATTCAACCAAATTCGACGACATCTTTGATGTTGAAAATTATTCGCAAATAACATAAATATTTTTTATCTACGTATAGTGCTGATGACCCCAGATAAAAATCAAAAGATTCGGCTAAATATTAAAAGAATAAATAAATCGAATAGGTATGCTAGAAATTCCTTCGTCGTATTTCAAAAAGATTTCCCATCACGTGGGTGTCTAGTCCGAATAAATAAGCCACAATCTTCCATCGAGATACTCAAGATAAAATAGATTTCGAATAATAATTTATTCGAACTATCTTGCGAATATTATGCGAGTGAATAAATAAAAATCGAGACAGATGGCTATCGGCGGGATACCAAAATTGGTCGGGTTGTGCGGGCTTCCTTGGTTGATAAGTTTGTGCCTAAAATGGTATGTTTTTATGTCGAGAACTGATGGTAGGAATCATTATCTTAGGTTCCTGGTTTCTTTGTTACAGATATTGGTAGTTGTATACGAGTACTTAGAAGAGCAGTTGTTGGAAAAGTGGATACGAAATGGTATTGTGATTCCTAAAGAGGATAGAAGATGCAGTTTGGCTATCTATTAGGATACGTAGTTAATAATGTACGCACATCATTTTGAAGTCAAATGTGGAAAACTATGGACCTTAAATAATGAAGTTTCACCACTATTTTACACAGGAACAGTCCTGTAGCTAACGGCTGATGTTTATCTAAGGTCTGTTAATTGACACTTCATACCAAGTGTTTTTTCTTTGCTAACAACCCTAGAAAGTGGCAAGTGGTTAAGGGGGACCAATCTACCAATCTTAGTATATTTTGAAAATCAAAAAGTGCTGATTCTTAGACAAATTAAAAATAACTTTTCATTTTTGTTTTGTATTGAAGAATTTGATTAATTCCATCCTGTTTCAAGACACTGTTTACTCTAACTCCTAGATAAATAAATCTACAGTCTTTGTCTCTTACCAGTCTATTATTATTTATCCCATCGATATAAACTTAATAAATAATACCTATACATACAAGGGGTTGATCACTCATACAAGCAGATTCCACAGATAAGCGGTATCCGTTAAAAGGTTACCTTTTGTATGTGTGTGTGTGTGTTTGTGCATGTGTGAGCATATCGGGACATGATCTAAATTTACAATGGCGTTGTTTGTGTGCTGCTGATGACAGATGTGGAGGACGATTGAAGCATGCCTTGTTTTAGTTGATGTACGTCTACCAGAGTGGGTACTTGAATGTTTGGAGGCTGGTCAAATATTGGGCAAATGATTGAAAGTTGGGAGTTAATTTTGGAATATTGCTTTACTGAAAAAATGAACCGCTAAACAAGGTATGCATGTGATATTGTCGACAGTGAAATTTGTAATTCCTGAGATTTGTGATTGTGACGTAAACTATTATTTTGATGTTAAATTGATCTTGTGCTAAGGCCTTTAAAATGTGTAATATTATGTAAACTTTGAATATCGTTAAGTTTTTACTGTAACCAAATGATAGTGACAGCTGCATAGCCTATCGTGACACTAAACACTAGAAGTGCTACTTTGTGTCACCACACTAACTTAAGACATAGCTCACAACATGCAATAGATACGCTCCTACTGGCATTATAACCCGGTATACCTTTGCAGATAAAACTTAACTTCCTCTTAAAAAGAAATGCAAAAAGGACCGACTCCACCACACGGCTAACTAACGTTTAACAAAGATTAATGCTGGCCGATATATCATTCGCGACACGGAGAGGTGCGCGAACTTTCAACGATAAACTTTTTAAAGACTCAACTTGCTACAGCTTTTATATCGCCCTGAAAAATTGTGTATCTCAGGCCGTGCCCTGTGGCGAGGAGATAAAAGGAAAAAATCGTCCCGAACCGTATTTGTTAAAGTGGAGTAGGTATTTGTCATGGGGATGCGCAAACTTTAGTAATTGCTCTCTGGGAACCTGATTGTTGGATCGGTGATACGAACTAGATGTTCTTTTTTTTATTGCTCATTTTTAATGCTGTTTATTTAGGCCGTTCCGAATTTTTTTTAAGTACATTTTTATACTTTTTTTTTATCACAGCATTTGGAATGTCATTTGAACTTGTTAAGGTAGACTAATTTGTTTCATTAGATAAGTTTTTTTTAATTATTAGTAAGGAAAAATATTTAGAAGTCGTTTTGAATAAAAACTATCAAAATATTAATGCGTTGGTGTTATGAGTTCAACTGGATTAAGGCACATTGTTGACAGGTTAATGAATAGTCATAAAATAAAAGATTTCTTAAACTAGAAAACTCTCACTTATCAACTTGACACATACAACAAAAAACATTACAAAAAACTAAAGCAATATTTACTTTCCCAGATTACACAATTAAATATGCCCAAAAGCTCGTCATATCTCCGCGATGTGTCTCGACAAAGCGACTTTATTAAACTTTTTTTTACCATTTTTTGCGAGTTCCGAGTACGTTCCGCGGATAAATTGTCGTGCGATAAGTCAGCGGGCTAAACGAGGTTAATACATTAAACTGAGTTTAAGCACAGTTCAGGTTAACTTGTTGGTGCCTCCGGGCGCGCCTCGCTGATGGACTGGTATTAACCGTAAAGAAATGTGACCTGACACTGTTGGACAGTTTTGGGTTTCAAAATGCAGTAACCAAGGGGTGGTTTTTTGCCAAACCTTTTAAAAGTAAAGTTATTACGTTAAGAAATATTTTTTTCTATTCGCCTATTTTTTGGAGCGTTCCAATTGTCAGATAACTTTTATCTAAAGAATAAATGTGGCGGTTTTATAGCGTTTGTATGGAACATATATCAGACTGAAATAGATTTAATCTTGTGAGAAAAGAAAATCTGATTCTATTCACCGCTTATTTAAATAGTTTCCTTTTATTTATACTAACCCGAATTCATTTCACATCATGATTGTAATATATGTAGTATAGAATGTATTATGCAAATAAACAATACATAATGAAAATCATATCAAATACCGTAGTGTAATGAAAGATATAAGCGTACAGACTAAGGGTATC
Organism: Agrotis ipsilon; assembly: GCA_028554685.1. Taxonomy (NCBI): domain Eukaryota; kingdom Metazoa; phylum Arthropoda; class Insecta; order Lepidoptera; family Noctuidae; genus Agrotis; species Agrotis ipsilon. The sequence continues at coordinate 2,352,045 of CM052963.1, forward strand.
AATTTTATTTTCTACTCCGTAAAGATGAAAAAAACAAAAGTTCAGTGCTGAAAACAGTTACTGAAATACCTAAAACAATTAATTACTTTCAGTATAATAATATCATCTAAGTAAAAACCGAAAGGCAAGGATTTTCAAACTCATAAATCAGTCACCAATTAAAAAAAAAGACAACCACAAGAAAAAATCAGCGAAAAACGCGAAGAAATCCTTTCGGCGGGTAGTTATCTAAAAATATGAAAATATATGTAAAGCCGCACAGCGATGCGGCGACAATAAATCGTGCGACTTCGGTATCGGCGTCATTAGCGGCAGAAGTAATTGTCCAGATTTGTCTTGTGGTCGCTTGTGGAGTGGGACACTTTATCTGGCCTTTTGACAAGATGTGGGCACAAAGAACACGAAACCAGCTAATCTTCGCAAGATTAGCTGGTTTCGTGTTCTTTACGGGGTGGGTACGTTGGTACAGTTTTAGGGATGGAAGGAATGTTAGATTATGAATGTAATATGGTGTTTGGAATATAGGTCATACATAGTACTTGAAAATCAGTTATAGTAAGTAGGTAATACAAATAACACAATAATAATTAAGCTAGTTTATAATGATATATTCTAGTTTTAATTTTTTTTGGCGCCCTAACTGGGACATGTTCAAATGGCGCCCTATCTGGGACTTGATCAAATGGCGCCCTAACAGGGACTATTACTGATTTGATTTAAACAAAACCTGTTACTGTGTGTCTCTTAGATCCAACTTTAATCTTTGAATAACAATATTTTTATTAGTCGCGTTCTTTAGTCTCTGGAAGCTTTATTAATCAGATCCTCAATTCATTGCTAACTTATATGACTTAAACGTTCTTTAACTAAGTGAAAGAAATCTTTGAACATTAAAATCTCTAATTCTTAGAACCTCATCTTCAAAGAGAACTCAATTGCAAGCAAGCAGTAACCTAATAGTTTGGGATTACCGCATTAGCCGGGCAAAGTGCGATGTCGCCGACGATCCGTGACGTCACTATCTGAAAGCTCTGTAATCTGCTGAATTAACTTAAAGAGGCGATACATTCCGGGCTTTTTGGATAAAAGTATTGGATCTTTGCTTTGTAGAATGCTTGCTTTTGCATGCTTCTTGGCCTACATCATAATTAATTTTAAATGAGTTGTCGTTATAGCTTTTGACTGCGGCTATGCCCCCACGATTTTTGACTACTACGATAAAACATATCCTTTGCCCTAATCTAGGTTGGGCGCGGGATTGTCTTGTCAAGTTACCGTGACCCTGGAACATAAAGGACTATAGAAGAAATACTGTGGATTTCAGACAGTACGAACCTGACAGTCCCTTCCATCCTGCCCTGGGTGGGATGCCATTTGATAATTTTACCACTATAATAAAATGTCTTGATCCAGGTGGGCAGGCAACTTCTGCATGCCAAAATTCATCGATATTAGAACAATCGACACGGGCATTCGCATGACCGAAAATAATAGTTTTTTTATAGATGGCATCCTGCTTGTTCTTGCTCTCATTCTTTTACCAGTTATGTTTGTTCTTGTGATATGAAACAATAGGAAATGCTGCGCTGCAGGTATTTAAGAACTCATGCATGTTTAGCATGAGTTCTTAAATTCGATTCCTAGGTTGTGAAAAGTTTTTATTTATTTCTCTACTAGATTTGAGCGGCTGATCTTTGATTATTATTTAGTTTGTTGCTACGCTATATTAATATTAATTTAAGCCAGATAAGTGTCTAATTAAAACTATAGACACAGGATGTGTAAGATCGTTATGATTATCTGTTAACGATTAGTATCTTAAGTATCTCTATTGATTTTAATTTAGGATATTCTTTTAAAAAAAATACTTAATGAATATTTAATGATACACTAATTAGTGCCACAGAACGAGGTGGTTGCACTGTGCAAAATCCAAACAACACCTATATTTTTTTATTTCCAGTGTGGGAAAGTACAATTTCGACTTTTACACGACTTAAATACGTTTTGCAAGGGTAGGTACCTCGGGTCGACGGCGCGTCGTGTTCCACGCGCGCCTCAAAGAGCATCAGCATAATGACGAGGCCCCCTCTCAGAGGGCTAAAGCCTGCCGGGGTCGCGGGTCTTATACCATCACCGTGACCCCGGAACATAAAGGGCTATTGAAGGACACCGTGGATTTTAGTCAGTACAAGTCTGACAGTACCTCCCGCCCTGCCCGGGGCTGGAGGTCTCATTTGATGATTTTAGCACGATAAAAAAAAAAAAAAAAAAAGGGTAGGTACCTCAAAATAAGTCTTTAAATACAAAAAGGCAGAAAACGAAGTGATCTATTAAGGGTTCCTTTTAAGGCAAGGAATCTTAGAAAGAAACCAAAAGAACGCCAAATACGAAACACATTAGTCCCAAAACCTGATTATAAAACAAATCATAATTCACTTCAAAATCAGTAACACATTACAACGCGAACATTTAAAATATAAATAAAAATTCATAATAAATGACTTACATGCTAATGTTTCCTGCCATACATCTTGTTTGGCGCGGGTTTACTCGTTATATGACATAACGTATATCTACTAATGACGTCTGCTTCTATGATGTATGTGCAATCGAACTTACCTGTAAAGAATAAAAAAGAAATGAGTATGTTGTGGAGAGGTGTTATTTATGGGAAGCTCATAAAAGGGGAATCCTAACAAATATTATTAAATGTAAAAGTATATTTGTGTTTTACATGTTCACGTTTTAATCACTGAATTGATCGTTCTGAAATTTTGCATATACGTTGTCAGGTATACAGAGACGGACGTAACCCTGCCTATCATCCCGGAAAAAAGTACTGATCCCGAATAACAACAATAACGTTCGTTACGATACGATAAGATACTAAAATGGCGCCATGTGTCATCCAATTAATTGTCAAATTTTAAATGAACACCAGGTACAGCCACGGGCTGAGAGATAAACGAAAACTACTAAAATTAAAATATATGTTTAGAACAGAATTCTATAATCTACAATATTCACCACAAGGAAAGCAGTTTCACAATAAAAATAATTAAAGCAGAATAGTTATCTTCTAATTAAAATATCATATTAAACACTTATTATAGAACTGGCTTTCAATTATCTTGTTTTATAACTATTTCGCACGTGACTGCTCTTGCTAACGGATGCTTTTGACAAAAGAGCGCTTGAGTTTGTCGAGTAGCAATAACCGCACGCGTTTATACTTAACGCTTCCTGCTTTTTTGGATTTATTATCTGTTAGCTGTTGCCAGCGCCTTTGAACCTCGACAATTATCCCAAGAGCAGCTGTTGCAAGCGCCTTCGCCCGCCAAAACTCGAAAATTATCCCAAGGGAAGATAAAATTGGGATAAAAACTAACCTATGTGTTAATCCAGGTTAAAAAATATCTGTGTACCAACTATTGTCTAAATCCGTTCAGTAGTTTTTACGTGAAAGAGTAAGAAACATCCATCCATCCAAATCCTTTGTTTTACCGGATTCGCTAGCTTTAGTTCATTATTTGTCCATCAAACATGTGGCGACATCTTTGATTGTGATATACAAAAAGTAAGTACCATGCCCGAAAAAAAAACAACAATGTTTTGGTTATAGTGGTATTTTTTGGTAACAGTACTTTTTTTTCGAAATTAAAGGTACATCCGTATATTGTTTCAAGATGATCGGTTTAGGCGCAAAAATGTGTCAAACAAACTTACTTTCACATCTATAATATTAGTTAGGAGATTAGTGTGTCATCATCAACCTATACATATTCCCACTGCTGGGTCACAGGACTCCTCTCTGTGAGAGGGAGTGGGCCATTATCCAGTCTTCGAATTTTTAGTTCTAGGACATGCAGGTATCCTCACGATGTTTTCCTTCGCCGTTTTGAGAGCAGTGGTGATGAAATACATTACACATAGTGATTTATTCGTTTTTTCGTCAATATTCTACTGTTAAGATATGCAGTTAGTTATCTTTTAGATAAGTTTTATATCTTTGAGGTTTTTATTAATATTATGTTTATAGATTACGCATCTGATTTTAAGGCTTGGCCATGTGGGTGTTACATTTAAATATCTTGTTATTACTGTTTTCTGCGTCATTTATATTGTAACGTCTTTATTAATCAGTGTGGCTGGGAATTTATTAGTTTTCGCTATAAATAGAGTACTTATAAGTGAGAGCATCAATAATATTATCTAGTAAAGCGCACTTATGTTTTTTTTTTTTTAATATGGATTTTCTCAATATTAGCCGGTTTTGATCTGTGCCCAGCTGATGTCAATAGGCTCACACCCTATTATTTGGAACTTTAGAAACTTATGTATGGGTGTACTACAGGTAAGCCTTATAAAAAGAAGGAAAGAAAATTTTGTTTATTGGCACAAACTTAAAACTAAACAATACAAAAAAAAAAGTTATAAAGAGAGAGAGTAGATGGTAAAAACAGAGGATATTAAAAAAATACTTAACAATTTAATGCCTAAGGGCCTTAGCTCAGCATATGCCAGATGGCAACGCAAAGTTTGCCCACTGACGCTGATTTTCAGATGCAGCCCACATTTTCAGCTGCAGCCATTGAGCTATTATTACTACGTATAGAGACGACACCACGTATCACAACTATGTCCCATCCAGGATGAGTGAGCTCAATAGCTGCAGCCCACAATTACAAATTGTAATTGTAGACATCATCTTAAGACTAAAACAGTTGTTCAAATTCATCAATATTCCACAAAAATTCAAATAAACAGAATAACAGTTAAATTATTTATTTATAGAGATATTATCTAGGACAGTATTAACTAAGGATAATTCCAATAAACATTCAAGCTGGTAACAGATCACAAAAATCTATACGAAAACAAATAATTCACGTTTATCGATTAGTAATAAATCGAGTCGGGACCTTTAATGATATTTAACGAGAGTAGATTCCACCGATAAACCTATGTAGTATTTTTCGAATTTCTCATTCGACAATCGATTTTCCTAATCGATTAGTAAGTATTCGGGTGGGCCGTAACGGTGATGTAAGTGACAGACATATTGTCTTTCGGATACCTTGTTAGGCATTCCAATCGAATTCATAACGATTGGGAACAAGTATGTAGATTTTCAAATTGGATATCAAATATTTTTTTACATTATTAAATACGTATTTTTGAATTTAATTTATTGGTATGTATCATGTTTCTCCGCTACTGTTTGATGTTTATAATTATAAATCAAATGATAAAAAAAATATGGCAGATATTGGAAATTTCCCATTTGATTTGATATTATTCGAATTCTTAATATTGGTTTAAGAAATACCTATTAGGCAGCAATAAAATATTTCATACATTATTCAGTTATTGGAATGGTAATTTTTATGACGATATTGATATCCTTTATCTTTTGCGATCTAGCGACTTAGCTAAAGATTTTAGAAAGTATAAATTTCATAATCAATATCTATTGAGATATGTGAATCATCAGCTATATAGACAAACGGATAGCGGTAGCAAAAAGCCTTTCTTTAACATTATCGATACCACGATGAATAAACTAAATACTTACGCTATTCCTTGCCATTGAGAAAAGTAGTAAGAATAAAACGATCATATTCAATCATTTTATATTTTATTTTACAACTTAAAACGTGTGATTTAGAAATGAAGAAGCCTAAGCCTAATTAAATATTTGAAGCCTAATTGGCAAAATGGTTCCATGTTGACTTTTGAAAACTCTGGTTTAGGCAAAACAACTACATGTTTCGAAGATCTTTGCAATATCAAACGAATCTAAGGGCGCTCCCTCACCTCGAGCATTCACCTGTAATGTAACGTTACAGACTCGAACACTTGACGACAATAGAGCATCAAATTGCGCACTTTTATGTTTCGTTACAGGTGAAAGCTCGCGGTGAGGGAGCGCCTTTAGACGAAAAAAAAACAAGCAAAAAATTAAACACAGCATGACAAAAAACACCATCAGATTTCACCCAAGCCTCAGATAGTCACACACTGACTCCTGACTCCCAGATAACACCAGATACACACAAGCTGTTCTTCTCAAAGATGGAGATGATAATACACGAACAGTTTAAAACTCATGTGAATTGGAACGGTGACATTTCATGGGTTTATCTTCGAAGCACGAATTACGGGTTAATTGGTTACATACACTGGTTCTGTATGTACAATTAGATGCAGATTTTGATCTTCGTAAAGGACGAGAATGTATAGAAATCGACTAGTGTATTGATTTCGTTTGGTTAATTCTGTACTTAATAGTTTTTGGTCCGTGGCTTCGCTCGCTTATCATTTCTTCGATAATTATCCTACGGTGGCGTATTATCAGGATAAAACATATCTCTGTTCTGTTCAATTTGTCCAAATTTCATTTATTTTCGTTCATCAGTTTTGATGTGATTGATTAAAAAACAACTAATACGAATTTTAGGAATTACCTAATTAAAAGAGTGAATTCTAATTTTAATTATCATTTTTACTTTTTAAATTTTGACACTTGCAATTGTGTTACTCAAAAGTGTAGTTCAAAAGTATTACCTACTCATTAGTGGTAATGCTGTTGATGTTTGAATTAAAATATGTGTGCATGCAAATGGAGCTTTGAAAATTATTACAAAAGTATTATTTTATGACATAGAGAAGGAAGAAGAAAATTTATTTTTTATTTACTAACGTTTTTCTATAAAATTGTTTGCTCTAATAAACACAAGTAATAAGTCTATAAGTGATTTGAATACTAATATATACCACAAATATCACAGGATCAAATTAAAAGTGAAAATAATTTCGTCATTACAACACCCATATCGACCACACATGGGAATCCCACACTCTAGGAATGACCATAAACACTAGAATGATGGTGATCTTATCAATGCCATTCGATACGTCACTAGTACTTCTACAGATCCTATCTTGATTAGTTATACGTTAATAACCTTACAGGTGTCAAATTAACCAAATATTGTGTCACAATTATTAATTTTAAAACTATTAAACTCCATTGAGAAAGAAAATAACGGAGATAAAGTAAGGGTTGCCATAGATAAGTTCAAGTTTTATTACTATAGAGTTGTAGGTAATCGATATTTGAAAATAATAATAAATATCCGATTTTATATCAGACGATTTTTAATCGATTGGGAAACGGATTTTTGTAACGATTATGATGGGAATCATGGTTTTGATCGAGTAATCGGTGTAAAATTTCTGTTTAGTGGCAACTTATCTGGTTGTCATAAAAAGGTGTGTAGGATGATTTTAATTGGACTTGATTATGAAAGTTATTTTATCGAAATGACTCTTATAGAATGACATTAAGAACGAAGAACATTAACCGTCTTTTCACAAAAAATTAATAACTTCAAAACGACGTTTCTCCTTGATTTAAGGATCATTTTGCAGTTATACTTTTTTAGACAAGCATTGTATCTTGCGTGTTTATCTTTTTGTGGTAAACCGTAAGAGTTTAAGACTCAATGTATGAAAATTAAAAAAAAAAAAATTAAAAATGGTGTTGCTATTGCGAAAAAGTGTTGAAACGGAAATAACCCTTTTAAATAATTTTGTTTTTAATTTAAATTAATTAATTTAATTTTTGTTTTTTTTTGTTTGTTATATACTTAGGTTTAATTAATTTATTACTGTAGTTTTTAATTGTCTTAATTTGTAGTTTAATAAGTTAGTATTTAGTTTATTTTATTTATAAGTAGTTACTTAATTTCGAAAAGCATACATAAATATTGAACCAATCTCGAAAAAATAAATATCCTTTTTAATGTTATAACGCTACTAGTTTTTTAGAATAATGTCTGGTTTATTTAAAATTCGTTGACTGCATTCAAAGTTTATCTGAAAAATGTCGCTATCAGAGATAACATCGCCAATGTACGATTTATTTTTAACTGTTTAATATACTATACAACAGTTTTTCGTGTACAATTCTTAAAAACCGATATAATTCTTAATTATCTTCAACTAAGTTATGCCACCTGAACATGTGAAAGACGTATGTCGTCCACCTGTAAGATGGACAGACGATCTGATGAAAATCACAGGATCACGCTGGATGCAAGCCGCTTCCAACTGGTATAGTCTAGAATAGTCTATAGGGGAGGCCTATGTTCAGCAGTGGACGTACTACGGCTGATATATGATGACGACGATGATAATCTAAGCCTTTTGAATAACTACTATACTTAGGCCTGAATTTTCAATAGTCTACCTAGATAACTTTTATTTGAGGTATAAAAATGGTGGCTTGACAGCTTATCTATGGAAAATATTTCAAATCGCTATTTTTATTCCTCAGATAAAATTTATCTGCTTATTGAAAATCAGCCCTTAAAACTATAATTAAAATGTTACAATATCTTACACATCAAATTCGTCACAAAAAACGACGATAAGATTATTTTAAACCATATTATAGTTAAAAAAATATTTCAACTTCAAAATGTTACGTAAGGAAAGATATCAGAGTATAATTTGATTAAAATTACAATTTTTATGACATTAGAAATAATTGATTACAAGTTATTAATGCAATTAATTAAGATTGTGTTATCTTTTGCTTTGTCATTGATTTGATCATATTGATTGAATATTGACATCATGTTAATGTAATTTTGTCTTTGATAATGTCCTTTTTCAATGACGATGACGTCATTTTTAGGGATCCGTACTTAAAGGGAAATGAAAATGAAACATGAATGAAAATTTTAAGCTGCGTCTACGCTAGACGAGCCGAGCACGAGTGGAGACCGAGCAGTGTCCGTATTATGACGTCATAAAGCCAGAGTAGTTCTCGTGAGTGAACGAAATGGCACTAGACGACTTGTTTAGCTCTGTGTCTTTCAGTCACGGGTACTACTCTGGCATTAACACCCACAAACACACTTTTCATAATACGGTCTCTGCTCGTGCTCCGCTCTTGCTCGGCTCGCCTAGCATAGACGCAGCTTTAAACCTAGCTGGGATATCATTGCCATCAAGGGTCTGAGGATGGAGCCGGACGGCTGTAGCAAGAGATCCTCAACAGTTAACAGCATCTTTATCGTGTTTGGGCTCATTCGACTAGTCTTGATGAGAACTTTAAATCTAGCTCGGGTACAACTGTTATCAAGGGTCTGAGGATGGTGACAGAAGGCTGTAGCAAGAGGTCCTCAAGAATTAACAGTGCTTTTATCGTGTTTGGGCTCATTTCACTAGTCTTGATGAGAACTTTAGACCTAGCTGGGGTATCATTGCCATCGAGGGTCTGAGGATGGTGACAGAAGGCAGTAGCAAGAGATCCTCAACAGTTAACAGCAATTCTATCGTGTTTGGGTTTATTTCAATAATCATGATGAGAACTTTAGACATAGATGGGATTTGACAGTCGTCGACAGTCTGAGGGTACAGACTTCAGTTCCAAGAGGTCCTCAACAGTTAATGCAGTAGTTACTGTAATTAAATTAAAGAATAAAAATAATAATAATTAATTAAATTATAAAAGAAACCTTTTGTTTATAAAAATTACGAATAAAGTATTATTTACAATCCTCACAATAAGCATTTTCATTTGATGTCATATGATACCTTTAAAAAATATGGTTTTTTTTTATAATCCCGAATCGTTATTTTATTCAGATGTATTGATTAAGCTCCTTTAAGCAAATTTATTTTCATATATCAGCAGAGATATAATATCTATATCAGCAGAGATTATTTTTTTCCAGCATGATTCTTTATGAATGGATTTTCTTAGATAGTAAATATTATATTAGTGATTAATAGGTCTTAGTATTATCATCATCAGAGCATCCGGTTCAGGGTTGTCAAAGCTGAAAGTACAATCTTAGTCCTTAAGAGTGCACCACTGAAGAGGAGCGGAAAAGTGCAGTTCTATTGGTAATTATTTCTCCGTTTCACCACTCCGCATTTAAACTGGGTTTTTGTGGACGAGTACCTTGTCACCAACATATAAACAACTCTATGAGGGTTCAAAAAAACGACGAAACACTTCGAGAAAAGGTAGGTGCGCTTCGCTTGGCTCGTCTTGACGAGGGCACTGCCGTGCTCCCAGATAAGTGGGGCACAGTTTGACATATGCACATAATAAAGGGCGATTACACGTGGCTTAATTACACGAAAAACTAAAAAAGAATATCGCTCTTTAAGGACAGACCAACGGAAAAGGACAACATTGAGCAGAGTTGCCATTTTTTCAAAGATTCAGTTATTGTTTTTTTTTATTACCGCTGTTTTCAAAACAGTCAACGATAACACCTTCAGAGAAACTGCTATGTTCTTGGACTGAGAAATTAAAAGACATGATGAACCACATAATCTAGGCCCACTACCTATCACTGTTTGGAACCCTGCCTAGAAGCAGCCTTATAAGTTAAAACATTATCAGACAATACAACAGAATAAACGCTAACCTCGCGAGTCTATAACTAGAAATAACTCATAACACTGGTTATTGATTGAAAACAAAACATCACGTAACCCATAACGCGTTGGTTATCGGTAGAGGGGGTGAAGGGGGGCGAGGTAGTATGCCGGGGGGAGGGGTAGAGATAAGAAAGAAATCGACCTTATCGTGCGGTAACACGCGAAAATCGGTAAAGTGCATGCTGCGGGTAGTTGGCAGCCAATGTTGGTGGCCAATGTTTGTGGCGTGAGTGGAATGTTATGCGTAAACTAATGTTCAAATCGGAATGAGTTTAGGTAAATTTTGTTGTTCAATCAGTAGTTCAATTAATTATTCGTAAAAATCCCATAAAAAAAAGGTTTTAAAATTAGTTTAACTAATGATGAAACAACGTGGCCTTAATTTATGTTAGGTTGAAGTTGAATCACCCATGTCTGGAGATACCTTGGTATCGATGCCTCTGAGAGAATTCTCAATATTTTAAAAAGAAAACTGGAAACGAAAGAAATATTTATTCCACAGATCCCCCAGAAAATGGGAAAACTGAGTCTTCACGCACTGAGTGCCAAAAGACGGGCTATGTTGCCGAGAGAGGCCTAGAAAACGATGGCGTGACGAGGGAGACAAAACTAAACAGAGGTAAGAGTAGAAAATTTAATAAAATCATTAATTTTATTATCTTCACATTGTTATTTTAATTTTAAAATAACAATAAGTCAAATGTTTTTGAATATCCTTTTTACATTTAAAAATATTTAGTTTTATTTATGTAAAGAAAATATATAGAGAATAAAAATATTGACTAAATAACTGCGTTGTTGGTCTAGTAATCTCAAATGTGACTTCTAATCATGCTTTCCTGAGTTTAATTTCCAGCTCAGTCAAATATTAAAATGAATTACCTAAGAGCACTTATGAAGTCTGTATCCGTATTGTGAAGGCAATGGAAAAATAAAATAAATAAGCTCAGAATTCTGAAAAAGGTACATGGATACCACTGCTTATCCCTTCGCATGGTTCCAGGCGTGATTTTATGTTCTTAATTAAAAATAACTTTATCAATAAAAACAATATTTTAGAAATAGAAATCATTTGAAAACAGACATTGTCACCAACGTTTGCGGCCAACCTTTTCTCAAATGTTGGCCAAAATATTGGCGATATGTTAGGTGATAAGAGCCCGTACATCTGTTATCTATTGCCACTGAAACAATTTTACATGTGAAGATAAAAATAAAGTGTAAATATACAATAAATTGTTTGATATAGGCTATCTTTGCTACCGGTTATCTATTAGGCGTAGAATAGAAATTCAGACTACAATATAATGTTTTATTGTATATCGTATATGTATACGATGCGGTAGCGTTTAGTGAAACTGTGACTTATTTATGGGTTTTTTAAGTTTATTTTTGAATGTAGAGTCACGTGGTTATTTGAGATTTGATTTAGAAAATAAGTAGGTATACGAACTTCTTTGGCTTAAATTGAAGAATAATATTTTCTTTTGTGTTTCTATAATTATTTCTTAAAATATAAATAATGCTGAGTCAAAATGAATTCGTAAAATAAACTCTTAATAATTTTAATTTTTATTGACTGCACAGTGTGCCTTTATCTAAAAATAAATACGGCTGGAAAAAATCTGATAATAATCTTTAGTTTGAAGATTATCGCAAAATAAACATTCTGTGAAGGACGTGTAATCCGTGCCCTTCAAACCATGATATGATAATAACAAATGATAAGTTCTAAGCAAATCTAAGATATTTTATTTTCAATCTACACAGATATACTGATAGCGTATTTACAATCTTATTTGTTTAAGTAGCTAATTTGACATTATTAAGTCTTTAAAACTAAATTTTTAAAAGACTGTCAACTTTTCATTTTTACACAATCGAAATCAATTCTTCAAAATTTTCAAAAACGCACTCAGTTAATATTTTTAACTAATTTATTTTCAAAATACCTATTTTTTATTTAAAATATACTAAAAAGAAAATCTACAAACCGCCAATAAGTCCCGTCCATATCGCACAGTGGTACAAATTCAATCACATGCACAGTGTGTTGCTTCGACAATCAGGCGCGCACTAACCGCTTTCGTCCAAGCGCGACTCTTATCGTTAAAAAACCGATAAAAACTTAATCGAGCGCGATTTTTACGATTTTTATCAAACGACATGCTGGATTACACAGTCTGATAGCAATCACAATTATTGTAGGAGCACTGTGTAGATTGCTATCTGTACACACGATACTTGGATGGGTAGAATTATATACCTAAGTTTTTATTTTCTTTGATTATTAAAATCTGATAGCAACTGCTTGTACTGTTATCGATAAATATTGATATGTTACGTACTTTAAACTCGGTTTTTATTATCGGTGTTTAGCCGATTTGATTTTCGAAAGTGAAAATGCGTAACTGCGCAAGCGCATGTGTTGGTTTTGTATTTATTGAAGTTTATATTATAAAAAGCGGTGATGGCTTCAGTACAGACTTTATGACTGAGCGATCAACTGTTGCGCTGCGGTTCGCGAGTTCTATTCCCTCGTAGAACAAATACTTGCATGTCCTGCAGATAGTTGTTTTGGGTGCGTTTACAAACATATAAACTCACATACACAAACACCCAGCCCCGGAAAAACTACTTGTAGGTCATATAAATATTTGGTCCGTGCGAGAATCGGACCCGCGACATGCTCCACAGCAGTCGAACGCTTAGCTACTGCGCTAATCGTGTCGTCAAACATGATGTTAACATGTTCATTTTACTTCAATAATTCAATGTTATCTCCAAAAACTTACATGAAATCGACATGTTAGATAATAATGCAAGGTTTTTATAAAAAAAAAAAAAACAGAAAATAAGTAAGGACTTGCTCTTTTTCCGCTCTGCCCAGAGCGGGACAAAGGGGTCTCATTAGATTTTACACCCCAGAAAAGGGGGTGTAACCAGAAACCATGACCCCGGAACGTAAAGGGTTATTGAAGGGACACGGTGGATTTTAGTCAGTACGAGTCTGACGTCCCTCCGCTTCTCCCAAGACGGACTCACCTGATTACATGACTACCAAAATAAAACAAAGTGGTCATGTATTAATTAGTACTAAACTAATAATAAAATGAATAGGGTAGTTGGATTAAGAGCCAGATTCAGAAGGCAGTACTCCTTGATACGGCTCGTATTGTGAGGAGGTTCCTGTCTCTGGAACCCTAACCACCGGTAGCTTGGACCCTGCTCCCACGCCGGCGGACAAATATTTTTATATTTTTAAACGTTTTTTTTTTTTTGATTTATAAAATTTTAAAAATGTAAATATATGTAAAAAAATGTATAAACGACAAAATAAATAAAATCAGCTATAAGGGTGATAATCGCGTATCATTACCCGAAAATAGAAAATAATGTCGACAGTTCGACACTAAAACTACTGGAAATAAACAAAAGTTGAATAGCTAGCATGCTTTCTTTTTGTAACGTCTATACATATAATAAAACTGTAGAAAAGTTATTTTTGTACATTAAAAAAAAACTCAAAAAATTTAGCCAGGGTATTAAAGGACAACCAATAGAACCCATTTCTAGCATTTTTAGAATTTTTGTCTGTTTGTCTGTTTGTCTGTTTGTCTGTTTGTCTGTTTGTATGTTTATTTGTCCAGGTATCACGTAAAATGTACGAAATTTATGTAGATAACTTTTATACACAACGATTAAGCGTAACTTGGAGAGGAATTTAGTTTTTGTTTCATTGGAATCGGTTCAGTCTATCAAAAGTTATTCGAATATAAAGTGTTTCAGAAGTAAAATTACGGTCAGTTCACACCAAGACGCGTAGTTCATAGCGCGATCTAGCTTCGATTCTGCTACATATTCAAATAAAAATTCATCTAATGATTATGATAGGATGGGATAGGATAGGATAGGATGGGATAGAATAGGATAGGATGGGATAGGATGGGATAGGATGGGATAGAATGGGATAGGATGGGATAGGACGCGACAGGACGGGACAGGACGGACAGGACGGGATAGGATGGGACAGGACGGGACAGGACGGGACAGAACGGGACAGGACAGGATAGGACGGGACAGGACGGGACAGAATGGGAGAGGACGGGACAGGGCGGGACAGGACGGGACAGGACGGACAGGACGGGACAGCTCGGGACAGGACGGGACTGGACGGGACAGGACGGGACAGTACGGGACAGGACGAGACAGGACGGAACAGGACGGGATAAGATGGGATAAGATGGGATAAGATGGGATAAGATGGGATAAGATGGGATAAGATGGGATAAGATGGGATAAGATGGGATAAGATGGGATAAGATGGGATAAGATGGGATAAGATGGGATAAGATGGGATAAGATGGGATAAGATGGGATAAGATGGGATAAGATGGGATAAGATGGGATAAGATGGGATAAGATGGGATAAGATGGGATAAGATGGGATAAGATGGGATAAGATGGGATAAGATGGGATACGATGGGATACGGTGGGATTTTGGAGGGAGACCTTTTTACCCGACGCTTCGCACAAAAAAATACATTGGTAATTTCCGACATCCACGCGAACGAAGTCGCGGGCACAGCTAGTATTAAGTAAAATGAGGTTGCATTTGCTTATCAATAACTTGCATACTACACAAGTAAAATGCCATAGATATCGCTGCAATTATTGCACATTACTATAAGTCCTTCGAAACAGCGATATATTTAAAAAACAAGAAACTGTGCAAGGAATTTGGTGATAAGTTAATTAATCTTGAAAATATAGTCAATTTAACCAAAAAGTTTACCGTTATTATGATTAAAGTAAATAATTAAAAACTCTTAAATTCAGTTTTTTTTTGTGTTTTTGAAGTCAGATAGGTCTACAAGATAACAATAAAAATCAAAATTTAATAAACACAAAAAAGTCTTTAGAAAAAACCTAACATCAGTCGAAGCCGATACGCAACATTAGTTTAAAAAATTGCACGACGATAGCTAGTGTCGCACAGTGGTGCGAAGCTTATCTCGCGGGGACAAAGGAATTTTTGACGACTGAGCAAACATAATGTGGCGCGGATCGCGATCGGAATCTACTCGGACAGGTGACGTGTGACGATACAGTGGCCGTAGAAAAAACACATATTTTATACCCAAAAATATTTATCAATCCCGTTTATGATGAATAAAATGTTAGAGGATATTAATAAAGAGCATTTATCGTTTCCTTTCCTTTATGAAGCAGACCGTTAACAAATCTAATTATCTCAGCAGTTCTAATACCATAAAACAAGCTCAGAAACAGATTTAAAATTTCGAGTCGACTGTGGCTTTCAATAAACCTTCTTTATTTTGTTCTGAACTCTAGTGCGAATGGTGTCGCTATCACACATAACAGTCGAAAAGTTTTTCAACTCTGTACAGAATGGCGCGGGCTTGCGGGCTTAGCCCGACGTGACGAGACGGCGACAGGTACGTAGGTAAATACGTGGATATCTCCCGCCCGCCTGCCTCACACTGATACGTCACTCATGTAAGTTTTCTTCGCGTTTCCGCGAATTATCGAATAGAAGTTGAAATTGGAATTTCGCGTGGTTTTTTTCTAGGATGGAGCGCGGTTGGCGCATTGTGCGATGTCTTTCACCGATATTGTCATTCAAGTTTTGGATGAATTTTAATATAAAGTAGGTATCCTTCCTCCGCGGTGTAAGTTGATACTTAATCGTGTGTCACTCATCTTATTGAACGTTTGGGTTTCGCTACGGGTTAGGTTTTATCAATATACTTACACACAGGTATTCATGCATTACTAATGCGAGCGATTTATGGCCGCTGATAAGTTTAAAAGATGTTAATATTGTATTTAGGTAAGTAAGTGGTTTGTAAAGATTGCCTTTAAGAATTTTGGCATTCGGGGAAAACGTTAATCAAATCGGTAATGATGAGTCATTGGAGGGCAGAGATGATGCTACTTTATGAACAGTCTGATTCAAATCTCCACCGACTAGGAACCTAAAAAATCAAGGATATATAGAAGACGCAAGCCTACCAACGCCTATTCCTCAGTAAATTGCCGTTAATTTGCTCTGTACAACGCTCCCATATAATATGCGATGCGATAATAGACTCGTCTACTCGATGGACTTTCATTTCCGCGCGCACGTCCCTCGATAACAAAGAAGTGTTGACATATTTAGAACAAGCCTGAAATCGAACTGGCTGGCAGTGTGGCCGGCAGCTGCCGACAGCCGTCACCACTGCCAACATTGCCAACTAACGCGAGATTTTAATTTTCGAATCCATCGTCGCTGACGCGCGCCCTTTTGTTGCCAACGTCACAACCCGATTGGTTCCTTCGCCATTTTTTTTAAACTGTCAAAGTCGGATGACGTATGTCAGAGGATTGAGTTGATTGATTTGAAATTGGAGTTTCGACAGCTTCGACGATGATGCTGGGTGGGTTTTAGACGGTTCGTTTTGGTCGAGTCTCTCCCAGTTAATTGCTTGCACATTCTAATCTTAATCCCAGTTTAGTTTAATATCTATGGTTAACTTTAAACGGCTTTTTAAACACTGTTATCTCTAAGAGGCTGAAAGTCAGACTGAAAAGCTTTCACCTGCGTTCAAAATTGGACGAAAATTGAAAAATATGAATAGATTTCTGGCGTGGCGCGCCTTCTATCGTATCGGTGGTTGCCGTCCACCGTCCGTCACTATCTATATTCCACACGAGCGCTCTCGATACTCGCTTCCTCGATACACCTATTCGATTAAAATAAGAATATTTTAAGGCACAACACTATTGTGAGGCGTACGGACCTTCCGAGAAAGGTTGTAAGCTGATATCGCATTCAAAAGCTGTGAATACTTTACACGTGTTTTTGTGTTTGTATAAAGTTATTTAATAAAACACATTCTTATTGGAATTCCATTATGAATCAACCTCTAATTATTTACATAATTACGAATGAATCCATTTGTCTTGTCATTATTGTCTGCGCGTGTCAAAATATTTCCATTAAATAAACAGGAAATTAATTTGTAAAATCGTACACGGAAAATATTACGGGAAATAAAGAAGTGCAAACATGGGACGGCAAACTAAAACAAAGCCGTCGAGACACTTAATCGAAATAGAGGTGCGCAATAATCCAACATGGAGTCTGCAATTCGACTGCAGATGCAATTGTCACGGGCCGATGGGCTCGCTCCCGCTCCTTCTGTTTTTACTCGATTGCTCGATTACTCTATTCTCGTTTTTCGTCGTGCCCGACTAGCGATACCGTTCCTACACTGAGACCTGTCATATCGCCTTTGTTCGACGTGTACCGAAAAAATAGCAAAAAAAAATACAGATAAAAAGTCTCTCCCTAGCAAATTGGGCGTCTCTGTTATAAACAACAGAGGTGGAATGTAACGATAGCGAACAATAAATGTCCGATCCGTTTGTACGATGTGAATTTGTTGATTGTTTCGGCTCACCGGTGCTTTGTCAACGGTAGTTTTGGCGCGCTCTCCAACTGTCACTTTGACGTTTCAACTTTTTTTTTTAAACAAGTCTCTTTTTTCGATGGCAACTCATTTCAGGGGAAAGGTTATCGAGCCTATTAACTTTTTAAAAATGTTATGACTGCTTTTTTATTGTTTGTTTCGTTTTTGTCATTTGCGTTTCTGACTGACAACTTTGTGATATCTCGATTTTTAAATTGCGAATGAATAGAAGGAAGGTAATGCAATGCTCACTTTTTAATTCATTCGCAATATCGAGAAAACAAACGTAACGAATTCTAAAATGATTGATTGTAGTAATTAGCATACTGCATGAGTCCCTACTTTTTGTATGCAGGTTAAATTTTAATAGGTATATTGGGCGGGCCGTTATCTCAGGGAGTTTGGGGTGTTTGGGGGGTGTGCCGAGGGGTGTTGGGGGGTGTTCGATATGAATCACCAGGAGTAATGGCTGCAATATCACGTAGTGCAGTTTGTCAACCGGTTGTAGCCTCCCGCTAGCATAGATAATACTCAGATTGTGCCCGCAAGAGATACGCTTGTTCTCGACAGTCTAACGTCTGGTGTTGCCGGCCTAAAATTTTCGTCCACATTCATGTTAATCATGTTTTGGGAGATTAGATATTTTCTCTTAATAAATTACTAGTTTACTACAACCAAAAATATACTGCTACTATTTTAAATTAGAAATTGCAACTAAGGTATGTTATCCACCCTGAGTAACATACCTGTCCACCCAATCAAGTGGACCTGTGCAAAGCCGGGACGGCCCGCTAGTTACTCGGTAATCTTAAGAAGGATTGACCTTCTGGTTCTGGCACAGTCGGATAAAAACAAACAATAATGGGGCCCGGGCGGGTATTACAACGTCTTAAAACCAGGGTTGTTCCAATGAGTGACCGAGATGGCGCTAGACGACTTTTATTGCTCTGTCACTGTCACTCGCCGGAATAAGCCTGGTTTAAAGACTTTGTAATACCCCCCCCTGATTAAGTTCGAACTGATGATTAACACTAGTAAACCATTAAATTACAAAAAAATAAACAAATGAAGATCCAACCACACCAAAATCCTTAGCATCAAACACAACAAAAACCGAACACCCACAAAAAGATCACACTGTATCAATAACCCCTTGAACGGGCATGGAAAGAGCAAGTCCCGATAGAATCATTTTCAAGTATCATCAGCGACTGACTCAAGAGGGTGAGCGCGGGTAATCTGTGTTCGGCAGACGATCGCCTCTGAGAGGCTGGTCGACAATTAGTATTGGTTTGAATTAGATCCGGGTTGTATCACGTTCTGCTGGGTGGGATGATATGATGGGGGATTTACGTTATTTTTTTTTAAATCATGAAATGAGATCTCCTCTACCCAGGCTGGGTAGAAGGGCATTCGGACAGCGAGTAAAGGGCAACTCGACGGTGCATCGTGTTCCACGCGCGCCTCAAAGAGCGTCAGCAAAATGACGGGGCCCCCTCACAGAGGGCCAAAGCCTGCTGGGGTCGCGGGACTTCTTTCCATCACCGTGACCCCGGAACGTAAAGGGCTATTGAAGGACACCGTGGATTTTAGTCAGTACAAGTCTGACAGTCTCTGCCGCCCTGCCCGGGGTGGGAGCGCTCATTTGATGATTTTACCACGATAAAAAAAAAAGAAGGCAGGGTAGAAGGGGGCTGTCTGACTTGTACTGACTTAAATCTACGGTGATCTTTCAATAGCCCTTTATATTTCAGGGTCACGGAAGCCCGTAAGTCCCGCGACCCCGGCAGGATAGGGCTGTTACTGTCTTGTCGTTAAAGAGATGTCAGTTTTTTTTTTATGAATCGCCGCCGCCCATCTTTTTGGTGGCGGCATATTTTACGGCTTTTTTCAACAAAAGAATAGACAAAATTACATGACACGGCGATGTTTAAGTTGTTGAAAGTAAATACTTCTATGCTATAGTTGTCTATGGGTTACCGTATAAATGTTTTTTTAGGCTAAATTATATTATTCATTGTGTGCGGTCTGACACGCAATTGGCGCCTTTATTATTTCTTATAGCCAATAGACCAATGGATACTAGCTGATTACTGGTCGGTCAAGGTTTGAATAAAATCAACACCTAAAGAAAAATAATGTGATTTAAACCTTGCAATAATTATACAGTTTTGTTGCTGGCCGGCTTAATTAAACCATTATAAATACTACGACAGAGAGAGAAAAACGTTACTATGAAACAAAAGAATGCTACAGCATACAGTGGGTTGCAACGTTGCTAATATTGGTTTATATCAATTCTGAACTCTATTTCTTTACCAATGAAATAGAATTTTCTTCTGAGTCGCCTCGTTTTTAGATCCCCAGAGCCAATTACTAAACGATACAGCCTACAATATTTATATCCATATAAGAAACTTCGTCAACCTCTAATTGCTTGTAATGTAACATTCATTCTACAATCGATAACACGCAATCGAGTAACTCGCTAACTCGATTAATATCTCGATTAGATCCTGCGCTTGCGCACCGCTCGGAAATAACAAATGTTAGGATATTCCCACGGTATTTTGAACCTAGTTTTAAGTTTAGTGTTACTTAATCTTAATAACGGTGGTTTTGGTAGAAAATTCTTGCGATTATTATTTTTGTTGTGGAGAATTTTGTAAGGGATCGGTGAAAGAATTCATTGAGTTTGGAACTGTGGTTAATTGAAATAAAATGGCGTTGTTGGCAAACAAATTGGTGATGACCCTGGAAAAGTAGGAAAGGAGTTTTTGCATTGTACATACTCCAGCACATCATTCTACATCAATCGGTCAAACATTAATAGGTTTTCAACCTTATCACAATAATGGAAGGTTAATGACTGGTACAAGTTGGTAGATAGGGGTAGGTTTACCTGCTGGAGTCTGTACCTACTCTATAATTCTAGAAGACTGCAAGGCTGCATTTGCCAGTGCGTTGCCGATTTTTGGCGTTCACATTGTTAATATCAAATCGTAGACAGAGGTTAGCAGAATCACACAGGGCCCCAAGTCTGCTAAATTACAAATGGCTCAATTGAATATCAATTGGATCTCAGTAGCAGTTTTAACTACATTTGGTATTCTGCTTTTAATTTAAGACCAATGGTTTTCCAGTGACATTCCATTGAACTGCTATCAGAATATTTGCTAGTCTGCTCTTCAATCATGACATAAGTATACATATAAAAGTCATAAATCTATGTGTCTCTTTTCCTCACTCAAGTGTGAGTAGCACAGTGGTAAAAGCGCGAGAGTGGCTAATCTACAATCACGCGCGCCTCGATGGGGCTTCAGTGCTTTTCATAAGTTCGCCTTTTACAGTATCTTAGAGTACCACCTCTATGTGGAAGTAGGTATATTATGTACTTATAAAACCTCTCTTGTCCTGTGTGATCTGAAGATTTCTGGCAGCTGTGGCGTTGCAATAAAAAAAAATTAAGACATACAACGTGTAACGTTAAAAGCGCAAAACCTCTCTTGGGGTAACTCAGCCCATGTTACTGAACAATATTTGTTCTGAGACTTTTGGAAATTCGCAAAAAAAAAAAAATTTTATACTTATGGGTCCGATCAATTTCTCATTTTGTATGAAAAAGCAAATTTTTTTTGTGAATTTCCAAATTTCTTGGAACAAACATTGTTCAGTAACATGGGCTGAGTTACCCCACGAGAGGTTTTGCACTATTAACGTTACACGTTGTACATGCAAAGTACTCATTTTCTTTTTTAGTAGATGTAGAGGTTATCCCACCAAAAACTGTTAAAAAGGGCGGCAATTTCGCCTAAAAAGGGATGAAATCTTATCTATGGAACTTGCCACGTTCCATTGACTTTATTTCAACTAAGTAGCTGTAGAGGTCATTTGCTGAGCAAAGATTTAAGTGACCAATAAAGTTCTTTAATTTTATATCTTTGTCTGCCATTTTATTGTACTACATATCCTTCCAAGCAATTACTAATTCTTATCAGGCAAGTACTTATACTATAACAAAACTCCACATTACTTATTTTTAAGATATTCATCTTTTAGTTCAAATGTAGGGCGGTTGACCGATGGAATACCGACTGTTCAGTACCACTCATGTTGAAATTCCGCTCACCAAGCATATTTAGTTTAAAACAAGTACAATTAGTTCTAGAGTTCTAACTAGATGGCGTTGTCGGCGAATTAGAAGTCGGTGTTAAGATTCTCCGCCATTTGTATAAGGGTTGTGTATTTAAAGTTCATTTTTGTTGGTTTTAATAGATCAGTACAAAGTATTGTAGGTTGTTTTACTTGACATCAACCTTACTGAGATACACACAAAGGTCAACAGCCCAACATTAATACGGATGACCAACCCGTGGCATCAGCTGCGTCCCGTATTAAAGATGGTCCAATCGAGCCCAGATGAACAAGGGTGATTTTTGAGTACATGCGGCCCAGTCCGCTTTGCCCGGCACTCGCAGTGGATCGCTGCAGCAAGAGTGCTTGGTCCTCCGCATCGGCAGCAGCAGCGGCAGGAAAGTGGTGAGCAGAGGATGCCTCTTGCATCCAGATCAAGCGGAAGGTGTTCGAATTTACGTCATCTTCTCAATTCATCGTGACATCAGAAGACTGACGTCATATCCAACAGTTCAACGGCATCATCGGATTGTGTGAGTGAAGTGCAAACTGTGAGTACAATTACTTTATTTCATCAATCAAAGGAAATTAATGTCAAGCAATTTTGAACTTTATTTCATCCAAGAAATTAACTTTGAAATTATTTGAATAATCTTGGACTTGTAGAATTTTAAGTAGATTTAAGGACTTAGAATAGTTTTTCAAAAAACGACGGAACGGGGAACCTATGCCCGATTTCCGCCAGATTTTGGTTATGTTAAAACACTTGTAAAATTTTGCGATTTTTTAGGACATAGAATAATTTTGTTAAATCTGGACTTGTATTTTATTTTAAGTATTTTTGTTGACACTGGACTTGTATTTTATTTTAAGTTAGTTTGCTCTAGTTCAAACCAAAACTGTTCTTTAAAAAACTTGTCAGCTTGGTATATTAGTTTTGTTTAAGAATTGTAAATATTGTTAAGTTTTAGTTAAATTGTATTTTTCTCAAACATGGAGGGATTAATTAATGTACTTAAATGCTTCCAAAGTGTTATTGTTAAAGGATTAACCAATTTTAAAAAGAGTCCAAAGGATAGATTAACAAT
Organism: Agrotis ipsilon; assembly: GCA_028554685.1. Lineage (NCBI taxonomy): Eukaryota > Metazoa > Arthropoda > Insecta > Lepidoptera > Noctuidae > Agrotis > Agrotis ipsilon. The sequence continues at coordinate 2,375,216 of CM052963.1, forward strand.
CGAATACATAGGAACCAAACAAGAATTGTTAGAAAAGGATTGGGATTCGTTTAGAGAAACCAATACCAAAATATATCAAAACTTTAAATTAGATGATTTAGATCAAACAGTGGTTGACATTTATGATGCAACCGAGGACACTTACATAATGTATAAAAGTGCATTGAAAGCAACACTTAATCAAATAAGTCCTAAGGAACCAGTACAACTCAGTGATGGTTCTCATAATAGTTCATTTAAGTCGGCAAGTTCATGTTTTGTAAAGTTACCAAAGATCACTATTCCAATATTTTCGGGAAAATATGGAGAATGGACTACATTTCGTGATTTATTTATATCATTAGTTCATAAAAATGAATCATTAGATAACGTTCAAAAGTTGCACTATTTAAAATGTCATCTTTCGGGTGAAGCTGATCAATTGATACGGAATACACCAATAACAGATGCGAATTATAACCAATGTTGGGAATTGTTAGACAAGCGGTATAGTAACAAAAAATATCTTGCCAACTGTATATTCAAAAGGTTATTTGGAATAAAACGTATGCAATGTGAGTCAGCCACTTCCATAAAAGAACTTTTAGACACCACCACTGATTGCTTAAAAGCGTTGTCGAATTTAGGTATTGATGTGAGTACATGGGATCTTATCATTATACATATAGTTACGTTTAAATTAGATGCTGAAACGCGCAAACAATGGGAAATAAGCATTAGCATTTCCAATGATTTTCCTACTATAGACCAATTCAAGTTATTTTTAGAACAACGTTTCCGCGCATTGGAGTTCATGCTCGTAGAACCAAAAAAAGATTCAGGTCACCAGATCAACAATAATAATAATAGTTCAAACAATTATATGCCTAGAGCAATGCTTGCCACAAACCTATCATCATCACGCATGAAATGTGAATTATGTTCAGAAGATCACAAACTTTGTTTTTGCAAGAAGTTTGTACAAAAGTCGCTTGATGATAGACGTGAATTTGTACATAACAACAGAATGTGCTTTAACTGCTTAGGAAGCAACCACACAGTTAAATTCTGTAAAAATAATTCTAGTTGTAAAATTTGCCATAAGCGTCATCATTCGCTTTTACATATTAAACAAGATCAAAACCCGGAAGCAATACCAGCTGCTGATGGTGCTAGTCCTTCGACTAGTGCTAATCATATAGTTTCTTGCTTGTCGTCAGGGGATGTACCCAAACACAGACAAGTTTTATTAGCCACTGCGCTACTAAATGCCGAATCAAAGACGTGTAGATGTCAAACAGTCCGCGCCTTACTTGATCAAGGTTCGCAGGCTTGTTTTATTACAGAAGCTGCAGTTCAACGGCTTAAACTGAAAAAGATTCCTATTCAATGGTTTATTTTAGGATTAGGAGATAATAGGTCAACCATGATAAAGTACATGGTACAAGTAACGATTAAGTCTCGAGTCGATGTTAATTTCAATTTAACATTTAATGCATACATTTTAAGCAAGATCACCTCTTATTTACCAGAGCGAGGCATAAACAAAGATGCTTTCGACTGGTTGGAGGTCAACAATTTGTGTTTAGCAGATCCTGAGTTCAACACACCAAATAAAATCGACATTCTGTTAGGTGCAGATGTTTACAGTTACATTGTTCAAGAAGGTTTAGTTAAGAGTCCTACTGGTAAATTAATAGCTCAGAGTACTAGATTAGGTTGGATCTTGTCAGGTACAGCGGGTTCTGAAAATAATGAAGTTAAAGATCAACCAGGTCGAACAAGAACAAATAGTAATTTTGCAGAACAATGAATTATAGAAATTAGATCAAAAAGAAGAGAAAGGGTTGTAATGTCATTACGCACTAAATCTTTTACTGTTAGAATGTTAATATTTTGTATTTTTTATCATTTGTAAATACATTAATTTATGTTTGTTTTGTTTTAGTTTTAAGATTAATGTTAACTTTTCTATGTATATGGTGATTTTAAGAACTTAGTCGAATAAGTAGTTCAATTTATTCAAATGTGAGAGATGTAACATGTAATGGTTTATTGTAGATCAAAACTTGAGAACAAATGTATTTTTTGGTCAAATGGATTGTTAAAGAAGGACATTCCTTCAGTAATGTCCTTGGTGGGCGGTATGTTCAGTACCACTCATGTTGAAATTCCGCTCACCAAGCATATTTAGTTTAAAACAAGTACAATTAGTTCTAGAGTTCTAACTAGATGGCGTTGTCGGCGAATTAGAAGTCGGTGTTAAGATTCTCCGCCATTTGTATAAGGGTTGTGTATTTAAAGTTCATTTTTGTTGGTTTTAATAGATCAGTACAAAGTATTGTAGGTTGTTTTACTTGACATCAACCTTACTGAGATACACACAAAGGTCAACAGCCCAACATTAATACGGATGACCAACCCGTGGCATCAGCTGCGTCCCGTATTAAAGACCGACTACTCACTTAACCAGCGATTATAGAATTTTAACACATGTAAGTATAGCTTCCTTATCTATAGATTTTTTTTCTATCTATATCAATCTTTAAATCATACCTCAAAATAGTGTTAATTTGTAGTGTTGCCAGCTCTCAGATTCTGGATATTAGTAGTTGTGGACTTACCTGTAAACAATAAAATAAGTATTTGTTAAAATTAAAGACAATAATAGCTAACCAACAACTTATAACAAAATTAAAATGGCATGTAGCAATTATTGGATTTGGTAAGAAAAATGAAAATGAAAAAAGAAAAATGATATAAAGGCACGATAATTTAAAGTACATACTATACGCCCTGATACCTGCATCGCGAACTGCAAATACATACTCGAAAGTAAATATCAACTGATTCCAGCAGTTTCAAATTATTCTCGCGGTCGAATTTTTCTTTCTACAGAAAGGAACTTTAGTTGAACAACGTAAATTGCAATAACTAAAATTACTTCAACAGCCAGATTCATAAACAAACACACAACCTTTTTATTAATAACCTATCACAGATAAACAATACGTAAATCAAGGCAACGGTAAATAGTGAACACAGAAATATCCGATCGGTGCAAGAAACGTAATAAATACGAAGTTTACGAGAACAAATGCAATGAATCAAAAACAAAACAATGCGATTATCCCTGCGTTGTAGTGTTAGTGGGAGGTGCAAGGTATGAGGTGACAGCGGGGCGGGAACTTCAGCTGGGACATAGGCCTGTAATACCCAGGATCATCATCATCTGCCTAGTCTTTTTCCAAATATTTTGAGGAATTCAGGTGAATATCAGTATTTTACATGGAGCGACTGCTTTATCTGTACCCTTAGCACGAGTTTTCAGTATTTGAGACGTAAAGTAAACTGGAACTTTGACAAGTTCAAATTGACAATTTCCAAGGAAAAAAATAGTTTCTTCTTCGCACACCAGAGGCGCTGTTCCATTTTTTTTCTCTGTAAAGTAAAATAGTGAAAACTTGTGCTAGGGGTACTGACCTCCACAACCCGTGAATAAAAACAATAATGGGGAGTTTCCCAGTGTGTGAGCATCGTTTTATTAAAAAAAAAACATACGTGACAGTCAGTTGCACAAAAATATGCAAGCAGCCATCAAAGCCTGCGCTGTAATAGATTCTGATTAGAGAATTAACAATGGTAGAACAATAACCCAGACTTGATACTTGTTTAATATTGTGCTATTTGGAAAAAAAAACAATTCCCTATGTAGAAGGAAATTAAGCATAATTGCAGATTTGTTTATACATAACTGTCAAAGTTTTCTTTCTATGTGAAATACAATTATGTAATGTTGTGAGCGTAAGAAAATTAAATAATACGTTTGAAAGCTTAAAAAACGTGAGAATAATAACATATTGCTTTACAGTTTTGACCGAGAAAATTATTTTAAAGCTTTGATAATTTGCACTGAGTAGAAATGTCAGTCTGACTTGAAATCCATTTCACAAAAGTTACTCTTGACTTAAAGTTCATTTCACATCAATTATTTAGTTAAACAATGCATAGAACACACATAAAGAACGCCGCGTTACAATAACCTAAGCTTCGATTTGATCAAAAGCGATCTCCACATTGTACCACACGCCACCTCCTCCACCTTGCGCCACCCATAAGTTCGACAAGAGGCAAGCTCAGGAAATGAAGCGGGCTCGGGAGAAGCCGATAAATCCAGGCGCACACAAAGAACTTGCCACTTCTTGCGTCTTTATTAACTTGCGACAAATTGTCTAGCAATAATTAAGTTTACGAATATGGTGGCACTGATATTGACGGACCTGTGTGCTTTTGAAATCTTGCTTTTTTGCGGTTTTGAACAAGGTAACCATTGAACGAACTTTAGGAAGCTGAGTGCTAAATTGTTCGTCAAATCTTCGAATTTTTTGGAAGTTAGGTTTCCTTCTAAATGTAAAAGACACTGTAAGTAGGTACTACGTGGACTGGACCCCGGTACGTAAAGGGTTATTGAAGGACACCGTGGATTTTAGTCACTACGAGTCTGACAGTCCCTCCTCCTCGGAGTGGGAGGAAATATTTGATGATTTTACCACGCAAAGAATAAAAAAAATGCTACTTAATACTAATACTAAACAAAGCCCACCAGACACAACATCCGTCTTGTTGGAAGGTACCCTCCTTTTCACCGGGTAGCGAGGAACTTTCCACTCTGTTCCTACTACCCCTAAAAATAGTTGATAATTGACACTTAGCAATCCGTACTAAGTCCACGTAGTACTTTTTTATTATGACTATTGCAAATATTAGTGTCAAGTAACGAGCTGTTTCCTCTTTATATCATTTGTAAATGTTGTTTAGTTATTAAAGTTTCTAATTTCTATGCCAAAATGGCAATAAAAACTAGCAATCAACTTACAAGCTAATTTACTTAAACATTTAAAAAAAAGGACTGTTACAGTTCCTTAATTTATTATGTCTCTATTCTTTAATCTACGATGACTTTTATTAAGTTCTTTTCAATACTAATCAAGATCAACTAACTCCTGATTAACTTCACAAGAAAGTATTCCACCGTCACTCAAGTGTGAATGTCGCAATCTTTTAATTAAATAAAACAACTGATCGAACAGTAAACAAGTAAAGTTATTCGACTGTTATTAATATAAAACGGGCTGCTTGTTACACAGGATGTTGTGACTAGCTTTAATCCGCGGTCTCGGTTACGTTTGCTTTGGTTAATTTAATCTTTCGTTAGGTAATAAGGTGATGTTTGTTTTATTTGAAAATTAATGATGTAACAAAGGTTCTGTAACCATTTTGGCGATTGAAAAAGAGTGTCCATGGAGTTTCTTGCTCATTCTTCTCCATAGAGATCTACGGTTGGGAATGGGCATCTACAGTACTTTCACAGTTATTATGTCTTGTGACTGGGACGGTAGCACCGTAACTATTTTAAAATTATTTTATTTTACTTTTCTCTTTTGACAATTCAAAAGTGCCTGTAACTGCCTTGATTTTGATTGTTAAATAAAGAAACAATATCTGCCAGCTTTTTCTGTTATACAGGGAGGATAATTTGATATTGATGATTATAGGTTAGCAATTTAAAATTGTGACCGCAGGTTAAGTACTATAGTATAAAGATTCAACATAAGATAAAAGTATTCTATGTCCGTTTCTGTGCACCTCACAACGTATCATATGTAATATTTCAAGATAATCGGTTCAGTGGTTTACGCCTAAATAAGTAATAAGCCTTTTATAACATTAGTGAGGAATGACAGTAACTGTCATTCCTCACTAATGTTATAACTAACTGTTAGGATGCCACCTAATTACAGAGCTCTATTTATTGTAATGAGGGATTTTCTTTTTTGTTTTCCCTAGTCGATGGATAGATGGCGCTGAACTAGGTATGTAACTGCAATGAACGGAACGTCGTAATTTTTTTATTTTTTTCACTTGATTGTAATTTTGAGATCTTAAAACGTAACGTACATGTCATTTCATTGTCAGTTACATCACATCACACCATTGGCATTTGGAAATAAATAATAACAAGGAAAAATAAAAAAATATTCATTGACCAGTCATTTTAATTTAAGAGTTTTCCACGCCTTAAAGAAACTGTCCTAAGAGAAAAAGAAGAAAAGTCTGTTCCTCGTGGATTTGTGAAAAAATTAAGGCATGCATCTAGTAACGTAGTCAGTTCAACGCCATCTACAGAGTTGTTGGAAACTACATTTTTTTAATATTCGAAAAAGAAAACTTCCCATTCTAAAGACATGATGTGTATTTTCAATAGTAATTCCAGCGTAATGGTATGACTGATAAATATCATATTTCCCAATACAAAAGTAATCGAATAGAAACAAAAACAAACCATCTATTAGCCAACTACATCATCTAAATACATCCTATTTGTATTCAAAAACCATCTCGTATTGTAAACATTTGTGCTTAAAACGGTACAGTCAACGTTATTTCATCTCTTTCAGGAAATTACCACAGTTCCTAGCGGATTATTGCAAAATAAGATATTGTTCACTCAATCTGTTCACTCGTTCGTTGCTCGTTTACTTCATTCGTTTGAATGATGCTCCTTTGTTTCGAAATTTGAATTTTAAGTTGTGATCCGTTTAGATTGGTTAAAGGTTCGGATTTAATTTTGTTTATCTTTTAATGTTTAATCAATTGTATTTGGAATATGGTTTTTGATGCGAAATATTATTATTATCCTTTAGCTGTTAAATATTGCTTTAATTGGAAAGTTTTGTTTGTTTGTTTCACTTTTATTTAAAAGCTGTAGAAATTGAAATATTCCAGAAAAACATTCGGCGCGTTGATAGTTTTTAGAAATTTTGCTAATGGGTCATTTCACAATGTTTTATTAATTCAACTAATCCAGTATATTACAATTAAAACAGAAAACTATTTCGTACATTTAAAGTTTATTGCCATATTTATTAGTTCCAATGTTTCAGAGCTAGGTAGGTATCTATTGAAATGCCTATCAACAAAAAATTACCATTTTCCCTAAATTTAATCATTTTCTTCATATATTTCCCCCATCAATCACACTTGACCAAAACTCAATATGGAAAAAAGGTTTTTTTTTCAACTAGGAAAGCGTTTTTATAGAAAACGATATCAAAGATAAATAGTCATGAAATGTTAGAAGGAAATAAATAAACATGGTTGCCACTCTGACGGACGGACGGACGGAATAGGAAATTGCGGAGCCAGATCGCGGGATCTTGTCATCGCGTCAATGTACTAATGTTATTCAATATTTTGTTGTATTACATATTTTTGTTACATATTTTTTGGGCTGACTATATCGTTTGCAACTGTGATTTTTTAGGAGAGTTTGTTTATATATTTTTTTATTAAATTATTATTTTAACCTATACTTAAGAGTAGGTTGACAGGTGCTAAATATTTTTTGAAATTTTAAATTTCTTAACGAAATCGCGGAATCCTGTCAATACGTGTGTAAATATTAAAAAAAAAAATATTGTTTTAATTTTTTTTCAATTTTTGTTTCCTATTTGCAACTACCTGTTTTGAATTTTAGATTGTTTGTTTTTTCTTAATTGATTATATGTATAATCCAATTGAATAATTATGTGTCAGCAACATAAGTGCCTTAATACTTAGACTTTAAGTCTTTTACAATCTGAAAAGTCACAAAAGAATAGTTATCCTTTCGTACACCTTACTTATTTTCCCTTATTTATTATGCCTTACACAACGTTTTGCCTATATAGTTATTCATATTTGTATTGTATGTGTAAATCTGACGTCAATCAGTTCTAAAACTGTTTTAGAAATGGCACTGAGATTATATTTTTCAGGATTTTGTGATTAAACGTAAATTTAAAATATTTATAACGTTACTTTCTATCCGCTCCACAGGTGTCACAATAATTTAATTAATTAAAAAGATAACATCAGATTGTCACCTGTGGCCCCAATATTTCTACAATTAAAATATTTTAATCAACCATTTTAAATTTATTTTTAAATTTAAATGGTACTTAAATACCAATTTAAATTCAGTCTTATTGTCTTTATATATTTCAGTATAAAATATGAATACACAAGATAGTTTTCAAAACTAGATTTTTAATAGATATTTAAATTAAGTGAGTAAAAATTTGCGTAAACTAATAAAAAAACATCTTTATTGCATATGTAAACCAAATTGGTCACAAAAAAGAAAATAAATGAATTAATTAAATTAAAATAATGATGAGAAAATTTGAAAATGTAATTTAAAAAAAAAACAAAAAACTTATATAAAATAAAAATAAACAAATGCCCGGCTATACCTACTAAAAAAAGTCAATATATTTGCGAGCCACACATCCGTAGATATATAAAGTCAACCCGTCATAACTTACATCGCATACAAGATTTTAATATTACGATAAGGCTGGGGCGATCGTAGATGTATGCGTTGTCACGACACCCGCCAATATCCGACGGAGAATTGAAATATCTGACCCATCCACCCAGGCACATCCCTAGCTGCGAGCTTGCATGTCGATGAATATATTTAATTATTTTATACGTATGTTTTGGTGGGAATCTTGGGTAGTTTGAGGGTTAGGGAAGTTGAGGAAAGGTTCGTTTTCTGTTAACAGTTTATTGTAATAGTTGTGAAGTGGAAAATCTGGGTAAAAGCCTTGTCTCAGAGCAAGGTTGGTGTAGTAGCTTCGCTGTAGGTCGTGGGTTCGAATATTGTTATGTTGTGGGTGTTGCTGTTTGTGTATATAATATTTTAATTACTCGTGTATCGTGCGTGGTTTCCTTTTTAATACCGAATAAAAGTTTTCCTTGCCACTGTCTGTAAACCAAAATAAACTTTGCTTTGAGTCCTAATAATTATTACTAGGGTCCTAAGTTCCTAACCCAAAGGGTATCGCACAGATGATGTATTTATTTTGCCACTACGGTAAAAAATACTGAAAAATAGATTAAAATTAATATTGCAACCCGCTCTCATAGACAGACACGATTTTTATCTGATTTAGGGCCTATGCACACCACGTTTTTTAAACGTGCCGTCGACGCGCGTTTGTACCGATGCAAACGCGCGTTTGCCACTTTGTATCACGACAACAAACTGCTCTGATGGACACAAACGTGCCGTCGACGCGCGTTTCCAAACTGCGCGTCGACGGCGCGTTTAAAAAACGTGGTGTGCATAGGCCCTTAATAGATACTGATACGGAACCTTTATTGCACGAGTGCGACTCGCACTCGACCGGTTTTTTTAATGTTTGCTTTGCACCTTAGCACCTACTTAAACCATTGTACCTTGCACGGTACCTATGCAACGTAAACATCAGCAATATCTTTGTTTGTCCATGTGTGGGATGCTATCACCACATCGCTGATTCACTTCACTGACTCAGCCCCAACTGCCAGCTCTTAGTCATCTAGTTTTACGATTAAACTGTATTTTTTATCTATCTTGTTACTGGGATTTGATTAAAGAATAATGAAAAGGAAGTTACTGATATCTGGGTTATCTATAACACTGGTGACTCATTATTGATCCTCACGGATATTTTTTCGATTTTGGGGTCAACGCAGCTTTTGGGATCCACCATCTCAGTTTTGAATCTATGTTTTATAACAAGTTTCTTCTGTGCTTCAGAATTCAGTCTCATACATCAGTACAAATAGAAAACTGTTTTTTTTCTACGCTAGGGACCTATTCTGTTTCTTTCACCCTTTTTTCTTGCTCTTAATGTCACTATCAATTCAGTTTTTGCGAGTTTATATTCCTAGTTATATACATTTTAGTATCTCATAGTTATTCACAAATACTGGAGTTACACGCCTTTATTAACACTGAAACGATTTCAATTAAAGATATTTCTGTTAAATCACATTGCTTTCAATTCCCTGTCTCGTCACTATCATCATACAAATCTGACAAATATTCCCCACATTATGACACTCCTTGCAATCATCCGCTCCTGGTACATACAAGAGTGAAAGATACCGCATTCCAATGACACGCACCGTCTGTACACCGTCTAGCCGCTTCGCAATGGCTATCTGCGCGTACGCAGCCTGCTTTCGCGCCAACACAACCTTTTTAGAATCAGGGTACCATAAAAACCGTTCTACTCTCCATTGGATTTTCAACCTTGAGCATAATGCTTAGAGTGCAGTATTGTCTGCAGAGAAGGAAAACAGTTTAAACGAATAACGAACTTCAGTGCAAGTCATTTGAAATTGGAATTGAATGCAGTCCACGCAGGAAGGTTTTTGTAGAGTCAGTGCAATTGATTTTAGACTTAATCATTGTTGTGGTAAAGTGAATTTTCTTTCAAACCAGGATGGTGGTTGTGTGGTTTTAGTACAGGCTATAATGGTGTTGCAAAAGGTGAGTTCACACGTGCAAAGACTGACCAATTCTGCAAATCGATGCGATCGGCGATCGGTAACGGAACCAGATGCGTGTGAGCAGACTTTTTTAAATGATTCATGCTGTATTGCGGTTGGAAGAACGCCGAAGGAAAACAGGTGGCAAAAACTGCGCAAGCGCATTGTTATGCCAAAAGTTATGTCAGTGGGTATATTACAACGTAATTTTTAATTCCGCAAATAAAGAGGGACTAAAGAGAATCTGACTATACACTACTCGGCATCGGCTAAAGTCCTTCAATCTGTTTTAATTTAAATGACCCAAAAAATTGTTTAGCAAATGATAACTATGTTGGGAGAAGTTATAATGTAAAATAACTTAATTCCGGTAAAATTGTAAGCACTATCTGTCTTACTACAAAAAGTTGAACATCTGTTGAACGCTTGTTTATAAAAAGTGTAACTGCAAAACGAACCTTATATCAACGTCAAATGACGTTTAGAAGTTAACAGATTTTAAGACCAAGTGTTCAACCGATGTTTAACTTTTACACCGGTAAACCGTATAAGTAGCCTTAAATTGAAGTAAATGAATAAAATGCTTTTGAGTGAAAACAAATTGACGGGGCTCCCCTATAGAGGGCCATGCCTTGCCGGGGTTGCGGGACATACATACACCACGACTCCGGTACACAAACGGCTACCGAAGGACACCGTGGATTTTAGTCAGTCAAGTCTGACGGGCCCTGCCCGGGGCGGGAGGACTCATTTGATGATTTTACCACGTAAAAAAAAAGAGTGAAAACAAATGGAAAATAAAGTTAACCTCTAAATGTCATTTAGAAAATTAACAATCTTGTAACAAAATGTAAAACCTAAAATTAATGCAATGTAAATATGATATTAATTAAACGAGTTTCTAAAAAGACTGTGTCTGAGAACGGCGATTAGATAAAAATCTAGATGAAAATAGTTTTTAATTGTTATTGGACAGGCAAAAAGTCAAGGATTATTGTCTATAGTCTTTTATTATTTTTAGTAGAGATTATACGTTGCGAGCATAATCATGACAATTTATCTAGATCTAGAATTTATAATCAGAGTAATAACCAACACAGATCATGTCGACCGGGTTATTCAATTTTGTAAAACTTATTTATGAGCTCGGGACTTAGAGCACCCCGACACGGACAGGTTAGGTTCGTAGGGGGTGGCGGTCATCCCCTTCGTGTTATGTTTAGCATCAACAAGATGGTTTATGATACTTATGAACCTCTGCAGTAGGTAACAGAAGTATAAAGAAGAGGAAGTAGAAAAAAAATCGGTCATCAACCATTGTACTACAAAAACTTAAACAGTTGTTGAACAGTTGTTTAAAAAAAGTGTCACTGCAAAACGAACCTTATATCGAAGTAAAATGTCGATTTGACATTGTTTTATGAGAAATCTTGATCTTGATGATGAATTAACAACATGCAAAGACTAGCACGAAAGTTAATGACAGTTAAGGACAAACGCTACTGGCCAAAAATAAATAAAAAATGCTCCTTAACAAAAAAAACATGAACTGCTCAATCAGAATCCATGTCACAACCTAGCACTTCAAGAAACTGCCAACCTTACTCCACAATTTCAACAACCATCACATTATAAACACAAAACCAACTAAACAGTTACTAACAAAGTTGTTTTCACATCTGACAAACAGCTGGAAGCGTCTAAACGGACAGTCTCAATTATTTTTCCATCTATACATCACAGTATGGACGCCATATTTCAAATAGACTCAGACCGTTTCACTGGCTAACTTCCCACAATGCATAAGGAAGGGAATAACTTTAATTGGCACACAATAAAATATGGAGAGTTGCTGTATCGATTACGGGCTGCATTGTCGATGGTTTCGCTAGTGATGGGAAAGAGTCGATAGTTTTGTTCTTTTTGGTTTTGTGTGTTTTCTTACTCCTATTGTCGATAATTTTGAAGTTGAATGATGATGCTGTTTAATTGCTATTAGTTTTTTTTTATATGTGCTCTAAGTAAGCAAATAAAAATTAAACACCGGAGAAGAACTCTTGGAAAAACATTTGGGAAGCTCTTGCCCAGAAGTGGAACAGGGGATAAAAAAGCACTGGATGCACACAAAACACAAGACCAGAATGAAACACTCCAATTTACAAATTACTTTAATAACCCATAACAAATCAAAACCACAGTTCAGAACTCTTCAATTATGCCAAAAATGGCTTTATTACAAAAATTTAAATACCCAATAACGTCTCAAAGGAAAAAAAAGGTCCCCCCTCCGTCACATAGCGTGCGCGGGCGCCGATTGCAGAACCGATTGCAGTTGCAGGTGCGACCACAATCAGCACATTCGTGACAATATAATTGTACCGCATACCTCACTACTCCCGTCCCTTAATTTATACCTAATAGAGAGATTATCTCATACTTTTTCAACACGTCTCATTTACATTTTAAACCTTTATCTTTTCTTACAGTCAGTTGTAAAACTTATGAAGTAGTTTTACTGGTCTGCTTTTAGAGTTCTTATTTTGCAGTTTTAAGATGTTTTTGGTTTATTATGAGTAAAATATTTTTTGCTGTCTTTGTCCGTATCAGTCAAAATAATAATTATTGCTCTAAAAGCTATATCCTTGATAATTTTCAGATATTCTTGTCAATCATAGCTCTGTTTAGGATTGATGATAGATGCTTGATCAGACAGCGCGAATTCTCATGTAACACTGAAAATTAATAATAATCTATTTCGGTAACTAATGCTATCTTCGATTGGATCTATATCTGTAGCTTATCAACGAACGAATTTGCCTTTCCAAGTCTTAAGATGTCTTTCAGAAGCAGCCGTCAAAAACAAAGGAACGGGATTTGGATAATGATTCAATTTTTAATTTGGGACGTAAGTAAAACTGCAACTACTTATTTTGGGAAAGGCCCTCACCTCTAAGATATATTAAGTTGCCTGTGTCAATAGCTACGGTGCTCGTATTAATAATGGTTAGTCATAAATACATTTTGGATCAAACTTGCCTCAAAATAGAGCTTGGAAACTAAAACCTTCTTAAAATTTAAGACCTCAGCAATTTGTTCCTCATCCATGTTCACGCCTTAAACAATTTCCTCATAATATTTCCGTGGTCATGTACCATCGTATTGTACTGTATTTATATGCCATGTTTCAACCCGTTGCCTTGCAACAGTATAGCAATATATTTCTCTAACCCTTACCTCACAACTCTTGCGCAATGCGATAAAAAGTGATTTTATCAATTTATTTTTGTTAGGTAACTCTGTGATTGGTAGTAAATTATCGTTGTGACTTGAGCAAAATTGTCTGATGGCATTGTTTCTTAATCGATTGTTGTGTGAGATTAGATTTTTATTCAAAATTCTGGTGGTAGACCTCTTGTTTAAATTAAAAGGTGCTGTTTGTGAAACTTGTTGATGTGGTAAAATTACCTCCTAGAAGGCCAAGAATCTTATTAGAACTACAAATCTCCGTGCAGCCATGTCTACGCCCGCCACCAACAAAATTTATGGACACAACTATCTCGTGACGTCAGAAAAAAAAAATACCACAGCCTATTGTGAATTTTAGAAGCGTCATATCTTCGTCAATTTTGCATTAACGTTAAAAACATAAAATAATTAAATAAATTTTGAAAATCTAACTGACTGACTAATTACATTTTTTTTTTCAGAATATAAATGCCTTTTGAATATTCTTAAAATAAGTGCTCTTGGCACTTATTTTTTTCCTAAGTTTATTTGAATTTCATATGCCTATTTATTTATACAGCTCTACCCACCTACCGTACCTAATACTATTAAAGTTTTTATGAATTCAAAAGATATAATTATGTCAAGATTATAAATAATTCTTAAGTTAGATATAAGTAACTGATCGCTTTATCTCGCTTTTAATTTGGATTTAGCCTCAAAAATATGTTAATCTGCTACGGCGATGATTTTTTTATTGATGAAACGACTTTTTACGATTAATTTTGATAATCTTGATTGTACTGGCTCAAGGTTGACTGTGATTTTAGAGGCTTTTTACATGTTAATATACTTCACACTTACAACTTTATATAAAACATTTTATAGAACCGTTTATTACAATATAATTAAATTAAATAGAATAAAATCATTTGGAAAAAATTAAAGAATTGACAATTTAAAACTATTTCTGAAAGCGGTGTTTGCATCTATTAATCTTTACAATGACATTCAGAAAACAGTTGCTTTCAATGATCAAAATTTAATTATTCAACGCTAATCTGATACGGGAGTCGGCTGGCAACATCTGCCTGATGCCCAAAGTACTGTGGGCCAAAATAGTCACTATGTGGAAGATGATGGGATTAGCTAGACAAAACTAACGACCAGTAGTCGACATTGGTTCTCGATCGAAAGACTTTGAAGTCATGGGGATAGACATATTTGCCTTGGATCACACAGGTTAACAGTAAAATTCAATTACTAATTATTTTCTACTCATCCTAAAAAAATATCCTTGTTTTTCAAAAGCTCATTTCTATTGCACAGTCCCAACTGTCCTCGCTAGTCCCCTACCCAGGGTGGGGGGTACAATAATGATATTACGGCGCGATCGCAGGCGCAGATAGGTGCGCCGTGTGCCGATCTATCGACTCACGCGCACCTTAACGTTTATATTTCACTCTCGGCCGTGAGCGTTGCGCTTGTAAACCCAGCCGATTTAATTGGCGCGGATGGTGGTTGGGTTTAGAGGAATTGTTTGAAGAATGGTGATTTTTTTGGTTTTTATTTGCTTTATTTTTCTGATACGTGACTGTGATTGCTAAGAAAAGAGGATACAGATACTTAGTTTAGGTGATAAATAAATGACGTTGAAGTAGTTGATTTTTAAAACATTTACTTATACGTTTTTAAAGGATACCCTGTAGCCTGTAATCATGTTGTTTTTACTGACTTTTTTAATCATTTCTGAATTGGAATTGCGTTGTCTGTAAACTTAAAATTTCACAGCTGAAGTATTTGTTTACTGTCTAAAACAAATGTATGGACTGTCATAAAATCTAATTTTCGACTGTCTTAAAGAAATATTCTGTTGCATAAGTCCCAACAACAGTACAAATGAACCTGTTGCAACGAAACAGCAAAACATCCACTGTGGACCAACCAACCTAATCCCTTACACAAAGACAGGCCCACCTATGAGTGCCCTATCTAGCAATGAGCGTTCCTCGCGTGCCCAATAAATCGTAGGCCGCAGACGTGCGTACAAATTGGCCCGATGCGATCGCGACAAGGCGACGACTTGCTTGTCTTGCCCCTTGTTAACGCCTCAAGAAGATCGCATGCGATTTTATTGTCGCACTTTAAAACGTGAGTGCGCCCACGTTTTGTAAGACTTGTATTATAAAGTCGTACGTCCGTTGTTTTAGAGAAATGGAGGTGAATCTTCGTTGTTACGGAATATTTGTTAGAGGAAAGTTGTTTTGTTGTTGTTTTTGTGTGCAATGGTACCTTACCTTACACTTCTTTGTTTAGCATTACCCAAGGAGGGTTACTACCACGGCTACACTATACCTTTTCGGAGACTCATTGCAAAGCACTGATCGAATAAACTTAGTGACTTTATCACATTATTGCTTAACATCAGGCGAGATAGTGGTTAAAACGAGACTATCATAAACAAATCAAAATATGCTAAATGAAAGACAAGATAACACAAAAGTCCTCAAATGACATATTTTTACAGCTTTGTATTTTAACCCATTTGATTTTTACCAAGGAGGCCTGTGTCGCAACAGTGGGAACATTGAAGGCTGATAATAACTAATAATTATTATTTTTACTGATTTTTGGCACTATCGATATCGATATACTCCCGTCATAGCCCATCACTAGTCAAAACTATGATCAGATACTTTTAAAATAAAACTAAAGGTAATTTATTGAAATCTGTTTAGTACGAACAATAAATTAATTTGAATCAGATTTAATTAGACGGCATGATAGGCGGAGTGGTTGAGCGATTGACTGTGCTACGTGTCGCGGGTTCTATTCCTGTACGGATCCAATATTTTTGTTATCTACAAGTAGTTGTTGCGGGTCTGGTTTTTAGTTAAGTGTGTGGTGTGAAGTTAGGCATCCAAGAAAAACGTGTAAAATGTTCAAAAATATAGGAATTAAAGGTACAGTTTCAAACGAGTGAGTTGCGATAGTCTAATTGGTAAGGCGTCTGGAGTACTTATCCAGAAGACGCGGGTTCGAGTCCCACTTGCAGCTGAATTTTTCTTTCCTCAAAAATCTTTAAAAAATTCTAGCGTGAGGCAAACATACAAAAATGACAATTAATTCTCGAGAAATTTTGTAAGTAACCAACGACGATAATATATTACTAGACTCCGCATGCACGATTTAAGGAACAAAAACTATTCTGTCAACTTGCTGAGGTACTACGTAAGCGAAGAGGACGGGGTACTGCGTTGTGATTGGCTAACTCAAGGTCTGTTCTGTCTCAAGGTATGTTTGCGGCTCACAGGAGTGGTCGAAATAAGACGGATATAAGACTTTTTTGGCTAATGTGTTGACAGACATCGGTCGCCTGTTATTAGGAGTCTAGTAATATATCGTCGTTGTAAGTAACACTTCAATTTAATGTATTTTTTTATCACATAAGCCATACTTTTGTATCAACACAGTAACAAGGCATAGTTGTAAGCACTTCTATAAACAACCCCCATTTAACATAAGCGTAATGGTTGGCTAGCGATAAGGCCAGCGACGTTTCCGGGAGCGATACGATAACGTTGCGATAGCGATACGACGCCGGATTGCGAACATGTGTGGTAATTAAGTATTGTTGTTAAGTTTTTTAAAGTTTAAATGCTTTTTTTTGAGAAGGTATCGAAAGACTGACTCTGGTTTAGTGGTTGCGGAATAAGACGTCCTGGGTTCGATTCCCAGACCATAACTATTTTGTACTAGTTTTATTTTTATGTCATTTTGACAATTCAAAATTGCCTGTAATGGCCTAATTGAAATAAACGCTTTGATTTTGATTTAGACCAGGAATCAGTGATATAGTGTTTTTCCGTATATAAGTATATTTTTCAGTAGCAGCAACATTTCAGGAATCAACGTGCAAGAATTTAGACTACGGAGACTTGATACGTGCGACCAGCATTGCAAACAAAAGAGTAGGGTAGATTTTAGTCAGTAAGACTCTGACAGTCCCTCCCAGTCCTCATAAAGTGGAAGAACTCATTTGGTTATTTACCACTAAAAATAAGAATGTATTTAAACGAAAAATTTATATTATTCATGAAATCGTGACGTATGTAGGTACTTGTAGGCCTAATTAAGTAACTAAGTATACCTAAGTCGTTTAATTAATAAAAAAGAAAACATTAACCGGTTAACCAATGGTAATTATTTAAATTAATATACTTTAATTTAATAAAAGAAAAACTCTAATTAAACGCATTATACGCATTCAGTAAAAAAGTGAAGACATGTTAGATTTACGAGCTCAGAGCACGATAAAATCAATCTTTTCATTTAGGCAATAAAATCTATAATCATTTGCATGCGAAAACGATCTTGTATAATCTGACAAAAGCCAAACGACAATCAATTTAGGATGTTATGGATAAGGTTTAATTTTGTATTGTCTATAATGTGACCCGGATACGAAAGGTATAGTAACTACAATAATATTGTTGTTTATGTAAAATTTGTGTTTATTGATCTCATAAATAAAAATGCGACACACCTAAAAAAAATGGAAACAAAAAAGCAAAAAAAAAATATATACAAAATATTTTTATTATATCTGGTTAACATGTGTTATAGTTCTAATATAAGATTATTAAGCAATTATTTATATGTTTACATCTGTTTCTTAAATGTCCCATGTTTTTGGATGAGCATATACGGATGTTTATGTTACTCGCACAACATTTATTTTTTAATTATTCCTATTAGTGATTTGTTTTACAAATCATCGCTTTTTAGGAAATATTTTTCTGTTTTGTCATTATTTTTTTTCATTTCTCTATTCAATATTAATGGCCTGAATCAACGGGTTTTTATTTATTTTTTATCTCAGTATAGGTAGCGAGTTTTCCGAAAAAAGTCGCTACAATCGATGGTAAGGTAACCCATCCACAGATGAACCTCGACAATGCAACCAAGAACTTCTAGGGAAAACTGTGGGAAAAATAGTCTTGATATCTTATAAAAAGTTCCTGATAACCACTTTAATAAACTACCGGGTACATATACAGCTAGCATTATATATAGCTAACATATTTGATAAGGTAATCATTTAGTTATACTCACATAGGGGCAAGACGGTATCGTGGCGAGGCACATCACTGCGATACCGCCCCTATGGCGCCGTTGTAGATAAAAAACAATTATACAGTGTTTGTGTGTTGTGAGGGCTAAGTAGTAGCTGTTTAGAGCTTTTATGATAGTGGTGTAAGTCTGAAGTCTAAAATTTTATAAAACTTGGCTTTTACCTCTACAGAGGTCTTATCACCAAATTTCCGTTTTTTACTTACAACGTAAGTACTTGAAGTTTTTACAGCGTTTATTTTAAGAGAAATGCAAAAGCGCCTCTAGTGTAAGAATGAGTAACTATTTTTTCCATCATTTACTCCATTAATTAACGTCACATAAACGTCAAAGTCATATTAAGGCCTCCGAATAAAAAAAAATGTGATGACTTCGACGTTAATTTAGGAGAAATATTATGTTAAGTGAAGTTTTAGTAAGAATTATGCAAGTATGAGAAACTATTTGAAAAATCGAAGATTTAAAAGCATTTTGTTTCATTCATTTTATCACTTGAAGAAAATATTCAAAAACACAAAAACTAATAAATATTCCTCCCACGTAAACCTATTATAAAAAGTCATTAAAACTAGATTCTGGCAAGCGATTAGAGACAAAAACCTTTTTGAAAAGATACAGGCATGTTCTGGAGTGGGCCTTTATCGCGTCGAAGAATCGGTCTATATCGCGCGGGCGAATCTCACTGCGATCGGGCGCGTTTTGGGGCGATAAAACACCCCCTCCCCCCATCGCGCGGCTCGCGAGACGCCTTTTCGACGTAGAATGTAACTGTTGGTATTGTATATTTTGGCAATATATTTTTCGTTGGAAAGTTTAGAAGTTTATTTTTGGACAGTAGTATTTTTGAATGAGATGTTATTTGGGTGATAATTACTGTTTTAAATATAACTTGTCAATGTTCACAGTGAAATCAAGAAATTAGTGACATTAATAAAATAATTAGGTACATTATAACATTAATTTTATGTGATTACTGTATCCAGTCTGGCTTTAATTTCTTAATTAAACTTATCCCCCAAGAGAATAAGCATAAATTATTCATTTTATATAACACTTTCTAGAGAATATTTTAAATTATCTCACTTTAGAATCACAATCTTATCATATGGAGCATAATTCGAGCCACATAATTAGTTTATAACTGCACCTTAGTCGATATTATAATCTCTAATAAAATAAAATAAGATCTAAATTCATTAAAATTTACACACACAGCTATTTTCATACGAAATAATCTAGTCACTAAATCAAAGATGGTGTGATAACATTCTCTCCTATAATTACCGTCCCCCTCTCACACCGAAGCGCGCGTCGTCCTACCGGCAACACACCCCGCTTATCGCGATGTGGCGTCGCGCGTCGCGGCGTTTCTTATCAGTCGCCCGCTCTCCATCTTAGATTACGATCCGTTGTAATAAATGGAAGGTGGATTCGAGCGTGACGGTGTGATACGCGGACGTGTGATGTCGCGAGCTATGTTGGGTGGGATAGTGAAACTTGTGTTTTCTCTCCAACATATTTTTTTTGGGGAACTGACCGCTGTACTCTCTTCTTCTCTTGTTTGTAATAAAATTATAGAAAAAAAGAGGCAATTATAAATCTATTTCTATTCACTAAGGCATGTTAATTACACCACTGCCGAACCCCACAACGATAGCAGACGTGATGTTATCCTATATTACAAAATCATTGCAGCACACTATGTATCAAAACACTATGTCGAAAAAAAAATCTTTGCTAACAACTTTCACGGTTCCGTCAACGTCACCCGACATCGAAGTCGCGACCTTTCCGTGGCCCCGCCCCCTGCGATCTGGAATCAATTAGCGTGCGCGTGAGTCGGCCGGCCCACGGCGAGGCGCTGCGCAGGCGCATAAATTGATGCTAAACGAGATTGACCCCGAAACGGGGATTATTGAACGTACGACTGTGTTGAGAGCGCTGATTTGTTTAGGAATTAAGTTTTGTGTTAGCTAAGTGGTGTTTTTTTGTCTTTAGTATAGTATTAGAAATAGTATGAAGTGGAGTGGTTTTCTATAACTACAGGTTTTTCTGAACATTTATAAATAATAAAAAATATATTTTTAGCATATGGATAGAGTATGAACGGAGGGTTATAAAGATTCTTTGAAAGCCAAAATCTTGTTTTTCTAATATGGTTGAAGGGTTTAACGAATTAATAATGGTAAAAAATCGTTATATGCTATTGAAATTACTTTTATCATTGCCATATTTCCGGTAGATCATTATAACGATTAGAACAGCAGTAGTGTACAACACCTACTATTATTATCAAAATTCTAATTGTCAACCATTTTTTAAAATTAAAAATACCTATTCCAATTCTTGTTTCAGGCTGATCTGAAGACAAACTACACAAAATCATACTTTAAATGCAAGACGCTAAGATCCAAAGTGTTTTAAATAAATAAGGGTGCACACAAACGAAGCGCATGTTGAATAGGGCGAGTCCGCACTATCGTTATGATGGTGGATAACATGATGTAGGTCCCGTATTTCGACACCGAATGGTCTATGGGTTCCCAGGAATTTACTCATTTAGTATACCTAGTTATTTCAGGTTTTGATGTTGGTACTATGTTATTAACTTAGTGTGTAGACGGTTTAAGTCTGTTGAGACGCAAATGGTAACTAATGAAAATATTAAAATTAGTGAAATCTACGTTGTTATTAACATTTTTAGCGATGAGACCACTTATTGTGTTACCCTATTTATAAAAGATATATTTTGTAATATCTGTAATTTGTATGGTGGGCATGATAAATAATTTTCAATACATCTATTTAAGTATTATTTGTATGAGAAATACTTCACTAATGTTTTATTTTTATACCTATTTGAATTATTTGTGCAAATGCATATTTTTTTAATTGCAATGCAACACTAGTGCTGCGACAAAATTATTGCTGATACCGAGTCTAATGCCGAAACCGCTACCGTATAATCCTTTGTCCATATTTTATTATCGCCTAAAAAGTCGACTAGTTTTAAAATACAACTTGATGTTTTAAAAGAGCAATAATAATAATAGCAATATTTTGGACCACAAAACCTTCAAGGTGCTTACAAAAAGAGATCACTTAGATAACACAACGGCGCAGCAGTGTAGATATAAGCTCCTGATAACAGCTTCGATTCCCCGGCCGAGCGATGTTTTCGTTAGATAATTTTATTATTTCGGTGGAAAAAATATAGTTTTAAAGTTAAACAATGGCATTGTTGTAGGAATTAATTTTGTTGATAAATTATCTTTTATGTACGCTGATAGAAATCGGGTCAGGAAATTAAAACTTTTTTAGCTAAAGGAAAAAGTTTTCTGATGTTTATTTTAACGGGTGAATGTTTAACACATATAAAAAAAAACATTATACTGTTACTTACATTTTTTTTTAATTCGAGGGCACGGTTGGCTCAATGGCCGGGCGATGGGCTATTATTACCATACGGATCACAAGTTCTATTCCCGCGCGAATCAAATATTATGGTCTTTAACAGGCATATTACAAGTTCTCATCATTTGTCTGTTTGTGTGTGTGAGGTAAAATAAAATCGATATGTAAAAATAAATCATTTTAAAATCTCTACATAACGATTAGTTAAGTAGGTTATTATTGGAACCTAAACACTATTTTTAACGAAAGCATGACACTTTTTGTTATTGATTTGTATTCCAACGAAACTAGGTTACACAAAGGATTATTTCTTGAAAATATTATTGAATAATATGGACATGTTATTATAGACAATGCGACAAATACCAATACCAAAATATTTACGAGTTTACAGTTCGGTAAATCCCACTATCAAACCGTTTTTCCAAAGACCGTAAAACATTTTTAATTCTTATCCACGAAACCGATAAAATAAATTACACTTTTAGGTATTTTGCTAATTAAAAGTCAACAAAGTTAATATCATTACGAGAACTGTTATCTCGGAGGAAATATAACATACTTCCAGGAGTGATAAGGAGTTTGCCTAATTGATATGCCGAGACCAAAAATTCGGTATCGGTATCGCAGTATCAATATGGGGTACATCCCTTTTGATATATTTGAAAAGTAAAATAATAAAAAAAAAACACAATTTTGATAATTGTATTTTTTTATGTTGTGTAAAAGTCAAATGTAAATGCGATAAAAAAAAAAGATACTTAGTAATTTCTTACTTTTTATTATTTACTAGCGGCCCGTCCCGGCTTCGCACGGGTGGAGGACCCGGTCTAAAACCCAGTCCCGATGGTTACAAACACAACAAAAAAATAATTATCCGAATCGGTCAAGCCGTTTTCATGTTATGTCGTGACAACGGAAAACGGGTTTCATTTTTATATATATAGATAAAAAAACTAGCTGTTGCCAGCGGTTTCACCCGCTACAACTCCCATGGGACCATTAAATCGTGATAAAAACTATCCTATGTGTTAATCTAGGTTATAAACTATCTGTGTACCAAATTTCATCCAAATTCGTTCACTAGTTTTTGTGTGAAAGAGTAACACACATCCATCCACACATACAAACTTTCACGTTTATAATATTAGTAGGAGTTAGTAGGAAGTAGGATAGTAGGATGTAGGGTGAAGCTACTAAAATAAAATAAAAATATACTTTGAGTCACTGGACACTTTACTTATTTATAAAAAAAAATAGTCTGAACTATACTAGTGTTTGCCCCCCACACTAGTAATTTCTCCTGTTTCGTGTGTGGTAAATTAAAAAATATTGTAAATATTGCATCAACTGATGTCATCATGTTTAATTCGTGTTGCTGATTGTCAAATTTTTATGTACAATTACTAATTAGATTAATCATTGCAGATAATCAATATTATATTACAGTTTATCAGTAGGTACTTGTTTAATTTATTTATCATTTTGATTTGATTGCGATTTCCTAAAAATTGGCATCTGATATTTCTTTGTTGAACGGTGATGTTACTCACTTTCTGAGCCGTTTTCTAAGGTCAGTTACACACACCAACTAGTTAGTTTTTTCTGTAATTATTCTTTAATTAGATACAATTAATTCTATATGATAATTACTGTCCGTCAAAAATAATTCTTTATTATTAACATTGAGTGAATTTACATGGATGTGGTTAGATCTTGATTATTATGATAAAAGAATAAATAGGCATAAAGAGGCCTTTAAATTATAGCTTAGCATTTTTTTAAGAGGCCTTCAAATACTATGGTTATTTTTTTTAAGTTTTGCTAAAATTATTTCGCATTTATTCATCGTAACTTTAAATATGATTATAATAATTTAGTAAAAAGCAAAGCTTAATCTACCTATTATTATTTTACTAGTAGGATCACACCCTTTTCTGGGAGAGGATGTGGCTTATTAGATGATCGTTTACTGTGTGTAAAAATCGTACAAAGCGAGACCAAGACATACTGGTTTTGTATAGCTTGATGCGGAGCCGCGTGTACTTCACCTCGCAATTCCAGTCCAGGTCGATCCGACATGTAGGCTACCTGTAACTTGAGGTAAAGGCTAACCGATCCCACTGGCGGTGGTGGTAGGCCTCACAAGGCCACCTGCCTGACGACCATAATTCTGTCGGAATCAGAGCTAAACAGTTTTTACTGTCTTCCGTCGGTGCGCAGGAGTTTTGAGCCTTTTGGGTGAGCTCGCTCTATCTTATGTCTCTTTGCTTCTGGGCTACATACACGCCAAGAGAAGACCAAAAAAGATGTCTTTGATTTTTTGGTTCTAGTTTCTTCACAGTATGGACAATACACTGTTTTGAGAGAGGTGGGAAGGGAGGAGGTGATGAAATCATTTACAAAGATAGTGAATAAGAAGTCAAAATTACCTTAGCAAACGGTACCCAGTACCTAACTGGGTAGTGGAGGTCAGATAGGTAGTATCTCCATAGAAACTACTGGTATTCTGACATATTCGTCTAGATTGGAAGCCGATCACAAGAAAGGTGATGATGAAGTTGGTAAAATATTATATTTTAGGCAACATTCCAAGTGGTATCACTTGATATTTTCACAACTAAATTGCTTATTCCTCTTAATTGGTAAAATATCGTGTTTAGATAAAT